>JARJEE010000027.1:3716536-4949548 GCA_030180105.1 Hyles lineata | reverse complement strand
ACTAGTGAGATTTAACTGACAATCAGTGGTGCAGTTTTCCTGATTTATTTTCAAATCTTTGTACATTTTACCTTCTAAGAATCGCACATCTCTAGATTTGATACATTTGGAAGGATTTTCTGGATCAATTAACCTATATCCCTTTGATTCACTACAATATCCTACAAACACATACTGCTTACTCTTTGCATCTAATTTCTTGCGTTTTTCTTTAGGAATCATTGCATATGCAACACAGCCAAATATTCTCAAATAAGATAAATTAACCTTATTACCAGACCATTTCTCTTCAGGAGTGGTCCCTCTCACTGCCTTACTCGGTGACTTATTTTTAATAAATATTGCCGTATTCAATGCCTCAGCCCAAAACCTTTGGTCCAGTCCAGCATCTTGTAGCATGCATCGTCCCGCCTCCATAATCGTGCGATTAGCCCGTTCTGCTACACCATTCTGTTGTGGAGAGTACGGTATAGTCGTTTGATGCTCGATGCCATGCTCACGAAGAAAAATCTGGAACTGTTTATTCACATACTCACGACCATTGTCTGTTCTAAGCATTTTAATTCTTAAATTCGTTTGATTTTCAACCAGTTTTTTGAAAATCTTAAATACAGGCAATACTTCATCTTTACTTTTAATAAAATAACCAAAAGTCATCCTTGTAAAATCATCTATAAATGTTAATAGATATTTACAGCCGCTAAATGAAGAAACTGGCATAGGCCCACATAGATCAGAATGTATAAGACCTAGTTTCTCAGTGGCTCTATTAAAAGATTGCTTTGGAAATGGTAATCTACTCTGCTTCCCTTCAATACAAGCAATACAGGGAATATGTTTACCAGAAGTATAATTAATTCCACTTGCCATACCTTGTTTCAGTAAATCCATGCTTCGTCTATTTAAATGCCCAAGCCTACGATGCCATAAATCCTGCGATGAGTTTACCTCACTCAAATCCGCAGACTCAGTACGTTTCTTGTCTAATGACTGGATGTCCGACTTACTCAAAGTCACCGGTGGACACGCCGCTGCAGCCAGCTCGTGTTCAATTCTCGGTTGTTGACATTCCATGTCCAATTAGTAGACACCATTGACCATCGTAGCACTGGCAACTGCAACTTTTCCATAATACATGTTACATTTATTTGCACTAAAATGTACCTGAAATCCTTTCGAAGCCATTTTCCCAACTGAAATTAAATTTGTCGACAAACCCGGAACGTAAATGACATCACACAATTTTGTAGTTTTAGTGTGCCCTTCTAGCAATAGTTCTACATCACCATGCCCTTCACTATGCATGTTTTCTTTGTTGGCTACTGATACTACGCGAGGAACATGCACAACATAATTTTGTAATAATTTCTTGTTGTTTGTCATATGACAAGTCGCACCAGAATCTATATACCACGCATTTGAATTAATGTCAGCGGATAATGCTGTCAATATTGCTCCGTTCCACGACTTTTCATTTGATCTCGCGCTTTTGTTTATCTTCGTTGGACAATTTTTAGCATAATGATTTGCTTTTTTGCATATGAAGCACTTGCTCTTCGAAGAAGGTTTATTTACATTTTTGCCGTTCCTGTTTGCAAACATGGCACTGTCCTCGTTCTTGTCAATGTCTCTGCGTAATTTTTCTTGTAGTAATTTACTCTTTACTGTCTCGCTACACAATTTAACGTTTGAGTTTTCTAACGCCATAATCAGCGGATCGTAATCAGGGCCAAGACCACTTAATATCAACACCGACAAAAAATCATCGTCCAACGGTGCATTTATGTCACGGAGTTGTTGGTCGAGGTCTGTAATCCTCAAGAGATAGGCTTCCATGTCGTTAAATTGTACCAGCTTCAATTCAAACATTGTGCGCAATAGTCCAAGGCGTCTACACAGACCTTTGTCTTCATAAGCTGCTTTTAAGTTATTCCAAGCCTCAAAGCCAGTGGCTGCGTTTCGTACATGCGAAAACGATGACGGCTGCACCATTAAACATATTTTTGCAAGAGCCCGTTGTTGCTTGCGATCATCTCTGTTCTTAGGAACACCCAACTCGGCCTCTTCGATGCAGTCCCATAGGTCTTCATGGATCAAGTACATTCGCATCAAAAATTTCCAATTTCCATAATTGGATATACCGCTGAGCTTCTCAAAATTAATTGATATGCCTGAACTCGTAGCTGTAGACGACGATGATACCGACACCGCCGGTGGCGATTGATGGACATTTTTCGGCATTTTATATTTAATAATTTTCTATTTACGCACACTTGTTTTACAAGAATCCTGGGCCCATAACCTGATGGGTTATGAGCAGAGTAAAAGCAGGTTTTAAAAAAGATTTTTTTATTAGATTTACAACGCAGTGGAAGCGTGCTGGGCCCATAACCTGATGGGTTATGAGCAGAGTAAAAGCAGGATTGATCAATAGTAAAGAATATAATATATAAAGAATACACATACATTGACATGGAAAAAGAATCTGACAAGTGCGGACAGAACAAACTACATTTTCAAATAATTGTTTCGTTTATGTACAATAGTAACCAGTTCTAACATTTTGTAACAGTCCCGTCCAACCCAATTTGCGAGTAAAAAATTGAAAATCATTAATTAGATCATAAAACACGGCACGCATATTATTAGGCATTTATTTCGTAACATAAGTAACATTGTAATTGTATTTACTTTTTAATTATCTACATCGAAATTAATTACAAATGAACATTAAACGTAGAAATAATGTAAGCTTTGACTGATCCGAATGTTTGTTCTTTTGAGGTGCTTTGGGACCTCATAATGAACACGCCAGGATGCCTACCTAATATTCGAAGGAGAGTAATAACACTTTTCTCTTGAATAAGATGTGATGGTTAGTCTCTAACATCAATTGTAAAAGTTTAGCATGTCAAATCATCCTTTAGCCGATTAATATTGTGTCCTTCTTGACCCTGGCTTACAGGAATTGTACGTACGGGTGTTAGAGTAAGATGCTCAACTTCACAAATAGACTGGAGCAAGGCGGACTCTGTCGCCATCTGCACTTTTTTGGACACAACATTCGAAGGAGTGTTAAAAGCGCTTTCGTCTTGATAAAACAATAATATATACGTACAATCTTACAGATTAAACTAATCCAAGCGGCTTACATAGTTGAATTGCATATAATAAATGGCCTCCCTCTAATGACTAACGTTAAAGAACCTTTCCTCTCGAATAGAGCATGATGGATAGTCCCAACATCGCTTATAAGTTTTGTGTCCTAAATCAGCCGTTAGCCGATTAACATTGACCGCGTGTTGTGTAAGAGCGGGGCTCGACACCGAATGTTGGGTGCAGACTGCAGTGCCGACGCTACAGTGCGCGTGAGCAGCCGCATTTTGGGATATTTATGTGAAAAAAAAAAACAAAAAACAATCGCAGTGTCGTGATTTGAGTGATCGTGTTTTATATCTGTGACTTACTTTAATTTTTTGTTTATTCAGGTAGGTTCTAGTCATTTTTATTTTTTTTGCAAAATATAGATTTTTTTATCGATAATTTATTTAATTCGTATGTAAAATTGATTCCCAGATTTTATATTATTATTCAGGGAAACAAGTTCCGTAATATAAAAAAAAAATTTTGGTAATATGTTGCGTCACAAATACATAGTTGATTTTATGGCAACTTAAGGCATGCAAAGGTTATACTCATAATGTCAGAACTGCAATCATCCGAAAATTATCTTGCAATTTTGTCCCAATAAGTAAGCCATTATAAATATTTTAATCCTCCTCACGAAACTATTTCAAGCTTAACGTTAAATAAAAGTCGTTAATTAATAGCACAATTACTTAAATTAGTTAAATTGTGTAATGCTTACTAATACTCAACGAAAATGATGGCATTCCTAACTTGTTTGACTTTTGTAATTTCCAAAAAAGCGGAAAAATATATAGGCTGGCTCCCAACCAAATTTTATATCCAAGGGCGGATCCAGGGGGGAGGTCATGGGTGTCATGACCTCCCCTGGGCTGGCTCCAGATTGACATAATGTATTTATTATATTGTTGATACAATTTATAATCAAAATTAATTATTTGTATGTCGATAAATAAAGTAAAAATGTGTGTGTGTGTATTCACAAATAATGGCTGTAACAAACTTAAAAAAATCATTATTACGAATTCGAGGATTGAAATCGTACTATGACCCCCCCTGGCGTAAAAGCTGGATCCGCCCTTGATTATGTCATGTCCTGTATGTCGAAAAATGCAGATGATTTTAGCCTTTAGCCTTGAGCCAATGTTTGTACGTAAATTTAAGATTTTTAAGTTATTATAATGACTGTACAACTCAAGAAAATTATATGACTTGACATAATCAGTAAAATATAGTAAAAATTCATTCCCAGTCTTTCTTCATTAATATTTCAAGCATTTGCCAAACAACACTGTCAAAATATTACACCTGTATAATACATATATATTATCGAGGTCTTGTGCCAAATCATTACGTGTATCGGCTAAGGTTACGCCACCAAAACAACAAGAGTTCGCTGATCTATTGCATCTCGTATCAGTTTCACACTTTCTCTGACACACATATTTTATGTGGTGCAGAATAATGCGGTCACTGCTATGATATAGCAATTATAAAAAAAAAAAACAAAAAACTTTATTGAAAAAACATTTACACAATGTTCCATTCGTGCACTGACTTTATTATATATTCGTACCATATTACATACATAAACTCACGCCTTTTTCCTGGAAAGGGTAGGCAAAGATGCTGGTAGCAACCATATGATAGGGGGCGAGCCTATTGCCGTATCGGCCAAAAAATCCAGATTCCGGACTGACTGCAAAATCCATCACTTCGTCCGACCCGGGATTCGAACCCGGGACCTCGGGCGTTGTATCCATGCCATAGTACAACTACGCCGTGGCAGTTCATGACTTTATCCAATATATAACGGAGGACTCCAATAAAATATGATATTAAGAACCAACACAGCTTGGTACATACATTAATGTATTTTACCAGATCATTGGCTAGGATACTCAGAACTATGACGAAGTGGCTAAAACCGAGACGCCAGGCTATATCATTATATGCTCTGCAGCCAACAGCAAACAGTAGTTTTTAGCCGCTGTCTTTGTTAGCTTTCTGTTGCAACAGCAATGGGATCATGTATGTTATTCGAGTATTGACCAAAAGTATACAGATACGCTTTCTAGAACAGATCTTATGGTTTTGATATCCTGTGAGATGAGACTCAGTGTATTTCAGTTTCTTTCATTTGAAATACTTGCAACATATCTGTAAATAAATAAAAATACCCAACAGTCAAATACATAGTCCTAACCCCACACTAAGATCGAGTCTTGAGTAGTGAGTATCAGAAACTACAAGACTTTTTGGTCTCACAAACACCCAGACCCGAAACAATGTGGATGACACAAAAATTTGTCTCAGTGCGGGGATCGAACTGTGACTAAAAGCACAAATAATTCGCAGCTTACTCCGTAAATACCAGTAAAACCATATCAGAAACCTTTATCTATTCATAATTCCAACGGAGTAATAGTCAAGGACAAACAACTTCAAGTGATCAGTTTATAGTCGCAGATAAAGTAATAACATAACAACCTAGTGAACTAGTAAATACTTGATCTGAGCTTAGCCCTTGGTTGAACGAGTTTATAAATAGATAGATTCAATTGGCGAAAAGTAACTGGGTGGTATTACTCGGTATGAAATTTTTCCATGGCTATCTTGTAGAGTACATGCACGGCGCAGTCGTAAAGTGAACCATTAAAAAACATGTTTAAGTTTGGTGAAAAGTTTTAGCAACATTCATTCATTCAACGCAAAGGCAAGCGAAATTTCGGACGCCCGCCTACAAGCACGAATGGATATTATCCATATTTATATCCGACGTTGTTTTTGCTGGGTTATCTTGAGAAAGTATAATTTTCTTGATCTGCGGCTTAAATGCAACCAATGTTGTTTATAAAATAATCCACGCTAAAGTAGATATAACAGACTTGCAAAACGAGCTTTTGCGCATTTATGTTTCTGACAACTACTTGTCATATTTTGCTGTGCAATTAGAGAGAACAGTTGCTAGATCAAAATCCGTTGGGGCCGAAAGGTTCTAGAGTGGAGGCCACGTGGGTACAGGCCAGGGAAATGTCGGACGGCCGCCTGCAAGGTGTACGGACGACCTGGCTAAGGTTGCAGGAAGTCGCTGGATACAGACAGCTTCCAACAGGTCGATGTGGAGATCCTTGACGAGGTCTATGTACAGCAGTGGTCTTCCTGTGGGTAATATGATGATGATGAAGCGAAATTCCTTAACAATTTCAATAACTTTTATATGGCAAAAAATCCTATATGCTTTGACGAACTTCGGAAGAAACAAAGCAACACAGAAGTGATATTATTAAGCCTTCGCTAATTCGAATATCGAAACGCAGTACGTAAGATATTTATGACAGTATATCTTTTAATAAAGGCTTTTCTCTGAGAATCGAGAATGATGTGTGAACACGATTTGTAAGTAATTTTCAATAACGCTTTCGGCATTTATTATGTGACTTGCGTGTTACTAGTAAATGTTGAAATCGCTCTATGCTAACGGCATGTTTTCAAGATGTAATTTCAAAACTTTTTAATAATAAATACACCCAACAGTCACATACAAAGTCCTGACCCCACACTAAGATCGAGTCTTGTGTCGTGGGTATCAGGAACTATGATACACTTTTCGGTCTCACAAACACCCAGATCCGAAACAAACAATACTAAATTAATACCAGTTACATGACACTTAATATGTAAGTATGTATGATAAAGTATTTTCATATGATGAAATGCAGAAATTATTTGATTTAATATTTAGGTAATAATTTTAAATAAACTGTTATACATATGCTTGAACTAAAACTATGGCAAGTTTTCCAATATCATGCACTAGTACGCAGGATCAATAAATAAGGACCTAATTCAAAGTTGTGGTATATAGATATGTCAACGCGGACAGTCTCTTTCTGTTAGAACAGGAAGGTACAAAAGTACACACTTTGAAAAAACATAATTTCACCTAAAACGCACTTATAAATAATATTACTTGAACTGAGAATCAAACTCAAATCAGGCTGTTTAATGCAGTGCTAATAATATGGATGACATAATTTCTTTCTTTTTAATACTATGTTCCGGGAAGTCTTTTGGCAATAATATCAGTAAACTCATAAGTCTTCGCGAGCTTGCATAATAAATCCATTCACAAAAACAATTGCCATTCGTCATAGGTCGTTACGTTCAACATGCGGTAATTAAAACAACATTTACGAAAATAGCTATTTATATACACTATAATATACATATATGTTTATTCATTTACAGAGCTTTTATGAGTATATTTGCAATTGGAAGTTGGCCTGGATTTATTTTGCACTGGAACGTCGCATTTCCGCAAAGCAGTTTTGAAATTGAGGTTCTTCACCTTTTAATTATTCGTTTTGAAAAAAATATACTGACTGCTTATATTTTCTAAGTGATTCTAAGATCTACGACCGCTCATGGACAGTAGGCAGCAATGCTTGGCATTCCATTGCGCTCACCATCATGAGACGAAAGATGTTAAATCTCAAGATGGCCAGTAGTAACTTTGTTTTTTTTTATTTTTGTAATATTTAAAAAAGACATCACAAAAAGTATTATCGAAATTTTTATTTCCATTTTATTTGTAGTCACAAAAACTACCACCTGACTCCATTATAAATAAATAATAATATAAATAGTTCCCTTACACGCGATCCGAGCCAGCAATATATACTTTCACAATTCGAAGGTAAATTCAACCAATTGCAACACGGAAGCTGAAAAATGAGCCAACATAGAAAGATGCGCAGCAATTTCACGTTCTACTCTTCAACTCACATTCCTTTTGTTTTTTTATGTAATATTAATGCTCTACCAACAAACACAACAAACCCACATTTGAATATGAAAATTGCGCTAAAATATATTGCAAATTCACAAACCAATGATGTGCGAAAATCGAATGACCCAAATATGTAATGGCAGTTATATAATTCACATTTCAAAGTGCAAACACTGTAATTATGTTTTGTGTGCGTTTTGCACCACGGGTTAAGCAAGGTGAAGTAAGTTTACTTAATAATAATGACCTTGATTTGGAAATAATGCTTTTTTTAGACGCGGCATAGTGACTGCACTACACCTGATGGTAAGCGCAAATGCCATTTAGACTGAATATCGAATGGCATTTGACTACAGTCCCATACCATTCGACACAATTTTGCCGGCCGGCCGGCTATGTTTTGGCCTGAGTGTTTGTGCGAACGGAAAATCTCTAAAAGTTTCTGATGTCTCGATCTTAATGTGGGGTCAGGACTATGTACGTGACTGTTGCGTGTATATGTGTACATATATTTATCAAAAATCGACCTCATGTCCCCCACACGTTTTTTTTATTTCACATTCATATTTAAGTCGTCTCTATACAAATATTTTATGACGAATATCTGGCTATAAAATAACATAAACGAAGCTAGAAACGTAACCATTACATATAATTTTATTCTCCTACGCAATTTTAATTTTTTGATAGCTTCCCATACTATTTCCTAAAATTATATAATATAATTTGGCCTTTGGAATTGGTGATTAATGTGGTGCAGTGTGTAATAATACTTGTCGGTTCACTTTCGGTGTCGAAATTCGGTACAAATGACTGCATTGGAAAGTTGAGGGCGTAATGTTCTTAATGAGCGTCTGAATCACCGGAAATATTGTGAATTCATTTACTAATGTATGCCTTTAATGAAATGAATCAATTATGGTCACGGAGAATGCAGAAACAACGAGAAAATGTTTAGGTTTCGGAAAAGACTCGAAACAAATGTTTGTGGATCGCAGACATTTATCTCGGTGCGGGGACCGAACCCGCGGTTTGAGCCTCCGATCGTAACCCCATTTCACAGCCAACTGTGTCTAACCAAGTGCCTCACAAATGCTGTCATAATAAATAACGAATCATTTTACTAATTACGTACGTTTTAACGAAATAGTAAACAAATCAGTGTATATCTGACCTTTACAAAATTTGTAGCGTATCTTTTCTTAAAAGTTCCTAGATGGTCACTAGTGTTAAAAACATCTCGTAAACATTAATGCAATGAAATCCAACCATCCAAACGGTAAGGTTGAAATCCTAACATAAACAACCATCGTTTCTTATACCTACGCCAAAGACACAATTTTGGACAATATTCATTTGTAAAATCCAGTATTAAAGTTAAACATAGCGTTGAAATATTAACCTTTCCTGCACGTACTGGTAAATAAGAGTTGCGAAAACTATCCACGCTTATTTCAAAACCGTACAACTCAAATGCATTAGTACATACAGGTATATAATTTCATACTATCTGTCGCAAAACAATCAGTAATCAGGCGTGGGTATATAGCACAATTCCTACAGATCATTTACTAATTAACAAATAAGCGCCTTAATTGTTTTCATAATGAACAATAGGTTGTGTTATATAGATTCGTTTACCACCAGATGCAATGCAGTCACTGTGCCGTGCCAAAATAAAAAGAAAAGGTTACACAAGGGAAATTCTGAAACATTAAAGGGCGAAGGAAAAGGAAGCAAGGAAAAATGCATAGGTATAAGAGAGATCTTACCAAAAAGGTATATGATAATTATGTCAAATCCGCTAACCTGATATTACACTCAAAAAGAATTGCAGAATAATTATTTCTTGAACTGTACCCAGGTGGACCCAAGTTTGAACCCACGACCAATGATCAAATGACGATAATTCAATTATACGCGAGAAAGTACGACTATTTGAGTTTAAGCGACTCTACTTTTGCAAAGAAAACGAATATTTCCGAACCGGTTCGCACATCCTTCTTAGTAACTTAGTGCACTGCACTTAAAGCACCATATTCGGTTATTTAATTTTAAACTCTATTATATAACACCGGAAGTCCATTATCCATCGTTCAAATCTGTGTGGCTTCCGTATTTGTTACGTTCTGAAAGTAGGTAACATGCATCGAAGTGCATTTTACCATCGTCCTCATGTAGAGGTCGTTGAACCGCAAGAAAAGAGTTTCAACGAAAACTTTCTAACTAATAATAGCAATACTTATATCAAATAAGAAATTTATTTTAGAGATATTAAACTTATGATGTTATTGCTAGATTCGATGCAGTCTATTGAGCCATAACAAGGAAAAATATTGCGAATTGTATATTTACTCTTTACGATATTTTAAACACATACTAGTGGTCTGTGTTTACGCATAAATATTTAACAAATTCAAGTAAATTTAAACGCAATCAATAAATATCATATTACGAAACAAAACTTCACAGTCCGCAAATCTTAGATAAATGTCTGCAGATATAACTCGTAACAATGCCAAAGTCCGATTTGGAAATACTTGGGCTAAAAATCACCAGTTATTTCCGATTTAATATAAAATATTTCATGTCTGATCTATAATAGTGTAATTTACAATTTTTAAAACTATAACTTTATAATTTTTTCTCAAAACACTAATACTAAAAAACAGTGGGGGCACCAGGATAACATAAATGTAAGGCAATAATAATTTAATTGTTTGCAAAGCAGACGAAACTATGTCAGCAGAGCCGGCATTATTTTCACATCGGTCGCCATAAATAGTAATACAATGGTGGTTGGTTTACATAACCCGACCCGAATACTTGACATATCCTCTTGTAGCTGCGTCCGCCGACATCATTTCCAAGACTACTTTTGTGAGTAAATCATTTATCTATTACACCTTGACCTTAAAAATGAGTAGCGCTTTTTGGCATTTTGATTATGAAGGTGAAATAATTACTAAAGTCTAGTAAGGGAATTTGAATCTCATACATACGTACATACTTAATCTTCACGCCTGAATCCCATAGGGGTAGCCAGAGTCTATAGATCGCCACTTTGCTCGATACTGACATATTACTTTCGCTTGATGCACTTTCATCAACCTCTTCATGCATTCTCGTCGGTTCAGTGTACTTTTGACCTGACCCTTGTTGAGGGTACCACCGATTTGGAGGGCGTAGGTTCGGCGAGGTCAACCCCTATTGACTCTTCCACACTCGTCTTGTTTTGCTTGGTTAGTCTCCTTTCATTCGTCCTCTCTAAATGACCAAACCATCGTAACTTTTTTCAATTTCAATCTCATCTTAGTAATATCTGTCAAACACATAATAAACAGGTTTTTTTTTTGTATGCAAAGCCACGCTAATATCAGTTAGAACTCAGCATGAATGGGTACGATTGTCCGGGGCGGTACCACTGTCGCACAGGAGATAGACGTGCAGTGACAGCTTTACTGTCGGGTTTCGTACGGTCAGTGAGATTGCCGGATGCCCAACACCCCTTTCCTTTTCCGATCCTTTTTCCTTCCCGTTTCCTTTCAGATTTGATGGGCCGCCAATAAATCCATGATCCAACCGTTGTGGATAATTATGGGCGTCAGTGACGAGTGACGACCTGTTTGCTCATTTGCCGGGCCTATTATAGCATAAAAATATATCGGGTAATAATTTATAGTATTAATTTTATTCCTGTCTATCTATAGTCATGTAGGTCACTAGTGAGTAGTGGCATTAGACACAGGTCAATCAACCTAAAATATATATACTATAAGTTAATTTGTATGTGCGCCTGACACAGTATGTTCAACTGCGATATATGAACTGTCTTTTTTTGTTTCTTTTTTATTTAATTACCCTGCATATTTTGTATAATGCAGGCGGACCTAATGCCTAATGGCATTTTAGTCGTTAGTCGTTGAAAAAAATTTACTAATTTACATAGGAAAATCTTTTATAATACAACGGAAATAAAGTTTTTTTAATTAATAAATACACCCAAGTCACTTCCACAGTTCTAATACCAAACTTCGACCGAGTCTCGTATCGTGGGTATCGGAAACTGTGAGAAACTTTTCAGCCTCAAACGCCCAGACCCGAGACAAATACCTGTGGATCACACAAATATTTATCTCGGAGCGGGGGTGGAAACCGCGACCTCATGTTTAATAGCCGGGGACTAAAAAATTGCGCCACGAACGAAGTCGTACTTAATTGAACTTTAAACCTTAACCAACCGCCGAAATATTCAACCAGCATAATATTACTCAATATATATACTAATATATAAAACTGAAGAGTTTGTTTATATGTTTATTACCTCTCATCTCAGGAACTACATGTTCGAATTAAAAAAATGTTTTTGTGTTGGATAGGTCATTTATCGAAGAATATATATCATCACGCTATTACTTATAGAAAGAAAGCAGTAGTGAAATATCTAGCAAATACGAGGAAATTTGAAAATTTGAGAAAGTCCGCCAACCCGCACTAGGCCAGCGTGGTGGACTATATGGCCTAACCACTCTTAATCGTACTCTCGATTGTAGAGTAGGCCCGTGCCCTGCAGTGGGACGTATATGGGCTGATACAGACAGACAGACGAGGAAATTTTCATGACGATTGGTCGTTCTAAATTCATAGTAGGGAATTTGAACATTTTCTGCCACCATTTGGAAAAGTGTATCTGCACCCGGAGCCGAGACGGACCGCTAGTATCTGTTAATTTTCCCATTGATTATTGTAACATAGTGCCATGGCGGAGTTCACAACACCTATTCGATGGATGTGGCAATATACACACACACAAAAGAATTCTAACAGCGGCCTGATTCTCATACATTAAAAGGCTTATTATTTGCAATGAGGTGAACTTTGCCGATATTTAGATTCTGTATCTTGTACTTTAGGTTCACATAATTAATATTTATTATTCTGGTGTAGTCTAGGGATATGTAGTAGGTATATAAATCTGTAGATATGTTCAATAAATCAACCTTTTAAATGCATTACTAGTTTTTTGATTTTTAATTTTAGCAATGAAACATTAATCACTTAAACCTTATAAAACTTACAAATTTTAACCTACTTCCGTCAGTGTACAACTTTATAAAACTTGTGTAACCGGTTCGTACTGAGAATAGTTACATTAATATACAAGCAGTATACATTACCATACATATGCTATGACATAAGAAAAAGTTAAACTAAATGTTATCTAGGAATGTCCGCATATTTCACGCACCAAAAATATTTATGTAAATATGACGAAAGTCTAGTGTCGTCCTAGTGTCGTTCTAGCGTTCCATAAAAATGTATAAAAAATATATATTTGTGACTAAATGCAGTGAACTAAGACCAAAACCAGCAACAAAATAACAATAAATTGTAATTCCGTTTAAAAATCCAAAGCAACAACAAAAGAAAACAAAATACAAACGTTATTAAAAAAGCATTAATCATAAATAATAAAACTAATTATAAAAACAGAAACAATCTAATCTCCTTCCAAATTTAAAATATTAACCCTTCAAATGGTTAAAAAATTCCACCAAGAACAATAATATAATTATTCTAACGTTGACACAGATATTCAGATAACGCGTAAACGTCGCGTCAAGTAGGAGCACGGTCAAAGAAGCCACCATAGCTACAACGCAATGCATTGCGTGTACTGTTATGTAAGTGTTACGTGATACTGTCATGCCTTCTTACGTACGACGTGTATGTATGTCTATCTTGACGTAAACTAAGTTCTTGTAATGAGATTTAAATCGTGGAAATTATGCGTTTGTGATACTTTTAAAAATTAACAATAAATAATATAATATAGATGAATAATGGTTTCTTATATTTAAACAAATTATACACATTGAAATAAAACTATTATTAAGATTTAATTGCGACCACTTCATGACCACGAAAACCAATAAATAAAATAAGTAAAGTAATCGAAAAGTCGAAAAGTTTAAAAATGTAAAAATTAGACCAAATCCCGATAAAATCCGTATATAAAAGTTATAATTCAATTTGGATGAATGCTAAGATTTCATTATCTAACTTATTTTACAACCCGTCAAAAGAAACCCGCAACAGGCCAGCGTGGTGAACTATATGGCCTAACCACTCTCAATCGTACTCTCGATTGTAAAGGAGTGCTCTGCAGTGGGACGTATATGGGCTGATACAGTACAGTACAAAATAATTGTGATAAGTGCAAGGTCCTAAGAAGATGAAATTATAATTAAAATATTTTCATAAATAACACCACGATTATTCTAAAGCAGATTTGTTGAAGCACACAAATCTGTCATTGTTATATGCGGATTGAATCTTTAAAAGTTAATCCCAACTTGTACCATCCATCTCTTTGATTTTAGTTGTATTAATCTCTAAGGAATTATAATCAATCAAATGTTAAAAACAACTCCTACATGTTCTAAAGTGAGAAACAAACCTTTTCATAGTAAAAAGGAAAGGAAAGGTCCCTCCTTTCTTTTTTCCCAACAGTGGGTATTAAAGGTCTTATAATAATAATAGTAAAACAAAAGAAAAACGGCCTTAAACGTTTAATCAACTTGACTGAACGCTTTCCACTTTCGCAATATTAATTAAACCTTCGCTTTTCCGGTTACAGTTTGAGGGCTTGTAATTTTTTTCTTCATTTTCTTTTTATTTTTATTTATATTTTTATACGGCAAAGTGGCTAGTTGGATGATGAATACAAAGCCTTCAAGATAGAATCATTTTGACCTTTTTACACAGGCCTATTAAATATCAATTTCTCCGTCAGTTTAATGCAGTTATCACTTTTTTTTAAATATATAAATTAGATTTGAATTTGAACCTGATCCTGCAATACTAGTGACCCCAATCCCGCCACGAATACATGCTTGACCCTATGAACTACGTATTACCAAATAAAAAATATTTACTTTCTCACAAAATTAATTCAGAGGATCTGTAACAGTTATCTATTATACAACAGTTTCACTTCAATGTTAGTTATTATACAACAGGTGAAACTGTTAAATATTAAATATATAAAAAATTAAGTCTAAAAAAATCAACCACAATAGCTAATGACGACTGTACTTATGCAACGTTGAATAAATGCTGTATACAAAGGTAACAATGACCGCAATACCACGTGGAAACGTACAAAAAAATGTTAACCAAAAGTTTAACAAAAGATGTTATGTAACGTCTTAAAGATATTATGTTTACGGAAATCAGTGTG
The DNA here is from genome assembly GCA_030180105.1 of Hyles lineata. Lineage (NCBI taxonomy): Eukaryota > Metazoa > Arthropoda > Insecta > Lepidoptera > Sphingidae > Hyles > Hyles lineata. The sequence continues at coordinate 4,934,366 of JARJEE010000027.1, read as the reverse complement.
AACAAAAATATAAATTCTCCATATATATAATGTACTCTGTGATATAAATTGGCCACTGTTAAAAAATATAGGTATTTACCAACCAAACAGGATGATAATTAAAAAATGCAACAGATCGTCGCTTTTTTGCGAATTTTTAATTGCATTTTGTCTGTAATCACTAAATCTACCACGTGGCTTCGTTCGCAGTCTGGATACTCACGGTATTATTTCTGAATTTTAATTTACGAACTGTTTCAAAGAAAAAAAGAATGTGGACATTCATAGTTTGTAAGCCCACAATCACTCGGTGTTAGACATTTGTCTGATGCAAAGTGAAGAGTTTTAACAAATCATTTCAACTAATGTTAAAACTTGTAATAAACAAAATATTCTAACTAGCGAAATATCATCTTTCGTCAATCAAAACTCGTATTTGAACTGCAATTACTATCAAGTGTTCTTTACATTGTCATTATTTTAAATAAGTTGCAGTTTTCAAACAAAACTGATAAAGAAACTTCTATTGATTTCAGGTCCTGATAATGCCACACTGATCAACAATGGGTGTCTTCACGGTCGCAGCGACGGCCGCCAAGGCAGCGCTATCTATCGGCGGGCTCAGCAAACTGACATTCATCCCCGTCATGCTCGCCGCCATGGCTTACTTCAACTACGAACTGCTCGACCCAGAGCAGAGACCATTCAACCAGAAATACCTTAGAGAAACATACGACTTCGTCATAGTTGGAGGCGGATCGGCGGGATCTGTTCTGGCGAATAGACTGTCGGAAGTGGAAGGATGGAATGTGTTACTGTTGGAAGCCGGCGGTCACGAAACAGACATAAGCGACGTTCCGCTACTCTCATTATATTTACATAAGAGCAAACTGGACTGGAAGTATCGGTGAGTGTATAATTCGTCCGGTGTTCTACTTTTACCAACGTAAGCGGCACATGCTTTTTGGTCTGTTAAGATAAAAAATGGTATGATTTTTTTCCAGTTATGTAAAGCTTATTGCGTATACATTCGTACCAGACTCTAAAAATAACCTTTTCAAAGGAACGAAATAATGTCAAATAATTATCAACATGCTTATCCTATCTCAGTAAAAATATATATTCAAATGCGGCATCTCTGTCTCTGTCTATTTGAATTGCCAATTCCCAATAAAACCTCTACACTTATCACAACAAAATGCGACAGTGATGGGATACTTTAAGGAGATGAAATAGATGTCATTTAATTAGGTTTAAGAATGAGAAAATATCTATCAATATGTGTACTCATAAACGTAAAATCTCCTTATTCTTAGGTCATAACGACAGAACAGTTGAATATGGAACCATACATTTCACACAATTAGCAAACTAACAACACCAATATTGCCTTTTCCAGAACACAACCACAAGACACAGCATGCCAGGCTATGATAGACAAACGGTGCAGTTGGACCAAGGGCAAGGTTCTCGGCGGATCATCAGTTCTCAACACGATGCTGTACATCAGAGGGAACAGGCGCGATTTCGACCACTGGGAGTCTCTGGGTAATCCTGGATGGGGGTACGAAGATGTCCTGCCTTACTTCAAGAAGTCTGAAGACCAGCGAAATCCGTACTTGGCTAAAGACACGCGATATCATAACACAGGTGCTTAATATTATATTAGATTAATATTTAGATAACCATAGTGTTAATAATGGTTTTAATAGTAGAATGAATGACATTTCTAATAGATAGATTTTAAAATAGCAGAGAAAAACGAAAAGTAACGAAATATCATTTACAATTCGCCAACCTGTACTAAGCTACAAAGACCCGTGCAATAGTGATATTATACTTCTTCTCATTCTTAGAGAAAATTCTTGCTCAGCAGTAGATCCGAAACAGGCATTAACATAGAACGAGGCGTTGAAATAAAACTATTATTTACGGATTGTATCGCGGATTTGGCTTAATTTTCACATTTTTTAACTTCCCCATGTTTCGATTACTTTACAGCTTTCGTGGTCACGGGGCGGACTCATATAACATACGAAGCGCCTTAGCTTACTGTTTTTATACCTTCGTTTCAGGTGGGTACTTAACCGTTCAAGACTCTCCATACAACACACCAATCGGAGCCGCGTTACTTCAAGCGGGTGAAGAAATGGGTTACGACATCATCGACGTCAACGGAGCTCAACAAACCGGCTACGCGTGGTACCAGTTCACAATCAGAAGAGGGACTAGATGTTCCACAGCCAAAGCCTTCTTAAGACCTGTGAGGCTACGTCAAAATTTACACATCGCACTCTTTTCGCACGTAACCAAAGTGTTAATTGATAAGGAACAAAAGAGAGCTTATGGAGTAGAATTTCTCAGAGACGGTGAAAAGCACGTAGTTTATGCTAAAAGAGAAGTCATCCTAGCTGCTGGAGCTATAGCCTCACCGCAATTACTATTGCTGTCAGGAATAGGACCGGCAGAGCATCTGAGAAAAGTAGGAATCGATGTGATCCACGATTCTCCGGGCGTCGGCAGAAACTTGCAGGACCACATCGCCGTTGGAGGTGTAATATTCCAAATCGATTATCCAGTCAGTCTAGTTATGAACCGTTTAGTAAACATTAATTCGGCTTTACGGTACGCTATTAATGAAGATGGGCCATTGACGTCAAGCATTGGGTTAGAAGTAGTCGCTTTTATTAACACCAAATACGCAAATGCAACAGACGATTGGCCTGATATAGAGTTCATGATGACTTCATGCTCGACTCCTTCAGACGGTGGTACACAGGTGAAGAGAGCTCATAGTCTTACCGATGAATTCTACAACGAAGTATTTGCAGAAGTAAACAATAAAGACGTATTTGGTATTTTCCCTATGATGCTTCGTCCTAAGAGCAGAGGTTTTATCAAACTACGTTCAAGCAATCCTCTAGATTATCCCATAATGGTTCACAATTACTTGACACATCCTGATGATGTCGGAGTGCTCAGAGAAGGAGTCAAAGCCGCCGTGGCAGTAGGAGAGACGACAGCTATGAAGAGATTTGGAGCAAGGTTCCATAGTAAACCTGTGCCGAATTGTAAACATTTACCTCTATACACTGACGAATATTGGGACTGCTACATCCGTCAGTATACCATGACAATTTACCATCTCTCCTGTACGGCGAAAATGGGACCCAGCAGTGATCCTATGGCCGTCGTCGATCCTAGACTAAGAGTGTATGGGATTGAAGGTCTCCGAGTGATAGACGCAAGTATTATGCCTACTATCACGAATGGGAATATTAACGCTCCTGTTATAATGATAGGGGAGAAAGGGGCTGATTTAATCAAAGAGGACTGGCTCTCAAAAGAAGGCAAGAAACGAAGGCGAAGAAGCACAAATTGCTCCATATTAGATAATTTAAGCTTCAAAAGTAATAAAACGAGATTATGCGATAAAGACAGATGATGATAATTAATGTAGGTATAGGTTTAAATAATGTAAATTAACAGGAGATACCAAAAGTGTTCATTTGTCGACCATTTGTCAGTAAGGTGTGGATTGTTATGTATGTACCTTTTACGAATTCTAGTCGACAGGTATAACCATAATCATAATAGATTTAGTAATTATTTTAAATATAGCGCAAATGACAAATAACCTCAAACTTAGTACACAATCGTGCTATTATATATTATTAAGCATAATGTAAGAAAATATTGTAATGGTGTAAATAATGTTATTACTTTTGTATATTTTGTAAATAAACTACTTTGTCTTACAAATACCTTTTTTTTATAATAATTCATTATACAACAAATTAGCAACGATTCGGAAATTAAATATTAATTAATAAAAAAGCACATTTAATTTTAGTGCACCTATTGATTAATTTTAAAAAGTCACAATCTTGTTGTTTAATACGTCAAGTGACGAACTTGCAGTGGTTATTAAAATAGAGAACAAACCCTTTAACTTTAAACCCTAATATGTTTTTCAAAAAACAATTATTCAAATAAATTAGTCCATATAAATGAAAAGCAACCTACAGTTAGCCTGCGTGTCTATGCCCTCTGTACTGTGGAGAAGGAGGCCTGTGTATTCATGGGCAACATTTTAATGTTTTTTTATTAATAAAAGCCCACAGCTGAGCACAGGATTCTCTTGGAAGCGAACGCGTGAAATAACACATTTTTTGCGAAACAAAATATATTTTCTAAATAGGTATTTTTGTCTTTTGGTTTAGTAATATTAGTAACTAGAAGTAACTGCAAATTATTCATGCAAGTAACTTCAGCCCCAGAAATTCACTATGAGGACTATCAGGTATAAATATCGCTTTTTTAATGTGTAACATCTATTTGTGCGCCTTGGCAGTAAAATTAAATGAAATAAAATTTTAATTAATGTCCGATTTTTAAAATAAAACGAGCAGTGTTATTTATTCAGCAACTCCATCTATCGGTTATATGGCTATAAAGTTTGAAAATCACGCAAAAAAATTGCCGAAACGTTTGGATTGTAATTAAAAATCTGCTTTATTCACGCTCTACTACCACCGCTGCTATTTAGATAAAACAAATAGTACATAGAACCAATAAAGCGCCATCTACCAATTCCAACGGTAAATACAACATAAAGCTACTTCAATAGATTATATTAAGCTGAATAAAACGATGTTGATCTATTTTCCCACTTCAAACATAGATGTCGCTATTAGCAAATTAAGCACAATTATCATGACTACAACTTACACAAAATATTATATAAATACATTTTCTAGAACGTAATCTACAAAATACAGTAAATCCTAAATACCACCCAACAGCCACATACATAGTCCTGACCCCACACTAAGATCGAGTCTTGTGTCGCGTCGTGGGTATCAGTAACTACGAGAGACTTTTCGGTCTCACAAACACCCAGACCCGAAAAAAATATTTGTGGGCCGCACAAACATTTCTCTCGGTGCGGGGATAGAACCCGCAGTCTCTCGTTTCACAGGCGGCGTCTAACCGACTGCGCCACGGAGGCTGTCATCAACATAAATATTCAATTATTCGTTATCTTAGCATTACATATAGATTATGTGCGCTGGTAAAACACTTTAATATTTGTGCGTAAGGGGTAAGAAGGTAAACACATCTAAAATGTAGGAGTTTAGGAAAGGGGACCTTAAATAATTATGTTCTATTACACGTGGTATGTAAAGTCCGCCAAACCGCTAGCTCAGTGTGGTGGACTAAATGGCCTAGCCACTCTCGATCGTACTCTCGATTATGGAGGAGGTACAAACTCTGCAGTGTGACATATATGGGCTGGTACACTATACAGAATAAATTCTGCCAAAATTTTTCGACTACACTAAACTTAGTTCACGATTATTAAATACAATTTTAGGAACCCGGATATTACATTGGCAGGACGTGATGACCGATGTTTTCACGATGAGCCTTGATATCTAAACACGATGCACCTTGACACAAACTGCCATTCAACAGACTAGTCGGTACCGACACATCCTTTCACAATATGTATCGACTTAAGTGGAATGCAATTTGTTGTTTAGATATAAGTAAACTAGTCTTATTACTAATTGCACAAATCGACAACAACACTTTATACTATGCTAACTCGAATTTTAGGTAAAAAAATGGTATCGAAATATAAAGATAAATCAATCAATATACAGTCATTTTTTTTAATTTTTAAGTATCGTATTTGGCTTGTAAATACCCTGCATAACACGTACAGTATCAGCCCGTATAAGTATGTATGTTCCACTGCAGGGCATGGGCCTCTTCCACAATCGAGAGTGATTAGTCCGCCACCCTGGCATAGTGAGGTTTGGCGGACTTTACATACCATAGAAATTCTCACAATATAAATATAATCACTCTCAATCGTAAAACACGATTCAAAATATATTATTATTATAATTGAAACGGCAAGGATGACATTGATGTAGGCAAAAAGAGAACTTGGAGCTGAAAGATTGGATTTACATTTCTAATTAAAAAAAAATATTTTTCCAAAGTGACACACCTATTGAGTACGGTTTCCACTTTAACTTTGAATCTGTGGAAATCAGAAACTACGACGGACTTTTTGGGATTACCAACCCACACCAGAAATAATAAAAGAAATAATATTTGTGGGCGCCAAAAAAATAATATGTCTCAGTGTAGAAATCGGACCTACAGCTTTGGGTTTCAGAGCCGACTTTCAAACAATTTTGCACTTAGTCTATCAAATCTATCTCTTTTATGTTCCTAGCGATGTTTTCCTTGACCATTAGTGTCTAATACTTTGTGTCCACCACATATTATAAATATAGATGATTTAATAAAAATAAAACGTTGCAAACACAGCGAAATGTTTATATTATATACTAATAAAATATACTAACGAAGGGGTCACTAGGTGAAGCATTAAGTAAGTGAATTATCAAAAATATTGCGACGGATGCTAAAAATTGCATGCCGATTATAATCTGTTGACATTTCCTAACTTATAGCATAATATTACTAACTTGTTTTGGTTCTATTAGTGGGAATTTATTAGCGAGAATGACTAGACGAGTAGATTGATCGCCTGTTCATTAACAGCAAGAACATCAGTCAGAACTTTACTTAATTTATTACTAGGAAATGAATGCAACTTCATTGTGCATGTTGAGACATTAATTCTTAAATATCTTGGAATATTTTTGCTGGCCATTATGTCTTTTAAAGTGGAAAATAGCATGGCGGTAAAAAACATTTTATCTCATTCTTATTTTTTTTGCTTATAATTTTTCGAAATTACTTTATGAATTTTTTCGGGACAAACATAGATATGTATCAGCGCGGAAAAAAAATTATATAACACCATTTTAATATTTCACACTTTGTATTACCCTAGGCCGAGTCCGTGTTGTGGAGTCCTAGGTTGAAATCCCAGTGAGGACGATCCCGTTCTTGCAAGATTTTAAGTTCATATTTCATAGTTTTTATTTGAGTTGCTCGGAAATGTGTGATGTTTTTTTTCTTTGAAAATAACCACTATGAATAGCAAAATATTGAGTAATAAATCAATCAATGTTTGTTAATCAATACTGACAAGGGAAATATTTATATAAGGAACGCATTAGGAAGTCAAATATACAACTATAATAAACTTTTATGGCGAGGAAGTGTAAATTATTATTAATAACTCTTGCCAATGAGGTAGTGAAGTGAAAATATGCCCATATATTGCAACAAAATTGCGTGTATGATATCATAAGTAATTACGTTGATTTTTCCTAACATCATCATCTAATCATCATTTCAGCCATAGGAAGTCCACTGCTTAACATAGGCCTCCCCCAACGATCTTCACATAGACCTATTGGAAGCGGCCTGCAACCAGTGACTTCCTGCAAACTTAGCCAGGTCGTTCGTCCACCTTGTAGGCGGGCGTCCGACATTTCGCTTGCCTGTACGTGGCCTCCACTCTAGAACCTCCTAACATATATGGGATTTATACAAACGGCCTTATTGATAGCTAAAATAGGTTTATAAATTGTCTATGAATACGGCCGATGTACTATATTTTTATGTAAAGGAGGCAAACGAGCATACGTTTCATCTGATGGCAAGTGATCATGATGATGTTTTTATAGATGGAACCCTTTAGCCTCATCGGCATCCGGCCGCCGCAATATATACCCGAGACCTCCCTCCACTTAGGCCAAGCAGCGCCTATACGGGCTTTGACGTTAAGGTCGACATCACCGAACTCTTTGGAACAATCTATTCTAAATTGTACCTTGCTTACCTACTTATTTTATTTCCTTACTTTGCAGCTTATTCCCTACTATTTTATATAAATAAACACAATTAATATTTATGTTGTAAACGTATACATTATATTGATTTATGATGCACTATATTTCCACAGCCAAGCATAGGCCTCTCCCCAAAGACTTCGAGGGAATATAGCTTATATTTTTTCGGTTTGTATTTTCATGCCATAAAACACCTCATATAAGAGATTGTTATAAATAAAATTAAAAGTTTATTAAAAGTATGACGGATAACCTCCCATTTAATGCTTCCTTGAACTTTTTCAGCAGATCTGTGTCAAAGTTAAGATTAATTGCAGCAGTGATTGCCAAGGAATGATCACGATCCCTCTCAAGACGGCACGAACGCGACGAAGAAGATTATTTAGAAACTAAGCTACTTTTTAAAGTTATAGTTCTTTTGGCACGTTTGGAAACATGACAGAGATAGTTTACGATGCGCGCGCACAACGACATAAAAAGCCTCAAATTTTCTTGACAACTCTAGACTATTCAAAGTAGTTTCTTAAAGATTCACACATTTGTTGTGTTTTATATCAGTGGAGTATATTTATTTTCTGCATTATCTACTTAACTATATCCTTAACATACGCGTTTTGGTGAAACATATCTTAATATCTTACGTCTCAGGATGGCGAGCGCAGTGGAATGCCAAGCATTGCTTTGTAATTCAAGGCGTTGTTTGCCATCAGGCGAATGATATGCTCGTCTCGCTACTCATAGCAATAAGAAAAACCATATTACAGGAAAAAAATATCGCCTACTCAACCTAAACTGTTTTGGAAAGACAATATTTTCAAAACGAAAGCAATCAAACTCTGTCTAACTGAATCGCTAAAAACTGATATCGAACCCTGTACCTCAGATTACACAAGCCGTAGTTGAAAATACAGGTCTCAATAGCCATTATAACTCACCAAATTGATGTAAAAACAAATAAAAAATATATAAAAATAATAAATAACACGCCACATTCACATACATAGTCCTGACCCCACACTAAGATCGAGTCTTGTGTCGTGGGTATCAGGAACTACGAGAGACTTTTCGGTCTTACAAACACCCAGAAATGGAAGAAATATGTGTGGGCCGCACAAATATTTTTCTCGGTGCGGGGATTGAACCCGCGACCTCTCGTTTCACAGCACGGCGTCTAACCAACTGCGCCACGGAGGCTGTCAATATATAAAGTTACTCGTAATTACATTACCACCATAGATACCATCAGAAGCTATTGTTGTTATTTAACCACCATCTAAAGAACTACTCAACTTCAAATCTAGGTTAAAACGATGTCCAGTGATGTTACCCAACCGGCCGGACAATGAGTATTATGCATCTCGGAACAATAAAGGTACCTTATACCGCAGAATCATCGGGTTATCAAAACGTGACTGCGAGTATGAGGTCAAATTATGCAATAATCTGGCATTAGCGCGGTTAGAAGTAACACCACGTAATGTGTGGACTGAAGACATAGATACGGACTTTTTTCTTATTGCTATAAATGGAGACACGAACATGACATTCGCCTGATGGTAATACGACTGCTTATTTGCAGTAGCAAAACCAAACAGCACCTTGAATTACAAAGCAATAAAAGACATTCCACTGCGCTTGCCAGCCTAAGATATAAGATGTTGAGTCTCAATATGTCCAGTATTTACTCTGGCTACAATATCCTTCAAAGCAAAACACAACAGTGCATTTACACTGTTGTTTGATGGGAGAATAGATATTACGGTGGTACCTACCGAGGCGGCCTCTCACATATGAGAGACCTACCATCAGTAGAAGACTTATTCATAATCAGTTAATAAACCTATTTAGACAGCTTCCGTGGCGCAGTCGTATAAACGCCGGCTGTGACACGAAAGGCCGCCGGTTAGATCCCCGCAGCGAGATAAAATTTTGTGAGGCCCACAAGTATTTGTTTCGGGTCCGGGTGCTTGTGAGACCGAAAAGTCTCTCGTAGTACCCGATACCCACGCAACAAGGCTCGATCTTAATGTGGGGTCAGGACTATGTATGTGACTGTTGTTGTGTATTTATTTATTTATTATTTTTGTTTTCGAATGTTTTGTGTTCTTCGCTCAAACTTAATTCAAAACTCGTTCGAAAGGAAAAAACACTTGATAACTAAAATATATTTATAAACTGTTTTCGAAAGGTTTATTGTATTCAATTACGATTTAATTACAAAATCCATATTTATATTTCTGTATCAGCCCATTTACGTCCCACTGCAGGGCACGGGCCTGCTCTACAATCGAGAATACGATTGAGAGCGGTTAGGCCATATAGTCCACCACGCTGGCCCAGTGCGGGTTGGCTGGTTGGGTTGGGTTGGTTTATATTTACAGATATCAAAATAATAGTTTGTTTTCGCACAGCGACATTGAACTCCCAATCCCACTACATAACTTTATTAACGTGTACTCCTTATTTCATCATTTGTTTTCTTAACACATAATGTATAAAATTACATAACATTGTTATATTTAAATAAGATAATTCATTATATCCGATCTATGCTACTGATTTAAAAACCACTTAAACGAAATAAAACAAATTATATTAATCACAATTTACGTCATAAGACGCACAAAAAGTATTGACAACAAATATTAGGTTTAATTATTACGACCAATGGATGCCGCAAGACGGTTATAGGCTGAGAGGCATATCCCGAAAACAATAGCGGGACGATCGCGTCGAACTAAACGACGAAATTGCTCTCAATAAATGCCTTGTAGTGGGACGTATATGGACTGATACAGATACAGAATAATTATTTACACAATGTTCATGGATACAAAAGAGATATGATAAATAATAAACATAACCAAGTTGAAATCGAATATTGTTGTGACAATAAAGTGTATATTCCAATTCATTCATTCCACGCTTGATGCTACTAAAATTTCACACGACAAAAAAAATAAAGATAAAAACTATAATTCGATAATTTTATTCTTACATAAATAAATTTCACAGTCCAACGGCTTCGTTCACGAATATTTGAAGCAGAATTAAATAAAAATGCAAAACTAGTGTCAAAATCTATAACTGGGTTTGTACAATTCTGCATATCCAAGCTTGTCTATGAAGCAATGCTGTTTAACAAAGGTCATTGTATAATATAATATAATGGGTAAAGTTGCCAGCAATGCGCAGTTGCAACATTCGGATTGCAACCCACTACCACAATCTTCATAAGTAGCCAATCTTCAGAGAAATAGATAATTCTGGTGGCAGTTCTATCAAATGTAAGAGGCCGCCTGGGTGGGTACTACCGCAATGTCTATTTCCCCCGCTAAACAGCAGGTTAAATGCACTGTTGTGTTTCGAATTGAAGAACATTGCAGCCAGAGTAACTACTGGACATATTCAGACTTAACATCTTATGTGTCCGGATGGCGAGCACAGTGAAATGCCATTATTTTGTATTTGAAGGTGTTGTTTGGTTTTGCTACTATTTATGAGCGGTCGTATCGCTTACCATCAGACGAACGACAAGCTCGTCCCGCCAACTATTGCAATAAAAAAATATACCTAAAAGAAAAAAAATTGTGTCCCAACTCCCAAGCCATGGTATGTACAAAATTAGCAAGCCCGAACGGAAGTAATGTTCACTTCAAGGCGTCAGTCATTCAGAACCATTGTATAGCACTACGCGACCCAGCGGCGACATGAGAAAGTTACCTGCGCGCTCATAAGGAAAACTATGATCTATGGGGGAAATATATTGTCTTGTGCTGTAAGAGTCCGTAATCGTAAATGAATATATTTCATATTCACACCTCCACAAGACTATGTGGAGGTGAAAGTTCTGAAGACTGTTAAGGAATATTGTTTAATTACAGAATGTACATTATGAATGAAAACTGTTTGACAGCCTCCGTGGCGCAGTTGGTTAGACGCCGGCTGTGAAACGAGAGGCTGCGAGCGCGATTCCCGTACTGAGACAAATATTTGTGTGATACACAGGTATTTGCCTGGGTGTTTGTGAGACCAAAAAGTCTCTCGTAGTTTCTGATACCAACGACACAAGGCTCGATCTTAGTGCGGGTATATTTATTATAATATATATATATATATTGATTGTGAATGGTCATCAGAAATGTTGTCCAAAGTACTCTGCACATTGCGTTAACTTCTAACTGGTCTACTATAGGGACGTGCAATAATACTTATGTCATAATCCGCATGCTTTAAATATTTAAGCATACATAGGGAAAGTCAGCGGGAAGCGACTATGTTTTATACTATGTAGTGATGCATATTTTAACGGATAAGGGTCAGACACAGCGCGTAAGACTTAAGAGCAATAACACCATACATTCACACATCTACATATTATCAAAACATTTATCACAGCGTAACGCTCACGTAATAACAAAACACTCAACATAAAGCTACGTGGACGTGGTGGTCTGGCACTGGGAACATTACAAGTATTATTAACGTCGCTTAAATTATAAAATAATGTTAGTAGGGGAGGTAATATATAAGTACTTGTTTTACTTCATCGTTACCTATATCTCTCCTCAGCCCTTCTGTTCGTATTTGTTGTATTATTTTCTCCCAGTTGCTTTTGAGCCTCGACTTCCAAATGTCGTGGATTGTGAAAGGCAATTATAATTTTGCATTGCGTGACCTATATTATTCTTGTCTGGATCTATGTGAAGAAATATACGCTATAAATTGATAGTCGGAATTGAACATTTTGGTCGCGATTTTGAAAAGTGTATCTGCACCCGGGCGGAGCCGAGCCGGACCGCGTGAGTAATAAAATTCATAAGATCCATGAAATTATAAACAAATAATAATAAATATCCATCGCGCCTTCATGCATTCCGTATTACGATGCGAATATAACTCAAAGTGTCCATAAAAATGTTCGTAAAACTCGCCATCCTGCCAGCGGAGTTTCATATCGCAGCCAATAAATGTGAAATGTAATAAAATATCGAATAGGGAAGTAATCACGGCGGGGAACGTAAAGCCGACGTCTGTAAGATGCTCACTACTTAGTACGAGGTATGACAATCTCGTATTTGTTTTTTTTTTTAATTACATTTATAGTATCTAATTGTTTTGATGTTATTTATCACAGAACCATCTATTATTGGGTGTTCGACAAATATTTGTTTGGGACCTAAGAGGACCTCGTTGTATGTAATACCAACGACACAAGATACGTAATATATTTTGGAGTTGATTTGTATGACTAGTGTGTATAATCAATAATGATCTTCACATATACGTAATTAAATAGAAAAGCAAAGCAATTTTACGTCATAAGGAAACACACATATTGTCAGGAACATCGGCGAGTGGCCAGCACTCATCTCACCCGGTGGCAATCCATAAGGTCGTTGTCTAACTGAATCTATTTGCACCAATAAACTGAGAGTTACTTTCACTAGCGGCTAGGCTACCTCGCAGATGTACAGTACAGTTGTTTTACGCGTTTTGCGTTGTTTTCATGATTTTTTACTATCTAAACTAAATATAAAGAGCATATAATTGATTGTTTGTATCGAATAGACTCTAAAGCTACTGGACAGTTTGAAAAATTCTTCCACCATTACAATCCCAAATTATTCCTCCTGATGAACATCATCATCATCATCATCATCATCATATCAGCCACAGGAAGTCCACTGCTGAACATAGGCCTCCCCCAATGATCTCCACAATGACCTGTTGGAAGCGGCCTGCATCCAGCGACTTCCTGCGACCTTAGTCAGATCGTCCGTCCACCTTGTAGGCGGGCGTCCGACACTTCGCTTGCCTGTACGTGGCCTCCACTCGAGAACCTTTCGGCCCCAACGGCCATCGGTTCTACGAGCTATGTGCCCGGCCCACTGCCACTTCAACTTGCCAATCCTATGGGCTATGTCGGTAACCTTGGTTCTCCTACGGATCTCCTCATTCCTGATTCGATCTCGTAGGGAAACACCGAGCATAGCCCGCTCCATGGCTCGTTGAGTGACTTTGAGCCTTTTAATGAGGCCCACAGTGAGAGGCCACGTCTCGGTGCCGTATGTCATCACTGGTAACACACAACTATCGAAGACTTTCGATTTTAGGCACTGAGGTATTTTGGACGAGAAGACGTCGCGAAGTTTCCCGAATGCTGCCCAACCGAGTTGGATTCGCCGATTGACCTCTCTCTCGAAGTTGGACCTGCCTAACCGGACCACTTGTCCTAAATAGACATATTCGTCTACAACTTCGAGAGTCGAGCCCCCAACTCCAATGGGGGTGGGCACAACATGGATATTCGACATGATCTTCGTTTTATCCATGTTAATTTTAAGACCCACCTGTTGGGAAACTCGATTAAGGTCTTCGAGCATAGTGCTAAGGTCTTCCAGCGATTCTGCCAAGACTACAATATCGTCGGCAAACCGAAGGTGAGTGATATACTCGCCGTTGATGTTGATGCCGAATCCTTTCCACTGCAAGAGCTTGAAGGCATTTTCCAGCGCGGCAGTGAACAGTCTCGGAGATATGACATCTCCCTGTCTCACGCCTCTCTGTAGTGGAATAGCCTTCGTGCTCTGATCCTGTACTCGGACCGACATGGTGGCGTTGTTGTATATACACCTCAACACTTCGATGATGAACATAGACGATAGAATATCTTCAAACAGCTTACAACATTCTCTTACATCAATAGCAAACTGATATGTGTTATACAGCACATTATAGAGACTATGAACAACAAAATTCATTTTTCGAATCCCATTTTTTTATTTCCTAGAATGTACGTCCACCCACAAGGTAGACGGACAGCCTGGTTAAGGTCGCAGGATGCAGGCCGCTTCCAACAGGGTCCCTACTCTGAAAATCCGAAACGAAGTTCGAAACTTCGGACGATTGAAGTTTATGACGATACGAATGTACCTACTCTGTATTTACTTTGTATTCGGATTCGTATAACGTACATCGTAACCATAGGTCTATGGTTACGACCATAAGTCAATAACGACCATAAGTCTATACAGGTACCTACATTCGTACTGTCATAAACTTCGATCGTCCGAAGACTGTAAAATTGTCTACCACATTACCTGAAAAAAGAAAAACGACGTCACAATCATGGGTTATCATAGTATTAATCAGGTTATCAAAACTATTAACCAAACTGCCTATTACTATCCAACTAAACTAATAGGTACCGCTTGACTTTTCATATTTTTCAATTTTAAACATATTTAGACAGCGTAACACACACAATTTTAATTTCGCTTGCCGTAGAGCCACAATTCCATGGTTTTAGGCAAAATATAATTGAAATTGTGTAAGTTACGCCTGTACAAAGTTGAAAAGTATGAAACGTCAAACGTTACCTATTAGTTTAGTTGGATTATAATAGACTTGTTTCTCCAACAAGTTTATTTTATTTATTCAGTAATTTAATATAATAAATACATTATCCGTTACTAATGGACGACTGCTTCTCTAGCTCAGTGTGCCACAGTAAGATTACAACACTGTCTCGGGTTCGTATCCCAGGGGGGTTACTCTATAAAAAGAAACGAACTTCGAATATCGAATGCCGTACTTAAAACTTCACTAATGTGCCTAGATACTCCACTAAATGTTTGAATTCTCTATCGTACGTCGTAACCATAGACTAAGTTCGGAGAAAATGATAAGTATAATAGAGAATAGTATTGATTTTTAGAAGTGGAAAACTTATATCTTACTTCGGACATCCGAACATTCGAAGTTCATATCGTTTCATAGAGTAACCCTCCAAAAAATTGGTATTGTATTTTCATTGTATTAATTATCGGCCAGAGTCAGGAGTTTGTGCCCGAAATGACGATAGGCGCGCTCACTATCACATCGTGTGCCGAAACGTGGGGAATCCTCGTAGCACCTCTGCTTACTCCCTCTAAGAAAAAGTTGGTCGTATTTTTATTCATTATTTTTTTACTTATAGACAATTACATAATGATATGCACTTAAACTTATTACCAAGCTCATAGCAGTTGCCAGCTCATCAAATCTGGAAGGCAGCGGAAAGGAAAAGGAAGGAGGGATGGGGGCAAGATGAAAGGGATATTGGGCATTCAACAATCCTGGTTATTTATCGCCAGGGATTTCCAAGGTACACGAAGACCCTTGACCCGCACTAGGCTAGCGTGGTAGATTACGGCCTGAAGCCCTCGCAATTATAATATTCGTAATTAAGTATAAGTTTTCTTTTCAATAGTTATTTATAAGTATAACAAAAACTAATAAATTAAAGCAGAAAAGACTATTACACCCAGTAAATACACGTGAAATAGAATTTTCTACAAATAAATGAATAACATGCAATTTATGCAACTAATGCAGGATATTCATTTAATTCTCCAAGTCCGGTATACTACACTTCCTCATTTGTGATAAAATCTTTCTTATTTACTCAAATATCGTGAGACATCCGTAGATAAAAAATCTACGTAATTTCTTTCTATAAATATTGACTTCATAATCTTCAATAATATAATGAATCTGATGAAATTGTTTGTATTTACGTGCTTTTATTCGTCACAATCAATCTTATTTAACTAAATGTTTTATTAGCATTGGTAAGGTTTATTTTTAAAAAACGTTTTAGATTAGTCATATCATGCCATGACTCTAAAATCCAGAAGAAAAATCATTGAGATAATATACTAGAGGGGACACTGCAAACAAAATATTTGTAACGAAATGAACGGTACATTCTATTTCTGTCTCTGTCACGCCTACGAAATACAATATCTTCCCTCTCGCTTCACTGTGTACCCTTGTGCACGCGCCATACGCATGGATTTTGTTCCCGATGTCCTCTCTAGTATAATATCTCAATGAGAAAAATAAAATAAAAGAAATGATAAATGATTTTAGCTGTATCATAATTAATGCATTGAATGTTGCAGTTAAATTAAACTTGGACGATAATGAGTCTACCCGCTTGTATTAATTATTTACTAAAACCTACAGCCAGCAAACCTATCACATCCATTTTATTAAAAAATATACTACTCATAACGCGTCTGGATATCTATACTAATATTATAAAGACGAAAGATCTGATTGTTTGTTTTACTTGGTATAGCGTCTGAAACTAATGGACCAATTTACAAAATATTTCACCATTGGAATCCAACATTATCTCTGATGAACGTAGGATAAAGAATATTAAAAAAAAGTGTAGACGCACCCGGGCGGAGCCGGGTCGGGCCGCTAGTCACTACTATATTAAAAGTAATAATACATTTCAAAAAGCAAATATCATCATTTAATATTAATGAAATGGGGCCGCAACAACACTTCACAGATCGTACAATTACACTAATTATGTTAAATCATATTTTCCTTAATCCATCATTTAAATAAACGAGGACATAACTTACGATAATCGAAGCAAACATCATGTAATACATGAATATACCAAAACCACCAGTTATCTGATCACAATAATGATTGCGCCGAGTCATCGCAATTACATAAGATTTTAAAAAGAGCTAATACTATGCGTACTCGCGGGTTTGCGCGCGAGTCTAAGCTATCCGAGCTAAAAGTCGTGATATTTTCTTGGAATATACAGTACCCTATAGGCTATAACTTTACTCGATAATTAATGGAGTATCCAAACACTAAAATAAATTTTCAATTCTGATCAGTAGTTCATGAGATATTTTATTTTATTACATAGTTCTGGCATACGAGCAAGGAGTTCACCTGATAAGTGATCACTCCTGCACCTGAACATTCATAGTGTTTAGATCCTAGATGAGTTGGTAACCCATTTAAAGAGGGGAGCGAGAAACAAAAAAAGATGAAAAGGGGGGAGGTGTGAGGTGGCTACTGGCAATCTTTCCCACCGAAAGAAATGCGACAGCTAATCTGTAACTTCACGTCGTTCTCCTGTAAGATAGTGGTACTGCCCCGGACTAGCCTGCCCATTCAGGCCGAGTCATGACTGACACAGCATTGCTTTACAACTAGCACGTTAAAACAAACAAACTCTTCATATTATGTTAGTATAAGCGGAACTTACTGTACGCTACGCTCGTTGGAAACGACATTAATCTCAATTAAATATGTTTTAAAATAAATATGGTTTATTCAAACAATAGTGACGCAACAATAGAATGTGTGTTTGTAGTGCGAGTTTCAAGAGAATCGGAACCGTACAATGCTAAATTTAAATATACATTTTGCACAACGCCTTGTATGGGTATTAGGCACATTATAAAACACAATGGTATATAAGGAATAGTTTTATTTTTTTATATAGTCGGCTAACTTATTTATAGAAAGAAATACGGCTAAGTCTTGTAATATGCATATCTTGACAAATATTCAGAAGATTGACCCGAATCCACTTAATCTTATTTTTAGATTAAATACGCGGTTACTAATTAATCGGTATCAACTAAATAATAAATAACAATGGGTCGCTATCTGAAACTTACTACATCACTCCGTGTCTAGAGAGCAAACTGAATAGTGCACACCAAAACATTTATAATAAAGCAACTGATATTACCTTCCAGAACACATTTTTAACTGAAGAATATTCTTTTTACACAGATGTTCTCAGATGGAAAAATAGCATCATTACCCTTATATTTTTGTGAGCCGAAGCGTAATAAATAAAGATTATCATTGCGCAATATTACGCACAACCATACGAATGGATTAAGCACGCATGCCGGCATCGCAATAAAAGGCAATGATTTGTAGGTTTTTGTAAGCTCCCGAACAAAAAAAATTGTATGTCAGCACTAAGTAATGCTGTTTTATCCGCCTATTTGCTTTGTAAAAGGTTATTGTATGAAGGCCTAAATATGCTACAGACTTAATTGATCACATAATTATGGTTTTAGCCTTTAGGAGCATACATTTTGATTCCAAATGTCGAACAAAGAAGCTCATACTCCGGTAAATTATAATTGACTCGTGATAAAACTATAAATACTTGTGGTAGGTCTCTCATATGTGAGAGGCCGGATGGGTACTACCGCAATGCCTATTTCTCTGTCCAAGCAGCAGTGTCAACACACTGTTGTGTTCCGGCTTGAAGTACACTGTAGCTGGAGTAACTACGTGACATATTGAGACTAAACATCTTATGTCTCATGAAGAATGAAAGATCCATATGGGCATAATCAAGACATTTTTATATTTTACTATGAAATACGCTTTTTTCTTATTATGATACGTATGCTATCTGTGAGTTATTTCATATATAAATATGCTACAAGCGCAAATTGCAACATGATTAGAAAATTTGATCTTACAACAAAATAGTGCGACACGCATAAGCAGGGATAGCTCATTAAACATGTACAATTTGCGGCGTTGTCTTTCATCAAAACATATACTTAATCAACTCCTGAGCGGCACGCAACAAAAGAAAGAACAAGCGCGCGACGACCTCTGAATTTCTCACACGGTGTTCGGAGAAAGTCACTACATCAAGGTCTAAGTCAAATGGACGATTACAGACTACTTTTTGCCATTTTCAAAGAACTTTTAATAAAAAATTCATCCCTATTTCAATAAAAATAAAGAATGTGCGAGTATGATACGTGTTTTTCTGTCTAATAAATCATTTTTTTAACGAAAAAAAGTCATAACCGCAACAAATTATGAACCACATGCTTCGCAACGCAAAGTCGAAAATCTATGAGACATATTTTTTCGTTTCAATTTACAATAAATTTTACAAAGCATGAAGATATTAAATGAATACTCACGCAACTTTTAGGGTTGTCAAGAAGTTTACTGGGTGAGTTACTAGAAGTATACAAGGAAACAATAGACTTGGCCACGAAATAAATATCGAGCCAGGAGCAGACGAGCATACGGTCAACCTTATGGTAAATGATCACCAACGCCCATGAACCATGGGGAATACACTCTGATTTTTAGAGCCGCCAAGTCGTATTTATCTGAAAATGAATTTACAGCATTTTCACACTAGTCATAAATGTATTAAATTTAGTGGCTATTATTCGATATCCTCGGGTCGGCTAATGTCAACAATGATAGATCTACTTATGAATATATACATATGTATAGTGATGATAATCTAACAAAAATATTCAATTAAGTAAAATAATATTGTAATACACCTGGCAACCCTACAAACCAGTTGATTCAAATCTATCTCTACGTACGTACGCACTTGTATCTGATCACTTCCAAGCAAATTGTTGCACTTTCTACTCGATTCCCTGTTTGCAGTCGCCTAGGAAACGACACCAGCTCGAAACATGCTATCAGACACCGCGAATAGCAAATGAAACTTGAAAAGCAGAAACTTAACATATTGCGTACTCAGTAAATCAAAAAGGCAGGAATAAGACTAGTAAGTAATGGAAATTTTGCATCTATACAGAGTGTATCAAGACTGCTACCGATAAAGAAGCCGGATGGTAGTTTTAGAGACTTCAGACACAATGCAATTAAACATTTTGCAAAAAAAACGATGATTTTTTATTTAGCTATCTTAATTAAAAACTTAATTTTAAAACTTATATTCTAACTAGTGGGCCGGCCCAGCTTCGCCCGTTTACAAATAGATTTCTGTATACAATAATATATGTACGTATTATACATATAAACCTTCCTCTTGAATCACTCTATCTATTAAAAAACCGCTTCAAAATCCGTTGCATAGTTTTAAAGATTTAAGCATACAAAGGGACATAGGGACAGAGAAAGCGACTTTGTTTTATACAATGTAATGATATACATATAAACAATATAATGCTGGCACTTCACATGGCTGTTTGTATTGGCTATTGGTTGTTTGTTGTTGGCAAAATAAATGACGTTAAAAGCAAACATGCAAATAGAGGCAAATATACTTACGTATTTGTTATTGGCCTTGATTATCATGCTGGGACTTCACATGGCTATTTGTATTTGTGTATTTGGCATATTTGGCAAACAATGCCATGTGAAGTGCCACCATTATATTAGTTTAGGCCTGGACTTGAAAGTATCTGCACCCAGGTAAAGCCGCTATTGGATATAGAAAGAAGAAACGTTTTAGTATCGCGTCCATAACAACTTTGTACACTTCAGACATCGTTTTCCGCGTCTAATCGTCTAATCAGTGCGAAACCAGGAAACATATTTGATAAACTGCGGAGATAATCTCTCTCATTTCCTATGTACACTCGCACAGGACTCGGTTTATCAAATAGAGAAATTGTATTTCCGTAAACGTTGACTGAATACAAAATAATATCGTACCAACGACTAGTTTTACATAAACGGCTATAAATTCATATATTTTGAAAACCTATTTTATTTATCGACTGGCTCGGTGGCGTAGTTATACTACGGTACTGTTACAAAGCTGAGGTCTCGGGTTCGAATCTCGCTCGGGTGGAACAAAGTAATATTGGATTTTTCTACCCGGATTCAGGAATTTGTGCCCGTGCATCAACAAAGCAGTGGTACCTATTATCTACCGTCATTGGCACAATTAATTTAAACTACTACAAGTCATTTTAAAAATCCTGATCTAATCCTCCATTTTCCTAATTGGAAGAAATTGCTTTAGAAGAGACCAATAGCCATGCCATCTCCACGGTCCTCTGTTACGAAATAGTATACTAGTTAACGAGATGATAATCACGAGACGCACGTCAGGCGGATACCGCAATTAAATCCGAGAAATCTTCGTAATTTATTTAATTATCGCTAATTGTATTTTAAAAAATAAACGCAAAAATGTGAGGTAACTACTGTACAATATTGCATAATTATTTGGGTTACTTAAATAAAAAAATAGAGTAATGAAAACTTTGCTACGGCTACACCCAACAGGCAGGCCATGTGCAAATAATTGTATCCTGTAATAGATGTGTAAAACTTCGATAACTCCGCCCCGTGACCACGAAAACTGTTAGTACCTAAGTAAGTAATCGAAACATCGGTTAGGTAAAAAATGTAAAAATTACACCATATCCGCGATAAACCCTGTAAATAATAGTTAGATTTCAATGTATATATAACAATTACGTAATTTATATAATAGGTACACGCATTTTGATTCTTATTATTCTTTCTTGAACAATATGCTGATATGATTATTTTCTTGTCGATTGTTTTAACGACCCTATTCATGGACAGTTGACAGTTGTCGAATTTTTTGTTCCTTTCAAACGACTTTTGAATAGAGATGTTGACAATTTTTTGGAATTGCTTTTTTATGCATAGGCCCTATATAAACACGAAATATTTTTACGGCATTATAGGACAATTTTTAATGAAAAAATACGCAAATCAAAATAGTTTTCTAAATTCCCGCTAAAACGCTCCAATCTGTCACGTGAATATAATCTACGGCCTACGTCAATGTTCGGTAACAGTCTCAAGTTCTATCAAAATGAACCACTTTGACTGATACTTTCAACTAGCCGCCGGCGAGTGACGTCAGCGTGATCCGATCGCTGTTAGCACTCACGTGGTAATGGGTATTGAATAATACAATTTAAAATATTTTTATTCTATTAATGAAGAACAATTTGGTTCTCAAAATATTATAAGAGGTTTCAAAAGACGACAAGAAGTTTTTAATGTGTAAAAATAAATTTACACGAATTTGTAACATGAGTCAACATCCCTATTCAGTATGAACGAAGAAGACAAATCATTCAATAACTAATCAAATAATGTAATCTAATTATAGAGCCTATAACTATCTTAGGGACTCTAACTTCTTTTAAAACAGTACCAAAATAAATAAAAGAGAAGACAAATAATAGTCAGACACAGATAATTCTCTAGAGAGCAGCTGGAGACACAACATTAAAAGTAGCCCTATAATCCCCGGATAAAAAGATAAACAAAGAGATAATTCGGATAAAAGGTACCAAAATTATACATACAACAAAAAACTCGGTAAGCACGAGAATTCTTGTTAGATTCCACAAGGCTCACAGTAGTAATATTGTATGCATCACAAGATATCATTTGCAATATTATGGCATATTTCTATCTTAAAACTATTCAATAAATCTTAATATTTCAACATCTTCAGAGAAGACAATAAACAAATGCAATGCTTGAACATTTCACAACAATTTTCGGCAACACGCTATATTATCGGAATGATTGACTTGGTATCGAATGGTTTGTTAACACGCGATCGTATTCAGTTTTGATGATAAAAATAATACGTCTCTGGATAAAGCTAAACGTCCATCAGGATCAGGGTGCAGGCTAGGCAGCTATCCCATTGAATAGCAATTGCAGCGGTAGTAATAGAAATTATTGCTATTTCAAATTAACGTCACCAATTGGTTACTTTTGAAGCCTTAGCATGCTCTATATTTCTGTTATTGCTAATTGCCCCCCTTAGAATTTGTAAACAAAAAACTGACCATATATTAGGACCATTGTTCACATATCAAATCACACACACAAAATTGACTGTTCAGTTTCTTCTTGAATAAAAAACTCACCCACTTCATAGATTACACGAGATCGTATAAAAATATTAACCGATCGACTTTCTGAATCACAATCGCAAATCATAAAATTTAGCTTATTTATATAACTTGTGAAATGTTATTATTGATTTAACTTGCTATTTGTGTTTGCTATTGCTATTTATTCCAACACTACTATGCTGGGGCAATCTATTACTGATTACTAATCAGTAATAGATTGCCTCGAGCGATACGACCGTCATTTGTACCCTTATGTTAAATATCAGTTTAGTTTAAGATTTATTTTTTGTACAAAAAAGAATAAAAACCAACGACACAAAAGCTCCATGACTATTGATTGAGAAGTAACAAGCTAAACGTTCGGACCTCGATCAAATATACACTAGATTATAAGTAAGTATTAAAAGGGCATAAACTAATCCTAAACAATACCCCAGCATAGTAAGAGTGGATCGCTGCGCACGCGTCATTCAGTGATTCAGTGCTGTATGAACTGGCAAGCCGGCCGCACGTCGCGCACTCTATCGGTACTCACTGTGAATATGTGCACTTGGTGACTGTATTGTACGGATTATTAACACGTCTTACACTTATCTGGTGAGTGATATACATTATAATATTTTGTAGTTTTAGTTCAGGATTGTCCATGATGACCAAAGGATTCAGACACAATGAAAGATTTAGATTTTTCTATTGAAAGTCACTAAATACAATTTCTATAAACAATAAATAAAATAAAATATTAGATACTAAAAGTTACTTTTGTGACTATAAGCTAACACAATTAAAACCGTAGGTCGTGATAGCAACCTCCAAATGATGTTAATAAGATCTGTTTGTCTCTTCTTATTTCTAGCAAATTTTATCGATATCTAACCTAATAAAACATAAATTTAAAGTGACTGTTAGCCTACCAAAATAAATAAATAAATAAATAAAATAAATAATTATTAGCCAAGCCTCACTAAAAGACTCGGCGAGCTTCAGAGCTCAGTGTCAATTTATTATGCGCCATTCTTGGTCCTGACTAACAGGAGTTGCAGTGAAGGAAGAGGTAGCGGGATAGTTTCCAAGCATAAAATTTTTATGTTAAAACATCTTTAGCAATAAAAATATATTGTTTTTAAACAAACAATTGGGTAATAGATCGTAAACAGCTTGTTTACACAATGTAATTTTTCGCCTTCAGTCTGCTGAACATAAAAAATAATTATTTATAGTATAATAAATAAAAACGAAAGAGCAATATTTTTATTACTTTACTGAACGGTCTAGAGATTTTTATAAAATAAACACTCGGCAAAAGATTTAATAGTGGTTGTATTTATACCGTAAACGATAGAAGTTACACTACACAATAGTTTGACAGCATTAAAATCTATAAAACCAGTATATATCAGCCCATACACGTCCCACTGCAGGGCACGGGCTTACTCTACAATCGACAGTACGATTGAGAGTAGTTACGCCATATAGTCCACCACGCTGGTCTATAAAAACAGTATAAAATTAATAAATTGCTGTCGATAACGATATTTTATCATTGTCTTTCTCCTACTTCTGCGCAAGATTTTCTTTGACAGCTTCGTTTAAAATACCAGTGCAAGATCTCATCTCTATGCGTAACCAAGAGTAACGATTATATATTTGTTAATGTCACTTCTTTCAAATATATATTTTTAAAAATATATCAAACAGACATTAAATAACAAGAGTTCAGATATCTTGTGCTATTTTAAAAGCAAAACTATAAATCGAAAAGTTTACTTGATTCAAGGAAATAGCCTATCCTTATATCCCTTTAGCGTGAACATGTCATTTAGTAGGCTGACATAAACATATCCCATGTCCACAGGTATTAATCTGTCGCCAATAGATTTTGTCTCAACGGCTATGCACTTACGATAATAATAATAATTTATTTGCAGCATATAACAGTCGTACAAAAACATTTAAAATAAATCGTATGACAATATTAATTTACAACCAGTGTTTGATTAAACTCTGATGGTCAAATAATATGTGCTATGTGTATTGACTTGTCATAAGAGCTCTTTAATTGCCTATTTGACCTATAAATACATTACATTTCATAAAGATTTAACTTGTGGTATGGACGATGCAGCATTCTCAATTCTCTATCAGTCATTCATGCTACATTAAAAATAAAATAAAACATTTTACACACTAGGTATAATAATATTAAACGTTTTTAATTATGTATAGTTTTAAATAATTTTAAATGCCACTAGAATTAAAAGTTGTTTGATAAATACTAAATAGTGATGAGCGCATCATTTTTTGTCTGAGTCTAAAGTTGCAAATGCAAAACGATTTATTTTGCGCGAAGGTTAAATCCAACGCATGAGATAAAATTATTTCTGATTTAAATATTTCTTAATCAATGTATAATAAAAAAAAACTATAAAATTTTATTTTTGCGCCAAATATTTTGTAATCAGATATTTTTGCAAAAAAGGTATCTACGGCTAAAGTTTATTCTTATTATTAACCCAACAGTGCCATAGCACTACCATAGGTATTACTATAAAATACTAATAATATTTTTCGACTTCACACACCGTATTTATTCATAAAAACCTCTAAGATATCCACGTTTCCTTATCATTCTTTTCCTTACCAATCATACTTCTTTATTGATATATTTATTCGTTTACTACTTCACATTGGGAAAGCATGGGTAACAAAGGCACAAGTCCTTTCTATCAGAAAGGGGGTCAACACGTGCCAACTGGACGTGTATGGTATGGCTTAGATCTAAATACTAAGATAGGCCATGCAATCTTATGTTTATTGCAATAGAGTACGGTGTTAAATTTCGAAAGGCTAGTCTTTCGCTGTTTTATCTGGACAGCAATGTGATCACCATCAAGTGCTGTGCAACCAATAGGCAACAATTAAACAGAAAAAAATACATCATTATTGAATATCTCTTTTTTCCCTTTTTAGGATGATATTTATTCATTTATTTATACTTCTCTTTCAAAAAAAAAAAATATGCAATAAGTTATAGTTAAGCTAGGGACCAAAAAATAATAAAGTACAATATAAATTTTGGTGTATCAATTTAAAAGAAATAGTGGTTTAAATTTTATAAAGCGAAATTAATTAAAATTAATTCCAAAATGTCCTATAATATCGACTAAAATTCAAATGTACGCAGGTCAATATTTATTATTCCCATTGTATACTTACACGCGTAAGTGAAGACGCATTTAATTCCTAGTGCTTCTGAATATTTAAGCTAAAACCTAAATGTCACTAGCCGGCAGTAACACTGGAACCAGTCACGTGCGTCCTCGCCGCACAAATGCCAACGTGTTACGATATTTGTGACTCAATTTTACAATAACCGATAAAAATATACATAATATTGTATTTTACATTAATATTTCACGCGATGTGTTGCAAATTGCGTTTTTAATAACTAATTTTGGTAATCCCTGTTACGTCTGCCTTGACAATAATGACCATTATTCTTTATAGGTGTACCATCACAGAAACACTTCCAATGCCCCCTTTATTGTAGTAAGTTTTAGCCAGTGTAATTACCAGTGTAATTAATGTGTACCGAATTATTTAGCATACTTAAAGGTGTGAATAATACCACAATATACGAGTACTAGACACTTTTCTGTTACCAATTTGAAGCGCTGAAAACGAATTTCCAAAAATCATAATAAATAATTATTGAGCCGAAACGTAATATTGACACGTAAATATGAAATGAGTGACCGTTTTATCATAAAAAAACGTACGGAGTTTGTAGATGGAGTTCTCAATCGACATTAGATATGTTTTTTTTGTATTTTTATCTTGAAATAAAATAGAGCAAATTTTGGAGTAACATAGTCGACATTCTCCTTAAAGTTGAGTATTTATATATTAAGTATATATAAACAAATAGTTGTCTAAGACTCAAGAGAAAACTTTCCATGATGTGGAATACTGTAGCCAGAATTAACATGCAGGAAGCAATTCATAATTGACTATTAAATTGTCAGAGGGAACGAACTGTGCAAATAGCCTGACACGAACCAGCGACGCTAATGAACACATTAGTCATATTCAAATTACCTCTTTGGTACACGCAAATGAATCAATGAATACTTTTATCAGCCTATATATGTACGTCCCACTGCAGAGCACGGGCCTATTCTACAATCAAGAGTTCAATTGAGAGTGGTAGGCTATGTAGTCCACCACGCTGGCCTAGTGCGGGTTGGCGGACTTACATATGTACCATATAAATTGTACAAATCGCTATGGTATGCAGGTTTCCTCACGATGTTTTCCTTCACCGTTATAGTCCGTGGTGATTGATTATCAATAAACATATGACTTCTAAAAGTCAGTAGTGTGCCTAGGATTTGAACCCACGACCACCGTGAACATGTTGGCAGCCGCATATGACCATCAATAAATCACTTTTATTTCCTTATCATACGCATGCGCAATAGTGGTTATTTTAATAACGTGAGTTCGTCCGGTACATTCACCATCATAAGTGCATTTTATAAACGCAACTAAGTATTAAATTACTTTTACCTTACGAGCAAACTTCCGGAAGATATAATGTAGCATTTAATCGTAGTTAGATAAATCTGAGGTCTAAATAAATATATTAGCATCGATACGCATTTTATCGTCTTATTCTCGTATTTTTCTCTCTACTCGTATTCTCGTATTTATAACCGTCAAACGAAACGCAACAACAAAAATGTTTCTTCACAACGCATTGGTTGTTGTTACAACAAATTATACGAGTATATTAAAATCTAAAAGGCGTACTTCTATACTAATATTATAAATAGGAAATATTTGATTCTTTGCATTGAATAGGCTCTGAAACCACAGGACTTAACCTGATGAACATTTGCGACACAATATTTCCAAAAGTGTATTTATTACAAGCGGCCCGATCCGGCTCCGCCCGGGCCGGGCCGCTTGTATCAACTAAGAATGGTAAATAAATAAGTAGATAATGTTTTATTTAACTACACTCGCACACACAACTTTATCATCATCATCATATCAGCCCACATTATTCCACTGCTGGACATAGGCTTGTTCTTCATTACACCACTTCTCCCGGTCCTGTGCCTGTCTCATCCACCGTTTCCCTTGAAACCTAACGATGTCATCCATCTATCTGGCGGGTGGTTTGCCTACCTTTCTCTTGGCCCCTCTAGGTCTCATTACTTAAGGATTATTTTTATCAGGTTGCTAATTATATATACGAGTAATAATAGTCTAATGATTAGACTCTAATCAAAACAAGGTCTAAAAATAACAACATTATTCTCTCACATAAAAAATAACGAAGATTTACAATTTATTATAATATGTCATTATGTAAATTTTATGCAAAGAACATACATTAATTCTGCTAATTAATTATATGCATTTATGACGCCATTTTTTAACGCTTGATATGGCAATCATTGCAAACACCGATCAGAACACTTATTTATTTGAATAATGTTTTCCAACGGCAAACTTTTACTGGCAAGTAAGCTGAGCAAGCAAGCTAGCAAAGCAAGAATACGCTGTGAACTATGTGGTCCTACATCGATTGTATCTGTATCAGCCCATATTCGCCCCAGTGCCCAGGCGGGCCTCTTTTAGGAACGAGAGTACGATTTAGAGGGATTAGACCATATTGTCCACCAAGCTGCGCTGGCCTAGTGCGGGTTGGCGGCCTCAACATACCATAGATATAGTATGAAGGTTTCTTCACGATGTTTTCCTTCACCGTTATTGTGCGTGGTTATTACCTATCAATATACACGTGACTCCGATAAATCAGAGGTGTGCCCTGGGACTTGTATCTGCGACCACCGTGAACATGTTGGCAGGCCGCGTCTAGTCGGTTTTTTATTTTTTATTTTTTTTTTATTTTTTATTTTATTTTATTTAACACAAAACAGGTTACAATCATGAATGCGGTAACATCAAGTATGTATACATTATTTTTCTGAACTATAATTATAACCCAAAAACTTGTGTTCCAGTGAGTAATAATCAAGTTACAAGTAAAAATTGGTAATAACAAATGAAATACAGTAAAACTAACGAACTACAGCTTAAAAAAGAAAAACCTTAATAACATTAATATTAATAACAACAAATGAAAAATAATTCTTAAGATATTAAAAAGATAGAAATTAAAAAGATAGAAAAAAAAAAACAAAAGAAAATACAATGAGACACAATAAGACAATTACAATAATATGAGGTTACCTGATTTTGGTGCATAAATCTCATTGGTCTTTGAGGATATTTTGGATATGATGTTTATATAAATTGAAATAATTATTGAATACGTCAAGAGATGGAGCAAGCTTATTGTATTCGTTGTATTGTCTACACATTCGTATGATTGGTTTATAGAATGAGGTATTATTGCGAAAAACTTGAAGATAGAACATGTTAGGTTTGCGACATCTAAAATTAATATTTATATTCAGATTAGACAGTAATGAGGGAGAATCAATAATTGAATGTATTACCATGGTTTACCAAGAGGCCACCACGCACTTCATTTCATATTGAATAAAACTAAATGGTTATCACGACACTAATTTGGTGATAATATTTTTTCGAATTAATTTAGGCACCGAACGTTCTAAGAATAATTCCAAAAAATCGTACTGAGTTTTCTCGACATGTTGGGATCTGAATTCATGACTAATATCCTATATTCACAAGAAAGTTGCTTTCAATAACCAGCATAATGGTTACACATCATTACTTATATGGTTTATGTGTATACGGCGTTCCGTTTAACGACTTACCGCTAATGAGCACTGATACATATATTTTTTTCAAGATATAAAGAAAATATTATGGCTGTAACATTTATGTTTTTAAAAATCTTTTCTACATCTACTTATGTTTTGTACATTCTGTTATAAAAGAAGAAGTAAGTTTCCGCTTTGACATACCTGCTGTAGGCATCACAGGCTGTATGCTGTAGGTATGACATGGCAATTATCTAGTGATGTATAACGTTCCACATAGTTTATATCGATATTATTTTGTAACGCAAGGACATAAGAAGTAAAAATAATCAAGTCAAGTTTATGCAATATGATAAAATATTTTTTACAATTTGTAACTGATCGATGTTTGCACATAGTAGATATATGAAGTATAGATATATTGATATATAGATATATTGATATATAGATATATAGATATATTGATATATAGATATATTAATATATATAGATATATTGCACCCTATAACATAAAAAAAAACGAAGTACTTTATCGAATCTTTAAAATTATATACATGATTTAGTTTCAGTCACTTTTTTCTTTCTCTGCCACCCGGTTCACAAGGCAGTTCAGTATATTATATATTAATACTCTTTATTGTATATTTCAAGTTATACAGTAATTAAATAAAACAAATAAGAAATAAAATACTACTTTGAGCGATTTCTTTCTGGCAACCTTTGGATGAACAGGAATTGTTCGATTGACAAATAGGGCTACCTTTGTTATCCATACAGCACAAAAACGCCGACAAAGGGCGTACAGCTTAAATCTTATTACATAAGTTGCGTAAATTACATAACGTTACTTACTCGCACCTAAGTCAAGCTGAATTTCACTTTCCATTGTAAATACGGTGTTATGTCAACTGAACACGGCTTACGATCGGTCGTGACTCGCGACTGACTCATCAAAAATCTATTTACCTTTAGCAGTTATTACCGTTTTTTAGCGCTTCCGAATAATAATAATGAGGCCGTTGGGTCAAACGTTTGTGAATTGTGAATATTAGAACCTGTGGTTTGAGATTGTCCATTTAATTGAATACCAGCTAAGGTCCGACCAAGTTTTAGTCTTTCTGTCGCATAATTGAGCTGTGTGATAATTTGTCAACCCACATTTTCCATCCGGCATATAGTCTTGGTTCCTTTATAGAGGAACATTTAAGGATCATTTGAGCAATAATTGTGTTAAATATATGGAAATAATCATATAAAGCAGCTACTGGAGACATTGAGACATAACATCGTGTGTCCGATAGTGTAATGCCAAGCATTGCTTTATAATTCATGGTGTTAGGTTTTGTTACTGTCCATGAGCGCTCATATCGCTTAACATTAGACGTTGCTCGTGTCGCCGTTCATGGCAATGCAAAAAAAAACTAAGCAAACGATAGTTCACTTGCCTCTAGCAGTCAATTCAGGGATTTAATATAAAAAGACAGCAAACACATTCTTCTGTATTACCCCGTATACGTCCCACTGCAGGGCACGAGCCTCCTGCACAATCGAGAGTACGATTGAGAGTGGTTAGGCCATATAGTCCACCACGCTGACCTAGGTCAGGTTGGCGGACTTTACATACCGCAGAAATTCATACAAATTGCTATGGTATACAGATTTCCTCTCGATGATTTTCTTCGCCTTTATAGTGCGTGGTGATTGACAATCAACATATTCATAGTAAGTCTAATACATACCTTTTAAAAATTACTTATCATACTACTATTTGACTGCTATTAAATGTCTTGAGAACAATTAATATGCCGTTACAAATACCATAAACGCAATTGCGTC
The DNA here is from genome assembly GCA_030180105.1 of Hyles lineata. Lineage (NCBI taxonomy): Eukaryota > Metazoa > Arthropoda > Insecta > Lepidoptera > Sphingidae > Hyles > Hyles lineata. The sequence goes on along the minus strand of JARJEE010000027.1, from coordinate 4,902,509 downwards.
TTATCCAATCGAAATAAGAATTTCTACCGGCCTAAAAAAGTTAATTAATATTTCCCAACCATTACTCTAAATGACTAACTACCGAATCAACTTAAACTTCAGTTGCAACACATCGTAAAACATAAGTGAACAGTCGCTCACATAACCCCAACCTCGGTTAGATACACATCTTTCGTAGCGTAAAGAAACTAGGAACTTGTTTTAGGTTTCACCACATCAGACTCGAATTTTGACTCAAGGGCGGATGAGTCGAATAGACTTGACACTTAAGTTTTTAAGCCAGCAATGCAATTATCCAAATGGCAACTATAACTAATATCTTCTCGCCATATTACTAGCTTGTCACCTATAAACTTGTTTTTGTTCGATTGTTTTGTTCGATGCGTCTAAAATATTGGCTTACCCAATAGGTTTCGGGTATTTTTTTAATTTATTGCAAATTATATATATAAATTAATTAATTGCATATTAAGTTAAACACATTTTTTAATTTGCATACGTTGCAACAACGCTGTTACAAATACATATGTTTATTAACATTTAACCAAATTTTAATATTGCAATACACGCATAAAATTTTAATTATAACCAGCCTTCAAAGTGGGCGAATCGTTTGATATGTACAACAATCCTACTAATATTATAAAGCAAAAGTTTGTTTGTGACTTTTTCACGCTCAAATTGCTGGAGCATGTTGATGAAATTTATTGTGGAGGTAGTTCATACCCTGGACTATCGCATAGACGACTTTTTATCCCGAAAAATGTAGTGTTCGTAATAATGTAGCGTTCGTGAGATAAGCAAGGCATTCAATTATTTATTTTCTACTTTTTCAAACTCAAAGGGATGGGATGCGATATATTCAATCGGGCGGATGAAATGTGATTTTAAATAACAAAATTGCATGCCTTAAAATGAGACTGGATGCAACGGGACAAGACAGGAAAAACAGTACCTATAAAGGACGGCAGTAACCTGATTAGTTTGAACAAAAAGCTATTACTACGCGAAATATTATGTGTATGGTATGTACTACATAAAAAAAGGATGGTAAATCCGGGGTCGGGTCGCTAGTATTAATACATAATATTGTGACACCTCAAAATGCTGCAACTAAGTTACAAATATCACTAATGCGAACGAGGTTCTGAATTGGATTAATCTCGATTCCTAGCAACATCAATTATGTACCGCGGTGTAATCGAAAATATCTTGTCTGTTAATACATAACTATTTTGAAATATTGGCACATTTTACCAATGACCCGATCTTTGCTTCCCACACAACAGTTTTTTTCTGCAGAAATATCTTTTTTATAATTAATTGACATAATCAATGCCAGGTTATCACATTATTCCGAAGATTTGTCTATTTGTTTAATCCCACATAATGCATATTCTATCCCAAAGAATAAATCATATAAAATGTATGTGTACTGGATGGACTATTATTTGTTTGTGAACTGAGCTCTTGTATATCCGATTTTTAAATAAATAATATAAGTCTTATAAACCGTATGGTATGTAAGTCCGCCAAACCGTATTAGGCCAGCGTGGTGGACTATAAGGCCTAACCACTCTCAATCGTACTGTCGATTGTAACGTAGGCACGTGCCCTGCAGTGGGACGTATATGGGCTGATACAGATACAGATTATAAGTCTTAAACATTTACAGCCTTATTTATAGACATAGTTTTAAAATAAATTTAAGTTATCGAATGTGTTGTCCTTTTCGAACGACTTTTGAATTCAGTTTAAGCGAAGAAGACAAAACAATAGATAACTAAAACAGGTTTTAAAACTGTCTATGAATAAGGCCGTTAAAATGTTAAACAAACTTATTCTTAAATGAATCTATAAGGTATAAACATTTTCAAACAAATTATTTTACAAGAATATATGTGTATTATAACGTGATTCGTGAATCATACACATTGAGTTAAATAATTATCACAAGAAATATATATTTATTCGTATAAAGATAAACATTTTAAAAAATCGAATAAAAATGTTATTTTTGCCGTTCACGTAATACATTAATTTAAAAAAACATACACAAAAATAATTTAATTAAAACCACTCAATATTTATTTAGCCTCTTCGCGACACAAATGTGAAATTATTCATAATTAATTATTAAAATAACGTTCTCAAATTAATAAAACTAATAAAACATTTTATAATTTATTTTACTGCCTCTAATTGTACCTCTGACTGTTATTATTATTATTTTATTGGAATCACGATTTATTGTGGAAAGCTCGGAAATAAATCTTGTGTTTAATAATTAAATTTACAAGTATAATGATATATTAATTTATGCGTGTATAATTTTACTGGTGTTGTGACATTCGCCTCCATCGGAATGGCAAAAAGTATCCATAGTGAGACCGAAAAGTCCGTAGTACAAGTACGGGCCTCCTGTATTTTGGTAGGAGGTCTACGCTATGGACAAAGTATCACGGCTTAAGCATAAAGCTCAAACACATAGATTATGGACAATCCTAGCTTTTTTTTTTCTCTTTTTTTTTTTGTCCTTATTGTTAGATGTCACTGTGGGGTGTCATGGTTGATTGTGGTTATTGTCGGTAAGGGTCTCGCTAATTGATACGATAACCTTTACCTTGGTCGGTTTGTGTCTGTGTGGGGGATCTTCCGGAGGGGCAGGACATCCGCATAGCCATCCTTCCGTCCGCCCCTCGTCGACCCCCCGACAATCCTAGCTGTTCGTAAATTCCTTACCGATCCTTGGATTATATAATCCAATTTAGGTAGTCATGGGTTCGAACCTATGCGGGTGCTAAACCGAAAGATATCTTGGAGTTTTTGATACCCACCACACAAGATCGACTGTAATGTGTGGTCAGGAATATGTATGTGACTGTTGGGTGTATTTATTTGTTTTCTGGAATTTTCCAAAATTCGAACATGTTGATAGCCAATCACCATCATGCATACTGAAGTCAGGAATTTTTGCCCAATATAGCGATAGCCTTGCCCCTTATGTCATCGTGGGACGGAACATGCAAGGCGAAATGTAGGTGTCCTGGCACTTCTGCCTACCCTTCTGGGAAAAAGTCGTGAATTTATGCATGTATGGATGTAAAACCACTTTTAATCTCATAGTAAGCCATCTCCAATATGAAGCTCTACATAATCTCATACAGCTTATGGAGTGTGAATGCAAGCCTTTCTATTCGGGGTCAATGTCAAACAAGTTCGTAAAATTAATTTATTAGCTCATTATGTCCACACATTCTTGACAGTTGTGAGTGACGACCTTCCCGATGATGTTTATTTCAGTAAACTGCTAAACGTGTTTCATAAGAACTAATTACAAAATAAAATGTTTTTGTGGGCTATTTTAAGATATATTTGTTTTTAATTTTTACGTATACAGGCGACGAAAATAAGGTGGGGACATTATGCGGTACAAAAATGCTATCTAAATTTATCGATATCAATAGAGAGACAAACATATTAGACGCATTAGTAGTATCGATTCTAGATTAAAAGTGATATGAAGCAACATTACCATCCTGTAATTTCACGTAGTTTTCTAAGAAACTCAAAAAAAATCTTAATTAGATTGGCTACACAGATTGGCTATTAATTTTGTGGGTAAAACAAACATAATGGTTTCTTAGATTTACGCGAATGTTACACATTGAAATAAAACGATTTTTATACGGATTTTCGATTACTCTACAGCTTTTGTGGCCACGGGGCGCACTCCCCGTCGAGTCCACTATCTTCAGGAAGTTAAAAAATATAAAGGATCAAACCAAATCCGTAAAAAATAGTCAATTCAATAAATAAATACAACACGTTATAAAAAGATAGATACAATCAACAAACACACACGCTGCGCCCCGTCCACATACCAAAACACGAATCTTGTATCATATGAATTAATTCCGTTGACATACAGCACACGACATTGCAAAACAGTTGATTGATCAATGAAATTTCGTGACATAATCAGTCAATCATAAATACCCATCAAATAATGGAAACAAAAAGTGATGTTCAATTTGAATACGAGATGACGCCAATAAACTTTGGCGTCTTATGTCAGTAATAAACCATAAGATTATGTAAAACTGATATGACCGCGTATTTGTAACCACGTGTCTTAGGTCGCTATAATTCCACGCATGGGTTTTCTTAATCTATCTCTCTTGAGCCACATAGGATTTTCATTGGTGAATTATTAGATATATAATTATTAGAGATAATAAAGAGATTTTCATAGTGATTGTTTGAATGTTTAATATATTTTCAGTAATCAAGCCTCACATCCAAAAAGGACAAGCTACAGTTTATTTATTTATTTTCAATACTTTATACCAGTGGTCGGCAATTAGTTGCAGGTGGGGTCCGGATACTGTGGGAAAATACCGATTACCGATTACATCCGCAAATAAAGAAATTTTTAGCCGCGAATAAAGGAAAATGGTCATAATTTTTTGACCCGCGTATACTGAAAACGCTAATGCAGTAATAGGGATTTTAACTGTATATCTTACCCAAAACCGTATGTTTTAATTTATACTTGGTATACAATACATTTCAATTTTGGCAGTCCGAGGTTCGACTTTTCGCGGTCCGCAAACGGACAGTAGGAAACGCCGACGGCATTAAGTCAGCCTGTACGGTTTTCTTGTATAAAGTTTAATAAATTAATTTATACATATTCCACAACCAGCCAAATTGTCAAATACAACTTGCAATAGGTATATTTTTTGACTGCAAAAAATTATATACTCTTAGTTAGAGTCATGTGACTAGATTCGCAATAGTACTCGCAATATGTGAGAATCACTAACATGAATTATTCATTAAAACAACACGGCTTTCCGTCAATCTCTTGTAATTATCATATGCCAACTAAGTCTCATTTGCATTACTTAAACAATAATATTTAAAAATATGTAATTGTATTATAACTGTTTGCCAATGATTCACATAAGAACACTTGAAAATGTCAAAGCAACTGGCAAAATAAAAATTATTGAATATGCAGCAACAAAAAATTTACCCCAAACAAAATATTATTGACACATGCATATTACTATTGAACTTTTATAAAGAAATATTGTTTTTCTTTTATTAGGCTTGCTAGACGAGACCCGAACCCAAATACACATCAAAATAGAGTTATGAAATGCGCTTATTAAACATTATTATCACTACATACTATAAAACAAAGTCGCTTCTCGCTGTGTGTACCTAGGTATGCTTGGATCTTAAAAGTACGCAATGAATTTTGATACTTCGAGACCCAGGCAAAGTTCGGACGGACCGCTATTTTTTAATATTTTTAATAACACTGCTGAAAGAGGATTTGGAATTTAAAGAATGTAGCCAATCGGCTGTAAAAAAACGTATGTAGAATGCGGCTAAAGTTTGCTGTATCCAGTTGGTTTTATCTGCGAATTAAATTGATTATCTGATAGCACTCGAATTCCAATTTGTATTTAAAAATCACATAAGCAATGATTAAATATTGGTTAATGATAGACATTCAGCGATCTTAAAATATTAAAAACAATGCACGATAAATTCATACCCATAAAAAGTTGAAAAACTTACTTTCCATACCATGTTATTAATAACAAAGTTAATATTTAACTCAAATTTTCTAAAAAAGAAAATGAAACAATCCGTAAGTATTTTGTGCACTTTCACTAAAATGAAGTCTGGCGAGATTAATTAGAGCTACGTGTTCACTTACCAGCGAGAACAAATAAAAAATATACAATTACACCAACTGTCCACAAAATATTATTTTATTTTTTCTTGCATCGCATTTTTTTTTCATTATATCTTAATTGTCATAAGGATTTGCTTAGATTGTGTAAAATCACAACAGCGACATTTGAATGATGTTAATATCAATATTATTCAACTAGTTATATACTATACACAAATTGCAAATACTAATCATAAAACCATCATATAACCATCTCAGCACGAACCAAAAGATTCGCAGACTCTTTTATGTGCCGCACTATCAAGCTGTAGAATTGTTTGCCTTCACGCGTGTCCCCTACTTCCTATGATCCCGGGCCCTTCCGCCGTAGTGTGAAGAGGCATCTCAGCAGGCCTGAAGTCTGAAGACATTCGATACTCTGCCTGGACAACATTCGCGCAACATTCGCGAAGATAAATCGAAGCAATTTCAATGTTGTAGAGGCTATCACAAGTGAGCAGGGAATACTTATACTGTAGCCAGAGATGATCGAATTAGATGTTCCTGTTATAACCGAAAGCACCTGACTTTCTATTAATAAATGTGTTTTCTTTCTTTCTTCTTTCTTTCTTTCTATGGATCGGTGTAATGGCATAAGCAATAATATATCTTCCGAATGTTTATACTATTGAACCAATCCAAAGGAAGTTTTTTCTTATAGTAGGATTAAAGACTTTCTTAGCCACATACCCACTGGTGCAATTCCTCTTAGCTAGGATCAACAGTGACACGCAAATTGGAGGACTCTTAGTGACACTGGCTTGTCTTTTACCTGCATCGAAATAAATCAAAAGATCTGAAGACATTGTATTATTCATATTACTAGAGCCCCGTCCTAGTTTCGCCTGAGTGCATATGTTTTTTGATCCCACTCTACACCAGATACATTATATTTTACAAACTGAGACACTCTGTATATGTATTATAAACTTTCCTCTTGAATCTCTCTTTCTGTTAAAAAAAACCGCGACTAAATACGTTGCGTAGTTTTATTGATCTAAGCAGACATACGGACAGGCAGACGGGAAGCGACTTTGTTTTCTACTATGCTACGTAGTGATAGTGGGATATTAATATTACCATGTCCAAAGTTACATGACTCTTTTAATCATTTACTAATGACCTTATTAATTTGCATCAACGCATGCCATCCAAGAAGGAGCGTGACTAACTCAAAAACTCCAAGAAATTGATACACAATCTTTCAGTTCCTACCATAATTTTTAAACAATTCTCTACACTAAAACCACATTGTGTTCATATCTTAAAAAAACTGCATATTTAATAAATAATGATCTCTAGTCCGGTGCGGCGTCGCTAATTAGATCCAGTTACCGCACATCACAACAGATGAAAGTTACGCTCCACACACAACAGATTTATATTATCATAACATTATGAGTGTTGAGTGTTGCGTACAACTTATACTAGTTCATCGGCGACCATTTCGCACTAATATGAAAGTGTACCACCGCGGTCACATTATCACTTGTCGTGTGTTAGATTCGAACTGTTACATTGGTTTCTAATGTTACGTTTATGTTTTTACTCGGATGTGTAATTTGCATCACTCTTATTTCAAGCCTTGTTTTATATGATATAAACTTTTTTAATATACATTATAGGAGGCAAACGAGCATACGGTTCACCTGATGGTAACTGATAACCGCCGCCCATGAACATCTGCAACACCATAGGGAATGTTTATACTTATAACATGTTCCAATCTTAATTAATGTATCGCTCACATACGTCCCACTGCAAGGCACGGGCCTCATCTACAATAGAGAGTACAATTGGTTAGGTCATATAGTCCACCACGTTGGCCTAATGCGGGTTGGCAATTAGACCGTCAGGTGTCTTTCAAAAATTAGAAACTTTTTTGCGATCATTGTAGCATAATCTTATTGTTTTGGTGGATTTTCGTACAGAACTAACCCCTAACTTAATCAACCTTTCGCGCATTCTCTAATGCGTCAAACTCGTTGAAAATTTTAAGCGATCCATTAAATTACTCCGCATTCAGGAAACAAGATCCGATAATGTTTGAAGAGACACAGTGATATAAAAAGTCCTGACATCTCAAATGTCCATTACACATTAATTTAACTTTTAACATCATACTACATACATCAAATCACGCCTTTTTACCAGAAGCGGTAGGTAGAGGTTCTCCTGGTACGTATCTCCTTGTGTTTTCCGTATCATGATGATATGAATACGGAAGATAATGGATGAGTCCATAGCTGTATCGGCTTACCATCATACTTCCAGTGTCAATTATAACATCACCAACGACCATAAAAACACCAACTTATATTTAAAAAGAGATATTTTTACTCAGAAAAAAAAACTTGCAGATATTGATAAATAGATGCAAATTAATTGGAAGCAAGGCCTCTCGATACATATAGATACGATGCACAAAGCATGGCAACAGGCTATTAACGGATATGTACGCCACGTTGCGCAACCAAACGACGCGAGAGCATCGATCTTACTCGAGATTTCTCGTGTGCTCGCTTATATGATTTTATTATTTCTTTACATATATATACGATACTAAGCCCCCTATCAGATCGTGGCGTCCTAGTAACACTTTTCCCTACCCCTCACGGGAAAAAGGAGTGAATTTATGTATGTATTTTCTATCTATTTAAATAATCAAATGACTTCATTGGTACGTAAACGGATATACTCAATATTGCCGTGATTTTCTTAACAACTATAAAGAAGGTATCGATTAAAAGGTATTTGCTGGTGGTGAAGCCTTGTTTTATAGCTTAAGTAAGATTCAAACTCACTTTTGATATTGAGGCAGATAGATCTTTACACACACATATCTAAGTTTTTAATGGAGGTGAACAGTAATCTATTTAGTTACAAGACTGATATTAATTATTATTTAAGTGAATAAAATACAACTACATACATATTACTAACTATTCGGTATTACATTTTAAGTATAATGCTAGAACTACTATAAATAAATAAATTATCTACCTACCTTCTGGGATAAAGGAGTAATGTTTATGTACGTATGTATATGAAGTAGCTATGCTACTTTTTAGAAATTAATTCTTCCGAAACAGAAAAAAGGGGCTTCAATCAAAATTGAGACTGGAAACGTATCAATATTTTTTTATATTCTTGCATCAACAAAGTGGCGCATTTTTAATTTGATCGTCTTTTTCGCTTTCCTGTCTGTCCAAAGTCCTTATTCATGCTAAATCTTTTGAATATCGCCTGATATTAAACAGGTCTGGTTGCAATACGATTAGCTCTTAAAATGTGTGTTCGTTTTTTTTTTACTCTGGCCCGGCATAATGGCGACAATGCACCTGGTGGTAAGATCTTTACCGAGATTAAGTCCCTGTTTTTCAATTCTGATATTCTTGATTCTGATAACCTTTTTCCAATAAATCTTACATGTAAATAAAAAGATGTCAATTTTTCTAAAAAAATTTACATGTTTGATAAGAAACATTTCCCGAATTCAACGGAGTGAGGCGAAAATGAACCGGTTCCTCGATAATCGATGTGTAATCGATTCGCGTTCGTAAAGGCTATATATCATTCGTAAGTTCATTACAGCAATTACAGGATTATAAGTGATTTTGTAATGAAGTTCTTTTCATGTTACATCAATACATTTTGTAATAATATCATTATCAGATACAGCCTGTACGGTGCTGGATATACGCCACTATCATATTATGCCACTTTTCTATATGTTTTTTTAGTCGCATGTTCGACTTGCGACTTTAACAATACAATAAAAGGGTTGACTGGTAGAAAATGCCGACGGCATTAAGTCCGCCTGTACATGTTGTATAAAGTTTAAATAAATAAATATGCAATATATTTAGCAAACGATTATTTGGTGTAAGTAGGTACATGAATATGGAAATTACATATTAAATTGCTGTGACTGCCTCAGGGATGTAGTTGTACTAAAAAGCTCAGGTCTTGGGTTCGAATCCCGGGTCGGGCGAAATGATAGTGGATTTTTCAATTCATTATCAGCCCATAGTCAAGAACTTGTGCCCAATATGGAAATAGACTCGCTCATCACATCGTGGGACGAAACATACAAGTCAAAACGTGGGTGTACTGGTTGCTACCAGTACCTCTGCCTACCCAATCTGAGAAAAAACTTGACTTTATCTAGATATGTATTCATATGCAATTTCGATAAATTTCTTAATAAGTTATGTATCATCTAATCGCCGCTGAAATACGAGTCACTGCTTTTGATAAAACTGCAAATGTTTTAGTAAATTATGATAAATTAACCCGAATTAAACTTATTGTATTTTGTCCTTATATGAAATATGAAATCTATCGTCCAAGAAGTACGACAAAAAATGTCGTTCTTCATTTAGGATTGGATATCACATACAAACCAGTAGCATATCTAACAAAATGTTAAGTTGCATTGTCTCTCAACTTATTAAAACTACCACCCGGCTACTTTTTCGGTAGCAATCTTGATATACCCTGTATTAGCTAAAAGGTTTTGTAGGCTATAAACATAATTCCTATTAAGATACATTCATATATAAACTCACGCCTTTTCCCAGAAGGGGTAGGCAGAGGTACAAGGACACCCACATTTCGCCTTGTATGTTCCGTCCCACGATGTTATAGGTGGCGAGCCTATTCAGATTTCATTAAAAAATATATATAAAAGTCGCTGTAAACCCAAAGACAATTAATTATGAAACATTACAACGCATTTCCCTGTCATTTAACAAGTTACCTAACTCAAACAGATTTTTATGACCACCTTTGCAACCTTTGTGTCCTAAAACTTTAATGTCTACGAGGAAATAATTTAAAAAGTTACATAAAATAATTAAAAGCTAAGCTCATTATTTAAATTCGCATCACATAAGTGTCGAGAATAAATCTGAATGCGGAAAAACAGAAATAGCATGCAAAACCGATTATATATTTTTGTCAATATAAACGATTTTATTAATAGTTATTTTAATTTCACCACGGCTTTAAAATAAAATTCATTAACTCCCTCATTAACAGTCATGATTAATAAACGGAAAAATATTCTCATTCCAATTTTGCAAACGTTTTTTACAACACATAAAATATAGGCGCCATCTATCACTAAGTAACAACAACATGTTTATTTCTTACGAACATTTTCATAAAAGCTCCGCTATTCGACGACAGATGGCACCGTTATTATCTGCACTCACTACAAATAAACTAAAACTTTTTAAGCTTTACATAATATCAAATGTGCGTGTATTAAAATAGTATTTATGATCATAACTTCAAAGGATTTGTTTGTTTAATTGCAATGAAATTTGTTAATCCATATATGTTCCTGAATAATATTTATTAAACTCACTTGACTAACAATTTGATTTTGCTCTTTTGATCTCCCGTCTCGGAACATCAATCTACAAATCAAGGAAAAAGAGTCCATTTTTAGTAATTTAATCAGGTTATTTGCATACGGAAAATACCACAATCTGAATAAGGAAATCATAAGGCGGTATACAAATTCTTAAGCGCCTTTCCTGTTTCAAGAACAGTTATGATAAAAGGGCAATTTTAACGGTTTATTTGTGTTGTTTTAATTTTTAAATTGGTAAACATTTTGATTATATTACGAACATTCGTCCGTTACATACGTACATAAATTATTACTTTATATTGTTACAACTTAGGATCGACTGTAAGAGAATGCCTCAGGTATCAAGTCCACCGATAATATGTACAAGTGCATGAAGTGTAAATAAATATATAAATAAATAACTTTCTAACAGCAGAACCGATATTTCAAATATATTTTATTCGAATTGATAATCTAGTAATTAACTGGCAGTTACATAAAAATTTTGGTAAAATGGTAGTTACAGAGGCTTTCTGTATCCCGTGGAGACTAGAAATCATTAATGTGATGTAATGCATTACTGTCTCAAAAATTAAGGTGAAACGACTGCCTGTTTCATTCCTTTCGCGATCACTTTTGCTTAACTCTATAATAGACAGATTCATATTATCAGTGGGCGACAATGCTTTTATTTTTACCTAGAATCGTGAATGTTTCAAGTGGTCTTACGATCTCATATCAAGTGTATACGTGTCATCGCTAGCTATACTGTCGGACCTATATTACTAAAAAATATTCATGCCCAAACTGAATAAAGACGTTGCTAACAACACAATTTCGCAAAACTGTTTCCCAAGTCCGCACACACACAGATTGCGATCTTAACAAGCCATCTTCCAACCTAAGTAAAGTCACAGTGAGTGGTACAATATGTAAAATGTACTCTGTGTTGGTACATTATAATTGTTTTAATGTTTTCTTTTGTTTTTGACAGCCTCCGTGGCGCATTTGGTTAGACGCCGCCTGTGAAACGAGAGGCCGCGGGTTAGATCCCCGCACCGAGAGAAATGTTCGTGCGGCCCACAAATATTTCTTCAAAGACCGAAAAGTCTCTCGTAGTTCCTGATACCCACGACACAAGACTCAATCTTAGTGTGGGGTCAGGACTATGTATGTGACTGTTGGGTGTTATTTATTTATTTATTTAGCTTCCCCTCCATAGTGTGTAGGATATTCAGGATATTTAATCCATGACACCCTGACAGCCTTACGACAACCTCCTGGCGCAGTTCATTAGACGCCAGCTGTAAAACGTGAGATCGTGAGTTCAATCCCCGCGTCGAATGTTTGCGACCCACACTCGTAGGTGCCGTGAAACGTGAGGCTGCGAGTTCGATCCCTGCGTCGAGAAAAATGTTTGCAAACCACACTCATAGCTATTTGTTTCGGGTCTGGGTGTATGTGAAACCGAAAGGTCTCTGGTAGTTTCTCACAAGACACAAGACTCGATCTTAGTGTGGAGTCAGGACTATGTTGACTGTTGGGTGAATTATATTAATAATTATTCATTTAATCCTATTAATTTTCTTTATTTCAATATACAATACGCTTCTTGTCGATTCACTAAGCCCATTCCTTAGAACGCTAAAGTGTCACAATATATCCAATAATTATGGCACTAAAAGCACACAATTAGAAGGTCTTTTTCTGTGAAGATTAAATTGAATAAAATTTGCCGCATCAATTCAGTGTATCACATCGTTGAATATAAGAAAGGCTATATAACTACAATATGCTTACGCTCTCAGCAATAGGGTCAGAAAGGTGATAAAGCAAGTCTATAAAATGAGTCACTGCTTAAGATCCAGATAATATAAGGCAGGTCTTAAATAGGCAATCGCAATTAATTTTATAAAGAGGAAAGATTCGATTGTTTGCAATGAATAGGCTCTGAACCTACTGAACCGATTTGAAAAATTCTTTCACCATTATAATTCTCCATTATTCTTGATAAACATAGGCGATAAAATATTTTCAATTAAGTATATCTACTCCCGGGCGGAACCGGGCCGGTCCGCTAGTTATTAATAAATATGGTATTAAAAATTACACACTGACAATAGATAGAAATGAAGAAAAAACATAGGTTTTACAGCCACATGGTAATAAACAAAGTTAAATGTCCACGGAACCACGGCAGTACTAAAACCACATTTCTCCAAAAAGCATCTACGTACGAGTAAATTTCACTGCACCTCTCTCTTTCTATCCAATAGGGAAGGATAAAGATAGTATTATGTGTCCGATTAGTGAAAGGTTGCATTCATACAACAAAAAAGTGACCACGAGGCATCAAAGAGAAACAAACATTTGTCATAATTAAACTAATCAATTGAGTTTGCTAATCGGTTACTTTTTAAGCATCGCAAAATGCAGGAAATTAGTACCTAATTACTATTTTAATCCTAGTTATTCACGTTATTTTTTAATGAGTTCCTCAATTTCCAATACTTAATTTAATAATCCTGGCTGGTTCTTGCTGAATCATGCAAAAAAAAGAAACAATTAAAAATCTGGCCGTTAAACAATAATTAGGGAGTATAAAACAGAATCGAATTCGATTTTCAAATAATAAATAAAATTAGGCAACTGGTAAGCAGTATCAATAGCGGTTGCCGCGTCCGAGTCTCAATCGCCGTGAGCCAAAGCACGTCAGCGCACGCGTCCGATGAAAGTCCCAGACCGGAACACTCGTGGCTTTCTATCAACCGCGACATATCGAATTCCGAACGGTATATTTAAAAATTAAATAGAATCCGGGGACGAAGTTTATTTGATGTGATTTGTGAACGAATCCTGGCAATTAAACGCAATCTAATTTAAATTTGGAACAGTGTTTTTAAAAAAAAGTGTGAAGAGCTTTAATGGCCCACTGGGCAGTGAGACAGTGGTGTTGTTTTTGACTGACGTTTTGTTATCGGAATTTGTGAATTAGATTCGACATTCTATGGATGTAAAAATGGATCCAAGGTAAACAGTTTTGCAATATACAACCTTTACTTTGATAGTGTCAGTAATTTCGCAAGCGATGTTAAAATGCCGAGGACCGTTATTAAGTAGAATATATACTTTCAGAAATATACCGTTAAGGTGTGCAGCGTAAATAATTGCGTAAAGTCTTAATTAAAGCTTCAGTGACCGTTAAACTTAATTACTATAATGGTGATAAGTAATGATAACGTAGCAATGATTCAAAGGAGATAATGATCAAATTCCTATAAATCGGAAAGTATAGCAACTAAAAATAGAAGATTAAGTAATGAGGACATTTCATAATGTAAATGACAACATAATAGAAGACGAACATAAATCATGACTTCAATAGTTACCCACCGGAATATATTAACTGTCGATATAAAAGTACAGAGTGACGAGTCCGGATGAAAATTGCATTGTCTATAGACTTTTATGACGACAATCGTCTTATTTAATTACTTATCGTCTTATTAAATATCAATGCTATACCATTACATAAATACTATCTATATTTATGTAAAAGTTTTAGAAGTTTTAGAAGTCCATTCGCTCCTTTTATGACATCAGAGGTTATGATACTGACTGAAGTTATTAGAGATCTTTCATCTATATGTCTATATAAAATCATTACTCTCCACACGCAAGCAGATTCACATGTAAAGTTAATGTACTAGGTAAAGATTAGCAAACATGAACAATAGTCTCAAATCAATAAAACTAAAAACATAGAATACTACAGGTCAGCATTAAATGTATAAGAACGGCCGTATGTTGCAAAATGTATAACTACTCTAAATCTAAATATATTTCTTTATATGTGACTAGTCTGTATCAGCCCATATACGTCCCACTGCAGGGCACGGGCCTACTCTACAATCGAGAGTACGATTGAGAGTGGTTAGGCCATATAGTATATGTGACTAGTACCTGATATTTTTATCAGCTGACAAATCTAAGGTGCTGTGCACACAGAGCAACATTAGTTAAAAAAACTTTCAATATTTTACTAGTCTTCGATAAAAAAATAAATTATCTACTACTTCAATTCAATTTTCAATTCAATTGCCACGATCCCAAATATCACAGAATTTGACTGTTTTTCAACTAAAGCTATTGCCATGTGCGAACAACGCCTAAATGCCATAAAAAGTCTCTCCATATTGAAAATAGTTTAAACTACTCCACCAAATTGAGCCAATGCTGTTTGCTTTCGGCCTTTCAAATTTTATCTCGTAACACCAGAGAGGCCATTAAAAATACGAGTAATATATTCAATTGGAACGTTAACCCAAAATCTTCTATATTTAACATACGAGAAGTTGGGTAACGTTTTAATGTAATTGCAAAATTATCGCTGAAGAAATAACAACAGGTTGTTGCCAAAAAAGATAGTACCGAAATTACTATAGGCACAATCATATTGGAGACCTTTAAATAGATAGCCATATTTGGCAGCTCAATATTGTATCTATAATAGAAATCACTTATTATGCTGTATTTTCCTTAATCGTGCCATTATAAATGGCTACCACAAAATCAAATTAGCTTTAAGCAGGAAAACTTCAAATAATAATTTTATATTAATTGTAGCTGTTTCTAACGAATCAATGACTTTTTTACCCCACAATGATCGTTACCTTTTAACTATGTACTCCAAACAAGCTATGACACTCTCTCCAAATTCAACTAGAAAATTATCTATTGTTTGTCGATAATGCATAAACCAACGATATAAATGATTCGTGCGATCAAGTCGCATCGCATACAGAATTAATTCGTACATGGAAAGCAGCTAACCGGTGTATTGGCCGACATACTTGAGTATAATTCGGTACTTTATACTTGAACGTTCACTACTCATGTCATGGTCGTCGGATTTAGGAATATGCCTGTCTTCTGTTGCTTCATCTGGTGCGAAAATTCTCGCGTCTGCTTTAGTGTTGGCAACAGTCTAAGCTAGATGTTCTGCGTATCTACCTAAGTCACTATGTTAATATTATGTGACGTCATTTACTAGTATTCCTATTATCTTAGAATTACCAGTCTCTTGGATCATAACAATCAATAAATTCTTAAAACAATGTCGATACTCAAAACTTATGCTTTCATTTTCAAAAATAAACAAACCATAGTAACTTACACACAACGTGTACAACAATCACTTCTAAAACACAAGTTACTTAAATTTTGTGAAGTTCACATCCATTAGTAATTTATTTAAATGAAAATAATGAACACAAACACAAGTACATTTGAGTAACATCTCCATTAGCCTACATTTTTTTTTGTTTGAACGACCACGCGATACTAAACCCTTATCCTTTGATATTAAGTACAAAATGCAAAAACATATATCAAAAACATCTAGCAGCGGTTCCTTCACACCTGGCACTACTTTTCCTGATTCACTAGTTACACTGGATTCCAATGTCTTTCGTCCTTTTCTAACACATTTAGCCATTCCAATAGCTTTGTCTCTGTCTAAGCCTCGATTTGCCTCCACAGCTGATGTGTTGATTTCCTCGGCGCTGCGAGAAAGGGTAATGTCAGGGTTTACATCAAGAATACATTAAGACACCGGCACAATAAGAAAGTTTATAGCAATTGTACAAAAGCCTTAACCTATTGCGTAAAAATTATCCGAAATGTCATTGAACTAAGAACGTTTCCTTATACAAAATTTTGCAGATTTAGATATTCAACGCATGAACTTTAAGAATAGATTGCAAATAATTACTATATTACAAAAATTACATAATGTTTTACTCAAATACTTGAAAACAAAATGAATCAAATTTCAATTTCCAATTTCATCCTTTTACAAACGTTCTTGGGTAATATCATTTACCACTACTACAAGAAAAAAAGTGAAATTAATAATCTCCTCTCTTATTTTAATCCGCTCACGACCAGGTTCAATCGATGCTCTATATCGATAGTATTATGCTTATTATTGGTGCAGTATGTTCTAGAAAACAAAATATAAACTATGACCAAAACACCTCATTTTATAACTCGACCTAATATCCTACCCTGAATTATTATATAGACATAATTAAATGAATCGTATTAGAAGTTACGACAATTCTGCTTCATAAAATTTACATCTCAATCTCTTTAAAGATCATAATTTAATTAAGCAAAAACCTTCCACATTCCAATTACATGCAAATACTCTTACATAAATCGGAGATTACCAAGTAATCTGTTAAGCCGAAACGATCGTAAAATACAAAATAATGAATATTATTACCCAACTTACAGCACAATATGACCCGCGGCACACCTGTGACACAGATGCGGCCTATCAAGATAATTGCAACCACAACGCAAATTAATGTCGTGATAATGAGCGATTATCATAATGGCTCCGTGGATAGCATTGAACTTTGGCATCAATAACTAAAGTTTATGGGCTTGTTTTCTGTAATTATCTTTTAAAATGTTGACCTAAAGAAATAAGTGTTTTGTCATTGTGGGAACTTTAAATATTATTAATTTCTTGATGGTTTAAATCAACCTGCATATTCACTTATTTACCAATTACACACATCTAGTTTTCCCAACATATAAGAGTTTGAAACTATTTAGTAAACTAAATAGGCTCGTTAAAAGTTCTCTCAGCAAATCTGATGACGAAAATGATGATTACTTATGTCGAGTACAAATTCTTAACCCAACATTACCAGTTAATTAATTTTAGCTTACACAATTAGCCAAATTATCTTTATATAATTACTTATTCATTATTTAATCATATTGGGTAATTCTCAGTACCTTAGTAACTTCCGAACCCGATTTAAAACATGCACAAGGAAAACAAAATCCAGTTCTTTATTTAAAAAAGGAACTTGTAGTGATAACGTTGATCCCACAACTTCCATGAGAACCGGAAACTGGTGAACGCTTTACTTTTCCGCAAATGCGGAACGACAGAAATCACATTTTTTTATGAAGAGATGTTGAGATGACGTTTTAATCCTTTCTATGAGACAAGTTCTACTTTAGTCATCATCTACATACGATTGTATTACATGCCTAAGAATACACGGAAATCTTTTAATACCAGAACGGACAAGACTATCCTGCCACTTTTTATGTACACAACTTCACATAGAAAGAATTTTAGAGGGAGCAAAACTAACATTTTCTCTTGTAGAAATAAAATTGATGGTAATCGTGTAGCGTAGTTATCCCCAGTTGGAAGAAAGCAAATGATGTTTGAGCGTACAGGCTGAGAATACTCAACAGAAAAATAATTTTACAGACACGTAATTCAAACGTTCAGTTCTATAGTTTTCTATATTTATCAGAAAAACCTAAAATGTGAGTAAGATAATTTAGCTTAGTTACAATGCATTAAAAGTGTAAACTGTTACCAGTTCCGGTTTAAGCAGTTATTAGCATATTTTAATTAATTCGAGATCCATAACTGCCTAGAATATAATAAAAAACGCTATATTAATAGTATAAAAACATGAATATATTTAAAGAAATGCTCTATTCGAATCTATCACTATTCAGAACATTTTCACGTAAAGAAATTCAAAACATGCTCATGATTATTTACCAGCTAAGCTATTAGGGTCACAGCTTGATTAACAAACGTTTGCAATTAGCCAGATGGCGGCACTGACGACATTCTTGACAAACAAGGGTAACTAGGCGCCACTAGAACACTCAAACAAGGACACGAAACGCAACAAAATTATCTGCGAATTAAGAAACTCCACAGTACACATAAAACCGTAATGTTTCGCGATTTCGTGACAATAAAAGAGAAAGGAGCGAGGAGAGTGTTTCATTCAGCTGACTAAACAACTTGTTTGTATACTAAAGATATAACATCCAACGATTTGTGACCAAAACATGTAATAATAGTAATTATCCTATACGAGTATTTAACATAACTGTTCTTGACCTATCCATTATTTTTTTGAATAATGACAGAATTGAGGATAAAAGTTTAATAAACGGCAAAACTGTTATTCAAATAGAGATTTAACACGCAGTCACAGTTGTTTACAGGCGTGTAATTTATTGGAAAAATTTGCAATTTGCATGACTGGCATCGGGCAGAACTTGTATTTCCGTTAGTATATTACGAAACCATATAGCATACAGAGAACTCACTTAGCTATTCATTTAACGCCATTAAGTTAACTGCCTTTCGCGTAATGATTAGGAGTACGTTTTCGTCATTCAGGACAAATTTTACTTTTGAAGCCCTAATACAACTTCCATACATAGTTCTATGGAGCTGGTTGATGACTTAATATCTGTAGGTGTCCCTGTTGGAAAAGCAGTTTCTAATTTGATAACCAGCGTTCATCTCTGTTATATAATTAAATTAACATTCCTAGCATGTAAATATGTTATTATCTAACCTTATGTAATGCGGCGTATCACATTCGCGATCCAAAAACGCAAGTGTCAATAGAAAATGAGAGTGGGCACCATAATTTTGGGTTACGCCACAATACGTACGCACGGTGGCTAACTAACCATTCTGTCAAACAAACATGAGCCGAGCAATCTTCAGCTTTCTCCAACACGGAATCAATCATTTGCTTCGTCTATGGAACCGAACACCTGGAGACGATCGGATGCCATCAAACGACATTGAACTTTGAGTGGTTGAAACAAGGATTCATATCGATTGTAGCCTCGAACTTGGTGATACAGACGATCTAAAGTGCACGTAGGCCATTGGAAATGAAGCCAATGTTCCACTTGTTGCTCTGGCCGGTCCAAATAAAGCTTGCAATAAAATCAACGGTGAATTAATTTATATATTTAATAATCCTGCCACGGTTGTGATGTGACTTGAATCACGTCCGCATTTTTATTATACAGTAAGGGAGGGACATTAACTGACCATTACTAAAAAAGTGAGTCATCGGAATTTGGTAATCAAGTATTGGGTAAAGTTTATGCTATTATTTTTGTAGAATCGCTCACTAAAAGTTATTACTACTATTATTACGCATTGTAGTAAAAAGTATCGATGTTTATTTTTAAATAGACCCAAGAAGTAATAATATTACAATTATTTATTTTATAATATATTATCAAAATAATAAGCAAGACTAATTTAAGTAATTCAGAGGCTAGCTTTTAGATAATAATTTCTGAGAAATAAATTCTAGACACATAATGACTCCTGTCTACACAATACATGCGTTCCTTATTCTCTAAGAATGACATAAGCATTGAAATTATGATCCAGCACACCATACAAGCCTTGCAAAATTCAGGCCGTCCATGGCCGTGCATAAAAAGTCACTACATTATTCAACCTCTGTCTACTTAAAGGATTTACTTAGAATTTATGATGAGATAGATATTATATGTTAGAATCACAAGTATTTCCTGAGTACACCGAGTTAGTAACATAAGAACAAAATCATGGGTTTTTTTTCCAATGAATGGCGAAACGAGCATGACATTCGTCTAATCGATACGACCGCCCATGGACAGTAGTAAAACCAAACAGCACCAGGAAGTACAAAGCAATGCTTGGCATTTCACTGCGTTCGCCGTCCTGCGACATAAGATGTTAAGTCTCAATATGTCCAGTAGTTACTCTGGCCACTATGATCTTCAAACCGGAACGCAAAAGTACATTTACTGCTGTTTGGCGGGAGAAATAGATTCACATATGAAATACTTACCACCAGTACCATGGGTCTGTTTTCAAAAATATTTAGGTGATTTCTATACTTACTGAAATTAATCTACAAAATAAATCTAAAAAACGCAGTATATGCCACGAAGCATTTACCTGAAAAAGAAAAAAAAAAATGTGTCAAACAATATAATCCATATACGCATTATTTCTGAGCAAGGGTCTCCTCTACGATTGAAAAGGGGTTTAGTTCTTAGCCTGCAATGATAGGTGACTGTAAGTAGACAATTATTGTAATTAAAGAAACATCCTCATCTTAGTAAGATACGACAATAACATTATGAAGATTAGAAGAATATAATTAGAAAGAAAGATAAAAAATATTACATCTTTAAAACGATCATTAGAAAATTAAAACATCAACAAACTCTGAAACTCATCGATTAGCAATATAGATATATGTATATAATGTACAAAGAGGTATTATTATGACTACAATCTGTGAGGCATTTCGGTTCTGTTTACCTAATTTACTTAGGAAGTCAAATATTCTGAGACAAACTAGTATTGTCAACAAAAATGAAATTCCCATATCAGATAAACCAATTTCTCGACTAGACGAAGCATAAATAAGTAAACTGCAGCTGTTACAGGATGCAAATGCCGGAAGATATGGTCCAGTGAGTTGTTATTAAATAGGCTGAACAACGGTTGCGAGTAATAAGCCGATACTAGCTATGATATAAGCTTGCCTCGAGGTATTAATATTAAGTAACGATTGTATGAATAACATAAGAATTGAAAATGAACTTAATTTGTCCAAAGTAAACCTATAATTTTTGGATATATAAATAAATGCAATCAATCAATAATGAGACTTTACATCTTATATCTGAGGATGGCGAGCGCAGTGAAATGCGAAGCATTGTTTTATATCTCATGGTGTTGTTTGATTTTGCTACCGGCCATGAGCTAAATTAATAATCAAAAACATATGACTATTTTCTCATACTTTTAATGCGCGAGCTGTGACCATAAAAGTACATAACAATTTTCAACAGACTTTAACTTGTACTCCTTGTTTTAAAAACTGTTCGGTCAACTCCGAATACCAACGGCTTTATTATCTGATGAACTCCGTTTGAATTTAAAGTACTGGAATAATTTAAAATCACTTTATTTGTTTGGTTCACCTTTAAGGATGCTACTGGAATATAGAACATATTATTATGTTTGAGGCTAGGGTTGTATTAAATATATTATTAAAGCTCATGAGTTTATAGGTATGAACTGGTAAAATCGAGACGTTTTGTCGACTATTAATCATGCTCTCCATAGATATGGATCTAAATCCGAAATGAAAGTTTGATAAACAAAATTGCCTTGCTTAAGAAAGTATATTCTGTTTTATTAACGCTTGGAACTAAGGCAGAATCATTGATCGCTTATAGTTATCTCTATCATCTTCTGCCACCCAAAGGCCGCTGCTGAACGTATGCCTCCCTTACGGATCTCCATTGATGACGTCCTAAGCAAGAATTAGCTGGATGCAGTTCGTCTCTGACAGTTGGCTATAATAAAATCTTAAAATTAAGTGAGAACAAAATTTCCAGAATACGTGATAAATATAGAGGTTACAATGTTAGTTCAAAAAGGATAATAAATACTGTGTAACTGGTCATAAAACCAATAAATTACGACAACCAAAGCACCTCTAACATCTAAAACATTCGTCAGCTACTTACAAAACTCGATTGCTAAACTCAAATAGTTGTTTATTCGACGTATAAACGCCCCTGTGTAAACTCATTTCACATACTTACGTTGTGTTGGTTTAGGTAAGCCAAAAAATAATGTCAACGTCGCCTTAGATACCAATAGTATCTCGCAATACATTGCTTTGCTTCGAATCGCAATCGTTCATGAATTAAAAGTTCATAGAGTAATCTAAACCAAAAATGGAGAGCGTCCCAATTTGATCAGAATAATATTGAATCTCTGCGTGCCGCGAAGAACAATTACGGTATTAGGCCAAATTACTATCATATTAAAATCTCAATAATAGTTTAAAATAACTTAGGAAGCTACGGATGTTACGGTAGGTACCTTAAAATTCTAACGCTATGAAACTAGATTTTTATTTTCTTTCCATCAATCAACTACTACGGGACAAATCACGAAACATAGGCACAACTTCGAAAAACAATAAAAATGGAACTGTTTCAAATAGCGGTAATGACCACAACAGATATCGAAGTGTAAGCAAATCAAAAAAATTATCGTCATAAACAAGAAAAGTTCATTCACAAAAACAATTCAATTTGTAGATGTGGCACAAATAAAAAGTGCGTTTTGCTCTGATAAATTTAGAATGTCGGAATTCCATTCGCACTTAGTAGGAGACCATAATTATGATACCGTAAATCTTAATGCTTTAAGTGGATTACCTTAAAAACTTTAACCGCAAAGCATTACAAATATCACACGAAACAATTGAACTAAAAATATGTTTAATCTTCTAAACGTCTTTAATGTGGCAATTATCAGCGATGATAGCAAATTATATGAAGATCAAAAATAAGAAATTTAAAACTCAATTATGACATTGATAGTTAATATCGATTTAAAAATATGCATTATAAGAATAACGATATGACTGGATCCAATTCCAAAATTAAAAACATAAAACTTGCAACTATTTCCAGAAAATAACTGCATCCATAATATCAACAAAATTGATTCTCATAATAATTATGCACAAACAGTTACGGCGGATTATATTACCAAGCATAATGATCGATTACGTTAAACTCAAATATGTGTAGAAATTCATTATGAAGTCGTTACGTATTACTGCAATACATAA
The DNA here is from genome assembly GCA_030180105.1 of Hyles lineata. Lineage (NCBI taxonomy): Eukaryota > Metazoa > Arthropoda > Insecta > Lepidoptera > Sphingidae > Hyles > Hyles lineata. The sequence goes on along the minus strand of JARJEE010000027.1, from coordinate 4,878,862 downwards.
CTGGGAACAACTGTTGCTTCTGCAGATTTCTGGTTAGCATCTATATTCTAACTAGCTTACGTCTCACGGATGATTTAAAAACAAATAAGGCATTTGAAATGTCAAGTTACCTAATTTTTTGGACTGTGCTTTGATGTCGTAGTCACTTATTTGAACACTTTAAATGAGTCAAGTTGTTGGGAGTGGTTCCAATGACTTCCATGTAAGCAAAACGAACTGTTAGCTTTGATGTTACGCATTGTTGGATCAGTAAATATTGCGAAAATATTATTAAAGGAAACAGATTGGTCCTTTCCTTACGTCTATAACCTTCGTAGGTGTTAAAAGCATTACTTATCTGATATAAGTAATGCATTCTTCAGATGAATAAGAGGAATTATAAATGGATCAATAAAAGCAGCGCAAACACAACATACAAGACCTGTAATCTTATAATAATAAAACAACAATCCGTAAAAAGCTTTTTAAAATAACAAAACGAATGCAAAACCAATATTGGCGAAAGGGTTTTACTGCCATATGAAACGTGTCAATATTGAAAGTGTTGTTTGTTTAAAGAATTACAACATTTAGTTCAATAAATGTTGTTTTATAAAGCTTTACCATAAAATGAAACTGTTTGCGAAATATATCACATACGAAATATAAGTAACTAAAGCTTGTAAAGTTGCATCAAATAAGATTTTAATTGAAATTCGTCATCTAAAAAAAATATGATATATACTTACTAGAAATTAGATCCTAATAAAGCAAAAACGACAATTCAATAGATAAAAAAATCCAAACAGTAACAGCCAGTAGTAACATAGTCTTTCAAAACAAAAGAAGAGACAACAAAACTCATTAACCACGGTAGGCGAAGTTGTTGTTTGTGTCGGTAACTCGGTTAGTAACGGTCTAACACACGATTTGTCAAGGCGAAGGCTTCATTATGAGTCCAAATGGAAGGTAACGCGACATGTCACGGCAGGCGATTCAGTGATGCGAAACAATGATAAAAGGTTAAACCTTGTGTGTGATTAGTAAATGGGTAGTTATGTAACATTCTATGACTAGAGGAAAGAAAACAACAGGAAAGGGATCAAATTTTAATTACTTTGACTCAAAGAAACATACAAAAAACAAAATATTGTATGTAAAATCACGACCATTCAAGCCATTGATGTCAAAATAAATATATTTTTAAAATGGTTGCCTGTAAAGTCGGTTTTACGGGCGAAGATTTTACGTGACAACGTCTTTTTCTCGGTAGAATATTTATTGATATGAATATAATTAAATTAATCACTCAACTATAATTAGATCATAGTTGAGTGGGAGAGAGACGCAAGGCATTCGGCGGGCCTCTCTCTCGTTCGGTGACTCATCGTAACGTTACCGGGCGTTACACTTTTTCATAAGTGACTCCCAGCCGCAACCTAATTTAAGACGTTGTCACGTCAAAAATAAACAGAGCAAGCTAGAATAAAACATTTAAAAATGGAGTAAATTGTTCTCTCCTTCAAAATATACTTATGGATGAATGATTATACTCTACCATAGATTTTGGATGGATATACCGGTCGAGAACAGGACCATGAAAGGTGTTTAATTTTTGTTAATATTAGTCTTTTAATATCCTTTGGGGAAATTGGAATAGGGGGTATGGTAAAAATGTGAGCTCCTCCACAATTTAGTTTGGCTTTAACTCTACAACCAATTAATCTTTTACCGCCCTAAATTTTTAAATAATATTATTCGTATGGGGACGTATCCGAAAAGATAGAGGCCTACATTTTAGTAATGGTTACCAATTTGTATGGTTTTTGATCTTGAACTAAAGAACCAAGAAGACGAGTAATCAATGACGATAACCCACACGTTTTATTAGATATATAGATACATCTATTACAGAACGTTGAAATGTTATCTACACTTGTGTTTCAACTTTCATTTTACATAACGTGCAGCTCCTTTATTGATTTACTCGGCAACGATGTTTTCTTTTAGATGTTTATTAGAATGGTGGTAAACAATCCATGTTCTCTCATTAGGGACTATGTGACTACAACATATACATTGACTGTGCCATGAACAAATTAGACGATACATACATGTATCTTGAAAATATACATTTTCTGATCGATCATATAACACCGTCATAGTGTTTATAAACAACTTACAATCAGAAACTTATTAACCGAACGAGGGAACTAGGTAACGTGTTAGAAGTTACACTTAATGATACATCACGAAGGCCTATGTCGAGCTGTTAATGATCAATGATCTATCCAATCGAATTGCTGCATAATCGCTAATTTGTAACAATATATGAAAAAGAACTTTAATGTTTATTTTACGAATTTTTAAATTGCTTCTGACAATGCGAGCGATAATATTTAAGTAAATTAATGCCGATAAAACACGCACATCGAGGCGAGAACAATAAAACAATGAAATGAAGATATCACGATCGTTGACGATGCAATTGACGAATTTACCATCATAACTTCTCACCGGCTAATCTAATTTGCTAAAGTAATTAAATATAGGCTGCATCCAAAAAGTCCTCTAGGAATTTTAAGGAGGAAATTTGTTTAATGACTAATATTAATAATGATGATGTTGATGATGATGAACAACTAATATGACATAAAAATAATTTCCACGTGTAAGTTAATAATTTAGTCTTGTAATATCACAGCGGCAAAATTTCTAAACATAAAAGCGATAGAATATCAGCTGTTCAACCACAAGCAGCAATTAACACGTGTTTCGCACAGTCTCAACACGTACGAGAGTGAAATCTGGCGTGAACAATTTTTGTAAACATTTTCAATTGGACACAATCCATTGCTACGCTAGTTAGCAAAATCCACAAATATGATTAAAATATGTTATGTTTGGAAACAAAACGAAAAATAAAATCGAAGGTGCGAAGACAGTCGTGGAAGTTCAATTAGGCGGCATTAAATTGCCAGTGAAAGTTTATAGAAATAAAACGAATTTAAGTTGATTTTAACCGCAAAAGACAAAGACTGACAATTCAAATGCTGTTTTCATAACACTGTAAACCAATCTCAACCAATCTCAACAAGTAACGATTTTTATGTACTTAAAACCACGACATGTTGTATTAAATAACTAAATCAGGCAAATATTATAAATTTTATAAGAAGCTGTAATTATAATCTAAAAAGGCTACCGGTTATGATCCAAATAATCCGAAAAACATAAATTAGTGAATCTAGCAAATTACCCAAAATAAAAACCACCATTTATGATTTAAAAGGATGTTATTAATTCAATCGGATGAACTGGTCCCATCCATAAATGGCACTCGAGGCATTATCAAAACCTGTTGAAATTTCTCCTCGCGTCGTTTCGGTCACCATGTGTACCGTTTTGGCCCACTGACATACTATTAATAGCAGTTCCAAAATGTATAATATTATATTATAATTTTAGCGACATATTTAACTCCAATAACTCGCCTTACAGCTATAATCTTTATTGTTAACGGTACCAAGGTCGAGGTCGTCGAACTATTAGCTGTTTCCATAATACGTTTATAGATGGCGTCGCACTGGATTCCGTTTCATACAAATGATACAAAAATATCAACGAATCTAATTGTGGATATTATGGAGTAACACTTCATGTTACCAAAGAGTTGATTACACACCTATACAATTAGAGTTATAATAATATAAATGTTTTTATATCACAATGTTATTTAAATTCAAAAAACGCATACGAGTACTATACATACATTTATAACATATTTATTTATCTCATTCCAGAAATCAAACGAGAAGAGAGCGCGCTCGCGCGGCCAGCCATGGGTCAAGAGCAGTCTTACACACACGCTAATGTCCAAGTGCGGCGGTACAAGGACAAATACGACGATCCCATACAGTACAGGAGCTCCATCGACTATAGGAAAAACGACTACGAAGATAAAGACTACGAATACAAACGACACAGGGCGAGGAGAAGCGCCGACAGTTTCAACAGCGACAAGTCATCTACTGAGAGCAGTGGGTACAGAAGCGGTTCCAGCGCTTACGAATGCCACTCCGATAGATCCTCATCTAACAGTGGATATTACTGCACGTCGTTATATAAAAACGATCACTACAAAGACATTAACAAGGAATTATACAAACCAGTCAAAATCCCTAAAGAGAAACGCTACAAGTTGCAGCTCTTCGAAGTTCAAAAAGACGAGCTGAAGAGTGCAAGACTTAAAAGTTACTTGAGCGATACTGAGAAAGCGAAATTAAAGGCGGGACCAACGCCAAAGAAAGCTGGCATAAGGAACTATAAGCCTAAGATTTTGTCAGAGGAGGAACAGAGAAAGAAATCAGATTGGATATAAGAGAATTAAGACTAGTAGTATAAGTTGTAAATATTAGTGTAGTAGTAGATGTTTTGCGATAAAAATGGAGGCGGCAGGAGCGTTAGCGAGTCTGGCACCGTCGCCCATCACTGTATTGGGTCTGATACCACTCCTAGCATTAGGGATCACGTACTTCAGATACCAACAATTCGACCCGGAGTCTTATGTTACGGACGTCAATACTGTAAGTTATCATCCTTTATAATGTAGTCGCATTAGTAAAATATTTTTACATATAATTATATTTAAATAGCATTTACTTGTGAATATTGGTAATTTTATACACGATATGGTTTTCATCACAATCTTTAACATAGCAACCATATTTTTCACAAATCCCTTTACAAACTAGTCTAGAAACAATTAATAATTCCACCATGTTTAAATTTAACCATTCTCATTTCAGGTACTGCCGATCTACGATTTTGTGATAGTCGGCGGCGGCTCAGCAGGCGCCGTGGTCGCATCGCGACTTTCAGAAATCGGCAACTGGACAGTTCTTCTTCTGGAGGCCGGACAAGACGAAACTGAAATCTCCGACATACCAGCCCTCGCGGGCTACACTCAGCTCTCCGACATGGACTGGAAGTATCAAACGACGCCTTCAAATAACCGCTCGTACTGCCTGGCGATGAACGGCGACCGCTGCAACTGGCCTAGAGGGAAAGTCCTGGGTGGCTGCAGTGTCCTCAATGCCATGGTCTACGTGAGAGGCAACCGGAATGATTATGATCTATGGGAAGCGCTCGGGAATCCTGGATGGTCATACGATCAAGTTTTACCATACTTCTTGAAGTCAGAAGACAATCGCAACCCATACCTGGTTAACACTCCCTATCACGCAGCTGGAGGGTACCTGACTGTTCAGGAAGCGCCTTGGCGAACCCCGTTATCAGTTGCGTTTTTACGAGCTGGCATGGAATTGGGCTACGAGAATCGAGACATAAATGGAAAAGAACAAACTGGGTTTATGTTAACACAAGCAACGATGAGACGCGGTAGCCGCTGCAGTACCGCTAAAGCGTTCTTGCGTCCTGTTCGTCATAGAGACAATCTGCACGTTGCATTAGGAGCTCAAGTAACAAGAATATTGATAAACCCAGTCAAGAAACAAGCTTACGGAGTGGAATTCGTTCGAAACGGGCAGAAACAAAAAGTGAGAATCAAGCGTGAAGTAATTATGTCAGCCGGTGCTTTGGCGACACCTAAACTGATGATGCTTAGTGGTATCGGCCCGGCAGATCATTTGAGAGAACACGGAATACCTTTAGTAGCAAACCTTAAGGTAGGTCACAACTTGCAAGATCACGTTGGATTAGGAGGCTTGACATTTGTCGTCAACAAACCTGTTACGTTTAAAAAGGACCGTTTCCAAACGTTTTCTGTGGCTATGAACTACATCCTGTATGAAAAAGGACCGATGACAACGCAAGGTGTCGAGGGATTGGCCTTCGTCAACACGAAGTACGCACCAACGTCAGGAAAGTGGCCCGATATACAATTCCATTTCGCACCAAGTTCAGTGAACTCTGACGGCGGGGAACAGATTCGCAAAATTCTCAATCTGCGCGACAGAGTCTATAATACTGTGTACAAGCCGATTGAAAACGCTGAGACTTGGACAATCCTTCCTTTACTACTCCGTCCGAAGAGTTCAGGATGGGTGAAACTGCGAAGTAAAAATCCATTCCATCCGCCGTCGATAGAGCCCAACTACTTCGCATACAAAGAGGATTTAAAAGTGTTGACAGAAGGAATAAAGATCGCCATGGCAATTTCAAATACCACAGCGTTCCAAAGGTACGGTTCAAAGCCTCATAACATTCCGATGCCGGGGTGCCAGCATCACGTGCTCTTCAGCGACGAATACTGGGAGTGTAGCTTGAAGCATTTCACTTTTACCATTTACCATCCGACTGGTACTTGTAAGATGGGCCCGAAGCACGACCAAGACGCGGTCGTCGACCCGAGGCTGCGTGTTCACGGCGTGGCCAACTTGAGAGTGGTGGACGCCAGTGTAATGCCCACCATAATAAGTGGAAATCCTAACGCTCCTGTCATAATGATCGCGGAGAAAGCCTCCGACATGATCAAAGAAGATTGGCTCGTGTTATGACAGTGTTGAAGTGAGAAGTTTTGAAAGTACTATTTTATATGATAGTAGTGTAATGTGACTAATATTATTTATTAAGTCTGTACATACTTAAAGGTTAGTGTATATGAAAACTAGTAATGTTGTTAGTATATTTTGTTTGCGGAACGGATTAAAATAAATTACAAAGCATACTGTTGTTTTATTATGGCCCTACATTAAGTACATATCATTCTCAAATACATCTATAAGATTTCGCTACAAAACATAACAGTTTTCAAGTTTAAAACATCTAAGTATAGATTTTGTTGTACACTTTCACACGTCAGCTTCTCAATCACTCACGATGCTGTCAGGGCCACAAAAGCCCAGTCTACCGCAACTTAAAAAAAGCTTGAATGTCTGAATAACAGTAGTAAAGACCTATTTTATCCTAAACAAAATTCAGACATCTATAAAAAAACTCAGTTACCGCGTAATATTGCACGCGAACGAAGCCTCGAACCTAGTTTTACTATATATCATATTTGCCTTGTATGCAAATTAAATAAGCCAAACGAAAATGTAAAAGCCCACGCATAGATTTTTTATAAGGCTGAAGAATGGTACTTGTTATTTATTAGGATGAGAATGAATTAAAAAAAAAACAGAGACATCTATTATCGAATAGCTTCACTACTTGCATCACAAGCTTAATGAACGTATGTGACCTTATGACCGCTAGATGGCGTTGCACCAAAATCATCCATATTGCATTTTAAGTTTCATTACACAGAACGAAAGATGGAGCTATACGACAAATCCAGTACAGTTATTTTTTCGTTCCACCATAATCGCAATTTAAGGGAACACAAAAATCTTAAAATCGTATCACTTATTTAGACGTGTAATAAATATTAATTTCCCAATACAAAACCTTTACAGAATTTCAATATAATTGAGAATAAATAATGTAATACTATAAAGAAACTGCCTAGTTTGCGCAGTTGTGCTACTTTAAGATTGCAAAAGCTAGGTCTTGGGTTCGATTCCCGGGTCGGGCAAAGTGATATGCTATTTTTCTATTCATAATCAGCCCGGAATCAGGAAATTGTGCGCGATATGGCGATAGGCTCGACCCTTATCACATCATGGGACTGAAATCACAAGGCGAAACGTGTGTGTCCTTAGAACACCTCTGCCTATCCATTCTGGGAGAAAGGCGTGAGTATATGTATATGTATATGTACTGTTAAAAAAGCATTATGTGCGTCTAATTAATTGAATTAAACAACAATCGATAAAATCTACAAAAATCTTTCATAACAATCATTTGAACCGGTTATTATAAAATCCTAACATATTACAATATAAGTACATTTACAAAGTGCACGCGTAATATGTAACTGTGAAACTAACAGCTTTAATTACATTGCAATTGAAGTATTCCTTGCCAAACGAGTTTCACAAACCTTATGTTCATTGCTGATTTCATTAAAAATATTGGAACGAAGAATTGATTGTTGTAATTAAGTAATGATTGGTAATCAATGAATACTGGAAAACATTTAAGTTCTCTTTGAATCGTCAACTTCTTAGGGCGTTACTCATAGATACGAGTAGTTTATAAACCTATTTTAGTTGTCACATGTTTTGTCTTCTTCGCTCAAACTAAATTTAAAAGTCGTTCGAGAGGGACAAAACATTCGATAACTAAAATAAGATAACCGTGTATGAATAAGGTCTTAAAAAACTAGAAATCAGAAGTTAATCAAAGTTCCTTTTCAATATCAGTCTCATCAATTTTTGTTTAGTAAGGTATTACTTAATATTATGTTTTTTAATCCATGCGCGTCCCCATACCATGCGCGACCTTTCACTATATTAAGAGATATTTGTAATCTACTGCAGGGAGCAAGCCATTGTAAACGCTTTAACCCATTCGCCTGATGCAATTTTTCGGGTCGTGCAATAATTTTTTGCCGACAGTGTTGCAATACAATAATTTAAATTTAAAAATTATTATTATACACAAGAGAGTCAGTTTAAACGAAAGGTCTTATCATATTATCAAGCCCAAACTACACAAAATATCTACGAGCCAGTATGTAGGTATGTTCATACGTCATTTAACATGCATATGGTTCAGTTAGTATTAAGAGCATCGTGTGGTGTAGCCTAGACCGTGACATAAGGATAGTTACTAGACTTGGAGATCAAGGTAGACTCGATGTCTTACTGCTACTTCATCATCAATTCGTCCTGAGACTTAACATTTTATGTCTTGCTTTGTAATTTCATCGTGTTATTTGGTTTTGTTTCGTGAGCGGGCGTATCGCTTACTATCAGGCGAATGGCATACTCCTTTCGCTATAAAAACTCATCATTTTAAAACTTACCATAGGGAAGATACCATAGGGGAATAAATAAACAGGGGATTTTAATTAAATAAATTAAACATAGTTATTACCATGAAAGTAGTGCGGCAGAGTAGAATATGATGTAAATCAAGTATTATTGTTAATTTTCAATATAAGATATGCGTCGGAAAGCATTCAGTGCCAGTTGTAGCCTTACGAATGCAATCGGTAATACAAATCAGAAACCCTATAATATATGACCGACTATGTTTGCAAGAACTGGCTAATAATGAAATAAATATTTACACTAGGTCTTGTCTTGTTATACAAGCATGTCATTATGACTATCTGTCAAATCAACGGCGACTAGTTCCTCACAGACTTCACTGAGCCTCCTATCTCCAACCCAAAATAATAGATGGCGAACCAACGCCAACTTACATGACTATTTTAAATCGAGTATCTAGCTCAAAATGTATTTTTTATCCTACAACAGTAAGACTATTGAGGCGCGCGATAGCCAGAATTTCGTAACAACAATATCAACACCACTACAGGTACTTATTAATTAATATCGGCTATTGCACATTTGAAACGTAACACATGTTTGCTGAGGTCCACAATACGCGAATCACGTACGCCGGGCTTACATAACTGAGCAAAGATATTCGCGCCACACCTACAATACTATTCATTCTTGACGCTAATTCATGCCGATATTATCTCCTTTTTTATTGAAATGGCTGAATGGCAAGACGAGCATATTATTCGCCTGATAGTAATGGATACGACCACTCTTGGACAATAATGCTTGGCTTTCCACTGCGCTCGCCACCCTGAGATATAAGAATATGTTAAATTTCAATATGTCTCGTACATAGATTAGTATTTTAATCAGAGATAAATGCGCAACTCAACTTTTTTTTTATTTTTCGACGTGATTTCGCCAACAAAGGGTGCGCCAGGCAATCACGCAAAATTTTCAATATGTTATGACAATATTTAAAAATTCTTACCTTATATAACCTCCTAATTTAACTAATATCAAGTTGATATTGGTTAAATTTAAAAAAGTTTATAATATACATATGTACATATAAAACATATTTCTTTGTTTGGTGGCACACTAACGCCATTTAACAATTCCATTTAAACTACTTACACGATGATTTCTCGTTCTCACCAGGGCGTGGCGCTAGAATCTACGTTTTTAATATTTTTCATGTACAAAGTCGCACCTCTATGGTCGAGTATTTACTCTGGCTGGCTAGTTATATTTTCACTGCTATTTGACAGGAGAAATAGACACTGCGGGTACCTACCCAGGCGGGTCATATTTGAGACCTATGGTCAGAATAAGATTGGCATTCTGCTTTAATCCCTAATACTTAGGTCAAAAAGGCTACAAGAATGCACCTGATGGTTATTAGAATGGAATTGCAAAAAATCTACAACCTCCGTGGTGCAGTCGGTTATACACCGGTTGTGAAACGAAAGGACACGGGTTCGATTCCCGCACCGAGACAAATATTCGTGTTGCAATAATTTTTCGAGTATCGGCGTTTGTGTGACTGAAAAGTCTCTCGTAGATTCTGATATGCATTACACGAAAGTCGATCTTAGTTTGGGATCTAGATTCTGTGATTATTGGATATATTTATTTATTTAAATGTCCTATTCTCGTCGAGTGCATGGATATTGGTATTCACAAACTAAACTCAAAATATGAAATATTTGCATTGATCACTTTGACAGGTTTTCCACTATTGAGTAAGGTAATCGCAAAGCGGACGGATGAGAACATCCTACATCCAAAAGAACATTAAATTTTTCTGTTCTCTAAAATAAAGGAAATCCAAAGGAAATAACTGGTGGCGATAAGATCGTGAATTGCATTTTAAATACACATTGTTTTTCTATTTTCATTCTTCTATATTATGGTACACATAAAGTATGTTAAATAATAATACTTTCTTCAAAGAGTTCATTATGAAATTGTCGGCGAATCAACCAGTCCGTTTAATAGTAAAGCCATTGTTATGAAGTGAGTCACGCTTCAATACTTTCATGTAAAAAAATTAATCACCAAATCGATTGAGAGAGGTTTATTTTTCGTAATTTAGTTGATTATTATGTACCGCGGAGTACATTTTTTAATTCTTATACGTCAGAAAATAATAATATGGTACTCTTGTTATAAAATTACTTTATAACTTAAAGTGGTGCCTTTGGGTTGCCAGTTGAAGCTACATAACCAATGGGTCTATTCGACCTTTTTTTTTCATTACATTGGTCCGGGTTTCCTATATTGTGTATTATCTATGGGCCCGGCAAACGAGTTAACAGGTCACTAATGATAAGTGATCACTGTCGCGCATGAACATTCATAACACTTGGATGTGTTGCCGACCCATCAAACTGGGAGGGGAGCGAGAAGGAAAAAGGATTGGAAGAGGGAATGGGTATTGGGCATTCGGTAATCTCACTCACCGAGCCTTATGTAGCATTCAAACATTTGTCTCAGTGTGGACATCTAACCCGCGACCTCATATTTCACGGCTACCTCTCAACCGACTGCAACCCCATGTGGAGATCGAACCCCCGACCTCAAGTTTCACGGCCATCTCTGAACCAACTACGCCACGAGACTATAATTTTTTTCTAGTGAAAATACCAAACAATCACTGCAACCTACTTAGTTGGTGTTCATCTCAGCCATTACCGCGGTATTAATTAAATATTTAAATGTTGTCTGCGATATTGCGTTACAGTTACGTGATTTACACACGGCGCGGCGGGGCGACGTCCATATTTCCGCCATCGCTCCGCTAACTACAAAGGATCTCATTACTCAGTGTTGCCAGCACTTTCAACCTGTATTGTATAGTTTTAACAAGAATGGTGAGCCGAACAGGTGATGGTATGTGTCTCGTTTACCCAATTTTATTATTGCTATGAATGGCGAGACGAGCATGCCGTTCGCTTGATACGACCGCATATGAACAGTAGCAAAACCAAATAACGCCTTGAATTACAAAAAAATACTTGGGGTATTCCAAAGGGCTCACCATCTTGAGACATAAGATGTTAAGTCTCATTATGTTCAGTAGTTACTCTGGCTTCAATGCCCTTTAAACACAACAGTGCATTTACACTGCTGTTTGGCGGGAGAAAAAGACATTGCGGTCCATTTAGTCCATTAGGCCCATAAAAATACGAGCGTTGTGTGTTAAGTCTTCCAATTTGAGAGCCTCTGTGGCGCACTTGGTTGAACGCTGACTGTGAAACGAGAGGCCGCGGGTTCGATCCCTGCGCCGAGACAAATGTTTATGTAAACCACAAGTATTTGTTTCGGATCTGGCGGCTTGTGAGTCCGAAAAGTCTCTCGTAGTTCCTAATATCCAGGACACAAGACTCGATCTTAGTGTATCACTACATAGTATACAACAAAAGTCGCTTTCTCTGTCTCTATGTCCCTTTGTATGCTTAAATCTTAAAACTACGCAACGGATTTTGATGCGGTTTTTTTAATAGATAGGGTGATTCAAGAGGAAGGTTTATATGTATAATAATAATACGTACATATTATTGTACAGAAATCTATTTGTACCCGGGCGAAGCTGGGCCGGGCCGCTAGTTATAATAATAAATGATGGTTCAGTATTTGGTACGGTACAATAATATAGCTAGCCAAAGTAACTGTATGAAGGTTTCAACAGGTAGAATAGTAAATGTATAATATTTATAATGATAAATTCTGGATTGCTTGTGTATAGGGAAACATAACAAATTCGACGATAAAAAGAGCCTATGGTGAACCAAAATTGGTGATGGGTTACAAACTCACTACGTAAAAAAATATAAATAACTTCGTAAATTTGACGAGCAAACCGTCATTCACAGCAAGTTAAAAATACTGTTTCCCAACTCGTCAAAAAATGCAATGTCACAGTTTTATTTTATAGTCCATAAATTTTCGTATGGCAACACCACCGGAACTATCGTATAACGGCTGCATAATAGTGACAGTAGTTACACACAAGGAAGTACTCCTGTGTGGGTCACTCGCTTTACACTGCTGTCACGGTCATTAGGAAGTCATTAGCATTTTAGTGAAGATATTGATTTTTTTTTTTAGTTTCTATGAATAGCGATAGACGAGCATGCCGTTCACCTGATGGTAAGCGATACGACCGCTCATAAACAGTAGCAAAACCAAACAACACCTAGAATTACAAAGCAATGCTTGGCATTCCACTGCGCTCGCCATCCTGAGACATAAGATGTTAAGTTTCAATATGTCCAGTAGTTATTCTGGCTACAATGCCCTTCAATCCGAAACACAACAGTGCATTTACACTGCTGTTTGACGGGAGAAATAGACACTGCGGTGGTACTCACCCAGATGGCCTCTCACATATGAGAGACCTACCACCTGTAAAACTATATTGGTAATCCTCACTAATAGTATAAACGTGAAAGTTTGTGTGTTTGTTACCTCTTCACGCAAAAACTGCTCGATCAATTGGGATGAAATTTCGTGTACAGGTAGCTGACCCCTTAGATTAACACATAGGCTACTTTTTATCCCAAAAAAACGTTCCTTTGGGATATGCGAGTAAAAAGCACCCGGGGGAACCCGGACCTATCCGCTAGTGTTCACTATATTTGCCAATGAATATTTAAAAAAGCCAACAAATTAGTGGTGGTTTTAAGTATATTATTTTAATATTGCCTGAATGCCGCCGTGGCGTAGTTGTACTATACTCTGCCTGGGCGGCATTTGCGCTCACCATCAGGCGCAACGTGGCCACTATGCCGGGCCCGAATAAAAAAAACTATAAAACGATTACAAAATAAAGGGGTCGGGTTCGAATCCCGAATCGATAATTGTGATATTGGATTTTTATATTCATTATATCAGCCACGAATTAGAAATTTGTGCATTATGTGGCGATAGGCTCGAACCCTATCACATCATGGGACTGAACATACAAGTCGAAATGTGGATGCCCTGGTATCACCGTTGCCTGCGCCTTCTGGGAAAAAGTAAATAAATAATAATAATAAATAACGCCCAACAGTCACATACATAGTCCTGACCCTACACTAAGATTGAGTGTTGTGTCTTGGGTATCAGGAATTACGAGAGACTTTTCGGTCTCACAAACACCCAGACCCGTAAGAAATATTTGTAGGCCGCACAAACATTTCTCTCGGTGTGGGGATCGAACCCGCGGCCTCTCGTTTCATAGGCGGCGTCTAACCACCTGCTCCATAAAGGCTGTCGGTGTCAAATACATGTTTTTTATAAGCGATACTTTTTAGGAATCCTTACATACTACTCAAAATGAAATGTTGTACACACCCCTGTTATCTAAACCGTTTAAACAACAACACCTCAATACAATATCCGAGTGCCTGATCTGTGAAAGTGTCGAACACAATGCGGAGTGTACTGCGTTGTTAGTCGTCAGTACACAGCTATGAGTGACGCAACCTCTCCCATTACAGCACGCGCACTTTCCATTTCATCCAGACTCTACTTCCTGGCATGTGCTGTGGCGATATTGGTGTCTACCTTCACTTTGAAAAATAATTTGAAACTGATTTTATGTTTATAAGCAATGTTACTGTACTGAACTGTATCAGCCCATATACTTCCCACTGCAGGGTACGGGCCTCCTCTACTATCTACAGTACGATTGAGGGTGATTAGGCCATATAGTCCACCCACCACCACGCTGGATTAGTGCGGGTTAGCGGAATTTACATATCATAGCAATTCTTGTAAATCGCTATGGTATGTAGGTTTCATCGTGATGGTTTCCTTCACCGTTATAGTGCGTGGTGATTAACTATCAATACACAAGGGACTCCGAAAAGTCAGATATGTGCCCTGGGATTCGAACTCGCGACCATCGTGAACATTTAATTTATTTATTATATTTATTTAGGAAAAACACACCAACAACATATGCATTAAAAATATCAAAACACTTATTATATATAATGCTGATGCACATGCCTATTAGATTTGTAACATGTTGGCAGTCGCGTCTTGTCCGTTTACTAACAGGCCACCACGCACTTGTTAGTTACTTAAAAATACAACAACCATCTCTTCCTGACCTGAGCTGTGACGCTATTGATCGTTATCTACGTTCACTTTTAAAATGGCTGATTATCAAATTTTGTGTTATTTATCTTCACTATAAAATGGTGCTTTAAATCGAATATTATTTTTGTAGTTCGTATTTAGCGAGGAGTTTAATTGGGGTGGAAACTTTGAAGCTGATATAACGCTGAGGTTCTGAGAGTTTGATCCTGGCACTGAAAATAATTGTATAGTTTGTAAAAGTTTATTATGATGTGTACTGGCAAATTCCTATACCATGGTAATGACGATGACAACTAAATTGAAAATAGTAAGTCTTCCATCCCATTGCCTGTGTATAACAGCCGCTGCCAATAAACAATCCCAATCCAAAATTTGCCATTGACAACTCAATCTTTTTTCTGATACTATATTGGCAATAATAAATCTCAGTAGTGGAAAAACTATGGCAACATGGTAAATGACAAATCGAAAAGTGGAAAACAATCCAGATTGACTACAATCAAATTTTTTCGATTGTTTATTGGCATCGGCCGTAATTCGATAGTGTTAATTATGCAAAAGCGTCTATTCCGATTAGTCACATCTAACAATGCTGTCAACGAATAATACTCTCACACTTCCGGAGTCTCGATTCAAATCTCAAACTAGATTACAGTGTTAAATCTTTTGTCGACATTACAACAGCAAAAAATATAACAATGTTTTTTTGTGCACGACAATAACTAATGTAACAGAGGACCTCATTATTTGAATAGTAAAGATTTATTAATGTTTAAACTCAGGTGAAGAGTCCATTCACATTTCACTCCACTCCAGTTCCACCCTCATCGCCTCGCCCTCAAACCCCACTCTCATTTTATGATGATGAAAGTATATTCCACAGAATACATTTTATATGGTGAGAGTATATTCGCATAGTTCTGAATGTCGAAATCCGACGCCGAACAAAAGTTCGAGATGTCGAAAAATTCGTTTTGGGACTCAAATGGAGTTGGGCTGGGCATGTGGTTAGACGTATTGATGGTAGGCGGAGTAAAACGTTAACAGAATGGTGGCCAAAACTGGATAAGCGCAGCGTCGGCCGTCCGGCGGCAAGGTGAGTCGACGATATTGTCAAAGTCGCAGGCCGAACCTGGATGCGGCTGACAAAAAACAAAGAAAAGTGGCAGAATATGAGAGAGGCCTATACCCAGCTGTGGGAGCCTACAGGCTGTGGATGAGAGTATATTCGCATAATTCAAATTTGTAGTGAGATTATTAACTTGTGTCCGCTATTATAATCTATTTGATTTTTTGGCCATGATTGACAAATTGTAGTTATTATTATTTTGAACGCTGAGCATTCACAAAATCACATAACTGTACAAGCAAAATAATTGCGATAGAAGCCATTTAATGTTATAATAAACATCTCACATATTTAAACCAACATAAAAAAAAAAACAAAACCACAAATGCTAAACACTACACAGAATTTGTGTCATAACATGATAAAATGACTTTTTTCAACCAAATCCACAAATCTTACAAGATCACCCCTCAAACCACAGTATGCTATGAATGACAATGATAAGAAATAAATATTCTCGAAACATGCATTAGAAAGTTGTGTAAATATAAAAAATACCCCAATACGAACTTTTCAATTTGTTAGAACACAAAATCGGATATATTTCCTCGCAGCCTGAATAATTTTGGAATAATTCTAAACATTAAAATATCATAATCAATCAATTAATACTTCGGAAACATATACACACATTTTTTTCAAATATCTGTCATGGCTTCGACATTCAGGCTCAATTGCACAAACTAACTTTGCCAATACCTTTGACCTTGAAAATGTCAATCCCATACATTAGCAAGGTCAAATACGTCTCAAATGTATGGCGATGACAGTTCCAAAGGCAAAGATATTGGCAAAGTTAGTCTGTGCAACTCAGCCTTAATGATTTTATCGTAATGACTCGCGAAAACCATATTTTTTAAATAATATTTTTATTCATAATACAAGGAATCCATATATCATATGATTCAGTATCGAGACATTATTATTTTAAAAACTATTTCATAATAAATGAATTAATAATTGCAAATAAGTAATAAATAAGTACATCCAACGGCAACATGGTCCAGACCTCGCTCTAAGATGTAATTCTTGTGTCGCGAGTATTAGAAACTACGAGAGACAAAAACTCAGACCCGGAACAAATACGTGAGGATCACACAAATATTTGTCATGGTTGAGATCGAACCCGAGACCTCTCGTTTCAAAGCCGATGTCCCCTATCTGCACCACGGAGGCCATCAAATAATCCATTTGATTTTCCTTTCACAACAAGCATACAAAACGATATCCTATAAATAATTATTTCATAACAAAAGGATTAAATGCAGCGTATGGTTTGCAACACAGTGTTGCGTGTCGCTTTTGATTTTCGTCACTCGATGGCCACATTGGGGTCGTCGCGATGGTGAGCGCGACATGGGATCGATCACGTAGCCTCTCCTTGACATTATTGGCTTAATTATTCTTATATTATCAGCCTTTAGGCAATAGTTCTAAACATTATTGAAATTCGACATTTTCGTTCATTCTTTCTGATTTCGAATGAATTTCGATTGAATTGCGATGCGGGTTAAAAACAAGCTAGTGTCCCTGAGAGACTCGCCAAGCTGTGGAACTCGGTGTCAATTATTTGCAAGCCACTGTTGATCCTGCCCGACAGGAGTTGCAGTGGGGTAGTGCAGGCGAGAAAGTTTCTAAAAAAATCTATATATCATATTATTTCTCAAAGTATGGCATAAAAATACCTAACAAATTAGATCTTTTATGGATATTATTTTCGTAATTTTTTTATGTGTGTTATAAGAATCTACTAACGACACCCAGTAACATGCTTCAATAATGGGGATGCATGTCTTCGTCTCCACGTCGCAAGTTCTTGAGACTACACAAATCGGTCCACAGGAGACGGAATCCAGTTTCTACCAAACACTAGTAAATGTCAATATTCTTCTAAACAATATTGTATCCATGTAATCAACTTTCGTAACGATAGCACTACTAGACAAATCTCGTCGAAGACAACATTGCATCTGTACCATTCATGAAAACCTTCAATGCACAATGCAACCATTTTCCGATGTCACGTAAGCCTCCTTACTATACAATGACATAATCGATTGCAATACCGTTCACGAAGCACCATACGCGTTGACGCGACGAAAACAAACCGTATCCGAGGCGACCCACAGCTCTACATAACCCGCCTCGTAACACACATTACGAATTTTCTGTAATGTTTTCTGTAATCCCTGTTGATAGCGCGTGGGGCGGTCGGCGCGCCGGCGCACGCGCCACTCACAGTACACAACGCGAACTCGCGCCGCGCACCGGTCGCGGGCCAAGCCGGCACCCTACTGAAAACTACGTCAGTACCACTTGCATTCCTTTCTTTTTTTATTCATTTTTATTGTTCCTTTTTCAAATTTCTTTCATGCCAGTTATCGTGTTTGTTTTGTTTTTTTTTGTTATTGTTGCGATTTACTCGATTTCTGTAAGGTGTTGTAACAGCCTTACCTAAGCAAACGTAACTGATAGTAGATTACCAGTCAGTTGTATAAGTTATGTAATTGAACTATTTCTATTACATCCCCGACTGTTTGCAACGTAACAGGTTTGTGTGTTGGGTCACGTAAACATGTTTAATTGAAAAATTGCGTGTTTTTAGTTGAGTAATTTATTTTAACGTGATTAGTTTTGATTTGTTATTAAAATAGAATCTCATTTATCTTTCCAACTTTGCATATAAATATTTATTCTCAAAGAACATATTTGATTTCCGAATTATGAATTTATTTTGCAAAATTATATAAAATTGCATAAACAGTGCAATAACTGACCACGGAATAGGAATTGAAAATTAACAATTTGTCGCGTGATTGTTTACCTGACCTATTACGTGTCAATTACCATAACGTCTCGTCTTTAGCCAAACACTATCAAGTCATTGAGTGGCAGTTGGTTACGCAATTTTTTCTCCCGTTCTATAATCCGTGCACTGACGTAAGTTGGTACTGCGAAGGCGCTTGACATTTAATGTTATTGATAGCCTACACTTCCTATTCTTGATGCACATCTAATAGTTCCGATCCCATAATAGCTGAGTCATGGCCGTTCGTAATCTCTATCGGATTATACTTCCTATAGAATGAATAAGAACTATTTACTAACGAGCTGAGGAACTAACTATTTTATTAGTGCAATGTTTCGAGAAATTTCGATTTGAGTTAATGTAGGGATATTAATTTTAATGATTTGTAAATATTGCAATGAATTATCTTTTTTTATATTTACAAAATTAGACGCCAAAAGTTATCTTAATATTTCCATTAAAAATATTGGCTCAATCCAATGGATACCTTCTTTTTGACACCACTAGAAGGGTAGCAAATATTACAAATGTATACATATATACAACCATTATTTTTTCTACGTCCATAGATGCTGCAAGAAGACCTCAAGATCGAAGTGCGTTGACAGCGCAACCCGTGAGAGCATGCAACACAATCGCCGTGTCAAGTTAATTGTTGTGACATAACTTTCCAAGTTCTTCGTGTGTAACTTGTGCTCTTTAATGCGTTGGCTCATTAGTGTTCCTAATATATCGTGAGATAAAACAACTCTTGAAGGACAAACAGTGTTTGTGTATTAAGTCTTTTTAGTTTTTTATTGTACGTGTTTGAGAGGAAATCATCAGCAATGACTGTGAGTATTATGTTTCAAATTATCTTAATAGTGGTTTAAGCATATGAGTCGTGTTACAATACATTTTATTTTAGCAAGTTTTACTATTACTACTGTGAACGTCTCTTGACGGTAAGTGCATTACGTGGGCAATAATAAGTATGTGGTTAATTTAATAGCAAAATCAGTTTGCAAGTGTGGTGTATTTAAATTACGTCACAATTTTTTGAATACTAGGAAAATATATTTATAGTTGTTTTGCATAACATCAAATTCTCTTTTGAAAAGATTCAATTCAAACATCATAAGACGGCGCGTTGATGTCTTTTCATTGTGAAACTTGACACGCAAACATATACTCGTAATATGTACATACACGATAAATTATTATGCAGGACGCCGTCAATTTTTAGCGTATTTAATTGAACACATGCAAATTGCATTAAGCTTAAACCATTGATTTCAAAGCATTAAAAATGTATATAAATAAATTATGGTAAATAAAAATGTATTCTCAAAAATACATTGAAATATTCGTTTTATACAACATCAAATTAATATCTGTATCTGTATCTGTATCAGCCCATTTACGTCCCACTGCAGGGCACGGGCCTACTCTACAATCGACAGTACGATTGAGAGTGGTTAGGCCATATAGCCCACCACGCTGGCCTAGTGCGGGTTGGCGGACTTACATACCATAGATTTTTTTTTTATAAACCGCTATGGTATGCAGGTTTCCTCACGATGTTTTCCTTCACCGTTTTAGTGCGTGGTGATTGACTATCAATACACACATGACTCCGAAAAGTCAGAGGTGTGCCCTGGGATTTGAACCCGCGACCACCGTGAACATGTTGGCAGCCGCGTCTGGTCCGTTTACCAACAGGCCACCACGCACTTTACGCACGCAAATTAATATAAATAATATAATTTTTTTTTATAAATAAAAATTATAATTACTTAAATCGATCGGATTTAAAATTGTCTTCGGAAAATAAATTCAGTAAAGCACGAATTTCAAACAAATATTTCGTTCGCCGAAAATAATATGTCAAAGCTATTAACACAATTAAAATCATCATAACTTCGTTATTATGGTAATAAATTACCAGAATACATCAACTAATTAACGTACTATACAATAAAAGTCCATAACCTTCATACAACGGAAACAAATCTATTAAGCTAAGTGCTCGTGCAAAATAGACCGGCATCATAGGAAATTAGGTTAATTTGATTCGCTGGACGTGTCGCCTAGTTAATAACAGCTATTATCGCGTAGCAACAGTGATAATCAAAACGCGAATGTATGCCAAGGCCAAACAGTGTGCCTGAGTGTCCGATATTAGACATACTTATGCAATGATGGACTAACGTGAATAATTGTATTTAAATTCACGCTTGCACCTGTGTGGTAGAGATAGAGCCGATGAAATAATAGCTTCTGTGGCGCAGTTAGTTAGACGCCGGCTGTGAAATGAAAGGTCGCAGGTTCGATACCCCCCGAGGACATATTTTTGTGTGATGCACAGGTATTTGTTTCGGGTCTGGGTGTTTGTGAGTCCGGAAAGTTTCTCGAAGTTTCCGAAACATGACACTAGCTCGATCTTAGTGTGGGGCAAGGAGCCTGTATGTGGCTGTTGGGTGTATATATTTTCTTCGAAGTCTTTAACTTATTATCTAAGCCATTATTGGTCTCCATTCCGCAGTTGATTAGTTAAGCCCACTATGAAACAAGTTACTGAGGATTCAACCCTCGCACTGACATATATACATCGATCGTCGATTGTTTGTCTTTTCCACAAATATTTGTTACACGTCAATGTTGTCAGGTCGTAAAGCCTCTCGTACTTTTAATACTAATGCTTTCAAAACATACATGTGTAAACATCGTGTGTAGTCATTTAATTTATATTATTTAATCTACAAAACACATCAGACAATAATTTGTAAAATCAGAGTTCTCGAATTCCATTCTGGTAACGAAATAAACTTACATATCGTCAGCTTTGTTATAAGAATAAAAATGAAAATTATATTTATTCATTTTTATAAACCGTAAACACTAAACGACATGGATACCTAAACTGTTATATGAATATTCTCAATATAGACACTGGGACCAAGACAAAAAATCGATTGCATCAACAATTAACGATAATTAGCTAAGACATAGTTACCGCATGCAGTCAAAGTGGGTTACTGTGTCTCGTACTCAGACTTGATCTTTTGAGAAATTCCAGCGGAGATTTTTATGGACTATAAAATGATGTTGCAGTATGACTTATGAGTCAGGTTCGTGTTACGTAACCTTTGGGGCAATCCACTCATTACACAGCATGAGGTTTACCTGAAAATAAAAAAAATGAATTAATATATTGAACAACTAAAATAACTTTCTAAATATTTTAAATTATGGACACGTCACATCGTGACGCACGACACAGGCGCCCATAAACCATGTTTTTCTATATCTGTATACTAGCGATAAAATAACATAATCCTTCCAGCCACCAGTCCCCTTTCGAGGTACCAAGGAAGAGCTTTAAAGCATTCCTGTCATTAAAAAAAGAGCAATACTTTACTGGTGGTGGGGCTCACATATGTGAGAGGCCACCTAGATAGGTACCACCACAATGTCTATTTCTCCCGCCAACAGAAGTCTAAATGCACTGCTGTGTTCTGCTTTGAGGGACATTGTAGCTAGAGTAAGTACTGGACATATTGATACATAACATCTTATATCTCAGGATGGCGAGCGCAGTGGAATGCCAAGCATTGCTTTGTAATTCATATTTGTTTTTGGTACTGTCCATAAGCGGTCAGCAAATATTAAAAATTCGAAATGTCTTTCTTATAATACATTCAAAATATGTTAAACTATAAATTCAACAGTAAAATATATCTTAACTCGATACTAATCCGTTATACAATACTGCCGTAAAAGTCATAAAACTGAAAGGTCCGATATAGCAAACACTATAATGACATCATCGGAAACGAGAGTTAGCAAATAAAATCGTAATAAGGAATAGCATACTTAGCTTAGTCAAATGAAAGGAAGGTATAATTTGCATAAGAGGCAATACAAAACATACCTAGTCCGAGTAGCGTCATTTTTTTTTTAATTTGAATATAATACTTTGCTTGTTTTGAAATCATTTTTTATTACTAGCACGTGTCTTAATTTTTTAATTTGGTATATATTGGGGCCTCATTGATTGAGAAACAAAAGATTAAAATATGTGCAGCATTTTAATTTTAATTTACAGTATTTGTGTATTTCTTTGATACATTACACTTTTTTGATTCGGTTAACAATAAATCCAAAAAAAGAGGCTTTTTCATTTTTCATGGGCTCCAGAAACGAGTGTATTACTGATCTAATGGACACGATTACCGCTATCTAGAAAATCTACATTCAATTATTCACCTTAGTTGTGAATTCGTCGACCTACAATGAGAAAGGAATGGGGAAGAAAAGACTAGAGGAGAAAAAGGAAATCGGGAGTCTAAGAAAGACGTCACCGAAGAAGAAGACGTGACCGAATGAAGCAAGACAACTAAACCTTGGCTTGATGTCGTTTTTTTAGTTTGTGTACCACCCTGACCGAGCCAATCTTTACTTAAGTTAGTCCAAGGTAAACAAATTGTAACCTTACAGCTTTAAATGGAGTTCAATTTGGAAAATAAACACAATGAAAACAATTTCAATGTTTAAAGCCATAAAAAGGATATTGTGTAGTTAGTCTTGAAAGTAAATAGGCCACAATGGCTTAAAATATAATTCCAATGTCAATTACAAATAACGATAACAATACAAATTTCACTTTTTCCGTTGGTAGGACAATTTTTGATACTAATCACCTGGTTTGATGCAGGTACGAATATGTCGAAATAAAATAGGTTCCGCATAGATATTGAATAGAAAATTCCAATACCACTTTGCCCAACCCGGGATTCAAACCCAAGACCTCAACTTTGCAATCATACCGTAGTACAATTGCGCGAACGAGGCAATCTAGGAAATACAAATTTGCATATGAGCTAATATCGATACGTTGATGTATTCAATAATGAAATTACACAACTCCGAAAAATTTATGTTGCAATCAAAATAATCACAACCTTTCATTTTGGAGTTGTAAAGATGTTTTGTGTGATTATTTCCTTCCGGCATGTCATCACTCGATATAATCGCACGAGTTCGAAAGATCTCGAACGTAAATGTCGATGCATTAATAAAAAAGCAATGTCATACTGACATAATGAATGGTGTGCTTTCGTTTGCAATTTGTAGCCATTTGTGAGTCACATCACGTATAGATGACCGTTTTTTATTTATTTTAAGTAGTTTTTAATATATTTTGGTACCGTAACGTCATAAAAATATAAAATCAGAAAAAGTAAATAACTATAACATTTTCAGAATGATTCTGGACCAAACAGTGACATTAATAAAATTGCAAATGTTTACAAATCAAGGATAGAGACCAACCACGTTTTAATCAAAATCAGAAAAAATATCTTCAGAAGTCAATATTACTACTATTTTGAAACAACGAAAATGATCAAGATAACATATTTAGCCCAGGCATTGAGGTTTTATTATATTAGAGCGGACATCGGGAACAAAATCTCAGCGTATTTTACTGGTACAGACACCCAGTGAAGCGAGAGAGAAGATTATGTTACTGCGCAGGCGTAACAGAGACAGAAACAGGAGGGGTGGTACGGTTCATTTTGGTTACAATCATTTTGTTAGCAGTATTCCCTCTATTACAATATCTCAATGGTACCAGGTTACAAAATCAATTCTTTTATCTGCGTGGAAGAAGAAATCCAAACTTCCTAAATAACTATAAAAAAATATTATTTATTATTATTCTTTTTGTATAGTATTTTTGTTTATATTTGTGTTCAATAAAGATTTAAATGAATAAAGAAAAAAGATTCCGACGAATTGAGAACCACCTCCATTTTGAAGTCCGATAATAATTATAATAAATTATTAATATTGGTGGTAGGTTTATCATATGTGTCAGGCCGCCTGGGTGGGTACCACCGCACGTCTATTTCTCCCGTCAAACAGCAGTTTAAATGCACTATTGCGTTTCGGATTGAAGGACATTGAAGCCAGTGTAACTACTGGACATATTGAGACTTAACATCTTATGTCTCAAGATGGCGAGCACAGTGGAATGCCAAGCATTGCTTTGTAATCCAAGGTGTTGTTTGGTTTTGCTATTGTTCATGAGCGGTCGTATCGCTTACCATCAGGTGAACAGCATGCTCGTAACGCCATTCATGGCAATAAAAAAAAGAAAAGAAAATAACGAAACAAAACATAATCTAAAACATTATACAACAGACCATTAATCAAGTCTTTGTATGTTTGTATGTAAAACTATTGAACCCGTTAATACACATATATTCTAAAGATATAATTAAGCGGCGCCAAACCCCAAATCGGTTATGCAAAAACCACATTACGTCATCTTCGTGCAAATACGTGGTTTTTATATCCAGGGGTGTAATTACTTTCTAATTACAAATGTTATTTAAGTACATATTCACTTTTAAAATTATTATGTCAATATATGTTTACTCCAGGTAATTTCTGCATCAGCAAGTCTACTGGAAAATAATGCCACTGGCATTGAGTTTGCCTTCTGTACGTTTTTGTATATGAAGCTTAATAAAATAAAATAAATGTAATAATTTCTAAACATAATTGTTACATGAATATCCTGTTTGAAAGCTTGAGTGACTCAATCTAAAAAATCTTTACTAATAATATAAATCAGAGTGTTCCGATTTTTTTCTGTCTGTTAATATGAATATTTTAGAAATAAAAAAATAATTTTCTATTTTTACAATCCGTCTGATATTGCATAAGTGATAAATGTGTAAATACACAAAAAAAATTCGAGAACCACAAGCTAACAGATCGTACTAGATAACTAGAGACTTCTCCGTCCAAAGACCCACTACTGCAACTCCTGTCAGCTAGGATCAACAGTGGCTTGCAAATAACTGGGACTGAGTAGGAGCTTGGCAAGTGTCTTAGGGACAATAGGAGACTGACCCGCCCTCACACCCACCACTGAAACTCCTGTAAGCCAGGATCAACAGTGGCACGCAATGAAATGTCGCAATGTAATGTCTTAGGGACACTAGCTTGTATTCAAGCAGCATCAATATTAATCGAAAGAAAAAACAAATAGGAGGAGTTGGGAACAAATAATGGTCCAGTTCCCCTCCGCTGCAAAGTGGGTGAAAAAATATTAAGTTGAGAGGTGTTATCCTCCGATATAAAGATATAAAACTAGAGAGGTCAGATGTTATGTACGACAGGTCAAAAATTACATGGGTCCTATAGTGTTAGGTACAATACCCCAATGTTGCAGTGAGTGAATTGTGTTCCCTTACGATTATTAGAAATAACAAGGTAATTCCGTTTCTATAATACCCAGGCAACAAATAGTTATTTCTTGAACCCCCAAGTGAATTGAGACAAGAATCGAATCCACAACTTTTTGTTTCACAGCCGATTCTTCACCCATTGCAACACTGAATATCAAAATATGTCAAGTATGAAGTTAAGGTTAGCAAGATCATTAAGACTTTAAAAAAACTTAAACTTAGCCCTTAAGGTTATCAACTGTAAAATAATTATATATTTTTGTTAAATCCTCGAACTGAATAATATTAACAAAGTAAATGTACATTCATATTTTTCATTGCTTAATTATGACATTGATCTTAATTGTGTGTTTATTTAAATGCTTTATATACAATGTATAAAGGCGGACTTAATGCCTGAGGCATTCTCTCCCAGTCAACCTTTGGGTGGTGCAGAGAAATCAAAGTAGACGCATCACTAAATATTAATAAAATAAAAGTTCACGTGTAAACTAATAAATATCAGAAGAATATATTATATATACATAAATGTTTATAAATGTATGTGTGTGTTCATATACAGTTAGGGTTACAGTTGATAAATCTTAACTTCATACTTGACACATTTTGATATTTCCAGTGTTGCAATGAGCAAAGAATAGGCTGTGAAACAAGAGGTTGGGGATTCGATTCTTGTCTCAATTTACTTGGGGGTTCAAGAAATAACTATTTTTTGTCTGGGTATTATACAAACGAAATTCCCTTGTAATTTATAATAACCACAAGGGAAAACAATTCACTCACTTAAACTGAATAAAGTTTGTTGAGATCGAATTAATTTCAGAACCCCTTCGCATTTGCACGGATTGACCATGTAAAAATTTATAAAAGTATTTATTTTATTTTTTTTTAGTTATAGAAAGTCCGCCAACCCGCACTACGCCGGCGTGTTAGACTGTGGGATAAATTCATCTAATCCTCGGTCGGAAAAGAAGTTCTTTACTCAGGTCTATGGGCTCGATCATAATATTTTCTATGGACGATAATCATTATTAATCAAATAAATAAACTAAATATATGTAATTTTATCAAACTATTTGTATTTGCAATACTCTTCCTTTCTAGATAAGTCCTGTCCTTTACACGATAGACTGCCCTTTGTTTATCCTATTCTTAAATCCATCCCATGTTTGTTTGTAAGACATTCCCTTTCGGCGATAAGACCGCCCATTGTACTTTTTAACCGACTTCAAAAAGAGGAGGAGGTTCTCAATTCGACTGTATATTGCTTTTTATGTATTTGGTTTCTATTCGTATTTGTTTTCATTTTGTGCAAGAAAGTGTAAATAAATAAATAAAACTAATTTGTCTTCTTATAAGATAAAGTGGGAATGAAATTGGAATGCAATATGTATAAGTATACATATGTGCCAAATGTGACGTAACACTGGTTCACCGGGGAAGGAAGGCGCGCGTGTTTACGCAACTAAAGTGGAAACTACGCATTCACTATGTCACTGCTATGTGCTTACTATTACTCGCTCTCGTACATAATCTTATGCTTGTTGCATTAGGAAAGTTGAGCGATACAGTTCTTAGATAAGATCTAAAGTGGAGTAGATGCCTCCTCCTCCTTGCGTCGTGCTTCTCAATATTGAGGGTCGTGACCTTCCTTATACATCGTTTTCATCCTAACGAGTTTTTTCCATTTGGTTCTGTCTACGGCGGTGTGAAGGGCGCTGTGGAGTGTAGAGTCAAGATAGTGAGGATCTGGTCAGACCAACGCATTGGATTCCGTCCACGAGGTCTCCCGTTTACTTTGCCGGTCACAATCAGTTTTTCGAGGTTGTTGGTTGTTGTTGTTGAAGTTGATGCAGTAATATTAAAAAGTACATTTCAGCAACGATACAAAAGTAATTTCTAATACTCTCAAAATACAAGTGTTTATTTCCGTGCATAAGCAAATAATTAAAATGTGAAAACGAAATTAAACAAACTTAATTTCGAAGTAAAACAAAATCAATATTGCAATAACGAATATTATGAAAATAATTTAAAACTTCGTACATAATAGTTCAATCATTTAAAATTAATAGCGTCTACACATTTTGTTAAAAGAAACCGCGTCAATTATTCTCTCAATCTCCGCCGACATGACAGCTCTATTGGTCAGTGTTCACTACGCGGAAAAATGATCGAACCCGACATTCAACGAGACCAATCTACGCATTGTGTGTATACACGACAATACTTACGTAAAGCACCTTAAAGTTGTTTCTATGGAGAATGTAAAATTTAAACACGCAATCGGAAATTATTGGAGAATTTGTTTGTGTTTCCGCAGCTTCCGCTATGAAGAGGAATAAACATATCAGATAGACTATTTTACAATTACGCATCGAAAGCAATAAATTAATGATAAATATAATACACCGAACAATCAGTCAGTCGTGACCCACACTAAGATCGATTCTAGTGTCGTGAATATCAGGAATGTGAGAGACTTTTCGGTCTCACATCACCTAGTCCCGAAACAAATACCTGTGGATCTCATAGCTATTTGTCTCGGTGCGGGAATAGAACTCGTGGCCTCTTGTTTTACAGCCGGGGTCTAAATAATTGCGCCACGGAGCCTGTTGGGGTGCTTAATGATGCTTAGCAAAAAATACTGAAGGGCAAAAATAGCTCAAGGCGCTATAATTTGGATAAAAAAGGCCATGTGACAACCAGGTCAAATAAATCATCTGAATTTTAAATACGAATTAACCGACTTAAACTAACACGGCAATTATGTTCAAAATACACGTCTCGACCTAACATATATGTGTGTCGGTAATGTTTGCGTTACTCGCAACAAGCGCATTACATAACATAATGGGCTGTTCATGGTAAACTACACAAAACGCCACGCGGAAGGAAATGATACAATGAGAAATAAAAGTCATTAAGATCGGGCCAACTCGGTGCGCTGGCTGCGCGCAACTGGCGGAGTTAAAAAGGCACGAATTGCAGTCAATAGGTATGATAATCGGGAGGTTCTGGGTTCGATTTCAGGTATGTAAATATAATTTTTTGATCGATGATATCCGGGTGATTAAAGAATTATCATATCCGTCCGGATTAGTACACCATCTTATTATCATCTCTGGACTGGGTCGCGTCGCGTAGTTCCAGTAGTAGTGTAAGCCCACTGAGTTTGTTTCGCCGGGTCTTCTCAGGAAGGGCCGCGTTAGATCTGGTGGCAACAATAAACCGCTACGCACCGTTGTAATAATGCTCATGGTCCACCAATAAATTAAATTTAATTTGAATAACGTAAATAATGTATTTCATGAAAAATAAATTACCATAAAGTTATAACTAATACTTTGAATAAAATACGAATAAAAACTAAATATATAAATAAAATTAATTATAAATAAAATCAAAATTTAAAAATAAATAAATTAAAGCAAGAAATTAAAATAAATAATACTAAGTATAGAAAATATTTTGTATATAGAGATTAAGTTCTATGTGTATTGACTTACATTTCTTTTCATTTCATTTCATTTATGTACGAATAAATGAACGTGTCAGATTGATCTAAGAGGAACAACTCATACTTCAACCAAACTGATTCCAGAGGAACTATTTTTTCTTCCGCCCGTGTGTAACTTTATTTTCATTTATTGACACATAATATTTTCTATTTTCCTAGGTCATCATTATTTGTTTTATTATCTTAAGATCTGCCGCCGTACAGTTTAATTCAGTCTTTGTTTTAGGCAACGTGATGATTATATCTCAGCAATTGACTTTATTGATAAGAGTTCATGTTGAGGTGACTACTTGCCACCATGAACCAACCGCTCGCTCGCAACCGTTGAATACACTTGAAAGATTGCAACATGGACGTGAGACAAAGTTGCCAAAAATCCCGCACATCGTTTCATCATCTAATAATGCCGACAAGGCCACGCGAGCTTCAAAGATTCAATATGCACTAAATCTCCTTGACAACAACCACGTTTTATCATTTCTACATTCTATTTGATATAATGAAATTTAAATAAAATATAATGCATAAAATCGATGTCAAGATTTAACTTGCTTTTGCTTTTAGTTCTATGAATGAGTTTTGCAGAGAACCTATAGCTTATGGTAGAATATTTAGCCCTTGAGCTCGGCTTGTAAAGCCAGTTCAGGGGGGTTAATCTATACTCCGACACAAAGACGAATGTTCGAACAGCGTTCGTAAAACTGTACGAATGTGCCTAAAGACTTTGCAAAATGTTCGAATCCTTCATCGTACGTTGTAGCCATAAACTTAGTTTCATCGAAAACAGCATTGATTTTTAGAAGTCGAAAACTTTTCTGTATCTGAACGTTGAATATTCGAACATTCGAACTTCGTGTCGGCGTATAGAGTAACCCCCCTGAATAGGTTTTTATAATCATTTCTCGCCGGTGGATACTGTATTTTGATTGAGCTTGTCATCAAACTACGATTCACCTCAGTGAAGTTTTTTTTTCGTCTCATTTTTTTGTGGTAGTAGGTCTCTCTTATAGGAAAGGTTGCCTGTGTAAGTACCACCGCATTTTATTTCTCCCGCCCGTAATATATGAAAAGAGGATATTTTCTGTCATGGTATCGTTATTTATTTAAAAATGTGTTTTGAAACCAATTTACCAATGTGCGTAACAAAATATACTACTACAGCTACTAGTAATTTATAATAATCACTAAGCTGTAAGTAAAAATAATAACTGATCCATCTTTTACCTAAACTAAACTGAAATGATATTTTAATCATCAATTAATTACACAATTTAAATCAAAGCTTAACCCCTACCATCTAAATTAGATGACGAAGAGTTAACCGTGAAATCTGTGCGATCACGGCACAGACGGCGTCCTCGAATCGAACCTGGGAAAGTGGATCCAATGGGCGGTGTCGTAACCGAATACGTAATAGCAAGCGTGTCATTGCGAGAAAATGCAGGAACTAACTATTCTACCGTTTAAAGGTTCGTGTTCCATGAGTATGGGATTTGAGTTCGCCTGTTTGCTTGTATGATATAAACATTGTGGTCAGGTTTCGAGATACCCAGGACGTCCTACTTATTATAATAAGAAAAAATAATAAAATGCTTTATTTGTACCAATAATTACATTTATAGTAATAATAGAAGAACGATAATAGCTGCTGTAGTCAGAACTGTGCTACACCCATTAACGCTCTGTCTTTATTATGCAGGTTATTAGGTAGGTTTTACTAGTGGTAGGTCTCTCATATGTTAGAGGCCGCCTGGATTGGTACCACCGCAATACCTATTCCTCCCGCCAAACAACAGTGTAAATCCATTGTTGTGTTTCGGTCAGAAGGACATTGTAGTCAGAGGAACTACTGGACATATTGAGATTTAACATCTTATGTCTCAAGATGGCAAGCACAGTGGAGTGCCAAACATGGCTTTGTTATTCAACGTGTTGTTTGGTTGTCCCACTGTTCATGAGCGGTTGTATCGCTTACCATCAAGTGAACGGTATGTTCGTCTCGCCATTTACTGCAATAAAAAAAAGGTTCGCCTATAGATTCGTCCTTATACAATATTAACAATATTATGTTTGCGTAGAACCATATATGATAAACTATGAAGCATTTAAAACTGAAGAAAAACAACAAAATACAATATTTAAAAATACTCTTGAGCAAAAGCACGTCTATGTTTTCTTCTATATACCCATATACGTCCCATTGCAGGGCACGGGCCTACTCTACAATCGACAGTACGATTGAGAGTGGTTAGGCCATATAGTCCAGCACGCTGGCCTAGTGCGGGTTGGCGGACTTACATACCATAGAAATTCTTATGAACCGCTATGGTATGCAGGTTTCCTCACGATGTTTTCCTTCACCGTTTTAGTGCGTGGTGATTGACTATCAATACACACATGACTCCGAAAAGTCAGAGGTGTGCCCTGGGATTTGAACCCGCGACCACCGTGAACATGTTGGCTGCCGCGTCTGGTCCGTTTACCAACAGGCCACCATGCACTCTCGTCTATTTATTCCATTAACTTTATTTTGACCTAAATCTGTTCTTTTTTCTCAAACTCTCCACATTGTATGACAATCAAAAAAGTATATATATAAAATAAACTAACCTTAAATATGTGTCGATTGGAATCCCTTCTTACACAAACAGCATTGGAGAACCAAACATTCAATGGTTATCACTGTCACTTACAGGAGAAAGCGGAAGCAAAGAACGCAAATCAAAGCAAATAACGCAAATCTCCAGAGGCCTATGCACTGACGACAAAGAGTCGCTACAATGTCGCATTTCATTATATCCCCTGTGTATATTATAATAAACTGCATCAAATTAAAAATACGCATCCGTCAAGGTGACTGTTGGTATAAAAAGAAAGGCTGAATATATTATAATTTAGCGAAGACGGAGTGAAACGAAAAGCAGAAAGACGCGATTGCAAAAATCTCATCAATCAGAACCGCATTTTAATGGGATATCCGGGGAACGGTATATTTCCGTCAACCACATAAGCACCTAATATTATATTATCAATTATGTGTATATTATTGCTAATCTCTAGTATTACTAGAGAAATAAAACATGCGGTAGGGACAAGTAAGATATAAGATATGGCACCGATCCGATCACCGAATCTACACCGAAATTTTCCAATTCAACCTGACAATAAGACTGCGCCTTAATAATGTATTACAATTGAGAAATTAAATTCAATGAACAAATAAAAACGCAACCAGCAACCACATTCTAATGAAATTGTGGCCAACGCCCATCTGATCGTTTCAAAACCGCCTAAATTGTTGCCACTGTTTAGTACGATGACTGAAACTTTTAATTCAGTCAAGGCGAAAATAATAAACACCTATATTATAATTGAAACATACATTTTTATCCCATTGTTTTTGAGTATTCGTATTTTGAAATATTTTAGTGTGAATCTTTATTTATTGTATTTTAGTGTTTAGTGAGAATTAAAAAAAAAATATCCCGGATCTTTTAAACATTTTAGATTCTACTATTTGATATGAATAGTGTATAATACATACATATATAAACTCACGCCTTTTTCCCAGAAGGGGTAGGCAGAGGTGCCAGGGCACCCACATTTCGCCTTGTATGTTCCGTCCCACCATGTGATAGGTGGCGAGCCTATCGCCATATCAGGCACAAATTCCTGACTCTGGGCTGATAATGAATAGAAAAATCCAATATCACTTTACCCAACCCGGGATTCGAACCCGAGACCTCAGCTTTATAATCGTACCGTAGTACAACTACGCCACCGAGGCAGTCTATAATAGTGTATAATGAAGTATAAAATAAATGAATATATATAATAAAAATAAAAAAATAGCTAAGCAAACCGTTAACATCTTCGCGGGGCTAACGGTGCTATGCACGTTTGCCCGAACTAATTCCAACCCCAATATAGACGGAAGCACTTGGCATTTCGGGAAAAAAATCAGACCCAAAAAACGCATCTTATATTTTTAAAGTGAAAACCCGATCTAAGAATTATTGATCCCAAGCCATACAGTTCTCAAGAAATGCGAGCTGCTATTAAGACTACTAAATTACTCACTGCACAATATACATATGCAAATCATTTTCAAACAAAAACATCCATTCAATTTATTATTTTCATCGTATACACTCATAGTCAGTACACACGAACGCCGGCAAGTATTATATCATATAGAACAAAGCATTCTTGTTCCGAGACCCATTACTAACACTCCAAAACATTAAAGTGCACTTTCGCACGACATTCAAAACACGCACAAGCAATTCACTATATATTTCCTATTTTACAGCCTTTAATACTTCAACATCGGATAACATCGCCGTTGGGCGGTAGGAAAGAGTAGAACTTACTAATTTACTGGATAGAATTGAAAAACAAAAAAGGAAGTAAAAATTAACGCAAGATTTGAATTAAATAGAAAACACAGTTTTTAGTCTTTTGATTGTAATTTTTTTATTGATTCATAAAGTACATAGGATAGGGTTATTTATGGAATAACACATCGGGCAAATGGCCTCCGCGGCTTTGCATACACATACGCACTCGTTTGTCGAAATTTTCCATGACCGTTCTGCATAAATGTGGCTGAATTTCGTTGATGCAACGTTGAATCTCCTCCTTTAATGCACGCGTAGTTGTGGGCTTGTTGACGTAGACCTGTGATTTTAGATATCCCCATAAAAAGAAATCTAATGGTGTTAAATCACACGATCTAGGGGGCCAATTCTGATCACCGAAACGAGAGAGTACACGACCTGGAAATGTCTCATGCAATAATTGAAGTGTTTCACGGGCTGTATGGCATGTGGCACCGTCTTGTTGAAACCACATATTAGCCACATCAATATCATCCAATTTCGGCAAAAAGAACCGTGTTATCATATCGCGATATCGAGCAGAAGTAACAGTCACTGCTTGACCAGCCTCATTTTCAAAAAAGTATGGTCCAATTATGCCTCCAGCCCAAAATGCACACCAAACTGTGACACGTTGTGGATGCATTTGTTTTTCGACAATCACATGTGGATTTTCAGAACCCCAAAAGCGGCAATTTTGGCGATTAACAAAGCCATCAAGGTGAAAATGTGCTTCGTCGCTTAGGATGAGTTTGCTCGAAAAATCAGCATTCATTTGTTGTTGCTCAATAATCCATTCAACAAACTCTCTTCGCTGTGCATGGTCATTGGGCTTCAGTAGTTGTGTTAATTGAATTTTGTAAGCATGGAGACACAGATCTTTAGTGAGTATACGCTGTAGAGAGCTTCTTGAAATTTGCAATTCTTGTCCACGACGCCGAATTGAGGTTCCTGGATTGTCACCGACACTCGCACGCACTGCCTCTATATTGACATTTGAACGGCTTGTTTTTGGACGACCAGTGTGTTTGGCGTCTCCCACGGATCCTGTCTCTCGGAATTTTTCAATTAATCGCTTCACAGTTGACGAAGTTAAAACACTATTCCGACCATATTTTGTATGAAATTTTCGAACTACGGCCGCCAAGCATTCATTATTTTTGAAATATTGCTCAACAATGAAGACACGTTGTTCTATTGCGTAACGCTCCATTTTTACTAACCCTAAACTGTCAACTGTCGATTTATTTTGTTTTTAGGGTTGGCAAGACTGTACTGCATAAATGGCGGCAAATTCAAATCTTGCGTTAATTTTGGGACACCCTTTATAAGACGATTGCAGGAATTGCCTCTTCATTTGTCTCTTCATCTTGTATTATGATATTTGTGAAAATCTTTGGGGCAGGCCATTATGAGTTTTTATTAGGAACTAATCTTTCAACAACTCTCTACAATCCTTATTATAAGCATTCTTCAAAGCTAAGATGGAATGATGACCGTATTTTAATCTAGTTTACAAAGTCTATTTAATTTATTAGTATTTCCAGAAAAAAAATACCAAAAAATACAAGATTTAGAGTCACTAATATTTGTAAAGGATTACTCAAATAAATACCCAAATCCTACTACCCAGATATCCAGAGCCGTAAACAATTTAAGAAAAGATCGACCAACCTCGACAATTCAAAATTGGAACACAGATGTCGATCGCGACCGGCAGCGACCGCGAACCCTGTCAAGGCAGCCAACATTGCAAGTTGCAACAGCATGCTGGTTATATAACGAAACGTTTTGCAACGCATGCACTGCTGTTGCATGAGGTCTTGTCTTGGATTCTGTATAATGTGACGATGAGTCGGTCATCTCTGTTATGTAATAGTGTGATACTTATTTTAATACTAATGGTCAGATAAGATCATTACCCGGGTTTAGTTAATATTTGCCGTCCAATACAATGAATTAACTCAACTCTACCTATATCTATCATAAATAATATTATTTTCCACACAAATTTCGGAACACCTTCCTCCTCTTGGAGGTTGAATTTAGAAATAAAAAGCAACTATGTCCTTCCGCAAGATTCAGGTTTTTTACATTCAATATTTACATTCAATGTGCAATTTTTATTGAAAAAAGTTTATAGTAGGTGTTTGTTTAAAATCATCATCATCATCATCATATCAGCCCACATTAATCCACTGCTGGACATAGGCCTCTTCTTCATTATACCACTTCTCCCGGTCCTGTGCTTGTCTCATAATAAATAAATGTCAAAAATAATGACTGCTAAAATGTACACTATTTTATGTTGCAAGTTGCAAATTTCAAGTATAAACAATAATTTGAAATAAAGCTACGTGCGAAATTATCGCAATCGTTATGCTGTTGGCTGTTAAAATTAGCACTTATTTTGGATTGTTCTAAGTTTTACGGTAAACATTTCAATAATACAAAAACACAAAGCGAAATTGCGTATAAATTCTTCCTCGTATTTTTATTTTATACAGCAAAATCTAATATTTTAAGCAGTTGAGGTAAATATTGAAATTCATTAAATCGAAGTTTTTTGTTTACCATTTTTGGCCAATATTATTGTTGATCTAATAGCAAGGTTGAAATTGAGTTCAAGTTCAAAAGGTTGTAAAGGTCATCAGGTCAATCACTAAGCAATTATATGAAATTAAACGACCTACACATTCATTAAAGTGTCGGAATGCTTCTGCATGTGGCATTAGCGAAACACAATTACTCCAAGAATTTAAATAATAATCACTACATAGTATAAAACAAAGTCGCTTTCTCTGTCCCTAAGTCCCTTTGTATGCTTAAATCTTTAAAACTACGCAACGAATTTTGATGCGGTTTTTTGATAGATAGAGTGATTCAAGAGGTAGGTTTATATGTATAATACGTACATATTATTATACAGAAATCTATTTGTACCCGGGTGAAGCTGGGCCGGGCCGCTAGTAATGAATAAATGTGAAATGGCCTCGGAAAAGGTGGCGTGACGACCTCGACCAATGTAGCAGCACTTGGATGGCATCAACAAGTGATAGGGATAAGTGCAAGGAGTTGAGGGAGACCTTTGCCTAGCAGTGGGACAGAATAGATTATAAAAAAAATGTGGAAATCTCCGAAAAAATACAGGGTACATATTTTACAATTATTACGTGTTTAAAGTTACTATTCGATGTCTTAAACTTATTTAAGACACCGAATAGTAGCGCCAAGAAATGTTTCTTTTTTTCCACGCGATTGAATCACAACGCCGGCACTCGGGTGTCGTCATGTTAACAAACAGATCGAGCCAGGTTACAAAACTGTTACACTTACCACATTTTATTTTGTGTAAGTGTGATAATTAAAGACAATTGTGAGGATTCTGAAATATTTTTACAATGTCACTTTGTCATTGTGATGAAAATAAAAAAACACAGAAATATTAAATTAACATCATTACGAATTCGTAAACATATATATTACTTATTTGTTTACGATAAAAGCAATGTTGGTAATATTATTTTTTTTTCATCAAAATTAAAAAATATAGACTTGTATTACAAATATATTTTAGAATGTTCTAGAATTGCGAGACACCTTACATTTTTTATACAGATACGTTTCCAATGCATCCGAAAATCAACGCAACTTGTGCCAATTCCGGATGGAAATAAACGCTCTGCTCCAAGTATATTTATTATACCACGCAGTCGTAAGAAATGCATTATTCACACAAATCCCATACATTACATCTCCTACTTCCTAACTCGTAAATAACTTTCACTACAATCAACTTAGTTTATCTAGCGCATATAACGAACCTTAATTAATGAAAAAACAGACCGACACATCTTTTTAAATAAATATGTTGATCTCTATGGTGTTAACCATGAAGAATTTGAATTTTGAAATTTTGCCCGACCTGGGAGTCGAACCTAAGACCTCTGTACCTTGCCGTAGTGAAACTACGCCACCGAGGCAGTAGACAAGCTAATATATTATTTTTATTTGCTTGATATAATTTTAAGTATGGAATTTAAAGTACCACAACCATTAATACTATTGGACAAGAAGTCTAGTAGTAGAACACCGGCTTTAAAGACATAAAGTAAATAAATAAATACACCCATCAGTCACATACATACTCCTGACCCCAAACGAAGCTCGAATCTTGTGTCGTGGGTATCAAAAACGACGAGAGACTTTTTCGGTCTCACAATCACAATAAACGAATACCGACTGTGATCCACTACAGCCGGCGCCAGGCTATTCAAGCTATCCTCTTTACAAATCTCAGTATTCTAAATTAATTTGTCCGTTCACACATTACACTAATACAAGTTATGTAAAACATTTTATTGTTAAAAAATATAATTTCCACGACATCATAGCTACAGTTGTAAGCTAGCACCTTTGCCATTTATATCTAACAATGACTGAATTATTCAAATTACTTCCAGCGCTAACCTCTGCTTTAGGAAACAAAGATAATTACGTAAAAATACATCCGGTCTGAGAGGCTCTGTGTAGTGCTACCGACTTAGGAACGTTTCACACTAAACTCTGCTATATGCGAATTTTTAAAGTGTTAGAAACTACCACCATTCCCTTGAATACAGGCGTTTGCTCAAGGCCAAACATCCCTTTCTTTCAGGTTTTTTTTCTTCCCATACGGTTCCCATTTTAAAAAACCCGCAATTCACTTGATCCAAGTTTCATAGAGTTTTATGGGCCTTGGTAATCAAACATCACTAGCCAACATGAAGACGCTTACTCATATGCCAAACCTCGCACTATACATTTTTTGGCTGAATATTTTCAAAACCCTAAAGGCTAGTTGTAAGCTTTTTTCATTGTGTAGTTCCGGCAAACTAGCAATCAGGTTACATGATGTTAAGAGTTCACTGCCACCTATGAACATCGGAGCTCGGATCATGGACGTGTTGCCGACCCTTCAAATCGGGCGGAGGGCGGTAAGGAAAAAGCACGGGAGGAGAAAAAGATTATTGGGCATGCGGCGATTTGCACTGGTATGAATAGATTCCGATAACAACTAAAATATGTCAATCTCTCATTTACAAAGTTCCTTATAAACTTGCAAAATTATATCGGTGCTGTGTGTGCTCAAGCCTGGAAGTAACAAAAAGCTTGCAGTTCTAATAAATCGTTCTTGATGTCACACGCAGATTATAATGAAGACAAATGAGTTGCAAATTGCAATATTATTACATCGTGTCCGGAATTATTACCGAGTGTGTTATTACATTTTATGTCAACTCATTTCCGACACTAAATAATAAATACTGCAAACATCCACCCCCCAAACCAAGATTGAATCGTGTGTCGTAGGTATCAGCAATTACGAGAGAATACCTGTGGATCACACAAATATTTGTCTCGGTGCGGGGATCGAACCCGCGGCCTCTCTTTCCACAGCTGGAGTCTAACCCACTGCACCACGGAGGCTGTCTGTGTACTATAATATGTATGTAAAAGAATTATTTTTAGCTAGTTGTAGAAACATGCCGCTTCCAACAGGTCGATGTGGAAATTATTGGGGAGACCTATGTTCATCAGTAGAATTCCTGAAGTTAAAAAGACATAGACAGAGATAAAAAACATGTGTTGTCCTCTGTGAGAGACCAAATTCGAGTACTCGGTCAAAAAATCTGATTAGTAATGGCTTCTTGAAGATATCCTAAAATGTATTGACGTATTTTGTTTAAAGTTTTTCTACTGGCAAATGATTGAATTAACAACGGAATAAACCGATAATAAGCTATAAATCAATTTATATTTTACCGGCATTTTCTTATGTAACATTGGATAATTGACAGCCTCCGTGGCGCAGTTGGTAAGACGCCGCCTGTGAAACGAGAGGCCGCGGGTTCGATCCCCGCACCGAGAGAAATGTTTGTGCGGCCCAAAATATTTCTTCCGGGTCTAGGTGCTTGTGAGACCGTAAAGTCTCTCGTAGTTCCTGATACCCACGACACAAGACTCGATCTTAGTGTGGGGTCAGGACTATGTATGTGACTGTTGGGTGTTATTTATTTAAAACAAAAAACATTAGCGGCCATTAAACTTTTATTTAAATATAATGACAAATAAATAATTAGGCAATTCCTGTTTAAAATGTAAATAAATAAAGTTCGTGTATACGATCGAGTGGTTCGCTCGAAACCATGACGATTTCATTATGTCAGCAACTGAACCAATAAAAGCGTTTGTAAAAGTCAAAGACAGTTTGAACAGTACAGGGTGCGGAGATTGCAAAGATTACTGCGTTCAAATAAACATTCGCGCCGGTACTTCCGCGCGTTTACGTCACAATGAAAGGGAAATGTCCCTCCTCTAGACTGTTTACATACTCTCTTAATCCTAATATTATAAGCAATGACGTCATTTTGCCTTTAAGTTACAGTCACTTATTTAAAATGTTTTTTGTTGACATCAGGAAAGGACATTGGAGGTTGGACAAAGTAATGAGATTTTATGTGGAATGGACTATCTTTCAATATACTACACATCGAAGCTTTAATTATATTTTAATTTCATCTATGCTCTAGAAACAATAATGCGATTTCCTTATTGTTTCGATTGCACTGAAACAGTGTACATGGATACTCCAGCTTATTAGTCTGACAAAAAATATCGCTACTTGTTCTAACCTCACACTTACTGGATTTTTACAACATAATTTGAAATGCATATTGCGTGATTTACTTAAAATTTCACCGGTCTGGGCCTCCGGTGAATTTATCAATACTATTAATCGATTACGTAAAGGTCATTTATGTGTCATCGTGGCCAACATTGGCCCGCGGGCACGTCCTGCGTGACGTAACGGTAAAAGTAATTCGGCGCGGCCTTCACCTATTGGGCCACTTACCCTTTTTTGTCAGCTGTGTCGCACTTTGAATAGCTTATATGGTAAATATGGCCATATGTATTTATGTGCTGTCTTAATGTCCACATTGCAATTTATGATAGAATTTCGACAGTCGTGAAGCAATTGTGACGGCCTATTTGAATAATTACATATGTATATGGGATCGATGCAAGGTTATTTTAATTCATATTCTTATTGAAAGATTTTATGACATAGAATCGACAGCCTTAACATCAACCTTCAAAATTTATCTCCAAGTTTTCGACTTTATTAAATCACACGAAATATTTTCTCACAAGCCAGGTTTTAAAAATTCGCACACTGCCTCAGATCTAGCTTAAAAAACATTGGTTCTTGTATTAAACAATATAATAACTCTAATTGAATGTATTATAATTATATATCCCATTTCAGTATGTTTTTCTTCATCCACGTTCCACTTAAATTAAAAACAACGTAGAGTGGGAACTATAACTGTTTAGGAAAATGATTAAACTTATAATCCTCTTTGTAATATTTTCATTTACTTCATTTACCAATAATGATCTCATTAAAAGCGTTAAATACCCACAAG
Organism: Hyles lineata; assembly: GCA_030180105.1. Taxonomy (NCBI): domain Eukaryota; kingdom Metazoa; phylum Arthropoda; class Insecta; order Lepidoptera; family Sphingidae; genus Hyles; species Hyles lineata. The sequence goes on along the minus strand of JARJEE010000027.1, from coordinate 4,837,382 downwards.
AACATAACGCAAGCAAACAGTTACTTTCTCTGAAACTCAAGCTGTGACAACACTGCCGGCGACATGACAGCACAATCGAAAGTTCGAGAAACGGCCTTCACCTAATGCCACCGATAACCGATTACTGAGCAACTTGTTCCATCTTATATAACATTTGTTTATTTGTATCACTCGTGTATGTTGCCGCGATTTTGTGTATATATATGTATTCTATTTTATTATTTGTACTATATATGGAAATTAAAAAGCAATCTATATAAGGAATATATCCATGTATTTATAAGGATTTATAGATAGAATTTATCAATCGTTATAATAAGTAATTATGAAGTGCATCCTGTTTGTAACGTACCAGATGCGGCTGCCAATATGTTGATGGTAGTCGCGAGTTAAAATACCAGAGCACTTCTGACTTTTCGGAGTTATATGTGTATTGCTAGTCATTCAATAAGCACTATAACGGTGACGGAAAACATCGTTGGAAAAGCTGTATACCATAGCGATATCTTCTATGGAATGTAAAGTCCGTCAAACTGCACTAGGTCAGCGTGGTGGACTATTTGGCCTAACTTCTATAAATTGTAGTCTCGATTGTGGAGGAGGCCCGTGCCCTGCAGTGGGACATATATAGACTAATACGTGCAGACACACCTATGGATATTTATTCGATTGATCTATTTTTAAGATTGATACAATATAAAGAAATCGTTTATTAAAACAATAAACAGTACAGGCCAATGCAAACATCCTTGCTAATACAATGAAGCTGAAGAATTTGACTGTTCTCGCGCCAATCTCTGAAGTTAGCAATTGAATATGTGTATTTTATAAATTTAATCTTGAGGTAGGTCATAGGCATATTAACATCCAGCTACGATCTTTAAGAGTTGTATAAAAAAATACGTAGTTAATACAAAGCGAGAAATTAATAGTGCATGGATGCAATGACATTCGGTAGCTGCCTAGGGCGACCGCTCCAAGAACCAAGTGTATGGGGTCGCCAGAATTATTACGACTTGACAGGCCGATAGACTCATGCAGTAGGCTTAAATACAACTATCGAACGAGAGGTCATGTGGTCCAACCTGCATACCAACAAGTAATATTTTTAGGAAATTGTTATTCATAGCTTTTCAGGAACTAATAAAAGTACTTTATTTGTATCAATTTCTATTAAAAGTAAAAGGCATAAATAGATAGTATAACTTGGATTTCATTGGATAAAACCAGTTGGACCTATACTAAACAATACCTAACAATAACGCGAGAGCACTCGCAGACACTAAATTTCCATAATAATTGAAAGATCATGGTTCGGTTATGCACAGAAAATAAAAGTACCAAAATATTTCACGCTCTGATTAAATCTCTTGAATCGTAACGCTACGCCGTGCGCATTGTTCTTATTTAACCATAGAACGAGCATTTTATTACACATTTATTATTATTAACCGCTAAAAGAAGTGCGACGAAACTTTAATAGAAGATTAGTTGGTAATGTAGCCATAAATGTAGTCCTAAATGTGTTGATTACAGAATCTAGACAGGCTTTCAAGTTAAAGATCAGTAAACGATGTTATGTTTCTAGATTGTTTTTTTCATTCTTGCCCGGCATAGTGGCCTTGCGCCTGATGGTGAGCGCAAATGCCGCCCAAGCAGTGTATCCATTGGCATCAGACGGCAGTCCCATGCCAATAGATACAATTATGTCAGTTCCTCACGGGCCATGGTAACTTTAAGTCTAAACTTTACTCTTTTAAGCTTGTTGAATCGCCTGCGTGCCCATGTTCAACACCTAACTGCGAGTACGAACAGTCCGCGCATCATATACTTTGGGAGTGTAGTCTTTGGCAGAATGAGCGTAAAACTATGCTGGATAGTATGCAAATATCATCTGGAGTTGTATACTACATGGACCTTGTAGAGACTAGGAAGAACTTCCGTGCTTTCCGGCGTTTTTGCAATATCTATTACTGGAAACAAGTATAAAAGCTCACATAATAGGTCCCAGTTAAATGTAAGAATGATTTGATCCGTGGTGCTTTACAGCTGGCTTCTCCGGCTGTAAAAGTCTTTTTACGAGGTTATTTACCTCTTTAGTTCATTGTTTTGTCACCCGCTTTGCACGGAGGGAAGTGGACAATATTTTATTTCCAACTCCTCCTATTAATAACACTTTCTGATTAATTTCGTTGCGGGTTAAAGACAAGTTAGACATTCCCGGAGACTCGCCGAGCTTCAATGCTCGGTGTCATAACATTGCGTGTCACTGTTGATCCTGGCTTACAGGAGTTACAGTGGTGGGTGTGAGGGCGGGACAGTCTCCAGATACAATTATGCCGGCCTGCTAAGATGCCTCGTTACATTACGTCGGAAGGACCCAGAATTGTATATGATATTACCCATTTTTATTTGGCTCCTATTTTGTATTTAATTCGAAGCATATTATTGGCTCTAAATAACATTAATAACTACCATAATTATCTATTTTGATGAGCTTAGTAATTTTCTCGTCATATACAAAATACGGATGAATTGCGAATTACAAATCATTTAAAATTGTTCACAGTAACAAAAGTTTAACCAAAAAGTTTCAATAACTCAATTTATAGATAAAATCTAGAACCCAATAATCGTTTATCAATAAAACGTATTACACGGCTCTTTAGTATTAATCTTTGTTCAATACTTGAATCAATAAAACGTATAATATCAAATAATATTTTATTAACTCGGCAAAAAGTATTGGATTTTTTTCGATAGCTATTCATATATTTTTTTACAAAATAGGCTATCAATAAAACGTATTACACGGTTGTTAGTGCTAAACTTTTTAATGCACTTTTATCAATAAAACGTTTCTCAAATCATATTTCATTTATCCCATAAAAACTATCGGGTTATGTAGTTTTTCCGACATTATCAATTCTTATAAAGTAAAGCTATCGAGTTGCGAAATAAAATATAATTTCTGATCCAAATTGGGGCACAGGCCGTGTTGTTGGATTATAATATAAACTATAATAAAAATATCAAGTTACCTATAGCCTGATTCATATTATTAAAAAAAATATGAACTTTAAAGATCATTATAAAGGTGACAATTATATAGCTTCAATTTATGCAAAGTTCTTTCTTCTCTTTTTTACACGCTTTATATTAGCTTCACTTGTATGTTTGTTTGTATGTTAGTTTGTATGTTTGTTTGTATGTTTGTAACCGACTCCTTAAGACGCGATTTTGACCCACTTTAAATGGACAGATTTCATTCAAATTTTGCACACCTGTCACAGACCGATGACAATACAATAATTCGATTAAAATATATGATTATCCTGATTAGATTCGCCAGGATTAATTATTTTTATAATTGATGATCATTGCCACTGACCAATAGATGGCGTGATAACGTCAATAATGAATGTTTTCACTATTCATCGCTAGATGGCGTTAACACAGATTTGCACTTCATCAAAAAATCTCAAATTTCCACACGTAGCACCCGCCGACCTAGTTTACTTGTTCTGCCAAAGATACGAACAAACTATGCAAAAAAAAATATAACTTTTGAGGGAGCACAATACTACAATAAAATACCTACATAAATTAAAACTGTAAGCTCATTTAACTGTTTCAAATCTCAACTTTCAAAGTACATACTTGAAAATCAACATCTTTATATTACTTAAACAAAACAAATAATTGCAAGAAGATAAATATAAACATAATATATTGCTCGCTGCAACTACAATACTTAATATTTATAAATTAAAATATGCTAAATGAGTGCACAGCGACCACTGTACTATGAATCAAATTTTACTTAAGCTTTCTTTGTTATTCTCATGTAAGTGACTAATTTTGTCTTTTTGAGAATAAATTTCTTAAACCAAAAAAAAAAAACATTGTATTCTTCAAGTGTCAAATGTTACTACTGACCAACAGATGGCGTTATGTTACTAAAAAGTAGAAAATAAATAATAGTTTAAAAAAACTAAAAAACACGCTTTATATAGAAAACCCAACTAAAAAATAGGAAATATTTTTTAAAAAATTTGAATTAAGAATATTGTATATAAGAAAAAAATATTTTTTATTGTAAAAAAAGCGTGGGGTGCTTTTTAAGATATAGAAAATATTTTTTTCTTATATACAATATTCTTAATTCAAATTTTTAAAAAAAAAATTCCTATTTTTAGTTGGGTTTTCTATATATTTTTTTTCTAACTTGAGCTACGAGTACCAAAATATATGCCTTGCAATTTGCCATTACCCATTTTTTATTTAAAATGATAAGTTTGCTAAAATTAGATTCGGAGCAGAAGCCCCACAAATAAGGAAGAACATGATTACACCACTTTGGATTTCTTAAATATATTGCAAAGCTAAAGGGCAGAGGTCAAACAAAATTTAAAGTGACATAAAATGCAAACACACATCACATCACGTTTTATTCCCAGAGGTGTAACCAAGACACCCACGTTTCCCCTTGTGTGTTCCGTCATAAAGAGCGACCCTGTCACCACATCGTGCATAATTTCCTGACTTTGAGGTTATAGTGAATAGAAAAAGTCAATATCGCTTTGCCTGACCCGGAATTCAAACCAAAGGCCTCAGCGTTATAACTGTAAACTGTTAAACTGCGCCACCAAGGCGGTATTTATTTCAATTTTTTGTTTCTTATATATGTACAATAACTAAATATATGTTTACTGTATTGTATTGTACTATATCAGCCCACATACGCCCTACTGCGGGACACGGGCCTTCTCTATAATCGAGAGTACGATTCAGAGTGGTTAGGCCATAAAAACACATTATAACATCTCATAATCTAAACAGAACAACCTTTGTGTGCTCAAACAATCATCGACATTTCTAACAATAGACCTTTAATACGAACAATAACACAATCTTTCTATCGTCGAACACTTTCACGTAATAGCCAAGAGTTGTGACGTATCTGGAAACCAAATCAAATCTTCCGCATCTAAGTAGGAAATAAAATATTATACGTCCTTTCATTGCACAATGATGATTAAACTAAGATATTTATTGCGTAAACGTGTGCTTCGACGAAAATGAGAGTACGATTGTACGGGAAGTGCATATACATATATATTGAATCATTGTATTCTGAAAATATTTTTATCATTAAATTATGCATATTCGTATGTTCTTCCATTTATTTTTGTATAAGTCTATATATTACGTAGCGTATACTCTGATGCTTTGCGCTTACTTGGTTTGAGGTTGGGGCTAGGGTTACGCCAGCAGTGGACGGCAATTGGCAAATATACCATTGACATCCTTACCTGCAAAAGAAAACAAACATTGTTATATTCCAATTCAAATCATAAACACATCCGCTTTTGAGAAAAATAATAACAAATTCTTATTTAATTTCTAGTTACTGTATGCATAGTTTTGATAACTGATCGCTAAATATGCTCTTTTGTTATTTCCAGATTCGAGTAAAGCACTTGATCACAAGGCGACCCTGCGATGTGGCGTAACATGCCGTCGCACCTATCAAGAACAAGCATACCGATGAGAAAAATCAAACCACCAGACAGACACAAAAACACGAACTAGTCCACATAACAAACCAACGGGTTTAATATGCTGTGATACTGGCATATGCAAAACGATATATCGAAACTGTGATAGAAGAACAAAATGGGTGTCCACGTACTTCTAGCGTCTACAGCGCTGAAATCTGTCAGTGTGACTGGACTGTGGCTAATACCGCTGCTGCTTGGAGCGCTTACTTATCATAATTACAATTCTTATGATCCCGAAGCAAAGGTGCTGGACAAGGAGCCGAGGAGAGAGTATGACTTCATCGTGATTGGAGGAGGGTCGGCCGGCGCTGTCGTCGCAAATCGGCTGACTGAAGTCAAACATTGGAATGTTCTGTTACTAGAGAGTGGTAAGTTAGAACTTGTTACAAATATTCATCGCAAATTTTTATTTTACCACATATCTAAAGGGAAGAGGATAGAGGAGAAAGATGATACGTTTTCGCGGTTTTGGAATCAATCCTTACACGCATACTGGTGAGCGCGAAATTCTTTATAAACGAGAGCTTAATTGGGAGAATTGAAGCAGGGCTTGGTTTTAAAACTACGCTGATGGTTAAGGATCCGACAAGTTATTAACTGTCGACCAATCAAAATTAGAAGTGGATCTTTTACTAGTTATTTGATTTTGACCTCAATCAAATGGATTTTTTTTATTTTTTATTGCAATCAATGTCAAGACAAGCATGCCCTTCGCCTTATGGTAAGCGATACGACTGCTCATGAACAGTGGCAAAACCAAACAATAACTTTAATTACAAAGCAATGCTATGCATTCCACTGCGCTCGCCATCCTGAGACATGAGATATTAAGTCCCAATATGTGATTAATCTGGCACAATACAATATCCTTCAATCCAAAACATAACAGTGTATTTACACATTGATAATTTTGATGAATTGGAATTGATGTCTGATAATGTGCCTTTATTATTTAAATAAAAATATCAATCAATTTAAAATCTCATGTATCAAGAAAATAATTACAATAAATGATTTTGCGTGTTTCAGGTCCGGACGAGAACGAGATCACAGACGTCCCTTCGCTAGCCGGCTACTTACAGCTAACGAAACTAGACTGGCAGTACAAGACGGAGCCCACTCCATACGCCTGCCTCGGCTTCAAGAAACATCGATGCAACTGGCCCAGGGGCAAGGTATTATAGGACAAACTACTTTTATTAAATAACAGGAAAACATACGAACCAACTTTAATGGTAAAGGATAACATAGAATCTAAGGGTACCATATATCTTTACGACGAAGACTATTATATATGACGTCCGTCAAAGAGAACTCTCAAATGGACATAACCCAAGCTCAGCATTAGAGCACATACAATCTCAGCGCCTGCAAATATCTTAATAGCAATACCGACAATAGGAACAATTGATAGAAATGAACGTGATACAAACGCAGTAATGGCTAATGTAAAACGATAATTAGCTTGTATTTAAATTATATTCTTTGCGCATTAACTAAATACAAATAAATGAAAAACATCTAAAAATAAATCGTAATATTCTGAGAACACCACCATTAATTATTTTAATGGGTCACGCAAATGAATAATTTTCTAGCAGTCTAGTCTACTTAACGCAGACCAATTTACCTAAAATATCACACAGTTTTAATACCTTGACACGAATTCGTAGTTATCACGTGATTTATATTCCTTGACACGAATTCATAGTTTCCAATAATGTCTGCCATACTTTTTTCAGGTGCTGGGTGGCTCGAGCGTTCTCAACTACATGATCTATGTTCGAGGGAACAAATTAGACTACGACCAGTGGGAATCCTTCGGAAATCCTGGATGGGGTTATAACGACGTTCTTAAATACTTCATCAAATCTGAGGACAACAGAAACCCTTACTTGGCTAAGAGCAAGTACCATGGAAGAGGTGGATATTTGACAGTTCAAGAATCGCCATGGCGGACACCGTTGGTTGCTGCTTTTGTTGAAGCTGGAGTGGAAATTGGATATGAGAATAGGGATATAAACGGAGAAAAGCAGACAGGCTTTATGATAGCCCAAGGAACGATTAGACGGGGTACTAGATGCAGCACGGCAAAAGCATTTTTGAGACCAGTAAGGACCCGTAAAAATTTAGACGTGTCACTAAACACACAAGTGACAAGAGTCCTCATCAATCCAGTTACAATGAAGGCGTATGGTGTAGAGTTTGTTAGGTACGGATATAAAAGAGTAGTTTACGCTAGAAAAGAAGTTATTATGTCTGCTGGTGCCATCAATAGTCCCCAGCTTCTAATGTTGTCAGGCATAGGTCCTAAGGAACATTTAAGAGAGGTAGGAATTAGGGTTTTAAAAGACTTACCCGTTGGAGAAAACTTACAAGATCACGTTGGAGTGGGAGGCTTAACATTCCTAGTCGACAAGCCAGTTGCAATCGTACAGAATCGATTCCAAGCTTTCCCTGTTTCTATGAATTACGTAGTCAATGAGAGAGGACCTATGACTACATTGGGAGGATTAGAAGGTGTAGCTTTTGTCAATACTAAATATGCCAACAGTTCTGGTCTCTGGCCGGACATACAGTTTCATATGGCACCGGCGTCCTTTTCTTCCGATAATGGGCAAATTGTTAGAAAAATTCTGGGTTTGACTGATGAAATATACGACGACGTTTACAAACCTATAGCGAATAAAGACGCTTGGACAATCATGCCACTTCTGCTTCGACCGAACACTCGTGGATACGTAAGACTAAGAAGTTCCAATCCATTCCATTACCCTGTAATGAATCCGAGATACCACGAAAACGCATTAGACGTCGCTCGACTCGTGGAAGGTATTAAAATTGCCGTGAAAGTAGCAGATGCTTCGCCATTCAAGCAATTTGGTTCCAGACTATACAGGAAGCCATTGCCGAACTGCAAACATCATCCATTCATGTCAGATGAGTACATTGAGTGCCAAGTGAGGACTATATCGATGACAATATACCATCAGGCCGGTACGGCGAAGATGGGACCTGCGTGGGACAAAGAAGCTGTGGTGGACCCAAGATTGAAGGTCTACGGAGTTGAAGGACTTAGGGTGATAGATGCCAGTATAATGCCTACTATTGTAAGTGGCAATACGAACGCAGCAGTAATAATGATAGGCGAGAAAGGAGCTGATATGATTAAAGAGGACTGGATGAAACACAAACGATGACAGTTCGCTGATCGATATAAAACATATGTTACCAATTACGTTGTACCCATCTATTAAGTTTAATCGTTGATTTACAGTTCCCAAAGATGTAAATATTTTATTTTAAACATATAAAAATATTAAATAGGTCATTATTTTATATTTTTATATGTAGTAATTAGTAGTAAATATTACAAATATTATTTTACTAATATGAAATAATTAGGTAGAAAAAAAATTAATTAAGAGTTTATTTCTGGTCTAAATTACTCGATAATGTATTTTTTTTAAGAAGAGAGATTAATTTTAAGAAGCTTCTTGAAGTTCCATCAAAATGATAATTGCCAGAGGAGACAGATTGCCTCTTACCGATTGACCCAATTATGTCAGCATGAAAGAACTCAGTTAAAAATGTATGTGAGATATAGTATGGACTAGAATACCATCTTTTAAAACCAACCTTGTAAAACTCAATAGATTTGTAACTTATCTTCGGTCTACTTTTATTCTTCAATTACATAGTTTAGTGCAACGTTACGTAGTCATCCATTTTTAACCGACTTCATATAGCCATGTTTCAGGCTCAAAATTATGCAATATGACCAGTAGCTTGCATATTCTCGATATAGAGAATAATGCAAAGCCCAGTATTTTGACTGAGGTACTCACACCTTCGACCCCCGTGGTATTCAACTCTTGATATCTCTCAAGATTGGCTATTTAAGTCATGTTAGAGCACATCAAAGAGAATGGCAAAGGAGAAAAATAAGCGATCGCTTTAATCGAAATCGGCTGGGAGGATTATTATTATTCAACTCTTAACATTTCACATAAAGACGAGGATCGTACCATCATATTCACTTCATAGCCCCATATAATTAGTCTTAGCAGAAGTCTTGAAATATCCTAGTCCTCAACCATAACCATTCCTCCTTCCAAGATATCCAGAAAACGACGATCTATTACAAAACAATATTTAATCATGTGTTTTATGCGGACTATGGCAAGGTCTCTTGTCAATCATAGAATAAATGTTTTACCAGCAATGTGAAAATACCACCATACAGGGTACATCAAGACTTCTGCCGAAAAGAAAGCCGGGTGATAGTTTTAGTGACTACAGACACAATGCAACTAAAATTTCGATACGATACGCGACAATTTTTTTTAATGTTTTAAATATCATTGTGTTTGGGTGGTAAATCCAGTACCTATTATACTACTACTACTTTACTTATTATAGCGTCTTTAAAAGTAAAAGGGTTAACACTAATTTTTAAGGAAAAACCATGTATTTACCACCCAAACACGACTACATGATGTATTTTTTAATTTCGACACTTTTTTGCTAAATATTTAGTTGCCTGTTGTCTGAAGTCACTAAAACTACCACCTGATTCTTTCACACACTTATTTTTCGTTTGCAATCTGGATATACCCTGTAGATCGAATATTATTCTAAAATAAAATATAAATTCTTATAATTCTTTGTAATTAACTGCGTAATTATTGTATATCTAGAGTTTGTTCTAAGTTATGCAGATTATGCTCAATGACACAGGAAACTTCGTTAATGCAACTTCAGGAAATATCATTAAAACTATGTACTAACGTTGCAAATAATTACGCCTATGTACTGCTGAGGTATACAGAAACAATTGAACGTCAAGTGCTACTCTCAGAAGGTACTGGTCCCTTTTTTACTATAATGCTTATTTGAAATTAAGATCTGTATAATATGTAAATATGTACATGTCTATTTTTAAGGTGTAATTAACGATAAAATCCTATTTATTTAAGTAGTAATGCCATAAAACATTGTTATTTCATTTAATTACTGAATTCGTAATAATGCCATTTTGCGGGTTCATAATTATTAGTTTTTAACAATGTGTTAATTATTATTGTTGGTCGCAAGTGTTTTGTGACAATATACATTTTGTTGACAAAATATTGTTGTGTTTTATTTCTTAAAAAATAAACTAAAAAAACATACAAACAAACATACAAGTGAAGCTAATATAAAGCGTGTAAAAACTGTGATTGCATAATGGTCTCTTAGATTTACACGAATGTTACATTTTATCGTGAATTGGTGTGTCGATTACTTTGCAGGTTTCGTGATCACAAGGCGGACTGAGGTGTTAGTCATCCTTTCAGTGAATATTATTTACCCTAAAAAGTAAATTTTAATAAAAGTTACTTGTAAGCGATCCGCTCTACGCAGAAGAGCTCACTATGTCTTGAGGTCTGGCAGTTGGTGTTTTGGGTTCAGACTTAATGAGATGTATATTTGAATCCCATGCTGGTGCAAGCTTCAAACCATCTTCTCCATTATTTTTTAGTTTCAATAGCGTCGCGAAACATCCTGGGTAGGAATCGGTATTCTTTTGCAAGGCTTGTCAAATCTAAGATAGTGTTTGGAGCTTTACTCAGTTCAGCAACTGCAGACTTAGTTGAGCGTAGGTGTTTCACGACAACTATTTGTTCTTTAACGCATGTTCCTATTCTTCTTTTAGTTTGTCCTATATAAAACTGGACCCATGACCGCGAAAATAATCGAAACGTCGGAAAGCAAAAAAAGTAATCTTAAACCAAATTTGCGATAAAATCCGTAAAAATAATTTCATAATATTTCAATACACTCAGTTTTTTAAGATAATCAGCTACACGTGTTTTTAAATTTCAAATTAATTCTATGGTATATTTTGATGATGTAAGCTACAGAAATGTAAACTCCCAAACGAGATAGTAATAATGTCATGTGTCGATTATTTTAAATCCAGCACTTAGTCATGTCGTAAATACCGAAAACAAAATAATTTACATATTCAACATTTATAGGAATTCTCATACGAGCAAAACATAGTATAAGAAACCTACTAATATTAAAAATGCGTAAGTCTGTGTGTTTGTTACCTCCTCACGCTCAAACCACTAGACCAATTTTGATGAAATTTGGTATGGACGTAGCTGACACCTCGGATTAATACATACTGTATCTGTATCAGCCCATATACGTCCCACTGCAGGGCAGGGGCCTACTATACAATCGAAAGTACGATTGAGAGTGGTTAGGCCATATAGTCCACCACGCTGGCCTAGTGCGGGTTGGCGGACTTACATACCATAGAAATTCTTATAAATCACTATGGTATGCAGGTTTCCTCACGATGTTTTCCTTCACCGTTTTAGTGCGTGGTGATTGACTATCAATACACACATGACTCCGAAAAGTCAGAGGTGTGCCCTGGGATTTGAACCCGCGACCACCGTGAACATGTTGGCAGCCGCGTCTGGTCCGTTTACCAACAGGCCATCACGCACTATAATACATAGGTAAATTAAAAAAAAAAAACAAAATATAGTGTTCCCGTGGGATGTGCACGGAATTGAAATATACTCGATATTCATACAAACTCAAAGGAATTGGATGGGAAGTTTACAGTAGTAACGTTGAGTATATTATTAGTATTTTTTAAACAGTTATCACGCGAAATAGTTCCTTTGGTTCTAAAGTGGACTGTACACAAAAAGTATCTGCAACCGGGCGAAGCCGGGCCGGCTAGTAACAAATAAAACAAACAGTTAACAACCTTACCTAAAAAATCTTATAATAATCTTATAAAAAATATATAAAAATATTTGTGCCGCAACCGATAATTAGTGGTACCTATTGCAAAAAAGTCTAAATGGTAAAAGAATAATATTTCTGCGCAATAAGCTTAATGGACTTTTAAATATATGCAAATAAATAGACATAACAGACCCATAGCCTATACAGACCCGGCACTCTAGTCAGCTACATTTTGTGTAGTATTTTTATTTATGTTTATGAATAGCGAGACAAGCATGCCATTCGCCTGATGGTAAGCGATTTGACCGCTCATGGAAAACAAACAAAACATGGGCTGATACTGATACACTTATATGACAAGAATTATCATATATCAATTAAAAATATTAGTGGTAATCGGGAGCTCGCAAAAATGACATATCTATGTATGAGTAGTACAAATTCAAAGCGTTTCGTAGTGTAAGCCGAAGATTCTTATTCAATATACAATACACAAAATCCTATCACGCGGTCAGGGCTGCATTCGTGACTGTTATCTTAGGGCCTCTGCCCACTGCAACGTAGCATAAAATACCGAGCTATGAACAGATTTATACGAAAAAAAAAGTAAAAAAAAAATGTATTAACTTGTGGCACATAGGTTACACTGTGACTATAGTGGTTACAATATAAAGCACTCTACGATCTGTGTTTTTTTTAATTGCACCGTATAGCGAGACGAGCATGCCGTTTTCCTGATAGTAAGCGATACGACCGCTCATAAACTGGTGATGCTTCATAGTAATCATAGATAAATAAATACAGCCACATACATAGTCCTAGCCCCACAGAGGTATACCACGTGTTATCTTCTGGGTATTAGAATTGGTAGAGCCACGCTGTTGTCAGTCATGACTCAGCATAAATGGGCACACTTATCCCGGGTGGTACCACTGTGTCACAGGAAATCGACTTGAAGCAACAACAAAGCTGTCGCGGTTCATTCGGTGAGTCAGAATACTGTTTTTTTTTCTACCCATGATCTAAGTGTTATGGATGTTCATAGGCAGCCGTGATCACTTACCATTAGCCATCAGGTGACACGTTTGGTCGTTTACTGGACCTATGCTATAAAAAAAAACTACTAAAGACTTTCTGGTCTCATCACACTCAGAACCAAAACAAATACTTGTAGACCACAGAACATCAGTCTTGTGCTAGGATCGGAAACCGCAGCCTGTCGTTTGACAGCCGGCTCTCGACTCAAAGATATTTTTGTCACGCTACGTTATAGTAGGCAGAGACCCTCATACGCCGTATTTACCGGTAAAACTAATACTTACCACAAAATTTATTAGTTACAGGTGAAGGCAACATCCTCTATTTTGGGTATTTTATTTCACATTGACCCAATTTTAAAAAACTATTTGATGAGGGTACACTCACTACGTAACTTACAGATAAGATTAACTGAATTAATAAAACAAATATCACAAATGTGTTCAGTATTTCTCGTGTCAAGGTTATGTTGCGACAGAAATGGATACATTTCACCATCTTATCCTAGACTTGTTAAATAGTTGTAAGGACATCTGGTTGAGTGAAGCGGGAACGAAAGTTGCAAGGCCGCGTCAATCTCTTTTTAATCTGTTGTACGGTTCGCACATCGTTAATAATTACCACGCTTGATTTTATATTCTTTTGTGTACGTTTTTGAGATGCATTAAGCTCCAGCCATTCTGTTAGAAAGAAAGAAAGAAAACACATTTATTTGTCATTTACGATAACGCATACACTCGTTTAACATTTACATGCACCAAAGAGAAAATAAAAATAAAATACTCCCTGCTTGCTTCTAATTTCATTTCTAACGAAAAATTACTTTTTGTAATATTTTTAATAAATATTTATAATCAATAAATATATCCAAAAGTCACACACATAATACGAGACCGCATATTGATATCAACCCTTGTGTCTTAGGTATCAAAAACTACGACAGACATTTTGATCACACAGCACCCAAATCCGAAACGAAAAAATCATATATGTGGACGACACAAAAACATGTCTAGACTCTAGGACAAAGCTTAAGCTGCTGACTAGTTTTTTTTGCAATTCGATACAATTTAGAACTCAATTTTGCCAGTTTATTTGGAAAGATTGGTTAAAACGCCGGCTACAAAACTAGAGGCTGGGAGTACGATTGTAGCAACGAAAATATTTTGTGTAATAAACAATATTAGATCCACGTATGGGTACGGTAAAACTGTATTGTCTATGCTTGTTTTCCTTTCATCCACGGCACTAGACTTCTGCGATGTGATCCTTCCTTAGAGTGTGGTAAAAGCTACTTATTATATTTTCATACACAAGAAGACAAATAAATAAATAACAGCCAACAGTCACATACATAGTCCTGACCCCACACTAACATCGAGTCTTGTGTCGTGGAGAGACTACGGGAGACTTTTCGGTCTCACAAACACCCAGATCCGGAAGAAATATTTGTGGGCCGCACAAACTTTTCTCTCGATGCGGGGTTCGTACCCGCGGCCTCTCGTTTCACAGCCGGCGTCTAATCACCTGCGCTACGGAGGCTGTCCCAAACAAAAGGTAATGGCCGTGGCAAATTGATCAATGAATATAATTTATTAATGTATGCAGTTGCTATATAATATTCAAACCATAATTAAGTCTCCGTGGCGCAGTTGAATAGATGCCGGCTGTGAAACGAGAGGCAGGTTCGATCCCTACAATGTTATTTCTGAGGCCCACGTGTATTAGTAATGGGTTTGGGTGTTTGTGACCATATTTGTAATGGAGGTGGAACACAAGCCACTTCGACACTCGATGAGATTTTTACAGCCAATCATTCAAATCACACATCTAGAATTTAACACATGGATAAGAGAAACCTAGCATCAAATTCCATTGCGTACAACTGGAGAGATCTATGTCCAACAGTGAATTGCTATGACTTAATGTTAATGATCATATTGATACTGAGACTTGTTAATCAATGTTATGCAATATGTATTTCTTTTTATTGTCTATATGGTACATCTCATATTTCTTGTGATCTCCTATCCATTCTTTGCTTGTCTGAGTGATAAGACCGCCGACTTTTTTTTGTAATTAGAAAGAAAATATAATACTAAATGAAATAATTCCAAACCTCGTCACTTCAGCATAATTATATAATAATATGTAATATGTCGTAACAACCCTTCAGAAAACAAAACAATTATGGAATTTTACAGCGTCAAATGTAATGATGGTATACGGTTTTTGCAACATGCACGTCAATGTACAACAATCCACAAAAACTTTGGTATTACCCAAATGGAATTCATCTGTTCCTAACATACCGACCAGCATGAAACGCGTTGTCATTAATGCTATTAATTATTCATTAGCATTCATATGTCATACTAATGGCCGCCCGCAGAAGTTTAATGTCAATCATTTCTTAGTTAAAATTCTCTTCGTAAACTCTAGCAGCCGCTGCCAATAAACAGTCCCAATCCAAAATTTGCCGTTTGAGATTGACAGCTCAATCCTTTTTTCTGATACTATATTGCCAATAATCAATCTCAGTAGTGGAAAAACTATGGCAACATGGTAAATGACAAATCAAAAAGTAGAAAACAATCCAGACTGACTTCAATCAATTTTTTTGATTGATTATTGGCATCGGCCGTAGACAAACCACTATCCAACTAAACTAAACTTTTACTGGTGGTAGGTCTCATATGTGAGAGGCCATCTGGGTGGGTACCACCGCAGTGTCTATTTCTCCCGTCAAACAGCAGTGTAAACGCACTGTTGTGTTTCGGGTTGAAGGGCATTGTAGCCAGAGTAACTACTGGACATATTGAGACTTAACATCTTATGTCTCAGGATGGCGAGCGCAGTGGAATGCCAAGCATTGCTTTGTAATTCAAGGTGTTGTTTGGTTTTGCTACTGTTCATGAGCGGTCGTATCGCTTACCATCAGGCGAACGGCATGCTCGTCTCGCCATTCATAGCAATAAAAAAAAAAAAAAAACTAATAGGTGACGTTTGACGTATCATATTTTTCAAGTTTAAACAACTTTGTTAATCGCACAATATATAACATTTTCTGTAAAACCACGGAGTTGTGGTTCAAAGTTGAACAGTGTAAAATACCTAACGGTACCTATTAGGTCAGTTGTCTTAATGATTTAATTGACATCAATATAATAAAACTAAGAGAAGTGCAGTAGTAAGTCTCTTACATTTGAACCAATAGTTTTCATCTGGTATTCAGCCAAAACCTTCTTCCTCTAATTGAAACTCGCGTTAACACTTTTAATAACAAGTTCCCAGATATGATTTATGACTTTAGAAGAAGAGTGTATCCAGACATTACTCAATTAATGTATATTTTTTTAAATGTTGTTCTGTTACGTCACCCATAATTTAAAGACAGATGATTTTACGTTGATTCCAATCTTTTAAAAGACGTTACACCTTCTGTCAACCAAAAGCTGGCCATCCTATATTGTTTGGACGCCTTAAACTGCTTAATTAATTAATTTTAATGAATTTTCAGCGGATATTTTAATTAAATATTAGATTTCTGCACTTCTTCTTCATATAATCTTCAACTTTCTAAATTTCATGCTCTTCAGTCCACGCAATTTTCGTAAAAATACAAAGATTTTACTTCACGTGATTCTATTATATAGTATATATGTTATGGGCCAAGTGATTAATTCGGGCAGTATTCATAATGCCCGGGCATTATGAATATGGCTACATGATGTTCGGGCAATGTGATTAATAGGTGATTTTTTACGTGGTGCGCTGCCGCATTGTCGCATCTGCGATAGATCTATAAATTAGAAAGGTTGATCTGCTTATGTTTAGTTGTTTTTTAACGTCCGAAACATTATCTTCAGAAGAAAATTAGTGTACCCACTTTATGGATCAGTTAGGTCGACAGTGCCACAAAACCGCCTCGGAACACCCCGACTTCACGTAGTCTTTTGGTTACCGACCCTAGAGTGTATATAAAAAGCCGGAGGCGCGGAGGGAGAGCAGCCCCCGCCCGCTGTAACGAAGGATAGGCAACCGTGCGAGCCGTAGCGGCTGAGGCTGGTCGCCGGAGGCGACCAGCAAGCCGACGCTGCGGAGGTGAGCATTGGTGCCTATCTTTTGGTACGCAAGGGCGAAGGGGCTGAACTTCCCGTAGCGCCGGAGACGATGCATAAGCTAATTTGTATTGACAACAAGTGTTTCAAGGGTTAGGTTGCTATAATAGATATTTCTCAGGAATGGTGCGTTACCTTTACATGGGAGTGGTACCAGGGGAGGTGCGACACTCCCTCCACTCCTCCCAACCCACCCCCTCGTGCTGCTCTATTCTAAATTCTACCACTTCGGCTCATTGTTTTGATTTTAATTTGCTTTACATCACTCTGCCCAATAGGCACTTTGCATTATTCATAATGCCCGGGCATTATGAATAATGCTCGATTAATCACTTGGCCCATAACATATATGGCCCATGGCTTTTTGAACTGAGTCTTTCGGGCTTTTAATGGCGTTTTTGTCATTCTAGTAAATTTCAACTGTTAGAAAGGCTTTTAAAACAGTTCATAAGCTATCGTATCGCTTGCCATCAGGCGAATGGCATAGTGGTTTTGTCATTCAATGCAATAAAGCATTTTATTACTTAATAAGAAGATAAATATTTCATAAAATTACCAATTGATCTAGTACAAGTGTTTGCAAACTATAAACTTCGGAATTTTAGATTCGATTACAAGAACTAAGAAACGTCTTTACGTTAACTTAGTCGATTCATAAAAAAAGGGTTATAAAATTACACTTACTCTTACAATGTACTCAAACGAATTTCTTAGATATTACCCTTGCCTCCTTACTACTTTGTAGAGTAGAATTATAACGAATTTCTGTCGTCAAAAACATCCATGACGGTATTACTACATAAATAGAACCACACGTACTGACTTACGGAGCCATAGTTTGACGGTTCAAATTTCAAACCATTTTGGCCCCAAAAAAAGAATCGACGATTCTTTTCTGTGCACCGTCTAGCTTTGGAATTACTTGTCGTCATACGTGTTTCCTCCTTCCTATAATCCTGGGTCTTTCCACCGTAGTGAGAAGAAGCATCATGGTAGGCCAGCATAATTATGAGTATATCGAATGGCATGGGTCCGCCATTTGATACCATTTGGTATTCTGTCTAGACCGGTAGTTCTTAACCTTTTTGTTATCATTTGACAAAAAATCTGTCTAGCTATTGACCACAAAGTTGCTTGACTTCTTTGGTTGTATGTTAATATAGTACCGAAATGTGAATAAATAAAGAGTTTTTCTATCCATACATAAAACCTTGATATAATTATATTAAGGATAGCTTCAAGATAGCTCCTCGGACCACTTTCAGGCACCACCAGTGGTCTGTGGACAACTGGTGAAGAACCACTGATCTAGACGGTCGGTATTTGCGCTTGTCGTCAGTTGCGGGCTAGTCATAGTAATAACATAATGGAAAGCGCTTAGCCATAGTGCTCCAAGCAACGGAATAATGATAAAGGTTCAACCAAAATAAATTCAGTTTCCAACCAGCCGATATAGTTCAGTGGACAGCAGTGTCGAGTGAGTGTCTCGAGACAAATACAATCAAGTATTTGTCTCAAGTCTGGGTGTGTATAAGGCCGAAAAGTCTCTCGTATTTTCTGATTCCCACAACACAAGACTAGATCTTAGTGTGGGCTCAGGACTACGTATGTGATTGTTGGATGTATGTATGTATAAAAAATTTAGTAACAATCACATACATAGTCTTGACCTCATACTAAGGTTGAGATACTTTTTGGTCTCAGAAACACCCAGACCCGAAACAAATACCTTTAGATCACACAAATATTTCTCTCGAATCGAACCCGCAGCCTCACGTTTTAACTGCGCCACGGAGGCTGTCAATTATTATTTATTAGGAAAGTCATCCGACCGTACATGCGTCATAGTAAAGTAAAAACACAGTCTCCCACATCAGATGCTCAAAATAGTCGCTATGATATAAAAATACCAACACCATGGCTAATTTTAGAAAATTATTAATGATTTATCACAATAAAATTTTGGCTGTATAAAAATAACATAAAGGAACAGGTTGGTATAGTAAAAATATTTTTTTACTGCGGCATTGGCCGCTATAACATAACACGATACAAATTATGTAACTTTTTATTATTCAATATTTATGCAAATCATCAGTTTGATGGAATGGATCGTGGTGTCACATAAAAACTTAGATATCATTCTAGTACCATTGAAAACTATACTAATATATAAAGCTGAAGAGTTTGTTTGTTACCGCTAAGTTCAGAAGTACTGCGGGGGTTACTATCCGACACGAAATTCGAATGTTCGGATATTAAGGGCCGGTTTCACCAGTTCTTAATAACGTCCTAGATAGCTATCTGGTACTTATCTGTCAGATAATATATAAATCTCGGTTGCAATAGGGTTGAATTTAGTATTTTATCTGACAGATGAGGTTGAGATAGCTATCTAGGACTTTATCAAGAATTGGTGAAACTGATCCTTAACGTCCACATATAAGATAATAGATTCCACTTTTAAAATCAATATTATTCTCTATGAATTTTATCATTCACTCCGAACTTAGTTTATGGTTACGACGTACAATAAAAGAATCGAACATTATGTTAAGTATTAAGGCATATTCGTACAGTTTTACGTACGATATTCAACATTCGTTGTCGTGCCGGAGTATAGAGTACCCTCCCTGGTTCGAATCGGAATAATATTTTTGGGTTGGATATCTCATTAATTAAGAAATGCCAAGGGCTACATAACATTCCGCTATGACAAATAGCTTGAATAAACTTGTTATTATAATTATTATATAATGCGCATAAATAACTCAATACCGCCGGCGACGGATTCACCACGTGTAAAAATATTTTATGCGCTACAACTCTATCTGTAGCTTGACGCTCGGAGTATTATTTATTTTTGGTGTGAACTAATAATTATATATAATAGTTTATTAATCAAATCGACATCCGTAAAGTAGTAATTAATACCACAAATAAAATACTAATAAGAAATTAAATAAATAAATAAAAAGAAATGATAAATGAAATTAATAAAAATAAGAAATTAATATTATAATAGTAAAGAAAATGTTTTATATATGTAGAGATTTAGTACTATGTGTATTGACTTGTCAAAAGAGCTCTTTAATTGCCTGCATGTCCAATAAATACATTTCATTTCAATAATAAGTTAAAGCTTATAATTATTTTTTAATGTTTGTTTAACGTTTGTGGTAATCAATACTATTTATGTCTTTAGGCATGGGAAACCCATACCAAACCAAACTCAACCCATGTATATAATTATATATGTATGTGTATATTTCACTTATATATATATTATTTGGTTTCTTGTATCTTCTTGTCTGGTCTTGTGCACTCTTTTTGCACGTCAATCCCTATTTATTACTCCAACAATTCCTGTTTATCCAAAGGTTGCTAGGAAGAAATCGCTCAATGCGATATGGTCACCCATTGTAGGTACTATTCAATTTTTACCTCATATATTTATTTATTATGTAACTTAAGATGTACAATAAAGAGTATAAATAATAATAAATAAACCCAAATGTTGCTTAAATTATGAAAACATATTATGTCAAACAATGCGTTAAAAAAAAATATGTTTTTAATTTTCATTTGTAATTCCTTGTTTCGCCACACGCCAATAGAAGATGCTATACTTACTTATAAGACGCTATACTTACTTATAAATTATTATCTTACATACATATAATAATTGGTCTTTCTCCCTGATAAACAGGATAACAATATTATATATATTAAGATCCGAGTAGATTATTTATTATGAGGAAGGTAAAATTCAACATCATGGATATAAAGACTAGAACATCTAGTTGACAAATAAATGAAAACTTTATCCAATGACGTTCATACTTATTTTTAAGGTCTTACTTTATTTTAAGGTCATAATCAGGTATAAAATTCTGTGTAGGTAACCAAACCAGCATCACTTCCAGGTCTATACTATTTATGTAAATTCATGTAAATGATTTTTTTTTGCATGCACTAATGGTGCTACATAACGATTAAATTTCCTGCTTCTATTTCGATATATTCTTTTGGTCACCGATGCAATACATTTGAAATAATATTTTGATATTAGATTTATTAAAAATACAATATATTTATTTATCCTTTTCAAATAGTGCATATTTTTACAAAGTCTCTCTTCGATTGACAAGTCTATAATTTAATAAATTAATGTTTGCATATATATGCATGTTTTTGTTCCACAGATTTCAGCAAAAAAGTGTACCAACCAAACAATATTAGTATTTAAAAACGAAGAAATTCTGTAAAATATTACGTTCTTGATAAGTAAATAAATGATCAATGATTTCTTAATAATTGTCAAAAGTGACTTTAGTTCATTAAAAACATAAATGTCATTTCTCGAAAATTTCCCATATGTGTTTTGACAGTGAGTTCTTTTTATTAAATAGGAGTAATTAATATGACTTGTAAATCTTTTTTGCTGTTTAGAAAACATAACAACACAAAAACGAGTACAAAAAGTATAAGAAAGAACTAATGGCATCTAGATAATAGAGCTTCTCAGTACCGAATACAAGGAGACGTTCATAATTATAGTAAAAAGTGAAACAAACCGACTTTAATGAACTATACAGTCGTTTTTTATAAATTACCGCAATTAAAATATTTTCTGCAGTCATCATGGGTAAATACGGTTGTAGCCCGAAAACTACTTATGAAATCTAGTATCCAATAAAAAACACCAGCACTAATTTTAGGATATTTTTAGATACTTGAGAAATCCTACGGTTTTTTATGAGTAAATTGTAAAACACACACACACACACACACACATATATATATATTATATTGGATGATAAACTAAAAAAATCAAAGAAAAATAATTATTATTTCCCGAGATTTACAGGACTTTATTAACTCTCAGCTTTTAAGACTTTTCGTTTTTGATTATGTAAAATTTTTATATTTCCTTATGTATATTTAGTGGTTATTGCTTAATTTTGATGTTAATTTAGTTAAGTTAAATGTTAAAAGAACTGCTGAATAATGTTAACGCATAATGTGATTTCCTTTGATTAAAGGGACACGCAGCATAGTTAAATTAGTGTCATGTGTTTATATTACGAGTATTTTTTTTGTGTGAATTTTTCGTTCGATATTCTTTAAAATTTAGATATTGTTTTTCAAGTTCAACTCACCTATTTCGCCATAATGACCAATGTGTCGCGTACATCATTATAAGGTGAATATGTCTAAATAATTTAGAGCAATAACAGATAAGAGTAACATTATATTACTATATTTATTGAAATTAAACCTTTAATTAAAGGTTTCTTTTTGTATTTACTTTCTAGCTAAGGCCAATGACACACAAAAAAATTATGTTTATTGAAAAAAGTAAAATGCAGTTATTACTTAAATTAAGTGCTAAGAACATTTATATTTCAATTTTTGATTATTTTTATTTGTCATGCAATATCAGGTAAAAACCTTATTAGAATCGCATCATAACGCGGTGCAATAAATTACTACAATAATTTAATAATAATTAGATCAGCAATTGGAGACTAGTTTTACAAACTGGTTGCAATTATTATTAATGAGAAAAGAGGATCAATTGCAGTATTTGTCATTTTGTTGTAAACGAGTGAGCAAAGTACTGACGTGAAGGCCAGTGCATTGGACAGTGATTTGAACTTTGTGAATACCAACCAAAATGTTGTTTAAAATTATCTTGTGGTATGTACTCAATATCCTATAATTTCCAGTGATATCTACTTTAATATAAATATATATTTTTACTAAAATATATTTAAAACATAGTGGGTAACTGTGTGGTATAGCGCCTAAGATGTTGGTTTCCCACAACTAGAGTAAATCAATTTCATCCAGAAAGGGTAGGCAAAGGTGCCAGGACACCCACATTTCGCCTCGTATGTTCCGTCTCACGATGTGATAGGTGGCGAGCCTATCGCCATATCGGGCACAAATTCCTGACTCTGGGCTGATAATGAATAGAAAAATCTAATATCACTTTGCCCAACCCGGGAATCAAACCCGAGACATCAGCTTTGTAACCGCACCCTACTACAACTACGCCACCGAGGCAGGCATATTTTAATAATGGTTGACAAAATTGATTTACATATACTATAGATGAATTATTTAAAATAAACATTATGTATATTACCGACCGTGACACTGAACCATCAAATCAAACAGCTTTCTCAGCAACTCTATAATATAGTATATTAATATTCAGTGGACATACCGTCCCTGGTATAAATCGATATCAAAATGTATTAATACCAGTTAGAGGACATACTTACGTAATATTGTGTTTATGCTCGTCCCTTGTCGAAAAACTGGCTTTTATATTTCATTGGAGGTTCAATATACCATAGAATTATAAAAAATCGATGTGTAGTGATAGCATTGCTGTATCGTTTGCGCATGCGAGATTTTGTCAGAGATCTTTAACCCATTCAATGCGGCAACAAATTTTGCTCTCGCTATCCAGATGCGGCATACTTCTTAACGTAAACGCCGATCGGCGTGAGCCGCCCCTGACGGATCAAAAATAAAACGCCAATCGGCGTTTTCAGCACTTCGTTAAGAATTTCATTTTATTCATTTCGAATTCATGGGATTTCTCGAGTAGTATGCTATAATGATTGCAACAAGGACTGTTTTTAGCAAGTAGCAGAATTAATTTAATTATTTTAGCCAATTTTGTATGAGATTCGTGAAGATTTGTTGATAGAAATTTGAGAAAAGGAATATCTGCAGTTTTTTTATAGATTATGGATTTAAATGGTGAGCAAATTCCTTTATTTGATAAATATTTCTATAGTGCTCCCTCGTCGTACAAACATCCTTGTTTAAAGGATAAAAAATGATATTATTGATAACTTCGAATATTATCAGGGGTTGCAAACCATTTTTTTTAATTTCATAATAATTAAATCTCAATACAAAGTTAGTGTATAGGTACTTATTATTATTAAAATTATCAAAGGAATTTAATTATAAATAAAATATATAAAAATAATTTAATAATATATAAGTAAATATTTTCTCTCAATCTTCTTGATTGAAAACGTATACATAACTGGGTGTCGTTAAATAGACAGAATTGATTTCAGTATAATGGATAAAATTTGATGGTTTGAAATTTACAATTTTTATAATAGAAATAGAATATAAATAATATTAACATACCGCGACAATATCCGTAAAATAGTTTTATTACGTTGATTTTTTATGCAGTTCTTCTTTTTCAGAGAGAAAACGTTTCTAGTCGCCTAATATATTAATTGATATATTGTTTAGGATGACATTTACTTATCTCAGTCGTTATTGGCACCACAAAAGAAACGGAAAAGTGAAAGTTCAAAGTGTTTAAGACAATTTGCAGGACCAAGGAAAATAGGGATTCATGTATAATGTAAATAGGACTAGCGGTCCCATATTCGTCCGGTTGTAGATAGTTTTTAAACCAGTCCACATCAAAAACATATTATTTCGCGTAATAATTACCTATATGAATTAAATAATAACACCGAACAGTCATATATATGGTCCTGACCCCACACTAAGATCGAGTCTTGTGTCGTGGGTATCAGGAACTACGAAAGACTTTTCGGTCTCACAAACACCCAGACCCGAAAGAAATATTTGTGGGCCACATAAACATTTCTCTCGGTGCGGAGATCGAATCCGCGGACTCTTGTTTCATAGGCAGAGTCTAACCACCTAGCGCAAGTGGCTAGACGCCGCCTGTGTACGGCGTCTAGCCACTTGCGCCACGGAGGATGTCAATGAATTCCCCGAATGTGAATTTCCTGAACACTGTCGATTATATTTCCCGTCCAGTTATGTCCCGTTCTGTTCTGTCTCTCAGTCCCATGACGAAAAACTTGCAATCCAATCCTGTCAAATTGGGAGCCACCCATTCTAATTTTAAAAAATAGCTAATATTTCTATTTCAATTCCTGACTGCTGTAATATTCCCGTAGGATGACCCCGGGAATAATATTTTTTTTCGGACTGAAAGCTAGCCTATGTGTCAAACCAGGATAACAGCTATCCCTATAACTAATTTCATCAAAATCGGTCGAGACGTTTTTGTGTGAAAGAATAACAAACATCCATACATCCACACATCCATCCACACTCACAAACTTTCACATTTAACTTAATTATAAGTTTGTTTGTTTTTATAACCAATAGTTGTGAATCCCTGGAAAACGCCGATTGGCGTTTGCCGCACCTGAGTAAGAAAACTCAACTTTTCTAGAACTGAAATATCCAGAAACTATTTGTACCAGGCTTTTCACTTATAAGTTATAAACACATTGGTCTATATTTTATAATTAAAAAATCAAATTTGGGTAAAATATAAAACAACTCTACATTACGCCGATCGGCGTTGTCAGCATCTGAGTAAGAAAAAAATAATACGCCGATCGGCGTGCGCCGCATTGAATGGGTTAACTTTGTATCTATATCTGTATTAGCCCATATACCCTCTGTAGAGCACTGACTCCTCTGCAATCGAGAGTACGCTACGATTTTACATACCATAGAAATTCTTCCGAATAGCTATGGTATGCATGTTACCTCACGATGTTTTCCTTCACCGTTACAGTGCGTGATGATTGACTATCAACACCCCCATGACTTCGAAAAGTGAGTGTGCCCTGTTTGAACCCGCGATCACCGTAAATATTTTGGCAGCCGCCTCTGGTTCATTACCACCAGGTCACCACCCAATTTATCTTATAACTGGTGTTAAGATATTTATATCCGGCCGGCCACAGACCACCGACACGATGGCGGAAAACTCGTTTTAGAGATGTGGGTGTGTCGCGTTTTGGGCAGAGCCTTTATTTATAACACTCGTATCAGATTTCGGGCAAACCGGCACACATTGTTAAAAAGTTTTTCATTTTGTTTTCTTTTTTCAGTTGGGCTTTTCGTACCAACAATAAATCTTTCTTTGTATATGTCTGCAGATGAGAAAAAACCTGTAGGTACTTTGAACCTTACCGACCAGCTCGGCATTAACATCCATGCACCAAACTGGAAGGCCAGTGACCCCGACCATACCGTTCCTACGTTACCCTAGGTATTACGGGAATGGAGCCAAAATTAGTTTACCCGGCGTGAAAAACGTCACCTTGTGGTTTCATTATGAACAAAAACCTCCACTCGTCACTTACTACACAATATTGATTTTTTTTATCGCCTATGTTCATTAGAGATAATGTAGAATTCGAATGATGAAAGAATTTTTCAAATCTCTCCTGTAGTTTCAAAGCCTACTCAATGCTAACAATCAAATATTTCCTCTTTATAACATTAGTATATATGTAGATATAAATCTATACGTTTAACATAACCGCGCCACTAGATTTTAATATAAGAATGAGTTCATCACGTCTTATTTCAGGGAATATATACGATCTATTCTCTATTACTATATCTTTCATATTTAGTCAAAATATATTTAATAATTTTAAGTACCTACTTATAATTGTTTCCAATTTACAAAAATGTTTTATTAGTTTTAATTTTCGTTTCCATTGAGATAAATACAAGTTTCATGGAATATTTAAAAAGAACAGCGTGCACGTTTGACGTCAAAAATCTGCAACAACTTGTGCCATTTATAACGATCACCTTGAAAGATAAAACCGCCATTTGCACTTATACCCATATAAGTCATTTTACATAATTCCTTATTCCTTACGACATGTAATGAAAAACAGTTCCTGGCACGAAATAAGTTCATTGGCCTAATTACTCACGCATTTATTTAACCTCCCATTTGTATACAAATTAGGTTTGTATGTTTGTAGACTTTGGCAAAAATATATAAAAATATCTCGTTCACTTATAAACACTTGCATTACAAAAATAGTGTAAGCTAGTCTTGTTTAGTTCATTTAACATAATACGTTTTAATTATTTCATTGTAATTTATAATGAAATCAATGCGCCGCAATTGGTTTGAAGCAGCAAAGCAAAGATCGGAGGTTCCGTCACCGCAATTTCCAAATGGACAATTGATTCCAAATTAATAATGAACAATTAATAACTTTATTAAAATATATTTGATTTAAATCAATTTATAAAAATCGTAACAGGTTTCTTTAATTTATTTTATTTATATTCAACTGTTCTCTTAGGGAATCTAGCAAATAATTTACTCGCAACAAAATAAATACAAAAATAAATAAAATATAGACAGAGCTAGAACTAAATAAAAATCATTCCGCATATTTTGTTTTCCAGTTCTGCGTACTTGGTAGCGCAATGTACAGCGCAGCGCGGTACGATCTACGAAGCGATATCGGGCTTCCTTCGGGACACCGCGGAGTTGTACGAAGGGGAGCCACCAGATGTCACCACTATACTACCCGAGTATGACTTCATCATCATCGGCGCCGGCACAGCTGGTTGCGTGCTTAGCAACAGGCTAACCGAGATTGAACAGTTTAATGTGAGTATACTGAGTTAGAACACACATGTATGCATTTACTGGTGGTAGGTCTGTCATATGCGAGAGGCCGCTTGAGTGTCACCGCAATGTCTATTTGTCCCGCCAAACAGCAGTGTGAATGCACTTTTGTGCTCCAGTTTGAAGGACTTAGTAGCCAAAGTAACTACTGGACATATTGAAATTAAACATCTTGTGTCGCAGGATGGCGGGCGCAGTGGAATGCCACGTATTGCTGTGTAGTTCATGGTGTTGTTTGGTTTTGCTACTGTCCATAAGCGGTTGTATCCGGCTTACCATTAGGAGAACAGCATGCTCGCCTCGCCATTCATTGCAATAAAAAAAAAAACGAACGCGCTTACACGCCTACATACATATGTAATATGCACATATGAACGTATGCACTTACGCAGTTATGCAAGTACGAACATTCACATACATATGTATGCACATAAGCTTGCAGTGCCACTCACGATTTTCAGAGGTTGTTTCAGTTTTATGTTTGATTATGGGCAAGCCAGTCTTCATGCCAGCTTTTGTATGTAAAACTTAGTATATAAATAGAATAAATTATTGTATAAGGTGTAATTAAAATGTTCTAAACGTTAAATTAAAGAAAATAAGTTATGTTAATGCAACCGCATTAACTACCTGCTGATGATCCATTGAAAAACTTCGTATCGATAAAACTATTATACTTTTTTATTTTATTACGGTCGTTAATTACTACTTATTGGCAATAAATAAGGATAATAGTCATGGGAAAAAAACATTCATTGATCAAAACAATAGCTAATATATTGCTACATTGGATTTAGATCTACAACTATAACGTCACTCAGGTAGTAACAATAATTATACTATAATATATTTTGCAACATACTCTTTACCTACTCGACATGATTGTATATTGTGCTCATTCGTGTATATAATTCAAAAAAATATCATAATATATCGATGCAAATGAACAATACCCATAATGCGATTATTTTCCATTATTCTATGCATTATGCATAGGATCGCAATATACTGTATACACATTTTGATTTTGTAAATCAAAATTGTTGGCTGTCACGACGTGCGGGATAATAATACAACAGGATGAATCGGAGTAGTATCATATGCAAAAATTTAGTAAAATATTCACGTATTGCACCATTTTTATTCATTTTCTAGAATGAAAATGTGACGATATCAAACCTGACTGACTGCAATGGAATCCAAATATAGTATCGATTGGCGACCCTGGCTACATCCAATACGTGACACTGCGTGACATTTATTTGCCATTTTTATTAACTATTTTTAATATACTATGCATCTATGACTACGCACTACCAACAGTTATCAAAGCAAATACCGAGAAGTGTAACCTACACTAAACAATAAAAAAAAAAACATTTCAATTAGTACTCGTAAGAAGCAAATTGCAAAATGGAGTAATAATAAATTAAATTTAAAATCTGTATCTGTATCAGCCCATATACGTCCCACTGCAGGGCACGGGCCTACTCTACAATCGAGAGCACGATTGAGAGTGGTTAGGCCATTTAAAATATAGTTGTAAAATAATTTTACAATTTTTGAAACCCTGCATTGTTTATAATTGTTTATGAATTATATACCGGCATTTATATGATGTACTTACATACATACATAAACTCACGCCTTTTTCCCTGAAGGAGTAGGCAGAGGTGCCAGGACACCCACATTTCGCCTTGTATGTTGCGTCCCACAATGTGATAGGTGGTGGTGGTGTATATATGATGTACATTTTACATAGTATATTTCTTTGGAGTTTGATTTTGTTGTAGATTAAAAAAAGACCGATCACAAAAGATGTAATGCACCGAAAGGAACGATTGTATGAGATAAATCTTACGAACCACAACTATATGAAATGGGTGCCAATTAAATTGATATAATATCAAGAAGATGGTCCGACGACCTGGTAAAGGTCGCGGGACGTCGCTGGATGCAGGCTGCCTCCAACAGGTCTCTGTGGAAATCATTGGGGGAGGCCTATGTTCAGCAGTGGACTTCCTTTGGCTGATGGATGGATGGATGGATGAATATCAAGAAGTCAGTCAGTTCACGCGGCTTCCAACGGATCTATGTAGCGATCTATGGGGGAGGCCTATCTTCAGCAGTGGAATTCCTGTGGCTAAAGACAGGGGGGGAAGGATGAGAGAGAAAAAGAGAGAGAAGTGCAGTACAAACACTTGCCGGCCTTCTCGTTATACATACGCAACCTGCACTCTATAACAACAAATACCATTTTTATATACAGTTGTAGCCACATAATTTGTTCTGTGGTTCTGACAATGCGGTAAATATAAATATGGTAGATATTTTAATTTTATAGTTATACTAACATTTCCAGACAACATTTAAATACGTCGACGTGTGAATATCATTATTATAATTATTAGGACAAATGCATAATGCTTTGAATTCATATCCTATCAAACACATTCTGAGATCTTTTTGTACGCAGTAGCATTTTTAAACAACCTTGATATTATTACTATTAAAAATCTTTTCAAACTGGATTCCACATATAAGTACTAATGTTAAGGAAAATCATTACATCTTTCAAACTCTATAAATTTAGATGAGCATATAAAATTATAAAAACAAACATATTCACCAGTATTAAACTATATTTTTTTTGCTCTGCGTTATTAATAACTGTAATGGGTTACGAAATTAAAATAAGAATTAGCAGTTGATTTACGTCTTAGATTATTAAATATGATATCATTTATCTGCTAAGAAATACCGTTTTCGACAAAATCTTTTTTATGAAACGAAAGACGACTAATTACATTTTCCATGACCACGCATTATTAGTCAAAAAATGACTAATAATCCTATAAAAGATGACTAGCACCTCAATCCGCACCGTGACCACGAAAGCTGTAAAGTAATCGAAACGACGCGTCGGGAAGTTGTAAAAATTAAACCGAAACCCCGATTAAATCCGAAAAAAATATTCTATTTCAATGTGTAACATGGCACTATGTCTACATGTTGATATTTTTTTCCTACGACGATTTGAGACATATCACCGTAGAAGTTGTAGCATATTAAAAGATCAACGAAGCATATTATAGCTTATTGATACTGCTCACTAGGCAGAGGTCCATACGTATTATGCTCTCGATACCTTTATATCGGTATATCTTTTTTCATACAGAGCATTGGTCATATTTTCCAAAGAAAAAGTTGTAGCATTTTTAATGACCTTTTCAATGAGTTATTGGTCATCGTTATTGGCCGATGGGTTGGGATACGCCTTCTTTGATCTGATCTCGTTAAAAGCGTCAAAAACCACTCGACATTATCAGGTCAACAGCCTTTCTTCATTATTGCACATTAAAAAATATAAATATATACTAAATCAAGCCATTTAACTGTAGTTATCAAAATATATTTACATAATACATTAAATCGTTCTGTTTCTGTTTTTTTTTTCCAAAAAATATTTAAAATTTAATTACTAGCTGAAGTGAAATGTGCTCGTTTTGACTGGGCAATATCCGCGGTGGAAACCATGTGCGTCGAAAAGGAAAAAAAATCATGTCTGTTGTTACCGTTTCACAAAATTAAATTTTATTAAATATTATCTACCATAAATTAATCAATCAGTAGAAGTTGAAAACTGACATAATACAAGCAAAAGCCTGTATTCAAAATTTTATATTGTCTTCTTAACGTTTAAAACCCAATAATTAAAAAGGGTTTAAAATAAGTAGACAGCTACGCTAACTGTGTGACAGGCGGATTGTCCTGAAAAATGTGTATCTACATCAAAGGAAAAAAACGCAAAAAAACTTTGATATCCTATTTGAATTTTTCACATATAAATTCTTCGTTAAAGCTACTCGTAATACTAGAGATTAGATTAGATCAGCCTGCGCTGTCCCACTGCAGGGCAAAGGCCTCTCCACCC
The DNA here is from genome assembly GCA_030180105.1 of Hyles lineata. Taxonomy (NCBI): domain Eukaryota; kingdom Metazoa; phylum Arthropoda; class Insecta; order Lepidoptera; family Sphingidae; genus Hyles; species Hyles lineata. Next base: position 4,805,480 of record JARJEE010000027.1, on the reverse strand, counting down.
TCCTTCCATGCGTCCCAGTCCAAGGTCCCGGTCACTCGTAATACTAAAAACGAATAATTATATCCGCAATAAAATCAATAAATAATAGTTTTATTTCAATGTGTAACATTCGCAAGTCAAACAAACCGTTAATGTCACAAAAAACAAAAATATTAAAACCGAGGATCCGTTCCGTTGTAACTGTTATTAGTTTTTTCTTTTGCAATTTATCAATGATCAACAAAAACTAGAATTGACGTGATATTTGTTTTCGTCTGCACCAATCAGTCTCGTCCCTCTGTACGCTAGTTCAAACTCAACACACTTTAAACAAATATCATACATATACACATAAACTCACACGTTTTTCCCATAAAGGGTAATCTGAGGTGCTACCAGTACATTCCGCCTTGTACGTTCCGTCCCATGATGTGATAGGGGGCGAAGCTATCGCCATAGCGGGTCAAATTCCCGACTCCGGGCTGATAACGAATAGAAAATTCCAATATCATTTTGCCCAGCTCGGAATTTGAACCCGAGACCTCAGCGTTTTAATCATACCGCAATACAGCTGCGCCACCGAGCCAGTGTAAATAAATGACTCATGTACAACATTCCGGAGAAAAAATTAAAACTTATTTACTTTACATGACCTTAAAGAATGATAGTTCAACAAGAACCGATTAAAAATACAATAAAAGCAAAACTTTCAAAAACAACTTTTATACATCAGAACCAAGAAATAGTAAATAATAAATAATACACACAAATATATGTACATACTTTCAAAATCCTGACCCCACACTAAGTTCTGAGTCTTGTGTGATGGGTATCAGAAACTACGAGAGACCTTTTGGTCTCACAAACACCCAGACCCGAAACAAGTACATGTGTATCACACAAATATTTGTCTCGGTGCGAACCCACAGCGTCTCGTTCCACAGCTGTTTAACCCACAGTGGCACGGTGGGTGTAAACTTTACTAAAATATCAGATTTCAAAAAATAGAGGGTTACCAGTTTGGCTGGTTGTTATGTCATAAACGTCTAGACGACCGACAGGCAGGACCGACCACATTCAAAATCATTTGTTTCTATAAGTTCACTCAGTTGTGAATATTAGTCAAAACCAGAAATACCAGCGTCTGCAAAATAAAATGAAAAGAGATTGCCCAAATGTATTTACATTCATTTTTCAACCAGCCCCACAGCCTTGATATTTCATGACTTAATAATATAATGTACAGGTTTAGAGTTCGACAGAGAACGTAACCAGGTAGTAGTTTTAATGACGTCAGACGCAATGCAATTAAACAATTTGGAATATAAGATTATTATTTTACCTTTAATAATCTTTATTGATCACAAATATTTACAATTACCAAAATATAAGACCCAGGTTTCCAAACCAGTAAAAAATAACCTATCATTGTATTTGGGTGATTAATACATAGTTTCACTAAAATAATAATGTACGCCCTTCATTTTAAAACGCGCAATGGTACCCAAAAGGCTTAAATTAGGATTTAAGTCAAAATTCCGTACTCGGTGGCCTGCCTTCAATATGTTACGCATTTATTATGATTTGTTGGATAGTCAAGTCACTATGTAAATTCATCAAGTTTACAAGTACGACGATATATTTAAAAAAAATTAAATTAACAGAGTGAAGAAGAATCTTAGCAGCCCGGCATAATTGTAAAGAATGGCATGGGCGTGCCATTCCATACTCTACCTGGACGGCATTTGCGCCTACCATCAGGTGCAGTGCAGTCATTATGCCGGGCAAAACATAAAAAAAAGAGTCGGTTTTTACTTTTTAGCCTTCACCGTTATACTACGCGGTGATTGATTACGAGTATCAATATACATAACTGCTAAAAGTCAGTGGTATGCGTTGGGATTTAAAACCGCAACCACTGTGAGCATGTCGGCAACTGTGTCCTCTACCAATAGGCCACCACCCACTATTTTTACAACTACGTAATAGAAATTCAGTAATCACCTAAAAGTTTACATTTCACTTACATTACTGTGCCCTGTACATCCCATAGCATGGCACGAATGTCCTCCGCAATTGACAGACATTGTCCCAGTGCAGATCTCCACATTCCTTCAAAATTCCACATTTTTATTTTTTATTTCTATAGGTGTTGCTGATCGAAGCAGGCGGCAACGAGCAGATGTTTATGGACATACCGGTGCTGGCTACTCTACTGCAGTTCACTGAAGCCAATTGGAACTACTACACGGAGCCTCAGGTAAGACTCCTACTTTATTTTTGAGGTTTATTGTACATATGCCTTTCTTTGACCCAGATACAAGCAGCTATCATATTATGTGTATTGTTAATTTCTAGCGGGTGACGGAGACTATGCCTTTTTCTGGTAAAATGCATTAATTCTTCTTAAACAGGTTTATAGAGCGTGTGACTAATTCAAATCCATTAAAATGATGTTGAATATTAAAATCTACTGGTATAATCAGCTCTCTCAAACCATACTACGAAGTTATTCCATATTAAAATTGTGACAAATCATTAATTAAGTAAAATGAGATTAAATGTCAAAGATGCACGCTGGAGACCAGACCATTTTTATAAATATCAAAACATCCTACTATCCTACTATTATTATAAAGGCAAAAATTTGTTACTCCTTCACAATCAAACAGCCAGACAAATTTTAATGAAATTTGGTATGGCGGTAGCTGATACACTGGAATGCTGTTTTGTATCCCAAAAAGATGGTGTATTCCCGTAGGATGAACAAGGAATTCAAATATATGTTTAAATTAAATTTTTAAATATAAACAAAACAGTACGAGAAATAATATATTGGTGATGTGGACTGACAAAAGTATCTGCATCCAAGCATTGGTAGTAGATCTCTCATATGAGAGGCCATCTGAGTAAGTACCACCGGAATGTCTATTACGCCTGTCAAACAGCATTGTTGCGTTTCGGTTTAAAGGACATCGTAGCCAGAGTAACTACTGGACACATTGAGACTTACCATTTTACGTCTCAGGATGGCGAGCGCAGTGGAATACCAAGCATTGCTTTTGGTTTCAAGGTGTTGTTTGGTTTTGCTACTGTTTATGAGCGGTCGTATCGTTTACCAACAGGCGAACGGCATGCTCGTCTTGCTATTCAATCCAATAATTTAAAAAATCCAGGCAAAGATGGCTCGGCCGGTAGTCTTACAAAAGTAATTGAAATCGAGTTGCCCAGAAATAATACCTAGAACGGAGTTCATGGTCAAAACGAGTTATTATTCGATGAGGGATCGCGATGTGTGTACGTGCTTATTGCATAAAGGCGGACGTGACGCCACTCACAGCTCCCTAGAGGAAAGTACGCAGATCATTAGACAATAATTAACCTTGAAATGTACTGTACTATGTACAACGTGACCATTTATTTTTTGTACCAGAGCGGGACATCTGTGGGAATAAATAATAATAAAAAGGTTTTTGGTGTTTTACAAGTTTTTAATATAGAAGATCGAATAACAAAAAGTAATCATAGCACTAAACACAAAATAGTAATAAATAGGCACGATTTATTAAGCCCCAGTAGTAGCGTGACTTCCAGGCAGACACATAATATACCTACTCAATAATTGCAGAAAAGTTTGTTAAATCAAGAGTGTTTTACGAAAGTGCTTTAATAATTCGATCCAACGGTTTTCAGTAGTAGTTCGATGAAGCATTTCGGGAAATACTTTTTATTTATCGTTTGGTCTATTTTCTAAAGCGGGACTATGTCGGCCTTGCTGGGGACACCGGGACAGACTTTCTGAAAGCGGGACTGTCCCGCCTAAAGCGGGACGTATGGTCACGTTAACTATGTAATGTATCAGCCCATATACGTCCAACTGCAGGACAGGAGTCTCCTCTACAATCGACAGTCGATTGAGTGGTTAGGCCATATACTCCACCACACTGGCTTAGTGAGGGTTGGCGGACTTTACATATCATAGTGATTCTTACAAATGCCTATGGTATGCAGATTTCCTCATGTTTTTTGCTTCACCCTACTGTATCAACTTCAACGAAACTGCTGAGCTCGGGCGTTTCTACAACCGAAAATTTAATTGAAAAGGTTTTAGCCATATCTACAAGGGCCTAGTGCATAACCTTGTCTTTGATATATTGTTTATACATGTTGCGCATTCGCTACTGTGATGAAATTGCGCGGGAGCTAACAGTTGATTTTTAGAAAAGAAACTAAGATTGAAACCCAACACCAAGGCCCTGTACAAATACAAATATTTACCTGTGCCGATGCCCTCATTCGTTCGTCAAACATTACAATCAAAGATACGAACTCAAAAAACATCTCTTGCCTGCAGATAGTCAATGTAACTTCGGGTGTTTACGAATAATTCTTAATTTAAGATTTAAAATAAACAAATATAAAAGTGTAATAGCAATGTATTATCATTTTGGTTTAGAAATAATATAATACCTATCACTATTTCAACTAGCGAAATGTAAAAAATATATCTTATTGAGTAATTTGTAAACAACTATATATGTAAAATGTACATATATATATTTTAAATGTTTTTGCTGTTCAAAATAGACTATCAGAAAGTAAATAAAAAAACGGCCACGGTCTTAAAAAAAATTACAATTCCAATCATCTCCTCTCGAAGGTGACACAAGGGTCATACCAGATATATTGCTTCTTATTCGTATTCTGGTCGAAGTGTGCAACGTGGAGGAAACAAATTTAATAACTCGAACCGCGAGCAAGGATGATCTAGACAAGTAATTTATTAGGCCTTGTCTTTTACCTAGTACTTTCCTCTATAAACTAGTGCTTGTACGCGGCTAATTCTACGCAATAATAAACATTTAAGGATAATAAATGGTTGAGTCGTCAAAGAATGCCAACGGGACTACAGAGTTAACCTATGCTATTAACAAGTGGTCTCTCATATGTGAGACGCCGCCTGGGCAGTTACCACTGCAATGTCTAATGCTCTCGTCAAGCAGTGGAAATTCTCTGTTGTGGTCAAGTTTAAAAGACATTGTAGCCTGGTCCGGTTTGAAGAACGTACTAGCCAGAGTAACCACTGGAAATAATGAAGCTTAACATCGTATGGCTTAGGATGGCGAGAGCAGTGGAATGCCAAGCATTGCTTTGTAATTCATCGTGTTGTTTGATTTTGGTATTGTCCAAGAACGGTCATATCGCTTACCATCGGGCGAATGGCCTGCTCGTCTCGCCGTTCATGAAATAAAAAATAAAAAATAATATTTCGACCGATGATAATAAGAATGATATTTTTTACCCTAATTTTAATTTTTCTAGTCTTTAACGTGACTTTCTGTAATAACCAAGGTGAGACTGCGATCTTAATCGCTTAGCTTTACACAAAACAATAAAAACGTATAATTAACTATATGCTAGCTGTTGGATCAAACCCAAGAATATGCATTTATTTGTACAAATACATATTTCCAACATATAATACTAGCCGTCTGGCCCGGCTCCACCCGAGTGCAGATACTTTTTGACTAGAGTCCACATCACAGACATGTTATTCCGTGAATTAACTAGTTTCTACTAAAACTCAACGTGACAGCAGTCTTTCTACTGCTTTTCCTATCCCGTGCCGTTACATCCCGTCCTATCCCATCAGACCTTTTTAAGATAATCCCGTCATACATTATTATAGCGTAACATCAACCGTTTACACAACACACGCAACGGAAACTCTCAAAAGGAGTTCCCTGTTTTTGAAACGTTTTTCACTACTGCTCCGCTCCTATTGGCCATAGCGTGATGTTATATATCCTATTTAATTCCTCAATAAATTAACAATCCAACATAAAAATGATTTTCCAATTCGAACCAGTAGTTCTTGAGATTAGCGGACAAAAACAAACAAACTCTTCAACTTTATATATTAAGTATAGAATATAGGTATGTAAATATAATTTATTGCAACAAAACTAGCATGCATAAATTATACACGGTCATTATTCACCGACATAATAAAACGAATGATTTCAATTGACGTAATATTATATCAGAATACAAAGTCGGAAACTAATTTATTAGTTTTAATAGTTATGGAGTTATGATTATTTGGCAATATTAAATTCTCAATTTTACAGTCACGATGTCTATATGTAATATTGTAATTTTACCTACTGGATGATTTTTAGAATATCGAGTTTCTTCTTTACCCCACACCAATTTAGGATTGACTCTATATATCATCTGTATCAGCCCATATACGTCCCACTGCAGGGCACGAGCCTCCTCTACAATCGAGAATACGATTGAGAGTAGTTAGGCCATATAGTCCACTACGCTGGCCTAGCGGGTTGGCGGACTTACATACCATAGAAATTCTTGTAAATCGCTATGGTATGTTGGTTTCCTCAAGATGTTTTCATGAGGTGTGCCTCGGGATTCGAACCCGCAACATATCATATTTATCATTAAATTGAACATGTTGCAAAATCATTCAAATTAAGATTTTGTCTGGTGCTTGCTTGATTTTTATTCTTTATGTTGCAATTCAAACAGCGAACTGACTTACGTAACGCAAACACTAAACCAATGAGACAAAATCGTCCCTAAATTACCATAAGAATCACTATCCAAAAATAAAACACAAAATGTTAATATTATTTAACCTTGCTATCAACATTTACCTGCTTATTAAATAATACGATGCGTTACTAATTATTACCCCAAAGGGCAAAAGTAATATATTATTTCAATTAAAAAAATTGCATAACGTTACATACGATAAGAAACTCAAACGGAAAACAAACGCAACAGTGCATAAATATAAACAATATAATAAAAAAATAAAAGGCATTTTATACACATGGACTGCAAAACTGGATTTGTTTGTACATTTGCTTTTTTAGCATTCGTTTTAATTGTTGGCGGGGCCTGTTGAGAATTCAGCTGTAAAATGATAGGCTGCGTTTTCGATCCCCGATCCCGTGACAAATAATTTGATTAAAAATTATGAACGTGTTCTGTGTCAGTACCCTAGTCGTAGTAGTATATAATAGTAGGCGGTACCCTTCCTTGCAGATTCATGAAAGTGTAGTCCACTGACAACAGCGTGGATCCACCACATAGAATTTACCATATTTACTTTTAATTAAAATACAGCAAACAGTATTTGTATTTTAATGTCCATTAAATATTCAAAAACAATTATATCAAATCGATCGCTGAGTTATTAAAGCATGCATTCGCTAAAATGTACTAAATAAAAATATATTAAATAAATAAAATCTTGATAAATACACACATATTCCTGACTCCACACTAATTCTATCCTTCCAAATGTCGCCACATAAGTAACCTAGTTGCCTACTAAGTCGTCCACTCCAATTGCAAAAATGCGTAAAAACAACAACAACAAAGCTTAAAAACTCATATTACGTGTAAAATGTAAAACGATCCAATTCGCTTAAAAACGGTAAATACCATTATATTCACTTTATCTGCTTTCAATTAAAATTATTACATAATTAAAACAGATGCATTTGCTTCAAGTATAAATTTAGATACGCAAACAAACCATGAGGCCTTTTTTTTTTTTTTTTTTTTTAACGAGGGCAAAAACTGTTTATGGTCCTCTTCCTACAGCCCTGGGGGAGGGATGTAGGAAGGATGTGTCGGGGTCACCGGCCTTCCAACCCGGCTTTGAGATGTTAATGCCGAGCTGGGTCCCTAACGCTTATATCCTACGCCGGCATACCGACCAAAACCCCTCGATGGCCCTCTTCGCGCATATTAGGATGACTGCGGTCTCTGCTAGCGTGATTCGCCTGGTACTATTCCGCAGTCAACCTATGCAGTTCGGAGACCTCTAGCCCCCCCTTCGTCCATAACAGAGCGACACGTACGTGTCCCCTTTAGCCCTATTCGGGCGTTCGCCTCGGGATTACTTTAAGGAGGGTGCCCCCCAAAAGCACCCAATAATCCCAGTGGTCCCTTTTAGTCGCCTTCTACGACAGGCAGGGAATACCGTGGTGGAATTCTTTTCGCCCCCTTGCCACAGGGCGGGGCGCCAGGACTAATTATCGCCATTAAACTGGCGCCGTCTTCTCCGATGTCTTTGCCGACGGGCGGGATCGGTTCTATCGCGATCCCTTTCTGCGCTCTCTTTCTGTGAGATAACTCGCTCACAAAAAGAGAGCACCGCCTGCCACGACCTTCGATTCCCGACCATTGAGACAATAACGGCCGGGAGTGTAAGGTCGTCCCCTACAATAGCGCGTAGAGCGCTGCGTTCTTCTTCCCAGGCTGGACATTCCATCAGTGTATGCTGGGCTGTGTCGTCTGGGCAGTTGTCACAGTTGTGACACACGGCGGACTCCTCTTTCCGTGCCACTCGCCACAGGTAATGTCCAAAGCAGCCATGCCCGGACAGTACCTGTGTCGAGCGGAAAGTCAGTGCGCCGTGGCGCCTGTCCATCCATTGGTCGAGGACAGGACGCACTGCCTCGACTAATCTAGCACCAGCACTGGGGTTTTCCAGCCTGGTTTGCCATTCCTCCACGGCAGCTCTGCGGAAGGAGGCTTTTTTTGCCTCGATCTCCCTCAGGACCGGCATTGCCCCACGGCCTATGGCCTCTTCCCGCCAATGATATGTGCGTGACAGGGATTTGGCATCAAGATCCCAGGGCAGGGTACCGGCCATAACGCAGGCCGCCTCATGGGAGATCGTGCGGTAGCCCCTGATCAACCGCTGCGCCAGGGCGCGCTGAGGCCTTCGTAACAAAGCAACACAGCTGGCGCGCAGGGACTCAGCCCATACTGGGCATCCATATAAAGCCATGGACCGCACGACTCCCATATGTAACCTTCGGCAAGGGTCTCCTGGACCTTCCAGGTTAGGGAGCAGGTTGGCTAGTGCGCCTGCTACCCTCAGCAACTTGGGTTGTAGCGCCGAAAAATGTGCGCGGAAGTCCCATCGGCTGTCAAGAAGCAGCCCAAGATATTTGAGCTTAGAGCCGATGGGAATATGCACGCCCTCGACTACTATTTGTGCCCCAACAGGTGGCACTTTCCGAGGCCCGTGAAAGCAGATGGCCTCGGATTTATGAAGCGCCACCTTGAGGCCCAATTGCCGGATCCGCCTCGCCACCTTGCTTGTGCCCGCCGAAGCGAGAGTTGCGGCTTCCTGGAAGGTCACACCTGACGCTGTTACGAGTGTGTCGTCAGCGTAACAAATGACGTCGACGCCTCGGGGATTGGTACCACGGAGTACCCAGTCGTACCCAATGTTCCACAGAAGTGGGCCAAGGACCGACCCCTGTGGAACACCGCAGGACATTGCTCTTCGGTGCCATCCATCTGAGCCCGGATACACTACGTATCTGTTTGACAGGTATGAATGCACCAAGTTCTGGAGATATGGGGGCACCCCGTGGTATCTCAGTGCTGCTTCTATGCAGGGCCAGGGCAGAGAGTTAAAAGCGTTGGCAATGTCGAGTGACACCGCCACAACGCATTTGCCCTGGGTCACTGCATCTTCCGCTATTGCTTTGACCCGCAGAACAGCAGAGATCGTTGAACGACCGCGCCGGAACCCGAACTGGACGTCCGCCAAGTCCGGGCCGACACTTTCGAGGTGCTCAACAAGGCGCGCATGAATTATGCGTTCGAAGAGCTTGGCAACCTCGTTGAGCAGCACGATGGGCCGGTAAGCCGATGGTGCTTCTGCGGGTCGTCCTTCTTTCTTGAGCAGGACCAGCTTGCCTGTTTTCCACTTTGATGGAAAATGGCCCTGCTCGAGACAAGCGGAGAAAAGACCGCAGAGCCTGGCCCCCAAGAATTCGACCACTAGCACCCAGATACGTCCGGGGATGCCGTCGAGTCCCGGGGCAGAGTTTTTACTCCGCAGTCGTAGCACTGCTCTTTCTAATTCCCCGAGCGACACAACCAGGGGTGATTCCCCTGGGGGCTCCCTTGCCGAAATGGTTATCGATGTCACCAATGAGTTGTCATTTTGAGATGGCAGTCTTGGTGGCATCGATGGAGGAACAACATTGTCAGAAGCCGGGAAGAGGGCGGCAACTACGTCTATAAGGAGCTCTGTCTGCAGACTCTGGGTTAAGGGAGGCGCCGATGGACGCAGCTTATTCAAAGCCAGGCGATAAGGACGCCCCCATGGATCCCGGTCCAATGTCCCCATAAACTCCTTCCATGCGGTAGCCTTTGCCCTCTTTATGGCTACTTGCAGCGCTCTTCTAGCCTCTTTATAGAGACCGTGAAGCATCCGCTCTTGGTCCACGTGGTTAGGCGAGCGTGTTCTGCGTCGTCTGTGCCTAGAAACTCGGCGGCGTGCCACCACACAATCTTGCCGTAGCTGCGCGAGCTCCATCGACCACCAGTACACCTGTCGCCGTGGTGGGAGGCGCTGGATCCGAGGCATAGCCGCGTCACAGATATGTGACATTGCTGCCCCAAACCATTCTGCCTCCGCCTCAACCTGCACCGGACTGACTGGCGAAGGAAGCCACGCTTGGACCTGGGCGGCTAATTCCAAGGCCTCTCTATCGAGGCGCTTCAACGCCCATCGTGGGGAGCAGCCCCTCAGGGCAGCGACTCTTCTTCTGGATTGAGTGGTAGTGGTCATAGATATGTCAAACCTGATATATCTATGGTCTGACATTGTCTCCACGTCAACGAGCACTTCCCAGCTTCGTACTCGGCGTGCAATTGTTTGACTGGCGAAAGTTATATCCACTACCGATCCCCCATTGTGTCGCACGCACGTTTGCACCGAACCCTGATTGAGAACGACTAAGCCAAGGGAAGTCACCCATTCCTCCAGAACCCTACCCCGCGCGTTGGTTGTCGTTGAACCCCAGGCTGGTGACTTAGAATTAAAGTCACCGGCAACGATTACAGGGTTGGGTTGACTTTGTGAGACCAAGGACCCCAACCGAGTGAGAAAGGCTTCGAACTCAGATAGAGGTCTGTTAGGAGAAAAGTACACTCCAATAATCCAAACGTCTCCCAATAGAGCCGCCACGCATCCTCGGTCCTTTAACACTTTTGTGAAAGGCGGGGTGTTGGCAGCACCGTTGGTTATTAGAGCCACTAAACCGTCAAGGTCGCCAGCCCAATCGTCGCGGGGCTGGATATTGTACGGTTCAGCTACTATCGCCACGTTGACCAACCACTGCGCCATGGTTTGTGTAAGCAGACTTTGCGCACCAGAGCAGTGATTGACATTCGCCTGCAGGATTTTCATCGCCATTATTGGGCGACCTCCATTGACTCAATCTCGTCCCGCGGAGGGTAGACAGGCTGCGACTGGGTCACGGCCTCAGCTGCAGTCTTTCTTTTGCTTTTCTTTATGTGAGTGCGGCGACTAGCTTTAGTCTCACAAGCCTTGCTACCGATCACATGTTCTGCAGGTTTATTCGCCGCCGCACATAGAACGCATTGCGGCGCTGATGTACATTCCTGCGCCTTGTGACCTGGTTTACCGCAACGGTAACAGAGGTCACTGCGGTCGATTTCAGCAGTACAACTTTCCCGGACGTGTCCCAGCTCAAGGCACCGGAAACATCGTAGTGCCCTTGGCTCCAACACAGAAATTCGAGCCGCCGACCATCCTACTAAGATCCGCCCTGCTTTGACCACCTTCTCCGCGGCCTTCAGGGGGGCTCTCAGCCAGACAACGCCTTGTCCGAAGCGGTTTGACCGCACCTTTCCTATTTTAATAACGTCTGTTGGACACGTTGCCACCTTGGCAAAGGCCTGTACAACCTTTTCTGGGGTAACTGATTCGTCCAGTTCCGAGATTCGTAACTCTGCCATTTTTACGGGCCGAGCAACGCGTATGTCTTCAGAACCGCAGAACGCCTCCTTTAATTTAGAAGCGAGGGTGTCAGCTTTCGCTTCATTTTCGGGACCATGAACCTGTAGAATGGTCGCACCTGTGACGGCCCTTCGAAATTTAACCGAACGAATGCCAATACTAGCGAGGTCCACTCGCGCTTGCGCCTCGGCAATCACTCGGCCGTAGGTCATTCCCTTTTCCTTCGCTGCTGGTGCCAATGTTAGTGTTACCGCGGCGGATCTAGGTATGCGTAACTTTGGCATCGTTTTGTTCTGTTGCGGTGGTTGTTGCACTGCAGGTACGGATCCAGTGGTAGTTTGCTTCTTCTTCTTGCCTCGCCGTGCCACCACTGTCCATGGCGTCTCCAAGCATGTGGGTGCAGGGGGCAGTGGTCGGGGGGCCGGCGGGGTGGGTTCCGGTATTAGCCTCTGTCCTTTTTTTCCCTTACGGGAGTTTTGGGACGGTGTAGAGAGCCCCGTATGCTCAGCCGGGATTGCGAGGGTGGATAAAGCCACTGAGGGCTCCTGCTCCCTTCTTCCGCTACTCCTCTTAGGTCTTCGAGCAGACTCAGCGATAACTACCGATTTTGATGGCAGTCCCTGGGAGCCATTCCACAATGGTACCTTTCCAGACACTCCAGCAGCAGAGGAACTGTTAGCCCGGTCGGCAGCCAAGGGGGGGCGTAAACGCGGCTCAGGAAGCAGCCGGCTCTCCAGTGCATCATGCCGTGCAGTGAAAATGTTCATTAGTCTGGCTACTTCTGCTTTATTGTTGGCTACATCGCCAGCAAGTATAGTCATCTGGTTGTGGAGGCTAGCATTCTCCGCTCGCAGGTGGGCGACTTCCGCTTCTAGTCGGAGGTTCTCAGCTGACGTGGGCATGTCCGCCAGTTCTTGTATCTCTTTGCTGACATCCTTTAGGAGACGTGCATACGTGCCCTTGAGGCTGCCAGCCTTTTCTGCGACCTTGTGGATCGCGTCCGCTATGGTATGGAGCCTTTTCTGCTTCAATGGCCCTGTATTTTCTGTGTCTGTGGACACTTGTCCTTCCGGTGTTAGCAAGTCCTGCCGATATGATTTGACTATTTCTTCAATTTCATAGTCCGCTTGTGCCTTGGTTACGTAGGCAGCTCGTCGACCCCGGCCTCTTGTCGTGGTTGCTGGAATCTTCGCCACTGGTTCCGATACGTCGTCGCTTGTGAGCGACGTTCTCGAGCATGAGCGTGAACGAGATCGGTCGGATTGATCCGACGTACGCGCCCAAAAACGCCCTCTCCTCTGTCGTGATGACGTCCGCCTTTGCCCGGATTGGACAGAGGCGGGCACCTCGTTCGACACGTCCCGTGCTGGCTCCGAGCTCGCTTTCTCGTCGCCATCCTTGCAAGGCTCACACCTTGTAAACTCCGCCTGTGAAACAGGCAACTTCTGCGTCTTGTTATTGGGTTTTTTAAAAATTGGTTCCATATTTAGTCCCACGAGTGTAGGGGAAATAAAAAGTCCGCCCAGGCAGTGCCCCCTGTACCTGGGTAAGCCTAGCGTGACCCGCCAAGAGAGTCGGCCGGTACTCTGGCGGGGGTCGCACTAAAGACTGAACTACCCGTCAGCCATGCATCCCCTCGCGGTGCGCCGCCGCTTGGGATTCGGGGTAACTTTTTAAAGAGGTTTTCTCCCTCGTAGTCCGGGCGATTAAGCCAAGACCCTCGGTCCGGTCGAATTGCGAGACATGACCACAACCTTCGAACGGATTACGAGATCGCGGTGACAACATACGTTGTCTGCCCAACGACGGGGTTCACCCGACGGAGCCCGCCTCGATCCCTGGAAATCAACCAGGTGGCTCAATAATATGCGTCCAACGAGTAAGAAGAGACTGACACCACCGTGACGGGTGCCATCCTCCTTGATGGCTACCAATGAATGGTGGCGTCAAGCCACTTTTCTACTCTGTCAGGAATTCGCCGTCGAGCAGCATGGTTGCCACACCCATGATGCCCGCCGTTGCCCGGGGTACACCGCGTGGAGGATCCTGACTCGTACCCCAAACCATGAGGCCTAATCAATTCCGTTAAATATTTATTATACGATTCATTTCGTACTTGAACCTAATATAAATCGTATTCGGCCATTCAACCATGGAATATAATACAGCATCTGGTATATTTTTTTCCGATCCTCGAGGTTATTAATATAAATATTAGCATCATTCGAGTGCCCTTGAAATGTCGAGTTTGCAAGTGAGGAATGCGGAAGAAAAAAACATTCCTCTACCTTCGTTTAAAGTATTCATAACACTTTCAAAATTTTAATTTACTGAAAGCTCCTTGTTTTTCTAACCCTTCCAAGAGGGGGTATTACAACAGGTAATTTATTAAAGGTGAATCTCATTTTAATTTAATTTTAAACAAGGGGTCGCCCGGCATTCGGAATTCGATTGTAATTTATCTTTATATAGTTGTGTACGATATTTTTGCGTGCATGCGTTTATCTGCTCACTACAATAAGCTTGCTAGTAACCTGAATAACCTTGATATTTACTGTTATTTGAATTTCCAGCCTACATTTTAATGAAACTTTATCTGAATAATATACAAATGTGCCAAATTTTATGCTCCTTTGATCACGATTGTTGTAAAAAAGTGTAAAATTTTTAAGAGTTAAGTTTCTATCTAAATGCCTACTTAATACCGGGCATCTCAAATCCATAAGGTCCATTCATCGCCCTTATGTACCCATACATACTGTTTGTAAATAAGTAAGTAAGAAGCCAAAAACACGCTTATTTTAGATAGCCCTGAAATAATGAAATAATGAATAGTAGGTTAACCGATGTTAATTTAATAATCATAATCAACAGCCCATCAGACTACACATGACTACAAATGTTGCTCCCGAACATCCAAATATTTTAAACTTTAAGACGTTTGATACATTATTAATTTTATATTTTAAATGTCTAATATATTAAAACTACGATTACGTCAATAGACATAACAAAGGTCATCAACATAAATATTGCACTTGTATGTATATCACGATTTCATATGACTAAATAAAATAAATTGAACAAAATTCTTTTAAATATGCAATTCATAAGAAACTACGATTTTTATTAAAAATAAATAAATGCAACCAACTAATTAATATTCGATTAGCTAAAATACCAACACGAATATCCATATAAAGGCAGTCAATATCGCCATTGCGAACGTCATATTAATTTAATTAGGAAAAGTATCGAAAAAAGAAGGAATTTTTGGGTGAATTCAAGTAACGCATAACACCGCCGGCTCTCCGCGCAACCCGCCGCGCCATGTCGGCGGCTCATTTGTGCGGCATTGCCGGCGTCACAAAAACCCGCCTATAATACTGCCCAGCTAATTGACGGTATATTATGTAGAAGCCATTATAGATAAAAACGTAGATACTAAAATATTTTTAAAAAGTAAATTTTAAACCTCATCGTTTAAAAAATTGTACTCAATACGTAGCATTAACATACCTACACATTTTGACTAATTATAAAATGTTACAGATTCTCCGCATATGTATTTATTTAATTAATTACTATTATTATTTAAATACTTCAGAATTCCTTATATTTTAGGCAAATAAACGGATTCTGATATTACACTAGCTACATTTGCTAAAAATAAATACCTTATGTAAGCGTTAATGTCTTCGACGTTGGCGTTCACTAGGAAAAGATAGTATTTTTTGCAATTCAACTCAAGTACATTAAATTTAATGAGGTACTGAATATTCCGCTCCCGATGGGAGCTATTGGATTGAGACCCACGCTATATGAATAACAATTGTATATTATTCGACTTGTTTTTGCAGACAAACGAAGGAAGATACTATAAAATATTCTTCTATGAATTCAGTTTCTTGTATAATGTATACCACGAACAGTTATTTCGACGTGTTATTATTATTCAAACCGTAAATTCTTAGAATACTATGAGCCTTAAATACAAACATTTAAATTATAATATATTATTTTAGCATGCCGTCACCGATTGGCATGCCCAACATAATTATTTGACGTTTATAATACCACACGTGTGACCTAGGGCGTTACTCTATGACCCGACACGAAGATCGAATGTTCGGATGTTCAATGTTCTATTCCGATCTGAATATCCAGCATCTTCTGAAAACTATTGCCATAGAAGTTTTTGTACACTTGAAAAGACCTATCTAGCGAAAGTTAATTCAAAATACTCATTCTACTTGTGATGATTTAATTTATAATTAATAAGAAAAATAATATACAGTTTTTAATAACCATATAAAAGAACTTTAATTAGGCAGTTAGGTGAAATTATAGGTAATATTATATTATTATAATTTATACTGCTTAATCATTGGATGAAAAGGAAAGCAAACAATAATTATCATGAAAATTGGCACTACAGGAAATGATGGATCCCACGCTTAAATATTTTCAAAGCTTAAATTCAAATAAATAATCCCAAAATAATAATAAAATTGTCAAAAATAGTAACAAAATACATGTAAATTTATTTCTACTGCGATGCATAATAATTGCTTTTACGTCTTAAACATTTAATAGCATAATATAATAGCATATTATGTAAACATTGACTTATGAACTTCAATAAAACTAGAATTACGCATTCAACGTTTAATTAAACTACATACATACTTGACATATACATGAAGTAATAAAAATATAGTTACAATATAAGTCGAGAGAGATATATTTCTAGAAATCGATATATAACATAGAACATGATCAAGGCTATTTTTAATTGAATTGAAAAAAAGGAAATTATCAACTCGCCCTGTACTGTACTGTATTAGCCCATATATGTCCCGCTGCAGGGCACGGGCCTACTCTACAATCAAGAGTACGATTGAGAGTGGTTAGGCAATATAGTCCACCACGCTGGCCTAGTGCGGGTTGGCCTCTCGCCCTCGCCCTGTACGTATGTAATATTATTTTGTTTACTGTTAGTTTTTTGGATATGTTTGTCTTTACTAGCTCCTTAACACGTTTTCTAAACAATATTCCAAATTTCATAAATGTATGTATATATTTTTGCCCTCGCATATCTCAAAAAGTATAAGTCAGATTTCACAAAATATTTTTTGAGTTCGATTAAGTATAGACCGTATGGTCCTTAGGAGCAGTGTAAATTTCATTAAAATCGATTCAGTAATTTTTGAGATAAAAAATACTAGTAAAAAGTCCTAACCTATCAAGTTGTTCGAAATAGACAAGACAAGCTATGGCTTCGCAAGCCAGCCCGCGTGGTTCTGGTAAGGAATGGAGAGGAGGGGATCAAATTGAACAATTCCTCAGAGCATTCCCCGTGATACAGGCGGTAGAACACGCTTAGAGAGGCGACATCCCTCCGGAGTTGTAGCGACTCTAAGTTGCTCGTAACGTCTGCATCATTCATAATGCGGATGGCCCGCCGCTGCAATCCATCCAAGGCATCGAGCAGGTACTGGGCGGATCCATCCCAGAGCTGCGAGCAGTACTCCATACCCGGCCGGACCTGCGCTTTATATAAACGACAAAGCTGACCGGGCGTGAAAAACCGACGCACCGTGTTCAGGACTCCAACCCTGATGTGGACTAGACACAAAAATTATCTGAACCCAGGCGGAGCCAGATCGGGCCGCTAGTAAATATATATTAAGTAATTTATAATGACCTTTAAAAATATTCCACAAAAAAATAGGCTGGTATACGTCAATGCTAATTCTGGATCATATTGGGTTTTCATACCGCATAATTAAATGTATTGACGATGCTAATTATAGCATTGAACTATGTATATTAAATCCACGAAGTCAAGCGTAACGCAGAATTGAACGTAAAACACCAAAATTCTCAAGAAATGTTAGATTCTGAGTAATTTCTTGATGATCGTTTCTTTATGTTTGTTACTGTTTCCACTTGTTTTATTCCTTTTATTCTCTTTTGGTGTTTGAACTGTATGTGATGTGTTGTTTTACTTAGTAATAGTAGCTCATTGGTTACATAATCGTGTCAATAAAAATTATTTCTTTTCTTTCTTCTTTCTTTACCCTCAGCAGGAGATTTTATGTAGTTTGGCATGATGATGATAATTATATTGATACTTTTCTTTTGATAAGTTAGGCCCAAGTACGCAAACATCCAGGAACGGTTGCCAGGTTAAGGATTTACAATCTCTCAATTCTTTACATTGCTCTTTATTAGCTGTTTCCACTACCTGTTGCTATGGTAAGCTCAACGCATCATCGATGACTCAAATGTTAATTATAAAATATTTATAATGTAATTCACACGAATACTAATGACTAAACGTTAACAAAAGCACAAAAATCTAACACATGGTTTTGCCCACATCTTTGACACATTCCGAGGACAGCGAGCAACTTTCTAAGGTTTTTTTAGCATTAGTCATTAACAGCTCCTAAAATTTTAGCTTGAATCATCTAATACAAATAAACTATACAACCTTCGTAGAGAAATCGGGTAATACGATAACCCTGAAGTGATCCTCGTCACAGTTGTAGGATAAACATCGTAAACCAAGGTGTACTCTAGGCTATTGTATGCTGATTTGATTCGATGATAAAGGGCTTAATGTGCTATGAATCTTGTTTGTGCCGTGATTTTATTTTTATTGATACTAGGCCTTAGGTATTACGAGTACAGATTGCAGACAGTTGAAAAATATTAATTAGATTCTACAACGAGGTATTTTACTAGCTTAACATACAAAAACTCACGCGTTTTTCCCAGAAGGGGTAGACAGGTGCAGAATGCAAATAGTATACCTACATTTTGCCTTTTTTGTTCCATCCCACGATGTGATGGAGGCGAGCCTATCACCATATCGAATACAAATTCCTGACTCCAAGCTGATAATAAATAGAAAAATCCAATATCACTTTGCCCGACCTGGGATTCGAACCCGACACCTCCGTTTTGTAATCATATCGAAGAACAACTACTACACCGAGGCAGTCCATAAACAGAATCCAATTTATTTATTAAATTAAGATAAAAATAATACATACAACAATTACACACAATTTTAGCCCCCCAGAAGGGACAAACTCTTGTGTCGTCGATATCAGAGAATACAAAAGACTCTTTGTCTCACAACACATATTTGTGGGTTTCACAAATATAAATTTTCTGAGTGCGGGTATCAAACCTGCGGCCTCGAATTCAACAACTGGTTTCGTAAAAGACTATACAACTGTAGCTGTTAATGGCTGATGTTTTTTGTATGATAATACATTGATTCAATTAACAATATCATCCTAATCCACAGAATGAAGAATAAGTTTTTTGTACCTAAAGAATGTCATACTGGAATAAAAAAGATATTTAGAACCTTGACAAAACGACTTGAAGACCGTCTTTTCATATTATAATATTTTTTATCGAAAGTTGGTTTTCACACTTTCCATACCAGAATTATATATCTGCTGTTAATTCATGGAAATTAACTGGCCTTAGAACTAACCGTCGGGTATAACCCACCAAAAAATATAGCTTTCGGAAACCGCAACATCAACATAACATTTTGCGTAGACGTGAAAATTGAAGGTCATTTAAATATTCTATAATTCACCCATAATGATCTCGACCATTAAAATCGCAATAATTTTAATAGTGACTTACAAACATATCAAATAAAGACGTTACATTACATAATGAAAGTAACAGAAAAAAACGTACTAACCATTTATTATTTACATATTTTATACTCCATCCTTTTGACTTTATTTATTTATTAAGCTTTATATACAAAAGTATACAAGGCGGACTTAATGCCTGTGGCATTATCTCCCTGTTGATTTTAAGGTGACTCAGGGATGAGCTGAAGTAGGTGTACGGATACTTAATTTAAAGATAAGGAGAAAAAAACTAGATAAATATAGAAGTTATTAAAAATTATAACTATATTACATATATTATTATTTTAAGACTTTTAAATGCCAATAATAAAATATATAAGTATTTATATATAGTTCACCTAAAACAAGAACGTAGAGATGAATTAAACGCGCCCACAGAATTTGTTTTGTTGTCGAAGAAATTGTTCTTAAATGAGACAAATAATTCTCGCTAGAAATATTCACGACCTGCAGAATTATAATGGAATACAACCGTACACGTCGTAAGTAAGTTACCTCAAGTCCGAATATGATTATTTCAAACAGAAAGTACCGACCATCGCAAATCCTAGCTATAATTCTAAAACAAGTAAAACTGAAAACTATAAACAAAAAGTAATTGAATACGCGAATAAGGTATATTTGGAGCTAAGTCTTTTTAGTCCCTGACTAACCACCATAAAACCAAAGCCGGGGTTGATTTCTGTAGATTCACTCATGTAATTATAATAAAATTTACTAACATTAAAGTAAATGATTAAATTTCAATTCCTTGACATCGGAAAAGCAACGATCATAAATAACTTAAGCAAGATAAAATCGTTAAGACAGTTTTAAACAGAAAAAAGCTGTATTTGAAAGGACCGCACCGTGTAATTAATAAAAAAATGTTTAACATGGTCTGCCATTGTAAATGTAGGTACACTATTCTAGGTTTCCTAAATCGTTATGTAACTGTAAAGTTTTTTAATCGCTAGATCATATCACACCAGCTATCGGTCGATTTGCCGCCTGTGAAACGAGAGGTCGCGGGTTCGATCCCCGCACCGAGAGAAGTGTTTGTGCGGCCCACAAATATTTCTTCCGGGTCTGGGTGTTTGTGAGACCGAAAAGTCTCTCGTAATTCCTGATACCCACGACACAAGACTTGATCTTAGTGTGGGGTCAGGGCTATGTATGTGACTGTTGGGTGTTATTTATTTATTTATTTCTATATCCTATCTATCTTTAACAAGAGTTTAAAATAGCTATCATTACTATGTAGATACAATTCTGTGCTTAAACAAAGATTCACATATTGTATGTTTATTTCACCTAGCTGTCTACAAATATGTATATGCACCATACCTATATATCTCTATGTTTGTTAACTGAAACATATAATCCATCGAGAAATCTAATGAAATCTAGAGCTATATAGGCCATAAATAAAGCTGCACTTATCCACCTTTAACTATCATAACTATCAGACTTTTAAGGCGTAAACATATTACTGTAACGCCACGCCACCCGACCCGACGCGACACGTGTCGAGTCAAATCAAATCGTAGTATTTTCTATAGTAGTTTCATTAGTATTTTTCCACCTTTATTGTCTACTGCTAGACATAGTCTTGACGCAGCCAGCATCTGCCAGCGACCTTTTAAAAAATCTTCTAATTTTCATAAATAGCTACATCTATTCATAACTAGATTATTCATGATTCGGTGCTAAAAGCGCAGTACGACTGATGCACAGAAAACCAAGTTCCCGCATTACACGTTTCGATCAATTTATGAGATTTAAAGAGACCCACCAATCGCATTCCTTTTCTTTACTTTTACTTACTTTTTTTTAAGACTGCAATACTCCAATGATATTCAAGTATTATTGATAAGAGGGACCATCGGATACGTCAGAGGGTAACCTTCATAAGCCCTCATATATTTATTCTTTATTATACACAATAAATATAACAACAGTATATAAAGACAATAAAACAACAAAATACAAAATAGCGGTCTTATCACAATAAGGCGATCTCTACCAGACAACCATTGGATCGATTTATGCGAAGGGGAAAGAAAGAGCAATGTATATATTAAAGAGAAAACCCGTGAAAGTGTGACACATTTCAGAATTAGCCTGTGTGTATCCGCTTTCAAGCAGCGTGGTTGAATCCATCAGCAAAACATAATAATAATCTGGCCCCATATCTATATTGCACTCCAAAAGGGTATTTTTTTGCGTACAAACACCATTAAAAAATACGATAAAAAAGTAAGTCAAATACCGTATAATGAATGTTTCATCGTGACATAAATCTTGTATGATAATTGCCCGCATACTAACGGCGTCGATCGCATACAAACAGGTGCGCTCATTTGCCAAAGTAAGCAATCAATTTGATTGGCATTTATGGTGGTTTACCATCGAAACGGTATCAACTGAACTGGTTCTAGGGAAGAGGTTGACTCTAAATAAATATAGTATAGAGCATTGACCTGTAAAAACCAGCTGACAAATATTGCTATATTAAAATCGGACGGCAAGGCAGGTTTTCATATATAACTCATAAATAATATCGTATTTAATGTATATATTAGGCTCGATGGCAGGCCTGTCTCCTAAACGATATTCTTTCCCAGTTTATTTATATATCATGGCACTATGATGATGTTTAAACTTGCGACAGTAAGCTTTGGATTATGATTCATCGATTAATGATTTTTGCCGCACCATAACACGGTGGAAAAGTTTGCCGGTCGAAGTATTTCTTTTTTATATCTTAAACATGCGTTTTTTCATCGTAGCATGACAAAGCAAAGACCCAGGCCGTAATGATAGTACCGAATACTCTATTGTCAATCTCGAAGTCATTACGCTTACCATAATTGCAATCATAAAAAATATCACCCACCTGCCTGTCATTCACCTTTAAACTGCCAAACAGCAAGAATAGATGAACAAATCGAACAGTGAATTAACCATGGGGGGCGAATTCGTACATGAAAAATATTGAAAACGATTATTTCAATTCTAGCGTCACACTCTGGTGAGAACGAGAAATTGTCGTAGTAGTAGTTTAAATGGAATTTTTAAATGGCGGTTGTGTGCCCCTTAACCAATAAATATGTTTTGTATGTTGATATTGTAAACTTCTGTAAATTTAACTAATGTTAACTTGATATTGGTAAAATTAAAGGAGTGAAATGAAAGATAAAAGATTTGAAATATTGATACAACAAATTTGAAATTTCGCTCGATTGCCTAGCGCGCCCTCTGATGGCGAAATTACGTCGAAAAATATAAAAATGAAGCGTTGCGCATCCATCTCTGTGTATAACACTAATCTATGGAATTAGCTAGGCTGTAACTTTGTACCATTGCCCTTATTGCTGCAAGTATATGAGCTGATACATAGAGTAATATTAACTGCAGTCGTAAATCCTTAGACACAATTAACATGATCTTATAGAAATCAATGCAATTATGTTAATATAAATACGAATCATATAATATATTACATGTAAGCATTATTTACGCCCCTATGTCGAATGATATCTAATTCATAATCATGATTCCGGGTTTTACCACGTTGACGTACAGGATGTTTTGAGCGGCAATTTTCCACTGCCTAAACATTACACATGTTATTAAGATTTGCGTAGAAACATTTTAATAGTAGTAAATTACGTACCAGTTTATGTAAGAGAAAGAATAGTGAAGACAACAACTAAAACTCCATACGACCTTATCTACTAGATATAGATACCCCACATAACGAGACCTGAACCTTTGTTCTTCACCTTACGCTTCCACTTTGGTAGACTTATAAAATTGCTAATTAAAACATACATATATAAACTCACGCCTTTTTCCCAGAAGGGGTAGGCAGAGGTGCCAGGACACCCACATTTCGCCTTAAATGTTCCATCCCACAATGTGATAGGTGGCGAGCCTATCGCCATATCGGGCACAAATTCCTGATCCCAATCCGGGATTTGAACCCGAGACCTCAGCTTTGTGACCGTACCGTAGTACAACTACGCCACCGAGGCAGTCAAATGCTAATTAGAAAACATGCATTTTCAAAGATAATAATATAAAATAAAAAATATGGAAAAATATTTAAAGTATTATATTTTTTAGGAATCCGGATGCATGGGCATGCGTGGTGGTCGATGCGCGTGGCCACGAGGTAGGGTGGTGGGCGGGTCATCCGTCCTTCACTCCATGATGCACACGCGTGGAAACAAGAAAGACTACGACCGATGGGCGGCCAATGGCAATCCAGGTATAACACATATCCAAGTCAATAGCATTTTCATATTCACCATGATACCGATTAGCTTCGACCTCATGAAGCTATTAAGAACCCTTCATAGTGAAGATATGCCCCCAAATGGCAAACGCCGTACACTGTTTAGGATCTGTGGATTTACCCACAGAACGGTTGAATATGGTAGTTGAACTGTGTATCGTCATCAGCCCGTCCGCGTCCACTGCTGGACAATGGCCTCTCCTACGGCAAGCCACTGATCCCGATTTGTAGTCTATCATGTCCAACCATTACCAGCCATCTTACGAATATCGTCCCTACACCTAACATCGGATTTATCGTATTTGTGTCGGTGTAATAATAATAGCATAATAGCAATAAGTGCGTGGTGGCCTGTTGGTAAACGGACCAGACGCGGCTGCCAACCTGTTCACGGTGGTCGCGGGTTCAAATCCCAGGGCACACTCTGACTTTTCGGAGTCATGTGTGTATTGATAGTCAATCACCACGCACTATAACGGTGAAGGAAAACATCGTGGGGAAACCTGCATACCATAGCGGTTTATAAGAATTTCTATTGTATGTAAGTCCGCCAACCCGCACTAGGCCAGCGTGGTGGACAATATGGCCTAACCACTCTCAATCGTACTGTCGATTGTAGAGTAGGCCCATGCCCTACAGTGGGACATATATGGGCTGATACAGATACAGATACAGAATAATAATAGCAATCGACAATTAGTGATGTTCTATCTATATCTGCAATCTGGAACGCTATAAAAAAGCTTTGTTCTTCTAATGTTATAAGCCCCAAAATAACCTAATGAATGCTTACAAAAACTGCATTAATTAACATTATGCAGTGTAGTGTAGCAAAAAAACTATGTGTAATTTTAAAATGATGCCAAGGAACAAAAGATTTTTTACATTAAATACTTAAGAAAATATATTTTTTTTATAAAATATTTTAAACAATTAAATTTCTAACTCTTCGCCACGATTGTGTATACATAAAAAATAAATAAAAAATTACTATGGGGGAAGAAAATGTAATTTACTCCCCGAAAAAACTATATTACTCCTAGAAGCTGATATAGAACAAATCCCTTAAATATTAGATAGTTAATTATTACTAGTAATTACACAAATGCTCAATACCATAACATATAGAAAAGAAATATGATGCATTATATACTTACCATGTTTATTTTTCCTTTCTTTATGTGACAGGATGGGATTACAAAACTGTACTCAAGTACTTCAAAAGATCAGAAAACATGAAAATACCTGAATTATCAAAGAATAAAAATTATCATTCTACTACGGGTGAGATGCCATTGCAGTACCCTGAATGGAAAACACCTCTGTCCGAAGCATTTTTGAAGGCAGGCGTAGAGACTGGTGGGAAAATAGTAGACTACAATGCAGAGAACCAAATCGGATACTCAATGATACAGTTCACGACGCACAACGGTACACGCGTGAGTGCTAGCAAGGCTTTCTTACACCCAATCAAGCAAAGAAAGAACTTCCACGTCACAAAACATTCTATGGTGACGCGCATTCTAATAGACCCTGGAACACGCAAAGCGTACGGCGTTGAATTCGACAAACGCGGCAGGAAGTACAAGGTCATGGCCAAAAAAGAAGTCATTTTATCCGCTGGTGCCATAAACTCCCCTCAGATATTAATGATCAGCGGAATAGGTCCGAAGGACCATTTGACTGCAAAGAATATAAGCACGATAGTCGATTTGCGTGTAGGATACAATCTTCAAGATCACTATGCCTTAGGAGGGTTAACTTTCCTGATCAACACTACTGATTCTATACGGTCTGAACGCGTCGCCACTATGAACAATATTATTGAGTACTTTACTTACCACACCGGTCCTTTATCAGCGCCTAGCGGTACAGAAGCACTCGCTTTTATCGATACAAAGGACCCGAACAATGATAATGGATATCCTGACTTAGAACTGCTTTTTGTGGGAGGATCCTTAGTCTCTCAGCCAGCCTACAAACAGGCATTTGCAATCAACGATAGAGTATTTGAAAAGGTCTTTGGACCAATACGAGATCGGGACACATGGATGGTGTTTCCGATGTTATTATTACCGGAATCGAGAGGAAGAATAATGTTGCGAGATAAAAATCCTTATCACAAGCCAATTATCTACGCAAATTACTTCTCTGATAGCGGACATGATCAGAGAGTTATTCTTCATGGAATCAGAAAGGTTATACAACTATCCAAGACCAAGGCGTTCCAGAAATATGGGAGTAAGTTGCACGACATACCGTTACCTAACTGCGCTCATCACAGATTCAATTCTGACGACTACTGGTTCTGCGCTATGAAAACGATAACCAACACTATATACCATCACTGCTGTACCAACAAAATGGGACCGAAGGAAGATCCTGAAGCTGTAGTGGATCCAAGACTAAGGGTTTACGGTATTTCTGGTCTGAGAGTGGTGGACGCTAGTGTGATGCCACATGTACCAGCGGCTCATACCAACTCGCCTACCATGATGGTAGCTGAAAAGGCAGCTGACATGATTAAGGAAGATTGGGGGGTACCTGTGAATTCTAGATGAAGGAAGGTAAAACTAATTAAGTTCGGTACATCCCAGTCATGTGAAGAAACTATATTAGTTACCGCTTTGGAATGAATTAAGAGATTTTCAGAGTGCATTTAGTACGAAAATATAGTTAATTTCTAATATTTATTCCATGTAGCATAGATGAAACGCAATGAAGCGTGAAGTATTGATTATTGAAGATCTAAAGCATATAAAGCTTTAAAATTACAGTTTTAATATAAATGTTACATTAACACTTCATTTCGATTTAGTATTTGTGGATAGCAAAATAGATTTGCAGCAATGAAATAAGGTGTGAGCGTAGTTATTCAAACAAAAAACATAATTACGTTTGATATTTTCTTTGTTTTGTCATATTAAATAGCAAATGGATGATTAAAATAATTTATGGCTCTTACGTCATACTGTCGGGACAAGATAATTTATTACGAACATTATAATGTCCGAACGAATAGTTATTTTTTTAAATTTATTTTCTACATTCCCGAACTACAGACTCTCTTACGAAAATAAAAATCATACATCATCGTATTTTACTAATTATCATTGTATATTTAGAAAAAGCCAGAGAATTATTCGAGTTTTTATTTAAGTTGTTCATTGAACATCCTTAAACCACATATTTTTTATTGAACGAATATTGTAAAAAGTAATTGATATACAATTTGCTTACAATGTTCCTAGTGTTTATATTCATAATAAATGATTACATGCAAAAATAGCCAATAAAAACTTGTAAAATAATTATTGTATTATTTCCTCGTAGCGTGCGTTTTTATTTACATTACATGCCAAGTTATACCATGATGACATCAATGATAGAAAAACTTTGCCGTGTCAAACATTCATTACATTTACTCATTAACTATTCACGGTTAAATATCATATTTCATAATATTAAAATACGACATCACAATACACAATACATAACACATTATACAGGGTATATCTTGATATACCATATACTCGTATATTGCAGTCTTGACTGCTATTGCTGAAATGGTATGGTAGTTTCAGTGACTTTAAAAGAGAGTTCGACCACAATGCAACTAAAAATTTTGCAAAAAAGAAAATAACGTATCTTTTTGTTTATTTTTCCTATCATCTATTATTATTTTACATACATAGTTTTTTCTAAAATAATATTGTATATCCTTTTATTTTATAGACGCTATGGTCCGCAATTGTTTAATTTTAGCAAAAATTATTGATTTACATTTACCACCCAACACGATGATATTTAAAAGATCACAAAAAATATCGCGTTTCTTTGCGAAATTTTTACTTGGATTATGTTTGTAGTCGTTAAAATTACCACCCAGCTTCGTTTTCGATCAGCAGTCTTGATATGTATGAAATTCTAAAAATTATGTATATTGGTAACAAAAGACGGCTTGGACATTTTACAGTTGTCGTGCAAACACTTATTAGACTTGTGATAGGAAATATTTACGAGTAGTATAGTATGTAGCTTATATCATCTAAGACTTCAACAAAATGTCTGTGAGAGAGTGGTAGAGATATTTATTCTAATTAATTTACGGATATCCCCTCATATCTACTCTATTTCACACCCTTCACAAGTTTGTCACATCATATCTTTGAAAAATATGCTTTTTTCTTCAAACGCCATACCCCGCCGCAATTTTCGAAGACATTTCGAAAAGAATAGAGAAAGGTATGCTAAGGTCACACAAACAGGTATAATGGGGGATTCAGACATTTAATGAGGTTCATTAAACTATGTGTATTGAATGTAGGTGTAAAATTCAAAAATTTACAACTTTTAATTTACAAATATTTTAACATTTAACACTACATTGTCATGGACAAAAAAACGACTATTGTGTTGTACAGTACAGCTTAACATTTAACCCTTGTCAGGCAGTCAGATCGAAGTGTTACATAGGTACATTAGAATAATAAAATAATAATAAAAAATATTTATTTAACACATACAAAATACACTATATAACCTTATGAGATACCTATGTACATGACACTAGCATTCATCAGAAAAATATTCGAATTGATGAAATGACCGAATGAAACTAAACAATTGATGAGAGTTTCCATATAGTGGTGGTAGTAGTGGGACCAAAATATGTACCGAAAAATAAACGACTCCGCGCAACCTCCATAAACCAATCGTAAATATTATGTATACGAGTATGAAGACTGTCCCGCCCTCACACCCACTACTGTAGCTCCGTAAGCCAGGATCAACAGTGGCACGCAATGTTATAACACCGAACGTTGAAGCTCGGCGAGTCTCCGGGAATGTCTAACATATCTTTAACCCGCAACGAAATCAATCACAAAGTGAAATTAATAGGAGGAGTCGGAAATAAATTACTGTCCACTTCCCAAAATATTATGTATATAGCAATTATTTGTAAAGCTCGACAAAAGGTTAATTCAAAATATTAATTCAAGTCATATTGCCCTATTACCAATACTTCTAGAACCTTCATTATCCATAAAAATCGAACCAATAAAAGTACCCTATAACGTCATCATGTTGAAACATAAGGTAAACGCAAACATGTCATTGTTGTCAAATAGTTTCCGCACGTAGGCCCATATAGCTCTTACAATAGCCATTACTAGTTCCGTTCTAGGTATACCAAGGTGATACGCCAAAAGTGATTGCTATCTGCCTACGTAGTTCATCAAGTTAATAGTAATTCTGTTTACTGGAATCCAATCCAAGGCGTTTGATAGGGTCTGGCACCGAGGTCTTCTGTCCAAGCTTCCGGCATACGGTCTGCCCGGCAACCTGTGTTCGTGGATTTCCGGCTTTCTGCATGGGCGTAGAATGCGTGTAGTCGTTGACGGACACGCTTCGGCGCTCATGTCGGTAAATGCCGGAGTTCCTCAGGGCTCGGTGCTGTCGCCCACCTTGTTTATTCTGCATATCAATGACATGTTGTCGCTTGGCAACATTCATTGCTATGCAGATGACAGCACGGTTCATGGGCGATACCACTGCGGGCCTCCAGGTTGCCGAGTCGAAACTGTGAAGGGACGCGAAGATCTTGTCATTGAGCTCAACCGGACCTTGGATCTCATTTCTACATGGGGTTCTAGGAATATGGTTGAGTTCAATGCCAAGAAAACCCAGGTGTGTGCGTTCACGTGCAAAAAATCCCCGTTCTCTCCCCTCCCCATTCTTCAGGGTGCTCCCCTCTCAATGCGGAATGACCTAAGTATCCTTGGTGTGGATATCCGCTGTGATCTCAATCCAAGGGACCACATCGAGGGCGTAATAACTGCCACATCACGCAGGGTTGGAGTCCTGAACAGGGTGCGTCGGTTTTTCACGCCCGGTCAGCTTTGTCGCTTATATAAAGCGCAGGTCCAGCCGGGTATGGAGTACTGCTCACATCTCTGGGATGGATCCGCCCAGTACCTGCTCGATGCCTTGGATGGATTGCAGCGGCGGGCCATCCGCATTGTCAATGATGCAGACGTTACGAGCAACTTAGAGTCGCTACAACTCCGGAGGGATGTCGCCTCTCTAAGCGTGTTCTACCGCCTGTATCACGGGGAATGCTCTGAGGAATTGTATAACTTGATCCCCTCCTCTCCATTCCTTACCAGAACCACGCGGGCTGGCTTGCGAAGCCATAGCTTGTCGGTCCAAACCATCCCGGCGCGAACCAAACGGTTCTATAATTCTTTTTTGTGCCGCACCGTCAGGCTGTGGAATTGTTTGCCATCTCACGTGTTCCCTCCTTCCTACAATCCTGGGTCCTTCCGCCGTGGTGTGAAGAGGCACCTTAGCAGGCCGGCATAATTGTTTCCATTGGCATGGGACTGCCGTCCGATGCCAATGGATACTCTGCCTGGGCGGCATTTGCGCTTACCATCAGGTGCAATGCCGCCACTATGCCGGGCCATTATAAAAAAAAAAAAAAAAAACTAAAACTATCTCATCATTGTGGCAGAACCACGCTGCTGTCATTCATTACTCAGCTTGGAAGATCAGGGGAGTTACTGTTTTGTCCGACACAAACCTCGATTATGCGAACGATAGACGTCCACGTATAATATAAAAGTGTTCTACTTCTAAAAATCAATACTATTACCTTGGATCAAATATACACCAGATTATAAATAACACCGAGACAAGTGTTTGTGAGGCCCACAAGTATTTGTCTCGGGTGTTTGTGAGACCGAAAAGCTGCTAGAGGCTTTTCGGTTCCTGATACCCACAACACAAAATTTAATTAATCTTAAGGTGGGGTCAGGTATGTATGTAACAGTTGGGTGTATTTATTATCACTACATAGTATAAAACAAAGTAGCTTTCTCTGTCCCTATGTCCCTTTGTATGCTTAAATCTTTAAAACTACGCAACGGATTTTGATGCGGTTTTTTTTTAGTAGTTAGAGTGATTCAAGAGGAAGGTTTATATGTTTAAGACGTGCATATTATTGTACAGAAATCTATTTATACCCAGACGAAGCTGGGCCAGGCCGTTAGTTTACAATATAGGTAAATAAGTAGCTAATTATTTAGTTATATTGTAATAGTCCGCCAACCCGCACTAGGCAAGCGTGGTGGACTATATGGCTTAACCACTCTCAATCGTACTGTCGATTGTAGAGTAGGCCCGTGCCCTGCAGTGGGACGTATATGGGCTGATATAGAGATAGATTGTAATAGTTTGTAAGATTGTTGAATAAAGGCTATTATTATACCTTGTTAGCCGCTCCACGCGGATACGAATGGCAGTCCCAGTTTATAATGCCAAAGATTTTATTTTTGTAATATATACTGAAAGGACCAAGTGGTATCAATGCACTAGATGATAACTACAGTACAGCCTAGACTATCCCGCGACGCGAAAATTATCTTTGGCCGGCCGACACAATTAAGCCAACTTGATCGAAAACGAATATACACAGACTTAACCCGAAAGGTATCACTGTCGCGCGGATATTTATGACTGGTTTAAACCTCGTTTGCCACTCCACGCTGATACGAATTCCAATTCCATTTTTAATGTCAAAGTTTTTTTTGGTTTAGGTACTGAAGCGACGCGGTGATATCAATGCTTTGATGATAACTACAGTACAGGTGGGACTATACAGCGACGCAAACATAATCTTTCCACCTGGTCGAAAACGGATATACACAGACTTAACCCGAAACGTGACACTGTCGCGTGGGTATTTCTGACTGGTTTATACCTTTGTCGCTATCCGCACGGAATAGGAAAATCCTAATAGCAAAATTATTATTACCTATCGAAAATCAGCATAATTAATTCGAAATTATAATAATTCAAGCAATTGCTGTTATCGTGGTTGTCATAAAGGCGTCTTTACGCGGCAGGTTGTAGTGGACGACCTTAGCATTGCCCACAAACCCGTTTCATAATTTACCATATAATCGTGTTTTGTTATTATGAATAGAAATTCAGTGTAACTTAATAGCCCTTGTAGACTGATACATTTAAAAAAAGAACTTCTTCTGTATTGAAAAATGTCGATGGGTGTAATCTTTACTGTAAGAGCCTTTTAACTTAAAAAGGTTAAAATTCAATTTTATCGTTTGACGAAGTGTAAGATACCCTTTTTACCTTAATATTTTCCATGCGGCGATAGCCATAAACAAGGATTAAAATCTTCCATGATGACCAACGGAAACATATTGCCAGAATGAACTCTGTGTATACCTCAATATAGAGAATTATAGGTACTACAGTATATGAATGACTTTAAAATAAAACAAGTGTTAACCACTATTTAAAAAAAATGAACATCGCTTAGATAGTAAAATAGTCGTACTAATGAGAATGGTCAAACTTTTCGAAATTGTGTAAATTGAGTAGAAAAGCCAACGCTGGCCTGGGAAATACAAGAAATAAAGGAAGATTGTATACATTCAGAAATATGTTCTCCGAATACATTAAAGATATTCGTAATATAGTAATAACTTCGAAACACGAACTTGCACAAGTTTGAGAGGTCGGTGTACGAACGCAGCGCCGTCGTCCGACCACGCGAATTCAATGCGCCGACGCAAGTCAAGTTCACGGCACTTTATTACATAAGTTACGAGTAAATTACGCGTTCTTTAGTACTAAGCACTACATCATTTCTCAAAGTAGGTACTTTATTATACACATTTTATTCGCCTTTGCGGAAATCCATGTAAGGAAAGAACCATAAGGGTCTCTGCTCCTACATTGCAGCATTCCATTTACAAAGATTTTTTATCTGACACGTTCATAACACGACCATTATATGTCTACTACGTTATAGTGGCCGATTTATGTCATAATAATAACAATACAATAATACAGCATTTTATAAAAACACAAAATAAAAATTTGATGAATCAATCGCCAGCCTTGTCGCTAATAGCGATATCTTCCAGCCGGCTATAACGACGATTTATACGATTAAAGCTTTATATTATCACTTTTATCTGGTTTTAACCTGTTTTGAATACAATAAATCCATGACAAATATTTACACAAGTCTCTCATTCTCAAGCATATAAATTATGCAAATAATTGATCCCCCTATAGAATAATCATAAACTGCACAAAGCATAATATGATTTATGATAAAAATTCGTTTATTTATAAACCGGTAGAACAAGTCATTTATAATACATACATACATAAACTCACGCCTTTTTTTCAGAAGGGGTAGGCAGAGGTGACAGGCAATCACATTTCGCCTTGTATGTTCCGTCCAACAAAGTGATAGGTGGCGAGCCTATCGCCATGTCGGGCATAAATTCCTGACTCTGGGCTGATAATGAATAGAAAAACCCAATATCACTTTGCCCAACCCGGGTTTCAAACCCGAGACCTCAGCTTTGTGATCGTACCGTAGTACAACTACGCCACTGAGGCATTATTATTTACAATAATAATAATCAAATAAATAAAACACGTGTTGAAATCAATAAATACTATCAACAATCGGCATAAGTATCTTAATCCGATGATTCCAACAAAAAAATCCAAACATGAATAACATTAACAATAAATAACGATAGATTTATCTCACGCCAGTCAAACTAATTAATTTCCTAGCATTTCTTGTCTATTTTGTAAAATTTGTAAAGCTACCTAACATCATCGGTGAGATAAAGGCTCATCGTTTGCTCTGACTTGGCATCTCGAGCGGATGGGATCGGATCGGAGTGTAAAGGAACATATTTGAATTGACCAACCGGTCGACCAAGATATCGCTGGAACGATATCGTGGAAAGTGACCTGTTCCAACTTCGAGTCAGTAATTGGTGAGAGGTAGAATGAGAATAGTGGTAGAATAGAGATAGCTGGAGAACTCTCGGAGGCTAAGACCCACTTTGGGTAGCTGAGCCAACGGCGTTAGTTCAGTTGGTTCTTTAAGACGCTTGCCTCCACAAATATATTTATTTTCTAAACCTATCGGACCTACCTACCTTTAGCTTTACCTATCGGATGCGTCACTGATCTAAATCCTTGATTTCACCACACGGTAGCGGTCATCTCTTGGTCTATAATCCTGATTTTATTATAATCCGGCATCCAGACATTCGGCATCAGGATTTATTTATTATATTATCAATGTGTTAGCAGTTTGCGCTAAGGATGACAGTCAACTACAACTGTCGCGTAAATTCGAGCGTCTATGGATAGTTATACGAAGGCAAGGTCAGATTGGTGTGTCAATAAATAACTAATAAATTGTATCCAGGCGAATCTAAACCTAACCCCTCTCGATCGAACTTTCGATTTTAGAGAAGGTTTGTGTAGAGTACATTACAGTACAGAATCTAAACCGAAATGCTAATATCCAATGACACAATATTAATCTTTTGAACTCAACAATACCATATTATAACATGTTTAATGCAAATGAGGTTATTTTTGTAAAATCCCCGTATGACGTTGTATGGAAGTTAGGTAAAAGTTATGGTAAACACCGGAATATTCCGAGCGCACAGGCTGTGCGTCGACAAGAAATGTAAAAATGTGTTTATTTTTAGCCCTACAGATAATTACAATTAAAGTTTTCGTTTCAAACTCATATTATTATTTACACGATACCTATATCCAATTTCAACTATGAAAAATGTTTGTCCATCTCTGTTTGATGCTCTGTTTGTTGCGGGACTTTCTCTGACAGATAATTATTTTTGTAGGAGTAACTTCTAAGGCAACTTTTTGGAAAACAAATTAAGGCTACGCATAAAAAAGCATTAAAATTAGTAGTGTTTTAAGATGATATTATAACATGCGTGTGGCCCAGTTCACTGGGTGTTTTCGGTTTATTTAAATAATAATATATATCGGACTCCACCGATAGAAAAATTTTGTGTGTACTTTAAAACTGGTTCTTGATATTCAAATTTAGGCGTGGGATGGGGAGTTACTTAAACTACATAATGAATACTTTAAATGTGATATTTATTTTTCCGGTTCCGGTTTGAAGGACGTAGTAGCCAGAGTAACCACTGGACATAATGAGGCGTAACATCTTATGTCTCAGGATGGTGAGCGTAGTAAAATGCCATGCATTGGTTTATAATTAATGGTGTAGTTTGGTTTTGCTAGTGTCCATGAGCAATCGTATCGCTTACAATCAGGCGAATGGGATGCTCGTCTCGCCATTCATCTCAATAAAAAAACTCTTGTTGACTTCTCCTGGACACCCGAAAAACACCTTTAACATCTATCTTCACGTGAAAAAATGAGTTTCAGTAAATCACTTCAGAATTTTTTTGCATTATGGTGGTGGACTGTTCACCACAAAACTGTTTTTAAATAACACAAATTAATATTCTATTGCAAAATATTTACAACAATGATACGCCACACGATCAGCTTCCGTGTTACCGTCCAAAATCGAATGAACATTTTCCTCCTCGTCTTCCCTGGTACCATCCAAGGTGAAGGTCTAGTCCAACTAGCCTTGGACTAGATAACGCGACCGGCTAGACAATATCACTATCAAACCGATACACCACACTTCACATACAAAAATATATATTCCATTATATTTTAAAATTATTCACAGAATGTTGTCTAATGAATTTATCAACATTATTATCATACAGAACATAAAAACATTAAATACCTTCTGTAAAAATACTAGTTTACAAAAGGTATGTAATGTTTTTAAACTATACAATATTCAAAGTTCTATTTCATTTAATTTAACATGTCAATATGTAATAATTATGAACAGTTTGCAAGATTACCATTTTCTGCGAAAACACTCACAAGTAATTAATAAGTAATTTATTGTTATGCACATATTAATACAAGTTTAGTACTTCTGCATACAATTCGCGACACCATTTCCTTTTCAGGACGTGACGCCTTCACACGGCATTGGGCCTACCGTCGTACCAAGCATAGATCCCAGACCCAATGGGCTGACGAGATTATTCAAAACGAAAAACCCACTTAGTTTATTTTTAATAGAGGCAAGACAAATTGACTATAATGTACGTGAAAATTAGCGGTGCAGGGTAAACCCAAAAATGCTTGCTTTAAGTACTGTGACAGGTTTACAGGTTTTCCGTGATAATGTATGATCGCTATCAGTTTGAGCCCATGTTACAACAGGTTACTTTTATAAATCATGTCTTGCCAGCAGATACCTATTCTATATTTACGTTCGTTCCTTTCAGCCGCGGAAAGTTCCCTGCTGAATATAGGCCTCTCCCAATGATCTCCACATCGACCTGTTGAAAGTCGCCTGCTCCCAGCGATTTACAACTAAATTCTTAATTCCTCTATGTATATTTCAATTATACTGTACTTACCATTGTACGTCACAGTGTTCTTAATGTCACACCAGTGTTTTGTACATACTCGTAGGTATATCAAAATCATGCAAAATAACATGTAACCAAATTCCACACACTGTCAGTAAGTACATCACCTTCCCACATATTTTCATCACTTTATGACCTATAATTATAATATCATTGAAAATAATCACATGTTCATAGATATCATGATTCCCCTTGAACTTTTACTTTAAAAAATCAATAATTCTGTTGGAGACAGACAGGATGCAGACAGACCTCTATACGTAATTATGTATATCTGTTACTTGCCTGTTTGTTTCGGATGCGATATATTTTATAAACTATACTTCACTTTTGTTGTAATGAACAAGTTTAGTACCAATCAGACTGGATCGGTAGGTCTATTGAGAATGATATTAAACATAAAAATTGTCTTTCAGTTTGCGTGTTAACCCATATAAACGGACACAGTTTTACAAAAAAATATCGTCCCACTCCAAAGCACAGACTTCTTTTACTGCTCATAAAACTCGCCCTATAATCCACCCTCTGGCCTACTGCGAGTTGGCGAACTTCACAAACCAAAGAAATTCTTATGCAGGTTTCCTAGCAATGATTTCTTTTACCGTTCAAGAGCATGGTAATTGTCAACGAATTATTATTATAATAGCGACAAGCTTAAGATGCGTGCAGTGGTATTCGAACCCACTGAGTACATTTTACATACTGTTCGAACCGGCGACTAACATAACATTCCACAGTTCACACCCGGAAACTTTACAAAATACCACCTCAGACTTATATAAAATAGTCTTATTGTTTTCAATTACACTACATCACTTGAAAGTTATTTTTTTATTAATATAGGTATTTTCATACACAACTACGACGGTCCTACAGGTTTATTATAGTAGAAAATATTAACACTTATTGATAATGATATATTTTATAACGCGCCTGTCATTACTCATCTTAAAATACTGCGCTAAAGGATTATATTTAACTACTTTTTACTGTAAATTCGGTACTATATTCATAATTTATTATTAAAGAAAATTCAAGTAAGTATTATATTACTTTATTACATTATGAATTATGAAATGTTATAATACCGCTCGAATTACTGTTGTATTACGAAAAAAATATGCATATATTTTCAATAATATTATTTCGTATATGTTACACTGCCAATGTTAGTAAGCTCAAAATCAACAGGTAAGAATATTATACACTCAGTTCATTATACTTTTGTCGAAAACTTCATCTATTTAAATTCACAATAAATAACAAAAAACGAATGTATATTGCAAAAAAAATCAAATTATTTTCATCATTATAAATAACTATCACAATTGCTTCTAAATATATTATTACAATTTATTCCCGAATATATTTTTAGCTTTATGCATCCAACCACCTAAAAGAAATTTTAAAATTATTTAATTAATTAATTAATTATTTAAAAATTTGCTTATCAACGATGCAGCACAAAAATGATAATCGTGAATCATTGACACAATACAGCATGAATGACAGTACATAATGACACAGATTAGACAGCGTACAGTCTGCCTAGCATCCACGGTGCGTTCGGACGAGACTGCACCGACGAGGCTGAGCGCAAAGCTGCGCGGGCGACTGTACGCCGCCCAGAGGTCACGGTGAGTGTCACAGAGGCGTATTTTCTCACCTAAATAAAACAAGAGGAGTTGGTGGCACGACGTCCAGTGGCGAAGAGTCCGTGATCCCAAGCCGTGGTACTGTCGCAGACAAGACGTGTGTACATGTGACATTACTAATAGTGTTGTGCTTTAGTTCTAATTGGATACATTATTCAAATGTGAGTATTTTAATTTTTAATAATTGCTTAATTTTATAAAAAAACAATAGGGTGTAATATAATCTTTCCTTCGAATTACACAAAAGTAAAACTATTAAATAAAAAAATAAAATACGTTAAAAAAAATTACATGGTGTACTATTCTATCGTACATTTTCGTTACGTAAAAAAAAACGGAATAAAAGTGCGATACAAACAAAATAATTTTGGTATCGTAACACAGTAGAGCACCAAAAACATAACTAAATCTCATCAAAATTTAGGTCAGTCAAGTACAAATTAATAACTAAACTGTAATTACCTTAAACCGTAATTGTCTTTTTTTTTTGACGATTTACAAAGTCATATTTCATTCTAAAAAAATACTAAACATAACATTTATTGTAATATTATTACATCATAAATTATAATTCTCACCATGGCAATGATACTATCCTATCACAACATGAAACGTTTGAAAATGATAAAAAATGTTCACTCCATTATTTCATTTGTTGCTCGTGCTTGTCAACATTAAATACATTTTTGTCACGTATGATTAGGGCGAAACATAATCTCCTAAAATGTAGCTCCTCATTTTTTTACTTAATACTAGGTGGAATTCAAAACAATAGCGTTCCTCAATCCTCACAAAAAATACTGACTATTTATATAGAGAAAACGTCAACACTGAACGAATTGGCAAACCGAACTATGTGATAAACGACATCCATACACAACTACAGAGTGGAACCAAAATTACGAGAGTTGTATGTTCAAAAATATTGCACAAGCCCGGTTAGCAATGAAACTCAAAACGTTATCATTATTGCGCGATCAATCTGATATTTAGAAGGAGTTTGATGATTTTCGATGTGTTATAAAATTAATTAAATTGATAATAATAATTAATTTTCTATCTTCGCATATTAAGTATTGATATTTGGTTTAATCCACACCTACAATAGGCCAAAATATTAATATTTATGTTACATAATAATTCTGATTACAATTTTACTATTTTCTGTCTAGCTAGGATCATCGCGCGGGAAACACAATCCAATTTTGGTCGTTATTTGACAATAAAAAAATCATAGTGTTTGTCAGTCATCTCTGTCCGACATCATTATGCCGCATTATTACGATTTCAGGTACGCTGACACTTAGCCATACACGAAAAGTAGACTAACAATGTATTGAACAAACTACAAAAAAACACGATTGGAAATTGCGCTTATTATAAAATTAATTTTCCTCCCAAGATACAAGTATAACCTAGTTTGGGAGCCAGGGAACCAAAATTAAAGTATGAACATAATTCATATGTAATTTCCCTTAATTAGTATATTTTGATTTAGAGATGAAAATTGTATATTATGTTTTGTGCAAAATGTAATTCTTTTGGAATAATAAATACATATTTATTATTATTATTTTATTAATTTATCGAATATGTATGTTCTTAAATTTGGTAGAGCATAGTAAATTTACATTAAACTCTAATAATGATTATATGGCATGGAGTATCCCATATATTTTCCGGTAAACATTGCGTAGTGTTTTACTGGTGTAAAATACGAAACATTTAGTCTACAAATATTTTAAGAACTATTATATTTAATGCTACTAAAATACTACGAATTATCTAAGTACCCCTATTATCTTTTCAAAGGAAACATATTGTAGATACATGGATTTTAGACATACTAACATGTTGTGAAATGTACTCAATTTTAAGCCATGTGCCCACGTATTACACTACATAATTGTTTTCTATGCCCTCTTATCTGAATCTATATTAGCCCATATACGTCCCAATGCAGGGTCAAGGCCTCTTCTACAACCTAGAGTACGATTGAGAGTGGTTAGGCCATATAGTCCACCACGCTGCCCTACTCTGGGTTGGCGGACTTTACACACCATAGGAATTATTACAAATCACAATGGTACGTATGCAGGTTTCCCCACGATGTTTTCCTTCACCGTTAACGTGCGTGGTGATTGCTATCGGTAGTATTGGGTGCCTACCAAAATGCTCAAAGGGTTATTAGCATGCAAATAAACTTGAATAAAAATATCTTAAAAATGTCATGTCAATTAATACTGCAGTGGATCTTCACGCATCGTAAAAGACAAAATCGAAAATATTTCTTAGAAGGAAAAAGGACATTTGCAGATTTTTTAATTTTCACGCGGACATATTCACAGGCAACGGCGGCTATAAAATAAACATGGATGTCAATATAATATTTTTATTTATTTATTAATCTTTATCATACACTAATATATTATGACACAAAGAAGTAAACAAAAATACAAAAGTACAAAAGGCGGCCTTATCGCTCTGAACGATCTATGCCAGACAACCTTTGGTTGCATATAACGGAGGGAGAAAGAGAGAGTAGGGTAAAAATAAAGAATAAATGCTCAAAACATAAAATAAAATAATAACCTAATTTAATAAACAAATACTACTATTAATACATATTCCTATATCTGTATACATACACATTTCTCATATAAGAAATATATATGGAGGCATTTTGAATTAATTTTGGAGGAATAATAATTAGAAATTACCGGAAATGTGACGCGGCTACAATAGAATCCTTCCTCCATCGATACCTTTTCAGAACTGTACCGAATAGCGGAAGAACCACTTGAGTCGAGAGTTCTTCACACGAGAGCACTTAGGTTTTTATGCACGATCCACTCGTAACAAGCAAACAATGGTATAATTCACCAACAAGTATAACTTGACCGATTAAGTTGTCAACCAGTTTCTTTGTTCTATGTTTAGGTATATTAAACCAGAATTTTCAGTGCAAAGAGGACGAAGAGGTGATTTATTGCATTGAATTCTTCGATCAAATATATACTAGATAAGGGTCCGGAAAATCACACGCCAAATGAGGCCGAGGTTGCTTATACTTATACATTTAAAGGGTATAGCGGGATAAGCATGGCCAAATGGCCCCTTCTCTAGATCTTGGGACTTATTTACGTTGATTATTTGGTGAGTGGAACTGTGCAATAATATAGCGTTTTTACCCCTTTATCATTAATATTTTTGAAGATAGTCACAAAAGTATTAATAACTGAGGGTTCGAAAAAAAAATTTTTTTTACGGGATCTACTGAATCAAATCGAATTTGGCCAAATGGAATTTGTAGAGGGAAAAAAGTATTATAATATATATTTTTTTGAGATTTTTCAAGCTATAGAAAGTATTGAAAAAATTAGGGGTTTTAAAAAAAAATGATATTTCCCACAGTTCTATTAGAGTGACACCTCTATAAAAAATGTCAATAATTATTTATTAAACCTAGTTACATATTGTTCAATTCACATTTAAATCAAAACACTCGAACACTTCGAAAAAAAAATTAGTATGAACGTTATCATTCAAAATCTACAGCTGGCTATCGTTTGATTTACATACATATAACACTTATGTTGTAATATCTTCCACAGGGCGTGTGAATTTTTCTATTTTACGCAGATCATGTAACCATCATTACTAATCATCATCACTATCTTGGTTAATTACTACTGGAATTTTGTCCGTGGTAAATATACTTGATAATATTTCCGCAGGTCGTATTATGCGTGACAAGTATCTCGCAAATGATAAATAATATATAATTGCAGCTACATGAGAGCAGCAACCCACAGTACGGTTGCCATTGGGACAATCACAACAATAGCGTTGAATACTTTGATGTCCTATACCGTTAGGAACATAGTCTATGTACATATGGTAGACTTTGCGATTTATATGCCGAGATTTAACTTCTGCTTTAATTATATTTGGTGTTTGCTTAACATATTGTACATATAGGTTGCCCTGATCATCCATTATCTCAGCTAAGTATGAAACAGCTTGTGAAAGCTGGTAACTCCCTGTAAATAAAATTTTAAGTTCTCGTTCAGATAAATGTGGAAAATCTAAAAGTTTAAGAGTATTTAGATTTTGTAGATTCGACTTCCTTCTATTCCATCGTTGTTCTTTAACTTCTTCAGCTAAACTATTCACTACATTCATTTTACTCTCCATATATTCAATAATTATTTCGGTCAATTCACCGTCAGAACTTAGTCTTTTCCCATATCTATTGTGTAAAAATCCAACTATTTTACACAATACATTTACTTGAGGTAGCATTTTGTTATCTAAACTATGATGCAATAGACGATATTTCTGAGCTATCATACCATGGACTGCCTCGACTACCCAACGTAATTTTGTTATTTTTCTTGATTAAGTTTGCTTCTTCCGTTGATAATTGATCTCTTCTACCCTTGAACGCGGGCATAAGTGCAATATATCCTTTATTTGTTATGTGATCGACTGCATCACGAAATCCTCGATCGACTATAAATAAGTCATTAGCTTGTAACAAAGATTTTATACCAATTGGATCTTCTAAGATTTGTTTCATTATCGTTGCATCATTTACATTTCCATAAAAAGGTCCTGCTATATCTACAATGTATCCATTTGTTGAACAAATTGTGAATGGCTTGCATAAATGAACTTTCTTTTGACCAGAGTAGGATTGTTTTTGATAGTAATTATTACTACTCTTTTGATGACGTAAATATGTGCCATCAAAAATTAATATGAGCTGATTTTCTCCAGCACCCAACAATTTTCGTGCAGTATGGGTTGTATTAGAAATTATTTGTTCACGAGAAATACAGTTGTAACCAAAACAATTTGGTAAAATATCTTTCTCAAAGCTTTTCATCACATCATTGAAAAAATCAGATACCTGTTGTTCGTATTTGAGTTCAAAAATATTAGCAATAATTCTATTTGAATTTCCAGTACGCAACTTGAAAAGAAATATAACTAATGCTTGCAATATTGTCCGATTACTTGTATTTCTCATTGAAGTTAATAAACTGAGCAGTTCTTTGATACTCGCCCATGTAAAACCAGTGAGAGCTTTTAACTGAACTTCAGGCATAGAAGATTCTGTTATTCTATCAAACAATGATAATGTACTCTGTCTGGATAGTAGATTCAAGAAAGAAACTATTTCCTTTTCACTCACTTTGCTAGTATTTGAAACTGGACGTAATAAAGAGAGTTCATCCTCGTAAAAGTGGTTACCAATCATATGACAGCTACAACAACGAGCACCAAGTGGTATAAAAATATTTTTCTTAAGAAACACGTCACAACGTGTTGCAAACGGTATTCTATGGAGATTTGTTGTAGATCGACATATTATACAATATCTATGCGTAGAGACAACACGTCGAAAAGGTAATTCTATATAGTTCACATCAGAGGTAGAAACACTAAGATCGCTATCTTGATCTGAACTCAACATTTCATCATCACTACTGGCACTGTCGCTATGATCAGAATTACCAAGTACATCGCTAAGAGAAGCTGTGCTTGTACTTGCTTTTTTCCTATAAATGAGAAGACGACATTTGCCACAAAGTATATCATTGATGGAAATATTAATTTTCAAGTATTGACTGTATAATCTTGCTTCTTTGTTGTCACTTATAACTTTCTTCTTGCCCTTGACTTGATGCACTACCTTATTACAATTTATACACTTTTTACTCATTTTGAACTACAGAAAATGGTTTGTAAATGTAATTGAAATTTTCTACTTATTAACAAAAGCATATGCACTCCGCACGCTGATGGATGAGTAATGAATATTACAATATACTTCGAACGACGCGAAAAAAGACATGTATAAACGTGTTGGCTTATGTGAGTAATATGATATCTTGTTTTGACTTCTTATTTATTGAAATGAAAAGAAATAATTTGATAGGTCCATGATACATCTCTTTTGTTGTATGTTAGCAATAGTCTATAAAAGGCCACTTTCATACTAATTTTTTTTTCGAAGTGTTCGAGTGTTTTGATTTAAATGTGAATTGAACAATATGTAACTAGGTTTAATAAATAATTATTGACATTTTTTATAGAGGTGTCACTCTAATAGAACTGTGGGAAATATCATTTTTTTTTTAAATCCCTAATTTTTTCAATACTTTCTATAGCTTGAAAAATCTCAAAAAAATATATATTATAATACTTTTTTCCCTCTACAAATTCCATTTGGCCAAATTCGATTTGATTCAGTAGATCCCGTAAAATAAATTTTTTTTTCGAACCCTCAGTTATAAATACTTTTGTGACTATCTTCAAAAATAT
This sequence comes from Hyles lineata, assembly GCA_030180105.1. Classification (NCBI taxonomy): domain Eukaryota; kingdom Metazoa; phylum Arthropoda; class Insecta; order Lepidoptera; family Sphingidae; genus Hyles; species Hyles lineata. Next base: position 4,761,345 of record JARJEE010000027.1, on the reverse strand, counting down.
TAATGATAAAGGGGTAAAAACGCTATATTATTGCACAGTTCCACTCACCAAATAATCAACGTAAATAAGTCCCAAGATCTAGAGAAGGGGCCATTTGGCCATGCTTATCCCGCTATACCCTTTCAAACTACGACATGTAGCAAAAAGTCTTAAATTATAATCAACTTCAGGTAACAATAAACCTAATTCCTTTATGTTAAGGTTAATTATGTTTTTGGACCATACTAAAATCAAATAAGAGCACACGCTTATTCGTGCTCTTGTTTCTCTTGCCGTTTTTTTGGGCCGTTACTCATAATCTAGTGTATATTTGATCGAAGATTGAATTAATCCACTTAAAATGTCTTCTGAAGTGGATCCAGTGGCTTGGCAAGCCTGATGTACGATGCCTTCACCACGAGTATAGTAATCCCTACAATGCGCCAGGGCGGGGTTTTATGAATTAAACTGAGGGTCAAGTTCAATGTCATGACACTGAAGATATCTCTGACCAATACACTGCTATGAACTGATGACCATGATGATCAAACATGTACATTTCCAGCAACCGTGACATCTTACATCCATCCCCAACGTGGACCAATTTAATCAAGGGGTGGGGGGAGGGGGGGTTGTCTGAATGATGGCAACCTCCAATATATCACGTTGGGGATCTTTAGGAAAGTTTATATACACCTGTAGAATACTTGAGGTTAACGTTAATGATAATGGCGATGAAATATGGATTCTACTAAGTGAAACAACGGTTTAATTGAAATACAAAGGCAATTAGGTTTCTATAAATGCTGATCTCATAATGATTTATAATAAATCATTTATTTACATGTTTATACACGGCACAAAATGCGCAATTTTAAATCACCACAATATAATGCTAATAACATCTTCGGGTTGGTACCAGTTACACCTACGAATAGGAAGACCATAATTTCGCAATTTCCGTCAGTAAATCAATCACAGTCTAAGCACTATTTTTTACGTCTATTTACTCAATTATTGATATGCGGATCGTTTCATAAAAAATACATGATCAAAGGATTTTGGAATTGGAATATATGAGCAGCTTTGCACCACGCATTTAATTCTATTCTTAGTTCTGTTTGTGCGCGTAACATACAACTTCAGATAAATTAAAAATGACGGTTTGTTTCTACGAGTATGTAGGACGTCGCGGATTACATATTTGCAAATCTAAATTAATATACATACATACATACATAACCTCACGCCTTTTTCCCAGAAGGGGTAGGCAGAGGTGCCAGGGCACCCACATTTCGCCAGTATGTTCCGTCCCACTATGTGATAGGTGGCGAGCCTATCGCCATATCGGGCACAAATTCCTGACTCTGGGCTGATAATGAATAGAAAAATCCAATATCACTTTGCCCAACCCGGGATTCGAACCCGAGACCTCAGCTTTGTAAGCGTACCGTAGTACAACTACGCCACCGAGGCAAAATTAATATACCATAATTATAATAGTATTGAACCTACAAAAATCAATATTTATAAAATACATACACGGTGGGATTCTCGTGTGGAACAATGTCTCCCAAAAAAACGACAATGAGATGAATGAGTAAAACAATAGAATTATTTGATTTATTTAAGTATTTTTTACGTCCCAATTAACTCAACTAGTATCCCATAACACAACCAAATATATTGTAACAGTGAAGGATATCCATAAATTTAAGTGCAATGACTTGTTGGAAAGTTTCTTAATGACCTAAAGAACTCAGACTGCAAATCTTATATTTTATACCTAAACTAGCGGCCCGGCTCAGCTTCGCCCGGGTGCAAATAGATTTCTCTACAATAATATATACCTATTATACGTATAAACCTTCCTCTTGAATAAGTCTATCTATTAAAAAAACCGCATCAAAATCCGTTGCGTAGTTTTAAAGATGTAAGCATACAAAGGGACATAGGGACAGAGAAAGCTACTTTGTTTTATACTATGTAGTGATATTAATATTTAAATACAAATGTGTTACACAACTGTTTCCGGTCCAAAAAATTTACTTAGGCACTGTTTGCATTAACTATGTTAAAAATAATAACACAGAGATATTTATAAATTTGTTTTGGCAATGGATTAAGTGAATTATTTTTCATTAATTAGTGATAAATTAATATTTTTTGACTCTCATGTTTTCATGTCGTTTCTATAATTAATTCTTAGTTTATATCGTTTTGTTCTCTTTGACTCGTATGTCCACTTTAACTGTATGATGTGATTAGTGTTATTTATATTTCAATATGAATGCATTTCAATCATGTGATATTGTAGATCAGCGCTTAGACCCTCCTAAATTTACACTTACAATAACATCAATTTAAACAATTGTATTTCCGAAATTATTTTATTTTTTTAACTAAAATATTCTTTTTTGTTTTGCTTTATTTATACCTGATATACAGCATGGATATTTTGAATATCATAAACTATTAGCACGAAATATATTTTTGCGACAAGATACTAACAAAATAGCAATTAAAGTGAAATTCGAAAGTAAAGACCTACATTTCTCATTTTAATATTTCTTCTAGGAAAGAGGTATAAACGAGTTTTATAATGTCATATTAATTATGTTCCACTGGTTGTGTGAAATCCCCAATGACATAAAAAACACCTGAATCATATCTGTATTTTTATCTATTCATAAAAACAAATAATAATAATAAAAGCAATAAAATCAACAAATAAGCGGCGACATTGAGAGGAAGTGGCAGAGGGCCATCAGCGACTGGATGCATAAACCAGCAGACAGGGCTTAGTGGCGTACCTTGTGAGAGGTCTATGCCCAACAGTGGACTGCAACGGGCTGACGATGATGATGATGAATAGAATAATAACCGACACACTAACACTCAAATTAAATCAACACAATAGTCTTATTCGATCTTATGACAAAATTCAAAGGAATGTGGTAGGTTTAGTATTGCTTGATATCTTAATAATAATAAATAACACCCAACAGCCACATACATAGTCCTGACCCCACACTAAGATCGAGTCTTGTGTCGTGGGTATCAGGAACCACGAGAGACTTTTCGGTCTCACAAACACCCAGACCCGGAAGAAATATTTGTATAGAAATATAATCTTTGAAAATGAAAATTAAAATAGTTTACTGAACCCATAAAATGTCAACATTATTGTATTCTACCACCTCGTTCGGAAAGCCATTTTCACTAGAGAACAACGGACAAGAAACTAGTGATGCTCTTTTAAAACCAGTTTACAATATTGTGATTATTATCTACAAATGTTATACAAGTTGGTTTACACAAGAGCAATTCATTAATAATGAGTCATAATAAGCAAATGTATATTTATTATGTATTTCTTGTGAATCTACAAATATGTGTTTTAATACGGCTAATTCTTAGTAGTATTCTAATTTAAAAATACTTCATATGTATCTGTATCAGCCCATATACGTCCCACTGCAGGGAACAGACCTACTCTACAATCGAGAGTACGATTGAGAGTCGTTAGGCCATATAGTCCACCACGCTGGCCTAGTGCGGGTTGGCGGACTTACATACCACAGAAATTCTTATAAACCACTATGGTAAAAATACTTCATAAATAGGGTTTATTTATGAATATTTTTTAAATTAGTCAATTTATCATAAAAATCCCTCTTCGGGGCAAATTAGAGAGGAAATTTGTCATCATCATAAAATGTGTATGCAAAAAATTTACGAGTTGACAAAGCAACAAGCTAAGTGGGTTGACCGTGATGGGGTTCACGGGGTCAAGACTAACGCTTTGATCGCCAACTCGACAATACTTCAAAAGAATATTTTAGCATTTTCCGGCATAACCAGTTTCGAATTCTTTTGCATCTACGTCTGATGACTTAACTATATTTTAAAAATGCAATCAGAAAATACCGTCATTTCGTCTACAAATTAAACAGTATATTGAAAAACATAAACCAATGTTATTAGCCCAGAATTTTGCTAGTGTGAAAATAAAGAAAACATGTACAACAAGACATATTAGAATTAAAAAATCATGACACAAGACACTATAAAATATGCATAATTCTATCAATTTGCGTAGTAATAAAATTTCCATTATATTGAAACTTCGCCCTGGGTAAAAGATAGATTTTATCAAACAAAATTGGCAATCAGACTGATATTTTTTTAGATATGCGTGGATCATAAAGACATACGTACACTTATGACATTTGGCACACATGTACTAACATATCCAAAAACTGTGCAATTCTGACAATATTACATACATTTTGGTCAAAATGATAATATTATTCTTTTTTTAAGTCAGTAAAAATAAGTAATACTTCGTATTCATTAGATTCCATAGTATTACTTGCTTAGCAAAATATATTCGTATGAGTAGCCATGCTTTAAATTGCAAATCAGTTTCATGGAATGATACACGACAACGCTTGAGGAAAATTTCTTCCATGTGGGTGGAAGATTCTATCACGTACAACAAAAGTAAAATTTTCGCCATCTACTGGTGGTAGGTCTCTCATATGTGAAGGGCCACCTGGGTAGGTACGACTGCACTGTCTATTTCTCCCGCCAAATAGCAGTGCAAACACACTGTTGTATTCCGGTTTGAAGGATATTGTAGCCAAAGTAACTACTGGACATAATGATGTTTAACATCTTATGTCCAGGATGGTGAGCGCAGTGGAATGCCAAGCATTGCTACTGTCCATGAGTGGTCGTATCGCTAACCATCATGCTCGTCTCGCCATTCATAGCAATAAAAAATAGCTGACACAAGTAACTTCATAAAATAATTGAGTAATGTATAATTGTTCATTTATACTATAAGTTTTGTTTTGTTCATTTGCACACTTTACATTTATCAGAAAAAGTGTAGTCAATTTTACGTATTGTACAAATGGGCGCAATCTCACTAGAGCGATTTCATCCATGTTAAATTTTTTTATACAACTTTTTACATAAAAGTTAATAAAAATACTTAAATAGTTTTTTGGAAAGTATTACTATCAAACTGCCTGACATTTAAAATGCCAGCACCAAAACACATTTAAAATTCAAATAAAACTGAATTAGAAATGAAGAGAGACCATTTACATAAAGGTGACAAGTTTTATTAGAAGCTTAAAGGGACCGTCAATAGTGTTCCGTAGTCATAACCTCTTAATTTAAAATAAGTCTGAGTACATAAAGTTGTCCTCATACTTATACAAAGTCATAAAAGGTGTATAAACTCGAAAGGAGGATGCTACCATCATAATCGCGAAAAGAAAAACAGCTGTTCCATACAAAAATAATAGTTTCAATGCAAAATGTATTGTTTTAATAATTAAATACACCCAATAGGCACATACATAGTCCTGACCCTTCATCTAAGATCTAGTTTTATGTCTTGGGTATTACGAACTAAGAGAAACTTTTCGGTCTCACACACACCCACACCCAAAACAAATACCAGTGGTTCACACAAATATTTGTTTAGGTGCGGGTATCGAACCCGCAGCCTCTCGTTTCATAGCCGGCGTCTAACTAACTGCGCCACGGAGGCTGTCCTTTTTATTATGTATGAATATTTGTACATATGCGTAGGAAATTTTATTTACATACATACATACATAAAATCACGCCTTTATTCCAGAAGGTGCAACCAGCATACCCACGTTTTGTCTTGTGTGTTCTGTCCCACCATGTGATAGGGGGCGAGTGTATCGCCATATCGGGCACATATTCCTGACTTCGGGGTGATAATGAATAGAAAAATCCAACATCAATTTGCCCAACCTGGGATTCGAATCCGTGACCTCAGCGTTGTAACTGTACCGTACGCCACCGAGGCAGTCGGTAATATTATTTATTTTGTTACTTGACAGGTACCGTACCATTTAAAAAACTTTAGCGTCATTATAAGAACCTCCACGTATTTTTATTTCGCAATAGATCTCTAATCGTTTTTTGCGAAACTCGCGAAGTAAATCAAACCTTAATTTATTAAAAATTATAATACGCTCCAAGCATTGATTACGTATGATTCAGTTGCAATATTACAAGGACCAGTTATAACGGTCCTTCTTGGTAATTGTAGGAAATATATCGATAGGAATCACATTCACCTTTACACATTTGACATTGAGAGCAGGTAACCCAACCAGGATATGCGAATATGAATATTGTTTTTATTTTTGGTCCGCGATTTGGAAGCAAATTTAGAAACGCGCATAAAATATTTGACAAATATAAGTAGATAACAAAAAGAAAGAGAAAAAAACTATTTATTTTTTACAGTCATAACATACACAAACATGGTTTATAATACATATGTACAGGGCTAATTAAAAAAATACAAGAGTTGTGATTGCTTCTTGCTAGAAACTGGCACGATATACAAGAACAAAATGATACGGATATACGAAAATTTTAATTACCTCAAAAATATAAAGAAAAAATATGCAAATTTACATATTTATTCGCTTCAGAGCCACCCTTAATTATTGCAACTTGCACAATACGTTAAAAAGAACATTGAACACAAAATCCTTGGAAATAAATTGCTCTTTCCTCTTCCTATCCTTTTTCCTTCTCGCTCCGCTCCCTATTTAATGGGCCGGCAACACATCCATGATCCAATGGTTGTGGATATCCATTAGCGGCAGTGATCACTTACCATCATAAAAAAAATATTACTGTTAACCACTCTCGTGCAATTATTTAAAATTATTATTAATTCGTAATAGCATGCCTAACACATAAAACTCACAATACCCAAAGGTATACAATGTTGTGACGATTTTCTTTGCACTATATTTTATCGGTTTACATGAATAGACATTTTTTTGGAAAAACATGATTTTGATTTTTAAGATGTGCACAGCTCCTACGGGCACATGGACAAGAAACTCGTGCAACGAAAAGCAATGTATTCAATCTTCGTATGAAAAGAAGTACCTTTATGATCCAAAAATATTTATTTTGACTACGCACGTTGTGACATCGCACTTTTCTTTTAGTTACTGATACATTCGACTCAAGGCGCATATTTTACAACTCGTGGGACTACTGTGAAATGTTCGGTGTATTTGTTATCCTTATTTATTTACATAGAATATTATAGTATAAGGTCGCAAATTTAACGCTTGTAGTATTATGAAACGTGTATTTCAATAGTAATGTACAAATACATGTGCAGTGAGACACAAGTACACACTATCAGTCGCGATCAGCGATAGCTCAGGGCTCGCATTTTCTAATACCAATTGTGAAATTAACTGATATGTAATGAGTTCTATTATTACACAATATCGCTTTGAAAATTTGCGTAACAAATGTGATAAATATGGTCACCTTTGAAATGATCGCGAGAAATGTCTTCATCGTTCACTGGCGACACATGTAAGTCCATATCCCTCCTATACAGACCATATAGAATTTAAAATAGTTAATCGCCGTTAAATTAGTCATAGCATTAAATAAATAGCATCGTCAAATTCGTTAAATGAGTGATGTCATTAAATGTGTTAAATAATAACTATTTCAATTAAGAACATGTTTTTAAAAATAATAATTAAATGATGTATAATTTCTTTATTTACGTTACATATTGCAATAGTACTATTTTTACGGGTAGTATCGCGGATTGTACGAGTCGTGTGCCACGTGACCACGAAAGCTGTAAAGTAAACGAAACGTAGTGTCGGGAAGTTAAAAAAAAGTACCAAATCTGCGATAAAATCTGTGAAAATTCTTTTCATTTCAATCAAATGCTCGTAAATTGTGTGTTGAACAGGTATTAGGTGTAGAAATAATAATACGCGAGTCACAAATGTCACGCGATAAAATAACCCCATATGTAACTTTCTCTACCATTGTGGAAATTTTCAATGACACGTAACTTATTACGTTGACGCAGTAAGTTGAAGTTCATATTTACATGGGCATTAAAATAACTTTTCATCGACATACCACTACACAACCATTATGCAGCAAAGAAATGTGAAAAAAAAATGCATCACCTCCAAATAAATTCGTTTAATTTTGTTCTCAATTGATAACATTATTCCATTAGATGATAATAAACTTAGTATAGAAATTAAAAAAAAAACATAATCGTAGCAAACTATAAGAAGAACATAGCTCTACGACATACGACAAAATATTCTAAATTCGAAGCAGCAAAAAATAACACAAATGTCGCCAAGTTTCCAAAGTCAACTTTATATTAATAAAGGTCTGAGCAATCGTTGTTCAAACCAACATTTGTATACTAATAATGAAAGCTAAGTGAGGGCCACACGAAATTGTATGTACGCGCTTGTAAATAGCTTCATTAAGTAATAAATAACATCCGCATTGGGATATTGTAAAAAGTTTAACTATATTTAAAAATAACCCATTTAGCATTGGAAAAATAATTTATATAGCACAAAAACGCGGTAAAATGTAAATAAATACTTTTACATAACCTTAATAGCCACACCTGGAAATTCCGATCTTCTTATATCAAGTTCTAGTGTAAATTCCACCATATGAGACCACGTTTCCACCATAGCAATAACACATAGATTATTACGGCAATATAATTCATCTATTTCTAATTTCTAGACGATGCTGCTCGATTCCTCTCATCTGTACTTACATTGCAAACGCGGCCTTAGCATTCTTTATGTGATGACCTAAAGCATTTAAGATTCAACTTAATCCTTGGCTGTAAATCAAAACATTTTGGAAGACTTTTAATAATGACACTCCCGGGAATTTTATGTCCTATGTCGATGACGTCCTATGATGACGATGATGATTTTATTTTATTCCATATCAAAAATTTATGTTAATTAAGTGGTCGATGACCGTATGTCTGGGCTGAGAAATACCAGATTCTAGATTGGAAGGTAATATAATGTCACTGCGGAGAATGATATGTCCGATGTCGTGTTGTTTTATTTCATTCCATATTGCAGATTAATGTTAAAGTCTTAGTCACACTGGTCTAATGGCAATATGTTTGGCGCGAGTAATATTAGAACCTCTATACGATTGCCAAGTCGGACAATAAAATTTCGATTGGAAAAAATTTGCTTATATGAGTTGACCCGCATTGGGAGTCGTTCGCGATATGCTTGTCGGTAATAATATCTTAAGGAAATATTCCTGAAACTGTAAGAAGCACTAGTGCCTATCATTCGGAATCAATAAATAGTTTGTTAATAATCCCGCAAACAGCTCATAATTATTATACTATTATGAACTGTTTGCTCAGTAGCTTCGATTTCATATTGTAACTTGTGAACTGGCATTTAAAAACATTATAGCACATTTGAATATGCTATTATTTTCAAATAATTAAAAAGTATTTTTTTTGGAATTCTCTATGATAATGGTAATGATTAATTAATTGTTATAAATAAAAAATACTGAATAATTCGTAATTCATGCCATCTTTGCTGCTCCTTAAATGATGAAGGCGTGTGATTACGTATGATAAAACATTTATTATGGTATAATTATAAGCAAAATTTCTTTGCAATTTTAATGAGAAAATGAAAACAAAATTAAACTATTTTTTATTAAGAAAACCCGATAGATAACATGGCTCTACCACACACTTTCTATATCCCGTCATTTACAGAACACAAAGACTTGATAAGTAATAAACAACAATTACTTTTATATGAATGGCTGCGGGTTTGACGATCATTTTGCGTAACAACCGGCTGTACGATCTTAGCGACACGCGATTCATCGTCAGTGATATCACGCAATTGTATATCATCTATGGAATTAACACTCAATTCAACATAATACCAGTGACGTGATCGCACATTAACTATGCGTTTAGCCAACTTTGTCACAGATACGTGCTTGTAAATTAATAGGTATGTCTTAGTAATTTTCTAATTACCTAGAATTTTCTTTTAACCATGCCACATTGGTGGCACACGAGGTGTTGTGATCACATTTTATGCAAGTCACAAAATTAGGTTCATTATGACTATAATACGAGGTATATCCAGATTACGACCGAAAACGTAGCCGGGTAGAAGTTTTAGTCACTATAGATGCACACACAATGCAACAAAAAAAATCGCAACCATACGCGTCAATTTTTTGTAGTCCTTTAATAAAGAACAAAAAAGAAAGAAAAGACCTTCCGGAAATCATTATTTAAGGAACAACTACATATGTTTTCACTACCCAAAAATTAGACAAGAAAAATATTTAAAAATTATGTAAATTTTTTAGTTGCATTGTGTCAGTAGTCACTAAAACTACCACCTGGCTTCGTTTTCGGTCGCAGTTTAGATATACCCTGTACAGCGGTAAATCCATAACTTTGTTGCGATTTTTTTTCTGTGTCAATTCTTGGAGCGCCCACTGGCTAACGACGTTGGTAGAAGTTACAGTGAGGAGTGCATGGACAGGTTATTTACTGGTGTCTCTAATCTTATCTAGATACTGTCAGTACTGTCGCAAAATATTATATTGCATAACCCCATGTTTCTTTATTAAAGACACAAAATATCATTTCCGCGATATAAGATGAAGTAAAATCCTCTTCGTACACCTATGATCTAGTGTTACCTCAATAAGATAAATCGAAGTAATCAATCATACAACAATAATACATGATTAATCTACCCAAACGATCAGTAACAAGGAACCAAATTAATTACAATAAAATGCACGTTAACATAAAAATATTTAAATCTTTACATATAGTTGTGCAACAGATCGATGTCTGTACATGGAATATATTCGAGAAAGACTATTATAGAGGAACTGTAGAAAAGTAATAGAATACATTGATTGTTAGAATTTTTGACTGTTTTTCGATAGTTTGTAATTTAATCTATTCATGGGTCTATTTTAATATTTGTCATGTTTATTATTTAACACATCTTCACCTTCTCTGTTAAGTAACCGAAAAAATATAATCAACATCCACCGATTTCTAGTCATTGGCATATCTAGTTGCAATATACGTATAGTGCAATAGCTAGGCAAAATATCGTAAAAAAAGTCAAAATATACCGTTTCCATCACTAAGGTGGACAAATGCATTTAATTGAAATTCTAGGTACCTTATCTAAATTACATAATTTAAAGTCAGCCAAAGAACGAATCACAACATTATTGCGGGTTAATGACTGCACCGACCAATGCATAATGGCATTAATGGTTAATGGTTACCGTAACTAAAGAAGTATCCCTTTACTTCATGGAAATAAAGATTTTCGCTCTATTATAATCGCCACACGAACCAGGGGATTATTCTACGATTCGAAACCTTGCACTTAAAACTGCACGAATGTCCCTAGGTACTCCAAAAAATGTTTGAATCTTTTATAGTACGTCGTAACCATAGATTAAGTCCAGAGTGAATGGCAAGTTTCATAGAGATTAGTGTTGATTTTTAGAAGTGAAAAACTTACTTCGGAGTCGAACTTCCGAATATTGTAACAGGGATTGAGATCGATATGATACTAAAGCAGTATTGACAAAAAAACATTCAAGCTTATACCTTCTTTTGAAGTATCTTGCCGATTTAAATTATGCAAAATATTTATTTCTGATGCATTTTCCCTTGTTTTATTTGAATTTGAACTGACTTTAATAAATCATAGAAACATTTTATTTAGAAATAAATATAAATATAATAAGGTACATTGAACAATTTTTAATTATTTTTATCTAGTTTGTCACGTTTTGTAAGTTTGCAAAAAATCAGCATAGCAAATACCCGATAAAAGATCGTTTCCATTCAATTGCATGTTTATAATTTTATGTAAATACTAATATAACATAAAACAAGATACAAGTAATAAATTTATACATACATACAATACGTTGAAAATATTCTAGTTAGTGTTTCATTTTCCAACCCAGATTTGCATTTTAATAGCATACGTTACGCATTTGCAGTCTGTATCATAAACTGTCAATAAAATTATTATGGCATTGCTTTTAATGTGGCGTTTATATAAAACAATTTTTGCTACAATATGCAATGTCATTTTTAAAGTAATAAATGCAAATAATTATATACATACATGCATACATAATCGTCACGCCATAGGGGTAGGCAGACTATAGACCGCCACTTTGCTCAATCCTGACATACTACTTTCGCTTCATCCACTTTATATAAATACTGATAGTAAATATTTATAATTTTACCAGCTTTACCGCCATATTCAATTTATTCTTTCGATACATACCTGAAAAAGAAATAAAAAAAATTAAATAACATGGTAAAATAAAACCCTGATAAATCACTTATTTATATCATTTCAATCCGGAATGCACCGTTATTTTAAAGTCCAGTATCAAAAATTATTACAATGCACAAAAACCAACAAAGAAGAGTGATTATTAATTATATTCACATTAATAAATATTAAACATATAACAAATTCATAAATATAAAATGCCATGCCTAGGCTTCTAGGGCTATACAATAAATTGTCAAATCGCAAATACCAGAACAAAATTTTTTAAACAGCACAAGTTATGTAATAAATAACCATATTTATGGATCTTTAAAGCTTTTGCTGTAATACACGGGTCTTCATAAGTATTGCCTTTGATAACTTAAAAATATGTGAAACCTCACAATTTTCACTACTACCACCACGACTTTAAAATGCAGCTTAAAATTACTGCCATTGCTAAAGGGTAAATTAACTCCAAAGCACGATAGTAATCAATATGTTTGCCACCAAATTGGCACCTCTAATAAGGAACCATTATACAAATATATTAAGTATGTATCCGTATGTTGCGACTAGTATTACCGATTAAAGATTTTTAATATTTGCGTGTAACAAACATTGAAGTACAATATTTTTATATTGCGTTTTTAAATAGGCAAGCAAACTAAAGGCCAAAGCGCAGTTAATATGTCCGCAAAATGTGCAAAAACCATTCGGGACTTTTTGCTGGTTAAATAAAATGGGACTTTTAAACTCAAACTTATTGAATTTTATCACTTAAATAATATTTGCTCAAACTGAATCCTTGTTAGTTCAGAACATATTATTGTAACATATTTATGCAATACTATTCGTAATTTGGTGTTTGCATACAATATTTTAACAATGGTAATAAAGTGAGCAGACGAACATTACAATTTATGCGCATTTAAAAATTAGTATCACGATCATATAAATTGACATTAAACAAGTCATATCTAAAAAATAATAATTAATACAGTAATGATGTAGTTAAAATATATAATTTGTTTGAACAAACAATAGACATGGACAGGCGGAAATAACCTATTCCCGTATCAATAGTAAAACAAAATAATGCATACAGTTTAAGAACTGCTAGGAACATTTATATTACACACTTGTCAAACCTGCTAAACAGGAAAATTCAAGTAATGCTACATAAGTTGAGCGGCTCATGAACTCACCAACTTCATTAAAATGTACAGTCATGCGATCACGTTGAACGCATGTATCCTTTTGTTCTAGATCAATGCCAGCCTCGATTTTGTTGCGTGACTGTAAAAGCGTAGTCCTAATAAACATGCGACAATGAATGCTCTTTCTTTGTTCCAGATGAATCACCGCACGCCGGTTACGGCGGCGGCGCTGTGGGTGTTGTTCACCCTGCTGCTCCCGACAGACACGCAATTCACAAACCCACTCTATTCCCTGGTCAACTTTCTAAACGAAGGCGCCCATCAGCTAGACAACGAACCTCCGGACCAAGCAAAACTCCTCTCTGAATATGACTTCATCATCATTGGTGCTGGTACCGCTGGCTGCGTTCTCGCCAACAGACTGACCGAGATTCCTGAATGGAAAGTTCTGTTGATAGAAGCTGGTGTCACAGAAAACTATATAATGGATATTCCCATTATTGCCAATTATCTACAATTCACGGGAGCTAACTGGGGATACAAAACGAAACCTTCAAAGAAGTATTGTGCTGGATTTGTGAATCAACAGTGTAATTGGCCAAGAGGAAAAGTTGTTGGAGGATCAAGTGTATTGAATTATATGATCTATACAAGAGGAGCAGCAATGGATTATGACAACTGGAAATCAATGGGCAATGAGGGATGGGGATGGGACGAAGTCTTGCCTTACTTTAAGAAAGTTGAAAACTTTAATATCCCGATGTTTGATAATCCAGAATATCACAGTCATAAGGGTTTCCTTAATGTCGAACATGCTCCTTTCCGTACATCGAAAGGCAAAGCATGGGTCAAAAGCGCACAAGAAATGGGCTTCAAATACGGTGATCACAACGGAGCCGAACCATCAGGAGTATCATTCTTACAGTTATCAATGAAAAATGGCACAAGACACAGCTCGAGCCGGGCCTACTTACACCCCATCAATGGAAGAAATAATCTTCACGTATCAAAAAGCTCTATGGTTACGAAACTTCTTTTCGATGATACTAATACGAAAGTTATAGGGGTTGAATTAGAAAAATTAAATAAAAAATATAAAATACTTGCTAAGAAAGAAGTAATTGTATCTGCTGGCGCAATCAATTCCCCGCAATTGCTTATGTTATCGGGCATCGGACCCAAGAGCCATCTAGATAATATGAAAATCAAAGTCGTTAAAGATTTACCAGTCGGATATAACTTAATGGATCATATTGCTGCAGGCGGGTTACAATTTATGGTGCGATCCCAGAATATTTCTCTGTCGACTGAATATATATTGAATCACTTAGATTTAGTATTCAAATGGATGCAAACACACAAAGGACCGCTTTCCGTTCCCGGCGGCTGCGAGGCGCTAGTATTCTTAGATTTGAAAGATAAATTCAACTCAACTGGATGGCCTGACATGGAATTGCTTTTCATCAGCGGTGGTTTAAATGCAGATCCACTTTTACCTCGCAATTTTGGTTTCGACGAACAAATATATGCCGACACATATGGAGCGATGGGCAAATCTGACGCATTCATGGTGTTCCCTATGCTGATGCGGCCTAAATCCAAAGGCCGAGTGATGTTGCAAAGCAGAAATCCCAAAGCACATCCAACGTTGATACCAAACTATTTCGAATACCAGGAAGACTTACAGAAAATTGTGGAAGGGATTAAAATAGCCATACAAATCGCCAGACAACCTTCTCTGAAGAAGATGGGTACGAAATTGTACGACGTCCCAATTGAAGACTGTTTAAAATATGGGCCATTTGGGAGTGATGCTTATTTCGCTTGCCAAGCACAGATGTTTACGTTCACAATATACCACCAGAGCGGTACGTGCAAGATGGGTGTAGCAGGAGATCCAACTGCCGTAGTCGATCCCAGATTGCGTGTGCACGGTATTGATAAATTGCGAGTCATCGATGCTAGCATAATGCCGGAAATCGTTTCCGGTCATACTAATGCCCCAGTTTACATGATAGCCGAAAAAGGTGCAGATATGATTAAACAAGATTGGGGTAAATTAAGATAGGGCTGTTAAGCCTTTTACAAAAGATTGCGCCAAAGTATCTTAAATTCACACATGGCCAGTATATTATTTAGTCAACCCTTTCCATGCCGAAAGCATGACATTTCGACCCACCAATCACATAATCTAATGAGCATATTTTACTGGCAGATAATGAAACTTTTAAAAGCTTCTTAATATTACTTTAATTTTATGAAATAGTATAATTGGTGGACTCGTATATTTAATGAATATTTGTAAATCGAAAGTGTTAAATCGAAGATGCAATATCTTGTATTTATTAAAAGCACATCTGTGATTTATTAGCAGTATTTATTTGTAGGAAGAACCTTGTATCAGTTGATATTAAATAGCTCGTAGGATAGTTTAATGTAAAGAATGTAAATGTAAGTTACCTAGTAACAAAATTTATTCCAAAATTGATACCTACTATAAGATTCGCGTAATACTGGTTTGTGTAACAAAATTATAACTTGTAAGTACTATAAGTCTGAGTTAAGTCATGGTTTTTGAATCCAACTGTCTGGAATAAAATGTTGTATTTAATGTAGGTGTAATTGTATTCAAATTAAATTTACTGTGAAATTGTAACACATATGGTTTTAGTTAAACAACTATTGCAGCTACACTCTTAAGATTTAAGGAAAGATGCAAGGAGATTTTTTTAATCACAAGATCTGACAAACGTAAAAACAGCATACGTGATTGCAACTGATCACTGCTACCTATAAACTCTTATATTAACGGAACAACTGAGCTTTATAAGGCTAAAATATAAAAGAGGAGGTGAGACAGAAATAATTGGTTGGTACCCGGCATTAAACACCTGCAGGGATATCAAAAACTAATACCGAAAACCAACCACGGTACGGGCTGTCGCAGACATACATAAATAAATACACTCATAATAAATAAATACACTCCACAGGCACAAAACATAGTCCTGACACCACACTAACATCAATTAAATCTTGAGTCGTAGGTATCAGAAACTACGAGACACTTTCCGGTCTCACAAAGACAAATACTTGTGGGCTCCACAAACATTTGTCTCGGTGCGGGGATCGAACCCGCGGCCTCTCGTTTCTTATCAAACTACGCCACGGAAACTGTTAATAATAAACACATATTATTTAGATATTCTTGTGCTGTCAAATAACGTCGTCAGTGATCATAATTTTCTTAAGCTGATGCGACTGACGAATATTTTCACCAATAGTCCGGTGGAAGGCGAAACCTCCTGTCAACCAACTCAAAAACGGATACATGAATTACAACTCAACCGGCTTGCTACGTGTTATCTGCCATCATACAACCGGTCATCACGAGCCACATAGTCTCTGCCAAAAAGAATCCGTCCTAAAGGCAATATTATATGGTTAATATTAATACGTTATAAAATAATGTTTTAATTAAATATATTTTAATTTATTTTGGATTACTTATATTTACAAACATTGACTATTATTAAAACGCCGAATTACTCAACTAATTATTTGACTATGTTTAATTAGGTTTTTCCATAATTTAACATTAACTGATAACCTCGAATGGAAAATGAATAAACAAAAACATTCACTTATTTTTACATACTTATTTCGAATGTAAAAGTACTGGTATAACTTAACAGCTTCCGTAGCGTGATACCAGAGGTCGCAGGTTCGATCCCCGCAACGAGACAACTGTTTGTGAAGCCCATAAGTATTTATGTCGGGTCTGGGTCTTTATATGACCAAAAAGTTTCTGATACCCACGGCACAAACCTTAATTAATCTTAATGTGGGGTCAGAACTATATATGTGGCTGTTGGGTATATTTATTATTTACTTGTTATATTAAGACAGCATTGGAATTATAACATAAATATATTACGTAGGTACTACATAAGAGAACATAACAACATGCACAACATTTCAACTTAAAACTTGTCATTAATATAAGAAAAACTCCAAACTCTAGAACTAGTTAAATTATTTTGAAATAAATAAATAAATAATAAATAACACCCAACAGCCACATACATAGTCCTGACCCCACACTAAGATCGAGTCTTGTGTCGTGGGTATCAGAAACTACGAGAGACTTTTCGGTCTCACAAACACCCAGACCCGGAAGAAATATTTGTGGGCCGCACAAACATTTCTCTCGGTGCGGGGATCGAACCCGCGGCCTCTCGTTTCACAGGCGGCGTCTAACCAACTGCGCCACGGAGGCTGTCAAAAATAGGAAATATAAAAGAAGAAGAAGCCCAATTGCGAATTCCATTCTAAATGAGGCGAGAGATCCGTACTTAACAATGGGACGTAAATCGACCAACAACCAAACATATAAATATAAAGTAAATAACTATTCAAAAAAAACATAATATTTAGTGATAAACTAACAACAAGATACAAGATAAGACCGCGAAGGTCTTATCTAATGTATGGTGCACAAAGCCAAGGTAACTTGATATGCACCCAGACAAAATTATTTTTACCACGAAGGTATTACGCCTTAAAATACCAACACATGACAAATACACAGGGTTATTTCCGAAGGTCTAAGCTAAATGGTCACTCGTGAAGTATGAGATTAAATATAGTATATTGTTGTGTAATTAAGGTCTAATTGGGCTGTGGTTTACAAATTAAAATTGTTTTTAAATTAGGCTCTTTATGACCGTTGTCAAGCTGTAATTTTATATTGAAGATAACCTAATTTGTCAATATCAGCCGATTTCACCAGATTGGTCTAGTGAAAGTATATAAGGGCTGTACTTTGAAGACTTGGGTTCGATTCCCAAGTCAGACGATTGACATTTACTTTTTTATTTTAATTAGTGCCCATTTCCCAGACCCCTACTTGTATATGTAATTTCAGTCGTCAGCTGTCTAGGTTCAAAAATAATGCTGTTTTGATTGTGGCAACACCGTTGGCGTTGAGGTAACACTGTAATAATACAGCGTAAGGGGTAAGAAGGTAAACTCATTACTGATTGGAAGGACAGATTAAAAACAAAAATGTTGATAGAACCGGATTGTCTAAAATAAATTTAAAAAATAAATTGTATTTATATAGCTATAATGTCAAGTTTACCTTTGGAGAATGTCCAGTGACTATTATAGCCCTTCGAAAAGTGGAGGCCACGACATTCGTGGTGAACATATAAATACTTCCTTATGTAGCCTCTAAATATATTTTATGATTTCTTAATTTAATTAAAAAAGCAATTTTTATAATGTAACGTAATAAAGCTGAAAAAATTGCTTGTTTCCATTGAATAATAGGCTCTGAAAGTACTGGAACGACTTGAAAAATGTTACCATTAGAATTCTACATTGTCCCTTATGAACATAGGCGATAGAATATTTTATGAAAAGTGTATCTGCACCCAGGCGGAGCCGGGCCGGGCAACTATCTTCATTGGTTAAGACAAAGTAATGCAATCCCATTTTCTCCCAGTTTCTCAGGCGATTTTCCTTCAAATGTAGCAACAATGAAAATCAATATTTCCATGATACTATGTATGAGCTAATTGTGTGAGCGCTAGGTGTGTCTATTATTAGATATATTTGATGATATATAATTAATCCAATTTTCTATATCTGGGTCAAGATTGTCGGAGGTAAAGATATCTATTATTAACCCTAATATGAACCGATGTTCTTAATTTGATAAAAACTGTGACTAACGACCGTAGAGGTTAACAAAATCCTTGCTTTAGAAACTTTCATTGTTTATCAAAAAAACAAGCTAAATATGCCTCAGTGCCGCAGGTGTCGTACAGTACTATTACAACGCCGTGGTCTAGGGTTCCAATCCCGGGTCGGCCAAAGTGATATTATATTTTTCTATACATTATCAACCCGAAGTCAGAAATTGGTTTGTCATTGGTTCACCTCCCATAACATCGTGGGATGAAACACACAAGGCGAAACTTGGTTCTGGTGATGGTCGTGGTAACACCTCTGCCTACCCATTCCGGGAAAAAAGCGTGAGATTATTCATATATTTGTATGTATTAACCCAAAATATGGTATATTTGCACGGATCACTACACCATTTTTAGGGATGGTCACTGTCCGAGCAGATACGAATTCAGCCAACTTAAGCACCTGCGATACACTCACAAGGAAATGTAACAACACTACTCGACAGTTTTCTATGAGGCAATTGGTTCCATCCCACAGATAATCAGTACCTCGCACTCACCCATTCATACGGTGCGTTTAACCTACCTCAAGGCTCTACTAACAAATATTTATTCAAACACTTTTGCATCATTCAGTAAACAAGAACATTTTTTATAACAGGAACACTATTTAATAAAAACCAAACAATAAATATGTATATAACGATAATCGAGAATATTTTTAGCATCCATCGAAGGTCATTGCGCCTACCAATATCACTGACGCAATGGCAAAACTGTTACGTGACGTCATACCTCTGAGAAAAAATATTACGGTCGAGCCGACTCCGGTAGCCTACGTCAATATGAAACACAACGTCATTTTGATTCTATAATTGTATTTGGAGAACCAATAATCCGACTTCCATATTTAATTCAAAAATAGACATCAGTATATGGCCAGATTTTGGTATACATATAATATTTGATTACGGTATATTTCGGTAGAACAAATAAATAAGCACATCCAACAGTTACGTTCAGTTCTGACCCCACCCATCAAGCCATACATCATGGGTATCAGAAACTACGATAGACTTTTCGGTCTCACAAGCACTCAGATCCGAAACATACTAGTATCGGTGCGTAAATCGAACCCGCGGCCTCTTATTTCGCAGCCGGCGTCTAACTGCGCCTCGGAGGCTGTCAATAATGTAATACTTTTAGCCCAGTCAAATGACAAGTACCACGGGGTACTAAAAACACCCATAGTTGACGTTGAATAAATATTTTTGCACAGACGTGATCAATGATTTTTCAGGATTCAATTACAGTGATATCCTTTACGTGCTTATAAATTTTCACCCCGTTGTGAATAAATGTAAGGGTCAATGTCTCTTTTGACTGGACTTTTGACTATAAGGGTCAATTTGTCTCTAATTTGTCTCATAAAATAAAAATGCACCCCAGTTTACTTTCACACTTGTTAGGAAATCTACATATATGTAAAAAGTATGTAAAAAAGGTGAAACATTTTAAGTAAAAATAAGACCATCAGTAGTTGAGCATTCGCATTCTAATTAATGTCGAAGACTATAGTTCAAATCTTCCAAGTATATATTGTATTATCTATGCTACCAAGCAATGAAGGTGGAAGCCTGACATTGACATTGCAGTACTAAATTATATTATATTAATGACCGTAACATTGATACTCCTTCACAAATCATTAGAGCAAAGGTAAGTGACTGTAAATTGCATTCTGTTTTATATCAACTGTATATATATATTTTTATAAGAACAGCTGCTTCAGCCAACTGTGATGGCAAAGCATAATATTTTATTTTTATGGCCGACTTGTGATAACGTATTTGCTAATGGTACGCTGGGATTGGCTTATAATCTTTGAAGAGGCATCCTAGTGGGCCGGCATGAATGTTTCGAATGGCACGAGACCGCCATCTGATGCCATTCGATACTCTATGTGGACGACATTTTCCCTTACCACTAGATTCAACGTAGTCACTATTCTGTGCCAAAATAACCGATTTTTTTTATTTAATACGACCATATAAAAAAATAACAAAAAAAAATTGACGCTTTTTTCCAACATTTTCTGTTGCGTTGTGTCTGAAGTCGCTTAAACTACCACCCGGCATCGTTTTTGGTAGCAGTCTTGATTTACCCTGTATGTACTGGGCATCCGAAAATCATATTTGGGATGAAAATTAAAAATATTTCATGACGATCAGTATTAACAATATCATAGAGTACAGCGCTCAATTGGAGCACCTAGCGCCTGTTCAAATCAGATTAGCAATGACAGTCATTTGCGTATAATCATAATTGCTATACTAAATAGGAGTCTTATTCATTCAAGTAGATGCAGAAGAAAACTCCTCGTATTGCCTGTGTTATGGTGCTCTGTTTGAATAGGTGTAAATTTTTAAATTGAAGGAAAAGTAATAAATAGGTCAATTTTAAATGAAAATATTGCGCGTTTTATTAAAAGCTCGTTTCGTTTGCAGATCGCAAATAATATTGATATAAAATTCCAGTTAGGAAATTTATAGAAAAGTGAAGATTCAGTATGTCAATAACCAGAACACTTAACGGGAACATCCATGTATTATTACATAATAATGGAAATAGATCCATGGTAGACCTCATCAAAGCAACAGTATCAAAGATGTGTTTCAACCAGAGTAATACACCATCTCATCAAATATCGAATTGAAGTAAGAACTTTGCTGTATCGTCTTCTTCAGTGGGTGAAATTGCCAGGGACCCTATAACCCTTGTGTCGTGGGTATCAGGACCTACGAGAGACTTTTCGGTCTCACAAACACCCAGACCTGAAACAAATATTTCTCTCTTTTTTTTTTTATTGCTGTGAATGGCGAGACGAGCATGCCGTTCGCCTGATGGTAAGCGATACGACCGCTCATGAACAGTAGCAAAACCAAACAACACCTTGAATTACAAAGCAATGCTTGGCATTCCACTGCGCTCGCCATCCTGAGACATAAGATGTTAAGTCTCAATATGTCCAGTAGTTACTCTGGCTACAATGCCCTTCAACCCGAAACACAACAGTGCGTTTACACTGCTGTTTGACGGGAGAAATAGACACTGCGGTGGTACCCACCCAGATGGCCTCTCACATATGAGAGACCTACCACCAGTAAATCTCTGAGCGAGGTTCGAACCCGCGGCCTCTCGTTTCACAGGCGGTGTCTAACCAACTATGCCACGCAGGCTGTCATACTACTACTAAAAGCTACTTATAGAAATCGCGTATCGGGCTCTTTATGGGCAATCCGGTTCGAGGAAGTCGTTTTTATCATGTACATATATTTTGATTGCAATGTATTTAGCTTCAAATGCATTAGCATTATTTTTTGTTGACTCAGATTTTTTATATACTATAGGTTTTTTTATATATCAAGCAAACGAGCAAACAGTCACCTGATGATAAGTTATCGCTGCGGCCCATGACAATCCACAACGTTTGTATCACTGTTGTCTGGAAATCGGGAGAGGAATGGAAAGGAAAAAGAATGGGAATAGTCCCATCCCCTTTCCTATGAAAGGGGTTTTGGACATCCGGCAATACGTTCCTAGCAAGAGTATATGAATAAAACCGTACCTGAAGAGGTAAGCATGCATAAAATTATGCACATTATCATTATCTAGGTACGTAAGCAAATTAAAAAGTTAAAGATAACTTAGACATTCCCGGAGACTCGCCGGGCTTCAATGCTCGGCGTCATTAAATTGCGTGCCAATGTTGATCCTGGCTTACAGGAGTTACAGTGGTGGGTGTAGGGCGGGACAGTCTCCAGACGTAAGCGAATTCAAAAAATATATTATGACAGTATTATCGAATGAGCAGACATATAACAACAATTCATACCTACACTTGATTTTATTTTTAATTTTAATTTGTCATTAAAAGAAGGAAATCGAAATATAATCTTCAAGGCCGGTGAGGATCCAGGCACAGCAATGGAAAAGGCATAGCTGCAACGCTTAAAACGTGTAAGCAATATTTATTAAAATAAACTTCCTGAATCAAAGAGTAATATGCTGATCATAATTCTGATTATATCAGAAAAAAATAGAGTTAAAATGTTAAGCATTTCCTTATCTATTTTTTTGACAGCCTCCGTCATAGATAATACACTATATAAGAAAGCCTCCGTGGCGTAGTTGGTTAAACATCGGCTATGAAACGACAAGAGAGCGCGGGTTCGATCCCACACCGAGACAAATATTTCGATCCGCAATTATTTGTTTTGGAATTAGAGAGATCAAAAAATCTCTCGTGGTTTACGATAGCCAAAATACTACACAAGTATCTCAGTGTGGGAGTCAGAATTATGTACATGTATGTTGGGTGTATTGGGTATATTGATTTGTTTATAAATCAGGCGTCTTCACGTTTAAATATTATCTGTATCAGCCCATATACATCCCACTGCAGGGCACGGGCCTACTCTACAATCAACAGTACGATTGAGAGTGATTAGGCGATATAGTCCACCACGCTGGCCTAGTGCGTGTTGGCGGACTTACATACCATAGAAATTCATATAAACTGCTATGGTATGCAGGTTTCCTCACGATGTTTTCCTTCACCGTTTTAGTGCGTGGTGATTGACTATCAATACACACATGACTCCGAAGTCAGAGGTGTGCCCTGGGATTTGAACCCGCGACCACCGTGAACATGTTGGCCCGTTTACCAACAGACCACCACGCACTTAAAATATTATCTTATCTGTTTAAATATTATCTTACTAGTAAATCAAAACCAATTCCTTCACAGTTATGGTCTATCGAAACGTATTTATCTGTGTAATATAATGGTAGATAGAGAAATTGTCTACAATATAATTATTTTAGTTTTACAATAATAAATAAATATAGGGTGATATTCACATATGGTATTTAATTTAACTCGCACGTTTCTCATCATACTAGGGGCATTGTACAAACTTGATAAGAAAATCTAGATTTTTGTCAAATATCGTGATTATAGTTTTCACGATTTTTGGCCACCCCGTATGGATACGAGTATTACCACCGCTAAGCTGAACTACAGTTTGATTCTTAGCTTACTTACGTGTCGTACTCTCGGCTATGCGACTCGTACCTCTAGGGATTGATCAAAAGCCTTGAAACACAAAATCACCATTTTGAAAAGACTTCCAGGCTGTATTTTTTCAAATGTAAAATGTTACACGGCGTGTTTAGATACATATCATTTAAATTAAATGCAATTCATATTGATATATGACTGCCTCGGTGGCGTAGTTGTATTAGCGTACGGTTACAAAGCTGAGGTCTTGGGTTCGAACCCGGGTTGGGCGAAGTGATATTGGATTTTTCTATTCATTATCAGCCCAGAGTCAGGAATTTGTGCCCGATATGGCGATAGGCTCGCCACCTATCACATCGTGGGACGGAACATACAAGGCGAAATGTGGGTGCCCTGGCACCTCTGCCTACCCCTTCTGGGAAAAAGGTGTGAGTTTATTTATGTATGCACATTGATGTAATAAATAAATTTCAAAATATATCTAGTATCCAATGTCTACACGTGTAGGTTTTGAATCCCTATAATTGATCTATTTTTCTGCTATTCTATTACCTTTCCGTAATTGATCCTTAATTGCCTATAATATGATAGAGGTATAACATATCAAGTTTCATAATTTCTGTTCGTTGGAAAAATAAACCAGTATGACATATCAGGATATACTAGAATTAGTCCTGGTAAAACCAGATACGAGGCAATGTCATTTTGTATGTGGTTGTACATACCTACGAATAAACAACTCATAATGAACTACTCGAACATAAAAAATAAAAATAGTTTATTTCTCACCAATAGCTAGAAATATACAAGAATATTACATACAAGAGAGCAAAAACTTTTAATCGAACACTATACTAAGAAAATTATATACCCGTATATGTATGTATCTATATCAGCCCATATTCTTCCCACTGCAGGGCACGGGCCTCGGCATATATAAATATTTTGTATAATATCTGAAAGTCAATGAAAAATCGCGCGTTGATATCTTTTAATTGGCAAATAAAGGTTAGCTTAAAAAATAGTTAAATTATATTATTACATTGATTTTTATGGTAATAAATCCACGTCAGTCAAGTACAAACGAGTGGCACTGTATGTATTTGAGCAAAAAAGGCACAATTTTCAAACATCATTAATAATACTTGTACTTTTTGCTACATCATTTAATTTGATTAGAATATCAAAGAAAGGAACATGTTATTTCGTTAATATTCTTTTTTACATTTTTACACACCACATAAACAAACAAACAAACAATATGTCGTATAAAAATATATTATTATTATAGCATTGGCCGGACGCAAATTTGTTCCATAATATTTTTCTTGCACATATTTCCCGTTTGGCACCGCCATATCACCCTGCTGTCATGATTTTATAGCCATAAAAGTGATTTTTCTGTATATTATTTTGCCATCTCTATCCCTCTATAATATGTAATTTAGAATCTATTCACGACTTAACTCGCTTCAGATATATCAGAAATAACGTATTTTACAAAAAATTTCGTCAGACAACTTGTAATTCTGTTAGCATACATTTTTATGTCGAGGTACCGTTACGTTTTTCTTACGACAATCTAATTGTCTTTTGACTCTCAGTCAGTCACAATACTTATTTTCTGGATTACGGCCTTACCTCTTTTTCTGTGCCCCTGACATCTTGTACGAAAAAAA
The DNA here is from genome assembly GCA_030180105.1 of Hyles lineata. Classification (NCBI taxonomy): domain Eukaryota; kingdom Metazoa; phylum Arthropoda; class Insecta; order Lepidoptera; family Sphingidae; genus Hyles; species Hyles lineata. The sequence goes on along the minus strand of JARJEE010000027.1, from coordinate 4,735,524 downwards.
TGCACATAAACAATTATTAATTATTTAAATTTTCTTTTTACTAATTCAATGTGTATACAAACGTAAAAAATGTATAGTGGCGAATATGCCGTTGACCGCACGATGTATTTTTAGCGACACTATATTATTAATGTAAAATAAATATACATAAAACATTGTATTTATAAATACCTGTTGAATTTGTTTCTAACGATTATAATGTATGACAAATGGCAAAATAGTACGATACATTTGTTTTAAGCACCGGGTTTATTAGGAACGGTGGTAGCATTTTATCATGAGGCAAACCACTGTCTACATGATTTTTCTTTATATTGCATCATAATTATCTCAGCCACATAAAGTCCACTGCTAAACATAGGTCTCCGCCAAGGATCCCCACATCGAACTGTTGAAAGCGATCTGCATCCAGCGGCTTTCTACAACTTTTATTTTGTTATTTTTCTATGGTTTAATTAGTAATAACACAAAATATTTATGCAGTTTTAGAATTATTAAAAAACAAAGTATAATGCATATTAGTTTGCTGGTAGGTGGTTATTAATATCCGCCGGGGTAACGACCAACCTTCACACTGGTAAAGAACCCATAGCGTACATCGTAATTTTTTTTCTTTGACCAGCGTAGTAGGGACGTTACCCATGTTTAATTTTGAATATTATTCAATAGTCACTGCACATATCCTTTTTATCAAACATATGTTTAAAATAGCATCGACGTTTGTGGTAAATCGTCTGTTATTATTATCATTACTAGGACTTTCAGGACTTTTTTGACGATTTTTAGTGGATAATTTGCGCGCCTACTGCCTTCCCTAGATATTATTCGCATTTTTACTGAAACTAAAAAACATCAAACGATAGATTGAAAAAAAACACGCTTTAGTAAACCAACTAAAATATTTTTAATGATTTTAAGATAAGACAATAGAGAAAAACACAACATATTACTGTTAAAAAGCGTAAGGTGCTTATATAATCATTATCACCCTAGCTTTTTTTTAATTTACTAGTTTTTTTTTCTTAGCTCCTATAAATTGTCGTGTCACTGAAAACCGCTGTTTAAAACATAACATAAACTAACGCCTTTTTCCCAGAAGGGGTAGGCAAAGGTGCCAGGACACCAACATTTCGCCTTGTGTGTTCCGTCCCGCGATGTGATAGGTAGCGAGCCTATCGCCATATCGGGCACAAATTCCTGACTCTGGGCTGATAATGAATAGAAAATTCCAATATCACTTTGCCCAACCCGGGATTCAATTCCGAGACCTCAGCTTTGTAACCGTACCGTAGTACAACTACGCCACCGAGGCAGTCTTAAAATAATGATTAAATTAATTAGATCATGGTAACAATGTCCTCAATGAGTACGGTGCAACCGCAACCGGTATTTAAGGTCTTTTATCATAAGCTAGAAGTTTACCTTTGCCGTTGGCGCAGTGACCACGCGCTGACCATTAGAAACACTAGTCTGTGAGATATCTCGACATTTGATAAAAAAAACTCAAACACATACAACATTTAGGATTTTTATTACTTCTACTTCCAGGTTAGTATGTAATTATTATATTTTTTGTTTCACTATATTTATTAAAGTAAAATTCGGTTTCTTGACACGAGGATATTTTTAAATCAAAATTTGTTTAGATAAATAAGTCTTTTTTGTGAGAATTATAATTACTATTCATAAATAAATCTATATGCTGTGTTAAGACATGTTAGATATTGTTTGGAATGCAAAAAATAGAATAATAAAAAGAGAAAATTCATTATCTTCTTGCAGGGAATGATGCAAATTGATGTGAAAGCATCTGATACAAAATTTACGTGCAATAACCGCCCAAAGAAAAATACGAAGCAAATAATTGACGCATCCAAAAATAAATATTTTTTATGCGTAGATTTATGTTATTTAGCTTTATAATTTGTCTCACAGATTTGCCGAAATGTTATACTCGCGTATCGTGCTGGAAGGTCACTGAACCCCATAAAACGTACATATTTAGTCCTTCTTGGAAACACCATTTCGAGTATTGCATTTATGACGGTTCCTTCTATTTATTTTTTTTAATAACCGCACCGTGATCTTTAATCTTAGGTAAAAAAATTCAGAATCCTCAAAACGATTTAGCTCAAAGTGAAATTAGTACATTATGCCCTTGCTAATTTAATATACATAATTTATACCATGGGTCAGTATGCAGGCTCGTAAATTGCATTTTAATGTACATAACTTCCAAGGTTTGACAATCACATTAAATTTCAAATTATATTTAGACGCATGGAATAATTTGATCAATCAAACTTGATATAATTGAAAACCTATTATAGTTATTTCATTGAAATACATGAGTTACTTATTAGCACGTCACCTTCATGGTACTATTTAGAATATTTATGTCATAGTAATTAATTATAAGCGTAGCGAAGTAATAACAGCCATGTTAAGCCTATTCTTCAATGAACAACTAATCGAGGCAAATTACTAAGGTCGTAAAGTCTGCAAACAAGTATTGTGGCGTTTGTTACTTTAACTTATGAATCCCTTGGAGTTTGAAAACTTATCCCTATCAAATATCAATTTATGTTAGTCGATTTCTTCATTCATATAACAGAAGTATGAGGAATGGGATTAAAATAGTATTTTATCAAATAATATAATGTATTAATTGTAAAAATTATATTTTCTACATGAATACTCTTTTGTTGCACTGCATTAAGTTTTATTTACGTAAGCATAATCATAAAAATAAGATTTCCACGAAAAACTTTCCGCGCGGATACACAGCATTCAACGGAGTAGAACCCATACCTTTCAAAAATAAAATAGTGACATTAATAACAAGCAACAACCCTATGAATGCGAATGTCGCAGTACGACGTAATGACTCAAGAGTAATATTAACACCAGTCAAAATTAATATGAAAACATTTTTTGTAATGTTGAGCCCACCATTTTATGTATATTTATGCTACCGGCCAAACCCTGAGAGGTAGAATTGAGGCAAAATACAACAAAACAAAAATCAATAAAATAAAAAAAAATGTTAATAAAAATTTAGTTATAGTAACCTAATATAAGGACTGTTTCTTGCGGTCGAGTATTTAATCTCAGTTTTCCTTGTGCGTTTTGTTTACTTTATTCACAAATCATCTATTTTATATGTATTTGCTAGCATCATCTCGGAATTGCATTCAATTCGTAGGAAATATATATGTTAGATTGGTTTGACCTAGGCCATTCTGGTTTATTCTCTCTCGTGTAGCCAAAACTAGTTTGGCATAGGCGGAACTAGTTCATCCTAAAATCGGGTTAGTCTGGTAATAAGTGTCACAAAAAAACATCTAAATAATACTGAATAATTATGTAAATGACACTATAAACAAAATAAAAAAAACACGGTCCGAAATAGCGGTCAAAGTAACGCTGCTTTTTATCTCTAATCTTGTAAATCCAGTTAGTTTTGCTATATTCACAATATTCACCATTCAAAAAGTAAGAATAGTCAATCAATCTATTCGTAACATCTGTGTGAGGAAACATAATATTGTTTTTTTTTTATTGCTATGTTTGGCTATTAATAATTAGTTTCAGAAAAAAAGAGCACTTACAATCTCTTTTATAATATATCATGTTTTTTTTCTACCAATTCGGCATTAAATTTTATTAAAAAAAAACATAGGTATAAATTTTTGATCAGAAATAAAAACAACTACACACTCACGAGCTCTCAGTAAATGTAGACGAACATTCAATAGTAGTATTTGGTGATTGTTTTTGTATTTTAATTGTGGCGTATACTCGCTAAGTTTAGATTTTTGAAAGGATTGTTCACTGTTAGAATAAAAAATTGTTTCAGCAATGTTAAAAGTTACAAAAGTAGTTGTAATTTGGACGATACTCTCGACGATCACAAACGCATTAAACGTGGAATATGGTGAAGATGGTTCGGGAGTTTGGAGAAATGAGAGAACAAAACGTTCGTTCCCACGAAATCCATTTATGAATACTGTCATACAAACGATGGCGCCAAACTTCCAGTCGAGGACATGGGAAGATCCATTCGACGTGTTCAGGGATAAATATAATTTTCCAAACGGTAAGTGAAAACAAACTTTTTATATAATATCTGGTGTATACTATACGAACCTCGTGGAAATTGGAAGAATTTCTCATTTCTTTCATTTTTTCCGGCGCTTTTGCCATACCTATTATTAGACCCAAATTTACCAGCTCACACTATATGGTCCATGTCATTGTTTATCTTGTGGTGCTTAACATCGGGCATTTCCAGTTGTATATTTTGTCACCCGCTTTGCTTCGGATGGAAGTGGAAAATTATTTGTTTCCAACTCCTATTATATTTTCTTCACTTCACTACGACATTTTGTTGTGGATATTAGAAAGTACGTGAAACTTTTTGGTCTTACAATAGGCGGATCTAAAACAAATAATTATTTACTATACAAACATTTTTTGCAGTGTAAGATTCGAAACCGCGACCTCTCGTTTTATTACCGAGCTATTTATCCTTTTAATAATTTAGGCGGTCAAATATAATTTTATAACATGCGCAACAATATGCATGTTGTTGGAATAAATCCAACGATAAATGATTAAATACAGTGTACATTTTTATAATAAATACTTTTCTGACATATGCAAATGCCGTATGCTTTTTTTGGCGTCTTGCATAATTAAGGATCGCATTCAAAAAAATATGTCCAAAAATGGCATAAGTTTTTCTAATAATAGACTGCTTTTTTATAAGGTCAACATAACATGTTTCCCTTACATAATATGTCGTTTTATTTGTAGTATTAGTTGTTCGATGAGTAAATACCCGAAAATCGACGCCCTTTGAAAATTATTATTGACGATTAAGAGAGACATCACTATAATTGTCGATTTATTTTAAGATAAAATATTTTTTGTTTAAGAAATTGACCAAAATCTAGCCCACTCAGTTTTCTTCTCTGGATATACTCAGAACTGGGTCGCGCCGCGTAGTTCCAGTAGTAATGTAAGCCCACTGAGTTTGTTTCGCCGGGCCTTCTCAGGCAGGGCCGCGTTGAATCTGATGGTAACATTAAATCGCTGCGCGTCGTTTTAGTGATACTCATAGTCCACTAAAATATGGATTAACGTAGCATTTTATTTACTATAAATAGTTATAAATAATAAATAAAACGCCTACCAAAAACCAAAACTTAATACATTTTATATATATAACAATATAATTAATTATTTTGTAAATATAGAATAAGTACTATGTATTGACCTGTCATAAGAGCTATTTAATTGCCTACATGACCAATAAACCAATTTAATTCCATTTCATTTCATAAGTAAATCTTACTGACTTAACAAAAGGTGTATACAAATCCCAGAGTACATATTCAGCCTATGGTCGTCTACTGCTGCACGTAGGCCTCCTCAAATAATTGCCAACGACCCCGGTGTTGAGCAGCCCGCACCCTCATCAATCCGCTACCAGTAACCGTTTTCAATTCGTTCGTCCATCATGCAGCAGGACGTAGACTATGCGACCCATATATTACAAGCGTCAAGACACCGACCTAAAAACCCTTTTAAATCAGAATATTGATAGTCAGGTACCACAAATAAAAATTTTACGGTAAAGGACAAACTGAGTTCTGTATCAGCCCATATACGTCCCACTGCAGGGCACGGGCCTACTCTACAATCAAACACAGGCCTAGTGCGGGTTGGCGGACTTACATACCATAGAAATTCTTATAAACCGCTATGGTATGCAGGTTTCCTCACGATGTTTTCCTTCACCGTTTTAGTGCGTGGTGATTGACTATCAATACACACATGACTCCGAAAAGTCAGAGGTGTGCCCTGGGATTTGAACCCGCAACCACCTAGAACATGTTGGCAGTCGCGTCTGGTCCGTTTACCAACAGGCCACCACGCAAAAAGACTTTTTTTTTGAAAAGATAAACGTCGTGGGGAAATCTGCATACTATAGAGATATGTACAATAATCTACATAAACTCACGCCTTTATCCCTGAAGGGGTAGGCAGAGGTGCAACCAGGTAACCTAAATACGTTTGCCCTGTATTTTCTGTCCCACGATGTGATAGGGGGGCCTATCGCCATATTTAACACAGATTTCTGTCCCCGGAGTTAGATAACTAATTAATAGAAATATCCAATATCATTCTGTCAAACACGATTAGAAGGAGCCAGTAATGAGCTAATACAGGGCAGTATAATAAAAGTGTTCTTTAGAGATCGATGTATTAAATGGACATTAGAGAAATGGTACCAGATAAATATAATTTGAACATTTTAAAAATATCATTGTTTTAATAAATCCAATGTGGCAGGGGGGTTGTATTGGTTCATTCTATACTCCAACACGACGTAACCTTAGAATAGGTTCCGACTAAGTTATTAGTTTCATAGACAATAGTATTGATTTTTCGAAGTAGAAAACTTTTATCTATACGTAGACATCGAACGTTCAAACTTAGTATCGGAGGACAGACTAACCCGCATGGTATATAGTTATCCCGCCACGGTTGAAGTAATCATGTTAACACTCAAAACCAAATGCAAAAAGCTGATCCTAAAGCACCATACACTAACGTGGAGCGCAGTGACGGGTTTTAAATCTCATAATAATTTGTACGGTATGTAAAGTCCGCCAAGCCGAACTAGATCAGCGTGGTGGCCTATATTGCGTAACCCTCTCAATTGACTCCCAATTTTAGGGAAGACCCGTGGCCTGTATTGAAACGTATATGGACTGTCAATATTTTACAGAATTTTCGATTTGCATTTAATATGATTCCAGGGTTAAAATCGCCATTAGCGGAATACGACTACGTGATAGTTGGTGCCGGGTCTGCGGGTTGTGTCCTTGCGTCCAGACTATCTGAAGACCCTAGCGTGACTGTACTTCTTCTAGAAGTCGGAAAACCAGAGATGCTCTTCACAGATGTGCCTGCTTTGGCGCCGTACTTCCAGAGAACTGACTACAGCTGGCCTTACTATATGGAACCTCAGCCCGACGTTTGTTTAGGTAAAATAATAAAAGTAAATATTAGCTGTTTCATGTGTGTGTGTCTGTTCATGTCATCAATTTTATTATTGATTATATCGAAAGGTTAAGTTATGCATAATCATTACTCGGATATTTTAAAATCCGTATAGTATTAAGCAAGTTACAAATAACAGAAATCCCATTAACAGTCTTCATAACTTGTAAAAATCCACAAGTCCTTCAGACGTGACGTGACATTATGACGAAAGCAACAATGCATAAAGCAGTTACAATTTGAGAGTAACCTCGTCGTAAGCATGAATCAACACCAGGGCAAGTTAATTTCGGACAAAAAATACAGATTATGTTTGACTTTTAAGTCAACGTTGCATTGCACCTTAAGGATTTTTTGTCATCAAAAGAACAAAGCAATTATGACTCATTATACTTGTGTGTCTTTGAAAATAATATGTGCAGATAAAAAATCTTATTCGATTGAGTGATCATCTAGCAATATTCATGATTAGTATCTCAATCTAGGTGTCTTAATCAATATTTTACCAATTTTCATTTTATTGCTATGAATGGCGAAACGAGCATGCCATTCGCCTGATGGTAAGCGATACGACTGCTCATTAACAGAAGCAAAACCAAACAGCACCTTGAATGACAAAAGCAATGCTTGGGATTAACCTGCGCTCGCCATCCTGAGACATAAGCTATAAAGTCTCTATATGTCCAGTAGTTACTCTGGCTACAATGTCCTTCAATCCGAAACACAACAGTTCATTTGTACTGCTGTTTGGCGGGAGAATTAGACATTGCAATGGTACTTACCCCGGCGGTCTCTCACATATGAGAAACCTACCACCAGAAATTTCTCAATAATTACAGGAATGATAAACAAGAGATGCTACTGGCCCAGAGGCAGAGCCGTGGGCGGCACCAGCGTCATCAACTACATGATCTACACGCGAGGACGCCCCGCCGAGTGGGACCGCATAGCCGCCGCGGGCAACTATGGATGGTAATGCTTATCAATTTTACTATATTCATACCGAAGCCCTCTCAATCGAACTGTCTATTGTAGAAGGGTCCCGCGCTAAATATTTCGGCAAAAAGAGGCCGACTATAGTTATGCCAAAAAGATTTTTCAGTATATTTTTGTCATATAACAGCCTATTGTATTATTGCGAGAATGCTAAAGGCTGAGCGCAATGGCGTAGAGTGAGCAGGAAACCCTGAAACCCCTAGCAAACAAAATATTTTTATAACTTTTCAATTTTTAGCATCTCGCCGTAGCTTGCAAGTACAACAAACAAAAAAAAAACCAAAATATCCTAAAATATTTACAGCACCGTACGCGCTTATTTAGCCATTTTTATAACATGCTTGCTATACAACTATTCCTTAGATAGGTAGAATACTCGAAGGTCACTGGCATTTGCATGTTTTCCGTAAATATCCTGTTTTAAAATAAAACAATTGTCGGATGTTTATTTTTTTCTTAATGTACAGAAGTTAATTTAAGCACGTTAATATATTAATATAGTACGTTCTTTTTTTTTTTACAAAAGCTTTACACGTAGTGTTTATAGTTTTCGCGATTTTTTTTATTTTAAAATATTTATTAATAGATTGTTGACATCCATTTTTTAATTAATAGGGTGGAGTCTGTTACAGATATATTTCTTAAATATATCTTGCTCATTAAGTTTGAAGGTATTACTGACAATATCTGAGGGCCTATCACGTGAAAATTGAGGCTTAGTACATTTTTAAAGGTGATTTCCTCCTACTTCTTTCTCCTTGCCTTAAGCTCATGCACCGGAGGTCGTCACGTCTATCTTTGTCACCATATTTTATCACAATTGTCATCAAACCTTGCCCTTTATTTGTCATTTTTAAAGTCCAGTACGTTGCTGGACCTATTCTTCATTTTCCTCTTTGTATCATTTCTTATAACTTTTAAAAGAAAATAAAATCTTTCTAACCTTATCATACAAGTAGATGCCGTATTACCTTCAATACCCTCTTAATTAATTCAAATGATGTAGATTATTGCTGTAATGAAATACAAGAAAATCCAAATTTAATAAAAAAAAATAACAACACTTCGTGTTTAAAATAACTTCAATTACTGGAATTAACGTGGCACCATTGTCATATATGCGCTATGTATAAAAGAGTATAAATTGCAATTACAATAAAGAAAAAAAAGATGGTTCGCGTTGATAACACATAATTACAGACTGCAATTCATTTTGCATCAATTGCACCTTTTGGACGGCACATATTATGTTTGTTGCAAGGAATGGCGAGACAAGCACGTCGTTCGCCTGATTGTAAGTATTACGACTCCTCATGAACAGTAACAAAACCAAACAATACCATGAACTACAAACCAATGCTTAGCCTTCCACTACGCTCGCCACTCTGAGACATAAAATGTTAAGTCCCAATATGGCCAGTAGTTACTCTGGGTACAATATCCTTCAAATCGAAACACTACAGTGCATATACTGCTGTTTGGCGGGAGAAAGAGACATTGCAGTTGTACCTACCCTAGCGGCCTCTCACATAGAAGAGACCTACCACCAGCAAACATATACATGTTTTACTTATTAATTAATTAAAACTTCTGTCTCCGAACAACATTACACATGTGTATGTGAACGATAGTCTAGTTGGCTACGCACAGATATGAAAAAAGAAACGTGTTAGGTTTAAAGCCTAAGCAAATGCATGTATTTTTATTATTTATTTGTTTGTTTTGTGTTTTGCTCTGTACAGATAAACAATAAAGAAATTTCATAATAATGATAGTGTCGGCCAGTATCACACTAAGTGATTTATAAATAGGTTTAACATCGTTTAATTTAGATGTGCCATAAAATTGTAAGGATAATTGCATAGGTAATAGGTAATGCTAAGGCCTAATTAATTACATAATATATAACCTGATTTATACGGTATTACATTATTATTACAGGTCTTACAAAGAGGTACTGGAATATTACAAAAAATCGGAGAATTCCAAATTAAAAGCATTCGACAAATCACCGTACCGAGGGAACAATGGAGAAATGAATGTTGAATTTGTTAATTATAAGTGAGTATATACTGCTTTTAACTGAACAGACACTACAATTTAATCGATTCTAGAGTGCAATCTCTTATTAAGAAAACATATTACTTACATTAATTGCTGTTTTCGTGTAGTAATTTATTTATCCTTGATTGTTTATGATCTATATTTAACTGTAAAATACAATGTACGCCGCACTTATTGTAGCATCATTACAACTAAGAAAATACATAGTAATTACGCAACTAGGCCAATACTATTGTGTATGTTACACACATATGCATCTTTATTGTAAACCAAAATATTAAAATCGACGAACAATAACTAAATAATGATGATAAAGACTATAAAAAACAATAAGTATATGTACACAATGATGCTATCCACTATAAAACATTTACCGAACATCTCAAATTTGCAGAACACCATTGATAGAAGCGTTTTTAGAAGCTGGAAGAATACTGGGGACTCCAACGGTAGATTACAATGCACCGGAGACGCTTGGTTTCGGATATGTTCAAACAACAACGCAGACTGGTAAAAGACTTAGCGCCGCGAAAGCATTCCTACACCCCAATAAGCTGAGATCTAACCTTCACATTCTACCAATGGCCACAGCAACCAAAGTACTCATAGACACTACCACAAATACTGCGTATGGAGTTCAGTACGTACGTAACCGAAATAAATATGAAGTCATAGCTAGAAGAGAAGTGATATTGTCAGCGGGCCCGATTGCCTCACCTCAATTACTTATGTTATCTGGTATCGGTCCTCAAGACCAACTACAACGTCATGGAATACCAGTCATCAAAGACCTTCCAGTAGGTCGAACACTTTATGACCACATTACCTTTCCAGGAATTATATTTTCACTAAATACTACAGGCGTAAGTATTATTGAATCTAGAGCTGGTACTATCGATAATGTTTTCGAGTGGATACAATATGGTGACAACGAATTAGCTAGTCCCGGTGGAGTAGAAGGCATAGGCTACATAAAAACACCAGTATCCACGGAAACTGAAAGTATTCCAGATATAGAACTAATTAGTATAGGAGGTTCCATGGTCTCAGACGGTGGTCGAACAGCGAGCAAAGCAGTTCGTCGAGGTATGAAAATCACAGAAGAAGTATTCGATGGTGCGTTTGGTTCAATCGATAACACAGATACGTGGAGTGCATTTCCTATGTTATTGCACCCTAACTCTGTAGGTTGGCTGGAATTAAAAGATAATAATCCGTTCAGTCATCCAAAAATCTATGGAAACTACCTAAAGGATCCCAAAGATGTGGCAACTTTTATTGCAGCTATTAGATACGTACAAGCATTGGCTGCGACACCACCATTCCAAAAGTTTGGAGCTAAGATACATCCTGCACAATATCCAGAGTGTAGAAAGTTTAAATTCGACACAGATGCGTATTGGGAATGCGCTATAAGAACTCTAACAGCAACATTGCACCATCAAATAGCCACTTGTCGTATGGGTCCTCAAGGAGACCCTCGCGCAGTGGTTGATCCTGAATTAAGAGTGCACGGAGTAAATCGACTGCGCGTTGTAGACTCCAGTATCATACCTGAAACTGTTTCAGCTCACACTCACGCACCAGCTGTGATGATAGGCGAGAAAGGCGCTGACATGATAAAGGCCTCATGGAATTAAATTGTAAATAGATAGAATAATATAATAATAGTAAAAAAATAAGTAATAATAAATAAATAGAATTTCAGAGTGTTCTATGAGCAAAACCCAAAAGATGATTGTGGGCAGTGGCGTGCCTAGGGTTGTGGACTAGGGCAAGCCCAATATTTTTTTTAGCAAGAATATGTATTGGTTCAGGAGCAAAATGGTATTAAGAAAGAAGAACGTGTTCATCATGCGATAGGGGGCGAGCCTATGCGATAAAAAAATATATAGAAAAACGACCCGAGATTCGAATCCGAGACCTCAACTTTGCGCCATCGAGGCAGTCCTAGACCTACCACACGATCTATATAAGATTAGGATAAAAACTAATAAAATAATAACTGTCTTTATCACCGTTATGAAAAAATCTATTACAATAAGTTGTTTCGAAAAAATCTAATAGATGGCGCGATTTTCACAGCCAGCTATTTAATCATATTTAATATTGCCAAAATACTGAATGGCCTATCATTAGTTTTAAATAGATGAATAAAACAAATGTGTAAGTCAAATTACTTTTGGGCATGCATACGTAACTTTACATTGCAATTATTTTGTAAATTAATTACAATATAAAGTTAACAATAAAAAGCCACTACAATAGCACAAGTACGGCGCCGTGTTTAATTTCGCGGCCAGAAATTATTGTTATTAATACATTCATGTTATGTTTTTGTATATGCATGTGATTTTTTGATTCATCATGAGCCCTGAAAGGAAGCTCTTGATGAGCTCAATGGCAAACAGTGTCAACTAATTTCTGAAAAACACTACGATTACTGTCTACGCGAGCATAATGTTTTGAAATCTCATCACATATGTATCTGACGCGTAAAGAGGTTTCTAAACGCTGTTTACCAGAATTATGAAAAGATATTAATGCATAATATAGTTTTCTGTACTTTGAGAAATCACAACAAATCAGGCAACGAAATGTAATGAATTTACCTTTTCCTCGCCGATCAACACTTGCACGCACTTCAAACCATCACAAGGCACATTTTCACCCATTATTATACGTAATACACGTAAAATACTATAATTAAACGAAAATTAAACGTAGATGTTCTGTGATTACTGGTTAATCGTCCGCTCGAAAGACATAATAATAAACGTGAAACTATCCACATTCCACAGGTCCTAAATTATGTACAATTCCAAATTATATATTAATAAACATATTTAAAATATCATAATACGGTCTCAAAAAATATCAATTTATTTTAAATATTATCCAATATAACTTATAGCAAAACATAAATATTTTTCCATAAATTTGGATCATAATATGACGCGTCGAGTGCACAACTTCACTACGCGAAGCCGGGCATTTTGCTTGGTACAAATTGCATTATAGAATAGCTATATGTATAGGTACGTAGTGTCATGGTAGTAGCAATTCACCCATAGGTGCGACTGAGAGGGCAATATACGCCAAAAGCCAGGTAAAAGCACACGAGAGAGAAAAAGATAGATAATATTTTATATATTGCGTGACGCGTGGACCAGCGTTGATTTTGAATGAAATATTTTTATGTTAGTTTTAGACCGCGGCGCTCGCTTTGGCGAGTTGCCGGGCGTGGCGCTGCGGGCGCGGGTGCTCCGTCGCAGGCGCGGGGCTCCATTATGGCACGCCGCGACGCGGTAAATTTAAAAATGATAGACATTTTGCATTAAACGAATGTATTTTATTTATGTTACTAATTTTCCTTTAAGATTGAGTATATGCCTATTAAGTAGGGCAAGCCGGGCTTTTGGGCTTGTATGGAAGTACCGCCACTGATTGTGGGTGAGTTAAACTACCATTATAGAAAACGACAACATACTTCCCCATGACTTATTTTAACATTTATTGTAGTAAAAACTGTGATAATAAAATTACGCCTAAAGAACAAAAAAAATTTAGTTATTTTTTTATTCTATTATAATAGCATATCTACAATATCTTCCAAAACTACCTACATTATATGCATGATTAAACGATATTGATGAAATGGCTTTAGCGTATTCTATTTATGGACTCTTGCTATACTATAGATTCCTAAGTTATAAGAAATAAAAACATACGTTACTTTACTCCGCCTGCCTAAGTTTTACTTAAAAACTTTCGCTCAAGCAGATGTGACATTTGATGCGGTGGGTGGCATATACATTTATATTTCCGTCCGGTGCTTAGGGCAGTTTGGCCTTTTAAATTCAACATTTCATTCAACATTCAAATTATATTGATTTAGGTTAGAAGTACCGTATTATGTTCGAAATTAATCGTATGTGGCCAAGACGCCCTCATAATATTTAGAAGCGTCACCTAACAAACGTTCCTATTAAATTCTATCTTGTAACCCGCTGACCAGTCATGTCTTACAGGTCATTGCTCTACAAAAGTCACCATACCCTGAACTCCTCATGGTACAAAGTACAAACCTTTCATTACATACACGCTAACAGCTGTCCGTTCTTTAATCTAACATCAATCAATGTTAGTTTTTGCTCTGCTACTTAATTTTTTATATTGTTAATTTTGCAATGAAAAAAACTACCAAGTAATTCCGATGCTTAATAAAAACAGCATACATGAAAAAATATATAAAATGTTACATAGATGTTGCTCTGATGCTAAAAGCAGTTTTATTCCTCTCCAAAGCAAATGCTTGTTAGTTACCGCAATAAGATATTGAAATCGCTCAATGCTCATACATGTTTAATAACCAAAATGTAAACAAACAATTAAATACCAAATTATATTTAAGTAAAGAAGTCACGTATACGCTTTGTTCTGAAGTAAACAATAGTGGTTTGCGCCAAATATTTAGCATTACAATTAGTTGTATCACAATACGATGATCGATACGCACCGTCTACAGTACATTTGGATGCCGTTAAGGATCCAATGTCAAACGCTTAGTGTTTAGAGTGCACGGTGCCGACACAACCTTTTATTTTATTTACGTGCCCGATGTTATAAATTCTGTAGTCGGAAACTGTCCGGCCTTTGCCGCAAAACATTGAGAGTAGCTACACGTGCACGGTCGGAAAAAATACAGTGAAATTCTGCGTCTCTTCCGTAAAGCGAGAGTAATTTAGACTTGTGAATTTGGGTTTACAGTTCCGTGATTTTTTCATGTAAAGGTAAGTTATGAGTGATTTTTTCACGTAGTATAAGTTTAGTAACCGTGCTTTCACATATCAATGAATAAAAGTAGATTATTTTTTTGCTCTCTTTACTGTTCTTTAAAAGGATTACTATACATACCAATAATTAATAAGCAATCCACTGTTTACGAGGTTCTTGCAACTAATATTGAAAAGACGCGAAACATGTGGTATATCGCTTTTAAAGTAAACCTACGAACTTGTACGAGTATACGAGTATATAACGATATATAGATCACAAAGTTCCGATAAGACAGATTACTTTTACATTTATTAATTTACACTTTATACAAATGATGTATAGGTGGAGTTTTTTTTTCTTACACGTGAAAATCCCTTTACGGTTTCATTGAGGTATATCGGACTCACCATTCTAATATAAAGTAATTAGAACATCCTACCAACTAACTCTGATACTCGTATACAGCCATATCTTTTAGAACATCGGGCGTAGTATACGCGCATGCACCCGCAACCCCCTACGAGTCCTTAAAGAGGACCAGCTGTATTTTTAAGGTTTTAACCTCTATCAACCTTAAACACGTTTATGACTAAAACTTGAAGTACCACGCGTAGCGACACTGGATTTAATACCTGAGGCATTCTCTACCAGTCAAACCTAAGGCGATGCAGATATTATCTCAAACATTGTAATAACTTCAATGAGTACAAAACAATACAAAATATAGATATAAATCACTAATCAATTCGAACTAATGTCGGTCAATTCTTAGAAGGTTTTTCACTTTACTGGAGTTTGTTGATTATACCTACTGTTCGAACTCAGCTTTTGTTTACGTCAATGCCGTTTTCAACGAAAATATATTTATTTAAAAAATGAATCATCAATACAAATTTTAGGCATACTTTGAATGATACCGTGGAATTCCCAAAAATTCACAGAATTCTTAATTTTAAATAATATGGTTTATTTGGATTATGCGAATTATTAAAATCTATGCTTCTCTACTAACATTATTACGTCGTGTAAATAATTATTACAGGTCACCTTGAATAGAGATACTTTAGCAAATAGACGACTTTTATTAACCTCGGCTAAAATCGACCTTACAATCATGCATTTCATAACAAAGCCAATTATATATAATGCATAAAACAACCCCCTTTGCTTGACAATGACCTCGACATAACATAAATGATACATTTGGACAAAAACTAATTTTATTACCAACAAATATCCTCAATCAACGAAAAGGAGCTCGAAATCTTTATATGAAATACAAATGTATGTAGTTACGACGGATATATTAATAGGTAAATGCTGTTCAGGGCTTTTATTTCAATCTCTAAGAATTTCTTTGGTATGTAAGTCCACCAACCCGCACTAGGCCAGCGTGGTGGACTATATGGCCTAACCACTCTCAATCGTACTTTTGATTGTAGAGTAGGCCCGTGCCCTGCAGTGACACGTATATGGGCTGATACAGAATCTCGATATACAAGTCATAAATAATTTATATACAACCTGATTAAATATTAGGGTGAAACTATTAAAATGCTATTTTATTACAACTTTCTTTTTAATTTATTCATTTTTATTCGACGAATAAATTTACATGGCAATTAAAACGCCAGCTTTTCCTCAGATGAATTAAATTAGTAAAAAGTTAGTTATTTGTTTAAATAAGAAAAAAACTGACAAACGCCCCTTTCGATACGACGAGGAGGTCAAAACTAGTCTGACTTGACCAGCAAGTTATTTAGAACTTTAACAAAAATGCTTTCTATGCCCAGTAGAGTTCATAATGATCTTATAAGCTAGGTATCATAAGTAAGTAATAAATGTATTGAGCAATGAGACATGTATAGAGAAGCATGGACTAAGATGATTTTACAATCATACATTTACGCATCATCTCGCAACTAAAAATAAAATTTTGTTTTTGGCTTCAAAACGAACTTTGGTTTATTTCGTTTAAATTCGCATTAAGAACATATTGTTTTATTGGTTCCTTCTCATGTGTAACTTGTTTTAACTTTTTTAAACTGAACCCAAATCCTTTTCTCATTTGGGGTGAATGAACTTCTAAGTTATAAATATAAAATTATCTTAAGGATCGCGGACATTTTACGTTTACAGTACTTGGAACAAGTATTCAGCCATCAGTACTTTCTTAAAATTAAAATAAAGTAAATATTCTTTCCATACATATTCAACTGCAGGGACAAGCCTATTCTACAATCGAATTTCATTGAAAGGGAAGTTTTTGTACAAATGCTACATTAAAGCTGCTATTGCTGTATTAATTTACATTAAATTTATAATTATTAGTCGATACATTCTTTGGAACGCGCTCCCTACGGAAATTAGAGCGTGCAGGAATCGTCTTGCATTTAAGGTAAAGGTTCGAGAACTGTTTCTAAAACAAATGGCAGAATAGTCAAATTAAGTTCTCATTTCATTTATGACATGTATATCTTATAGCTATACATTGTATTCATCTATATGTATGTGTATATGTATGTATATATGTATATGTATGTGTATATATTGGTATATAATTGTGAATATTTAGTATCATAGAAACACCCTTTTCATCTCATCTCTGCATCTCCTAAAGGTTGACTGGTAGAAAATTCCGACATTAAGTCCGCCTGTACATATTGTATAAAGTTTAAATAAATAAATAAATTAATTAAATTATTATTCCATAATTTTGCAGCAAAAATGTGTCGCACCGTGAGCTCAGTTATAGTGTGGACAATATTACTCACGTGTGTAGTAAAAGCGCAAGATGAAGAATACGAATCAGGAGAGTCATCAAGAACTGGAAAGTTAAAAAGACTGAGGCAATCGTTTCCACAAAATCCTATAATGGACATATTAATGCAGTCTCTGGCACCAAACTATGTGCCCAATACTCCGAACGATCTCTTCGACATCCTCAGAGACAGATATGATTTGCCTAACGGTACGTACTTTACATTTTTCTTTGATTTTACGAGTATACATATTTTTTTCATTGAATTTGATTTAGATTAAATTCATTAATTCAATCATATCAGCGAATACCAATTATCTCTCGTTAGTGCATATTTATTTATATCTCTACATTTTATTGCACACACAAAGAAATAGCAATGAAATATCACGTTGCCGCGGGTTTTATCACGGCACCGATATAAATATTTGTGTTATTACAGGTATTTTATTCGGGTCTGGGTGGTCTCTCATAATTCCCGATACCCACGACACAAGACTTAATTAAACTTAATGTGCAGTCAGGATTATATATGTGACTGTTGGGTTTATTTATTATTTTTAAATACATAAAAGGAACAATTGGCGGTCTTATCGCTCAAAGGCAACCACTTAAAAAAAACCATGGGGTGGATTTAAGAAAAGGATTAACAGAGAATTATGTATAGTCGATTTGAACTGCCCAGTATCTACCGTAAGGTACATAGTAGTCTTTTGGACGGTTTATTTTATCGTCGGTAATATTGAGACAAAAAAACTTATGTCTCTCTCATATGTCAGGGGCAACCTGGGTCACCTCTCCCACCATACAGCAGTGTAAATGCTCTGTTGTGTTCCGGTTTGAAGGAGCTAGAGTAGGAGCCAGAGCAGCTAGAGTAGACTACTGGACATAATAAGGCAAAACGCCTTATGTCCCAGGATGACGAGCGCAGTGAAATGCCATGTTGTGCTTTATAATTAATGGTGCTTTTATTTTTTGACTTTCCATGATCAGTCGTATCGCTTACCATTAGGTGAGTGGCATGCTCGTCTTGCCATTCATTGCAATAAAATACGAAATAAAATAAAAATATACAGGAAAAAACACGCAATGTTGACGTAACGTGATTTCTCTGCTTCGAGCGGAAAGCCTTTGTATTTATTTCATAAACGACCACCTGCAATACAAGTGCACAAAGGATTTTAGTTCCCTGATGACTGCACTCGATAGTAATCGACATTACTGTGGAATTTTCAAAACCAGTTATTGCAAAACAGGTGTCCATTCCGCATACTAATTCCGCATAATTAAAAAACCTTGATAGTACAATATGTTTATTGTATACTTAATTGCAGACTTGTTGAAAATGAAAGGGGAACAATACATTCATATTTTACTTGGCTTTAATGTAATTTTTTATGACGTATACGGGTATAACTTATTTTATCGCAATCAACTGTGCAGTTCAATGAACGCTGCGCATATATTTAATTATAAAAACCTGTAAGTTATGCGTCATATTTTATAAATTAATTATTTTGATTTAACTAACACGGAATGGACCTATTAAGTGTCATTAATTCCATCTACAAAATACATTGTTTCCATATTCAATGTGTTAGGCAGCTCGACGCCATGCCGACCCAAATTCTAATATCTAAACCTTAATTACTCCGAATATTGTAACCTTCTATAGGAGGGTATCATTTTACATTAATATGGGGAAGATTAAATAAAATTTAGAATATTTGTCTTTAATACTTAAAAAATAATTTGGCACAAAGCACGATTCAATCTATAATTTAAATAAATTGTGATTTCAGGATTAAAATCTCCGCTGTCTGAATATGATTACGTCATAGTCGGCGCCGGATCGGCGGGGTGTGTGCTCGCGTCCAGACTGTCTGAGAACCCTGACGTCACAGTACTACTCCTTGAAGTCGGCAAACCGGAGATGCTATTCACAGACGTACCTTCCATGGCAGCGTACTTCCAGTCAACTGACTATAGTTGGCCTTATTACATGGAACCACAACCTGGAGTTTGTTTGGGTAAATTACTAGTATCATGCCATATTGACACTAATTTTATCTTATACACTGATAACTTTTAAATCACACGAATTTTTATATAAAAATATCAGATATTTCATCAGCGATACAAGCCTTCTGCCTGTAATTTTTACTGTATTATTACTGGTGACATTTCAAAAGCGAATGGTATAATTGTGGTCTTCTGATATCTACTTGATGATGATAAATGTGCATATAAAATAATTTACGTATATAATTAAATGTGAAGAATATTTAATTTATATTTGGGCATCAATGATATGTTTGTTGCCTATGCATACATGCTTACAGAGAGAGGTAGAATTAAAGCCACACATTTCAACAAGCTTATTTCCGTGCCAAGATACATAGGGAATGCACTCATAAATTCAGGTATCGGACAACTCTTAAAAGCGTTTTCAAATCTCGTTTCCTGTCAAACAGCAGCTGTAAATGCCCTGTTATGTTTCGGATTGAAGGACACTGTAGCCAGAGTTAGTTACTCTGGACATATTGAGACTTAACATCTTATGTCTTGTGATGACGAGCCCGGTGGAATGCCAAGCATTGCTTTGTAATTCAAGGTGTTGTTTAGTTTTGCTACTGTTCATGAGCGGTCGTATAGCTTACCATCAGGTGACCGGCATGCTCGTCTCACCATTCATAGCAATAAAAAAACACTTGTGGATGAGCCTCAAACTCTTTATAATATGCACATATTACAGGCATGGTGAACAAGAGATGCTACTGGCCTAGAGGCAGAGCCGTGGGCGGCACCAGCGTCATCAACTACATGATCTACACGCGAGGACGCCCCGCCGAGTGGGACCGCATAGCCGCCGCGGGCAACTATGGATGGTAATGCTTATACATTTTGCTATATTCATACCAAAGCGCTTTCAATCGAACTGTATGTTGTAGAAGGGGCCCGCGCTCAATTCTTGGTAATAATAAGCCGAATAGTTATAACAAAGAAATTTTTGAGAGAGAACAAAACTAACAACAAATATTTTTAAATTGGTCCAACAAAGTGACTAAAATAAGTTTTCAAAAATATGTGTACTTGTATTGTGATCAAATATTAAATTATTATACTAATGATGTTCCGGATATCACTATCCGTATCCGCGGATATTCGCAGGAGAAGTAAAGTTATCCATGCAGTCTAGTGGCGCACTAAACAAAAGTAATACACACGCAATGCAAATCGAACATTGTCCTGCCCGTCGTTGATTGACAGAGAAAATAAAGATCTGTATCGGTGTCTGAATCTGCGTATCTTGACACTAAATAACCGTATCTGGATCCGTCCGATTACCGATATACATTTTTGACGATCCGGAATATCAATAAATTATGGACAACCTCCGTGGCGCAGTTGGTTAGACGCCGACTGTGAACCAACAGGCCGCGGGTTCGACCCCCGAACCGACAAAAATGTTTCTTGGTCTGGGTGTTAGGAAAAACCGAAAAGTCTCTCATAGTTTCTGATACTCACGACACAAGACTTGATTGATCTTAATTTGGAGTCAGAACTGAGTATGTGACCGTTGGGTGAATTAATTGTTAATTAACACAACTACGTCTAATATAACATCACTGCAATGGTGTCTCCAGTTATATATGTACATATGTATGCTGTTATGCTACTAATTTTGAGAAAGTTGCACGAACAGAAATTTTACCAAAGAATTTCAATTTCAAATTTCACTGAAACATTGCATAAATTCAATACAGTTTGTATTTTGTACATTTGTATTTTGATGTATAATATACGTTGTTTGTTGCTCCACACGTTAATTATTTTAATTGACAGGTCCTACAAGGAAGTTCTTGAGTATTACAAAAAATCTGAAAAGTCCAGGTTAAAAGAATTCGAAAACTCACCGTACAGAGGAAAAGATGGTGAAATGAATGTTGAATTTGTTACATATAAGTAAGTTTTATTTGATTCAAACTCTGAATAAACACATGGATTTCATAAATTAATTTCTGGTATTAAATAAATATTGTATCTCTAATCTATTCATGAATTCATAAGTCAATTTCTTTACATGTTATTAATTTGTTTTTCAGAACACCATTAATAAGAGCATTTTTGGAAGCTGGAAGAATACTGGGGTCCCCAACCGTAGATTATAATGCTCCAGAGAGGCTCGGCTTCGGATATGTTCAAACTACTACGCAAAGCGGCAAAAGACTTAGTGCAGCGAAAGCATTCTTACATCCTTATAGAAGAAGATCTAACCTTCACATTCTACCAATGGCCACAGCAACCAAAGTACTCATAGACCCTGCTACAAAAACTGCTTACGGAGTGCAGTACGTACGTAACCGTTTGAAATATGAAGTTATGGCTAGAAGGGAAGTCATATTGTCCGCCGGCCCGATTGCCTCACCACAATTGCTTATGTTGTCCGGTGTCGGACCTAAAGAACAACTCAGCCGTCACGGAATACCTCTCCTTAAAGATCTCCCAGTAGGACGAACGCTATATGACCACATCACTTTCCCTGGAATTATATTTAAGCTTAATACAACGGACGTGAGTTTTATTGAATCCAAGGCAGCTACTGTCAGCAATTTCATACAATGGATGCAATACGGTGACAATGCAGTAGCTTCTGTGGGTGGTGTCGAAGGAATTGGATATATAAAAACACCGTTGTCTACTGAAGTTGAAGATATACCAGATATAGAATTAATCAGTATTGGTGGTTCGTTAGTATCGGACGGCGGTCCCAGAGGCAGCAAAGCATCACGTAGAGGCATGAGAATTACTGACGAAGTTTTTGATGGTGCTTTCGGATCTATTGACAATACTGACACTTGGAGTGCCTTCCCAATGTTACTGCATCCTAAATCAGTTGGAAGCATAGAGTTGAAAGACAACAACCCATTTAGCCACCCTCGTATGTACGGAAATTATTTGACAGAGCCCATAGATGCGGCAACGTTTGTTGCAGCGGTTCGGCACGTGCAAGCTCTTGCTGCGACCCCTCCGTTCCAGAAATTTGGAGCTAAAATACATCCAGCAAAATACCCTGAATGCCGCAAGTTTGTTTTTGATTCAGATCAGTATTGGGAATGTGCTGTGCGAACTCTGTCAGCAACGCTACACCACCAAATAGCCACGTGTCGTATGGGTCCCCAAGGTGACCCTCTCGCCGTAGTTGATCCGGAACTTCGAGTTCATGGTATAAATCGATTGCGCGTTGTAGACTCTAGCATTATTCCGCGAACTGTTTCTGCTCATACTCATGCTCCAGCTGTTATGATAGGCGAAAAGGCTGCCGACATGATAAAAAGATCTTGGTAGTAATATTATTTGTTATAGCTAATAATAATATATTTTAAAGTAATTCATCAAGCAGCTAAGTTAACAAACCTGGTCTATACGAGTATCAATTTAGTTATTGTATAATTATTAATTAATTATTAGATAATGTTGTACTGTGATATTATTTTTGTGAAATAAATAATAAAAGTATGTTAAGCTGTTTGTTATGTCCTTATCTATTTATTACGATAAATAAATTCGTCCACTATATTATTTTTGAATTCCACTGTCTGATATTGTTTATTAGCCTCTCAAGTGCGAATTCTATAAATAAAAAAACAACTGTACTGTACTGTACTGTATCAGCCCATATACGTCCCTCTGCAGGGCACGGGCCTACTCAACAATCGAGAGTACGTTTGAGAGTGGATAGGCCATATAGTTCACCACGCTGGGCTAGTGCGTGTTGACGGACTTATATACCATAGAAATTCTTATAAATCGCTACGGTATGCAGGTTTCCTCACGATGTTTTCCTTCACCGTTTTAGTGCGTGGTGATTGACTATCAGCACAAACATGACTCCGAAAAGTCAGAAGTGTGCCCTGGGATTTGAACCCGCGACCAACCACAAAACCAAAAAAAAACAACGTCAAAGGTAACTTATACAAACAATATTTTGTATCGCAAACATAATAATTGTAATAGACTTCTGACTTACGTCAATTTAATAAAGCTGAAAGTTTGTCAACGCATGCCTCTAGGCACTAACATATAAATGAAAATACTTTATTAGATCTGTAAAAAGTTACACATTATTTAAATTCAGTCATTTTTGTGTTTGAAAATCCGATTCACAAGGCAATTTTCACCAGAGGATAACGGGAAAGAAACTCAAGCCCTTTTAAAACCAGTCTACAATACAGTGATTTCACAGGAGTCAGAAGAAAAGGAGGATGAGGTGGTACAGTTTAGGAGCAGGGGGTTTAATTTAGAGCAGTGATTAAATATCAAATAAATCATATATTGTTATATTAACGCATAGGCATTTGGCATATTACCTATATAAGCATCACATGATAAGCAATTACGAAGTTTGGATCATGGTTCCCTAGATAGACATAATTTTTAACGTGTCTGACATGTTAAATGAACTATCGAAGTTTCTGACTACCAAGGTAACATTTGGTTACACCCCAGGAAATAACAATAAAAATCTGCATATAACCTACTAATATCATAAATACGAAAGTTTGTGTGTGTGTTACCTCTTCACGCTCAAACCACTGGAAAGATTTGGCATGAAACTAACTGACACTCCGGATTAAGACATAGGCCACTTTTTATCCTGACAAAGTGTTGTGTACCCCTGGAATGAGTAAGGAATTCAAATATACATATTTGCTTTGTAACTACTACGAGGCTTATTACTTATTACGATATCTTTAAAATTTAATAAAATGTAGTTCTACATGTTTGTTTATCAGAAGAAAGGGCAATAATATTCAATTAGGTCATAGCATTTATCAAAAACCTTATACATAAAATGAAAAACACTCCATGTAAATGTTTATAATTTCAATGTAGCTGTAGACAGTTAGTTGTTTAAAACTATTTATTTCCGTCATAGGTCTGAAAAATACCTTAAATCATACAATAATAATGTTAAAATCATGTATTTTGTTGACTCTACTTCTCGTAAGTTTGGCAAAAGGGCAAAGATTACTTTCAAACATAAATGTTCAAATAGTAGATTCTGCTTTGTCGGCTGTCTTACGAACTGTCGTTCCACGGATTGACTTGGATCTGTTTAGGGAGTCATACCCTTTGCCAGGAGGTAAGTCTTTATTTCCTTAACATATTTTTTATGTTTCTTACCCGTTCTCCAGAGTTTCTCGTCCGTTTTTCTCTGGCGAAAACAGCCTTGTGAACCGGGTTGTAGTGTAAAAAAGTGACTGAATCTAAATAATGTATGACATTTTATGGATTCAATAAATATTTTCATTTCATATGGTAAATAGCAATTTTGAATCATAATTTTATTGACTAGATTATAATAATTTATATGCACGTATATCATTGCTTACTAGTACTGTAAAAACACGGGATCAAAATCTTCTTTATAAATGATGCAAGCCTTAGCCTCAACTCCCAGCCCTACTATAATATGAAAAATGGGAAAGTAGCTTTGTCTATTACGCTTTCACATTTGAAATACTATAGCGATATTTATAAAATTTGGTACATAAATACATTAATCCTTGGGAAATGTAGGAAATTATACAACTTTACTTTCATAAAAATCGTAGTCATGAGTCGTTTCAGAATTTTTCGCTTTACTTCATAGTTTCGTATTTGGCGATACACTACCATTTATAACAATCACCCAGTATATTTACAATTTATCCGCCTACTATGATTTCTACTTGGAGGGAATATTCCCCGCATAAGAAGCATAAATAAACGTATTAAATCAAATTAATCCTTATTTTTCCTTGCAAAGCATATGCAGACTGGATATACTATTATTACTTCTAGAATATTATTAATATTAATACGCATGATTGATACTCATAAAAAATCATGATGAGAAAGAAGTTTTGAGGACGACAAGTATGTTGATTGTTACAAATATACATCACGATAGTCGACTTTAAAAACCTGCTGATATAAAAATACACATTTCCGTTACAAGAAACTATGTTATAACGGAACAAAAAAGGTTGTATGGACAAGTTTGTGCGTCATTTATCAAGGAATTCAAATCTGACACACTATGTTACGGAGTCAAGACTCACAATTATGTAGTGCCGCCTAGCTTAGACCGAACCGTAGTTCATTCTTCAACTTGTTTTTTTATTTTATATTTGTATTTGGGAAACATACAGAACAATAAAACATATGAGCAAGATACATTTAGTAGTCAATGATCCAGTGAAGTTTCCACAATTAATTTATACCGGACCTTTAAGTTGTGCACCGGTCTCCCTCCTCTGTTGAATCCTAAATACTTGCACTGAAACATTACATCTTAAATATTTCCGGCTACATAATATTTTATTTTATGGCCTAACCACCCTCAGTCGTACTCTCGATTGTAGAGGAGGCCCGTGCCCTGTGAGACGTATACGTGTACTTATATGGGCTGATAAAGTAATATTTTACTTGGAAAATGAGGTAACATACAAATACTTAATTTTATTTATGAATGCCACAAAGCTTCCACCCTTGTCCTTTTATTTAATTTTCCAATGTAGTAAATGGATAAACCAGTATGTAAATATATGATCACCAATCATTTCAATTCACTACGAG
Source organism: Hyles lineata (assembly GCA_030180105.1). Taxonomy (NCBI): domain Eukaryota; kingdom Metazoa; phylum Arthropoda; class Insecta; order Lepidoptera; family Sphingidae; genus Hyles; species Hyles lineata. The sequence goes on along the minus strand of JARJEE010000027.1, from coordinate 4,709,225 downwards.
ACACGCGATTTGCATAAATCCTTTAATTACTGTGATAGTTTATGGCAACGATGGCCTGCATCTGCCCAATGTCAAGGAAACAAAATAATGCCATAACTTTCATCAAATCCCAGGCAACCAATTTTTTTCGAAGTGAAAACCTCACAGTAACAAGCTATGTAAATAAATAAGTAACACAGAACAGTCACATAAAACGCCTGACCCCACACTAAGATCGAGTCGTGACGTGGGAATCAGACTTTTCACAAACACCCATACCCGAAAGAAATATTTGAGGGCCGCACAAACATTTCTCTCGGTGCGGGGATCGAACCCGCGGCCTCTCGTTTCACAGATATTATATGTCATATATGAATTTCCAGGACTAAACGAACCTTACAATGAGTATGATTATGTGGTGATCGGCGCCGGGTCAGCGGCCTGCGTGGTGGCCTCGCGCCTCTCCGAAGACGAGAACACCACTGTATTATTGTTGGAAACTGGCGAACCCGAGACGCTACTCACTGATATGCCAGCCGCAGCGGCGTACTTCCAGCGTACTTCCTACGCTTGGCAATACTACATGGAACCTCAAGAAGGAGTTTGTATGGGTAAATAAACTGAATACAAGCTACCGATGTACAAACCCCGACCACAGGAACCGAGTGGATTGAGAGAGATGATAGTGAGACTATCTAAGAGTGAAAAAGACAAGAACAGAAGTAGGAGAACGTGTACGCTCTATTTAGTCAGTTATTCCTTTAGTACAATATCTCACTACTTATTATTATTTTTTTCAGGTACTTATGTACCTGAAAATATATCGATATGTGTAGCAACCTTCATCATTTACAGTGACTATTAATAAAACTATCAAAATAATCTCATTTGTGTTAAAAGTAATAACACTTTGTAATAACATTTTAGGTATGAACAATGGCAGGTGTTTTTGGCCTCGAGGGAGAGCTGTCGGAGGCACCAGCGTCATTAACTACATGATCTACACGCGGGGCAGGCCTGAAGAGTGGGATAGAATCGCCGAAGCGGGAAATTACGGATGGTAACTTTATAAATAAATAAATAACACCCAAAAGTCACATACATAGTCCTGACACATTAAGATCGACTCTTGTGTCGTGGGTATCAGGAACTCAAAGAGACTTTTCGGTCTCACAGACACCCAGACCCGAAATAAATGTTATATTTTATGGTAAAATATAATAAACATACTGTCGCCAATTCCTGACTCCACACTACACGTTTTCGAATACATCGGGCAAAGTGGACATCTACAGTACTTACTTACCCCCACCGGATAAAGGCGTGAAACTATGTATGTACAACACCCAAACCCGAAACAAATATGTGTTGCTGATATCTTAACCTACTACTTCACCGAGGCTGTGAAATATGTAAACATGGCATGATTAATATAGAACTAAAATATAACAACCAACAAAGTTATTCTTAAATAACAAGTTTTAATGTTATTATGTGACTTTCAGGGGATACCGTGAAATCTTGGAATATTATACGAAATCAGAGAATGCAATATTAGACGGTTATGAAAATAATCCTTATAGAGGTCAAAATGGAGAAGTAACCGTTGAATTTCCACCAATCAGGTAATTAACATTTCTCTTTCATGCTCTAAATGTCCCACCTACGTTTAATATCAATCGAATAATTGCCCGTTACTGATTTCAATACTGCAGTTATAAATATATAGTAGTTGGAAGACAACTTCCAAAGCAACCACGATCGGAACTTCAAAATACCTGATCGTGTGATGCCTATGATAGAGGCATGCGTAAACAAACTTTCAGCTTTTATAACATTACGAAAGTCTGGTGGCCACGGGCTCTTGCTCTAATATAATTTATGAAATACAATTAATTCACATGTAATATTAACATTAAAATATTTTCAGGACAAAGCTAATTGAGGCATTTTTAAACGCTGGGGAGTTACTTGGCCACCCCACGGTAGACTACAATGCTCCAGATACCTTGGGATTTGGATATATTCAAGCCACTATAAGTGGAGGCCGCCGTCAAAGCGCGGCCAAAGCTTTCCTGCGTGAACAGAAGAGTAGATATAACTTGCATATACTGCCCGAGACTACAGCAACCAAGATACTCATCGATCCTGACACAAAGACAGCATACGGTGTCGAGTATGAGCGCAACAGTCTCAGATACACTGTCAGAGCTCGAAAAGAAGTTATTCTGTCTGCTGGACCCATAGCGTCACCGCAACTTCTCATGCTTTCGGGTGTCGGACCAAGAGAACATTTGGACTCATTGGGAATACCAGTGATACAAGACTTGCCAGTGGGACAAACGCTGTACGATCACATCTGTTTCCCCGGTCTTATTGTAGAACTAAACACCACGGATCTTATGTTCCGAGAAAGCGAAATGCTCCGCCCATCCGAGATTTTAGAATGGTATTTATCTGGTGATAATTCACTTTCCTCACCGGGAGGCGTGGAAGGCCTTGGTTATATTAAGACGCCTGTATCCAACGACTCCGGACCAATTCCAGACATGGAACTGCTCTGCATCGGAGGATCATTGTTATCTGATGGTGGACCTCTCGGCACCAAAGCAGCACGAAGAGGAATGAGAATGAACGAGACCATATTCGACGAAGCATACGGAGAAGTAGAAGAAACCGGTAAAGATACGTGGACCGCATTCTTGATGCTATTGCATCCAGAATCTGTAGGAAGACTTGAACTAAGGGATACTAATCCGTTCAGCCATCCCAAGCTATACGGTAACTATTTAACAGCAGCAAAGGACGTAAAGACGTTTATCGCTGCAATCCGGTACATTCAGAAGTTAATATCGACGCCACCGTTCCAGAAATATGGTGCCAAATTACATCCGGCTAAGTACATGACATGTCCCGATGCTATTTTTGATTCAGATGAATACTGGGAATGTGCAATTCGCACGTTTACAGCTACGCTTCATCACCAGATCGCCACGTGTCGGATGGGTCCTGACGATGACCCGATGGCCGTCGTCGATCCTGAACTGAAGGTGCGTGGTATACATCGGCTTCGAGTAGTCGATACAAGTGTCATACCACGTACGACTTCAGCACATACTCACGCCCCTGGCATGATGATAGGCGAAAAAGGTGTCGACATGATCAAGTCGACTGAAGATCAATGACACATTAATGATATTAAATGTATAGAAATTGAATAAATTATGGTAAATAACCTATGTAAGAGGAGATATTAATTTAAATATAATATGTTTGTAGTCAAAAGTACAGCCGTTTATACCGAACAAAAAGTGTATCATCAATAAAACAAATCTGTATCTATAGTGCCCATATACGTTACACTGCAGAGCAAGGACCTCTTCACCGTTTGGAGTATAATTGAGAGGGGTTAGGCCAAAGCCCACCACACTGGCCCAGTGCGGGTTGACGGACTTTATTCACCATACACATTTTTATAATTACTATGGTATTAAAGTTTCCTCATGATATTTTCCTTCACTGCTATAGTGCGTGATTGTTGACTATCTGATGTAGCCTAGGGATTTGAACCCGCGACCACCGTAAACATATTGACAGTCGCATCTAGGGCGTTACCAATAGACCATCACGCTATTATGGCGCAGTAATAAATTATTTGTTATTGAGTATATTTTTTTGTTCTACGACCGCTACATGACTTCTATTTACATTTCAACAATTTTTAATTGTAATAGATAGAAAGTCAAGAAACTATATAATACCATGTGTGTAAATAGTGTGTATCACAAATATATTGCATACAACAGACATTAATAATTAATTATAATCTAAATTGATGAAAATTCCTACAAATAAATGAAAACTATACGTATAGAATTATTGCTATCTACTGTAGCATTACATAGAATATAGAATGCACAGGAATGAAATAAAAAATCATAAATACGAAATCTGTACCTAAAAATAAAGTATTATTGATGTAAGTTAACCAAGCTTGCTTTGGAACCATAAAGCGTATATACTTTGTACCGGCCTAGAAGGCCAGAGACACTGACATACGCTTTTGGCCTCCCCCGGGGTATCGAAAGGGCAGCTTAATAGCTTTTCCTCTCGAATAAAAAAATATGCATTGAAACCCACGTCTCTAGCGAACACACGATCCAGTTTGGCAACCGATTCGTCACGCAAGAAATTAGAGGACACATGTGTTTTCATAATTAATCATTATGCAAAATATTGTTTATTTGAAATTAGAAGAAAATGCCCTTTCTCATTTAATTAGGGCATTTAATTCAGCAAACACCCTATAAATAAACAATACTCCATGTAGATACTTGGCTCCTCATTTCGTCGCCAGGTGTAGGGGTGGACTGTGGTGTAACACTAGTTATTACGAAAAATATCTTTATTAATAATATAATAATGGTAAAATCATGTATCTTGTTGACTTTACTTCTCGTAAGTTTAGGAGATGGGCTAGGAGGATTACTTTCACTCGTAAAGATGCCATTTTTGGATCCTGTTTTGAAGACCATCACAAATATTGTCTTTCCGCTGATTGGCACAAATCTTCTATGGGAGTCATACCCTCTGCCAGAAGGTGAGTATTTCCTAAATATAATATATTTGTTATTGTAAAGAGCAACTTAGAATCATATTGTTAGTGATTTGATATAATGGTGTAACAACATGGAAACATTATCTTCTTCATAAACGCTGCAAACCTTACGCTCTGTTATTCTAAAGAGTTAAATGAAGAGAGCATGACACTTTTATTTTATTTATTCATTAAACACAGGACCACATTGACTAATTAAAAGTCAATTGTAAATTTTCTATTGAATATATATGTATTATACTTGGGCCAGGAATTTAGCCATTACACCCGCTTTTTATTATTTGACATATTAAATTTGATATAAAATACGTTTTATCCAATTAACATATGGGTTAAGGTTGTTGTTCATCGTACCTCAGACAAACAATATTTTTACGATTATCAGGACGATACATTTATTCCCATGCCAAATAGAATACGAAGTTTCAAGCATTCGTCGTCTATAAAATTGAGGACTTCAAATTTCAGGACTAAACCGACCTTACAAGGAGTATGATTACGTGGTGATCGGCGCCGGTTCAGCGGGCAGCGTGGTGGCCTCTCGCCTCTCCGAAGACAAGAACACCAATGTATTACTGTTGGAAGCCGGCAAACCCGAGATGCTGTTAACTGATATACCAGCTGCGGCGGCTTTTTTCCAGCGTTCTTCCTATGCTTGGCAATATTACATGGAGCCTCAGCCAGGAGTTTGTATGGGTAAATCAACTGCATAAAAAAATACAACTTCTTTACATTGGTTATTATAAGTATTGAGGCGTACATACTACTAATCCCGACCACGGGAACAGTGTTGCGAGAAGGAAGAGAGTGAGACTGCCTAAGAGAAAAGAATAGATAAATGGCTATACGTTGACCTCTCTATTGCATTACTCAAATTTTGTACGCAGTGTTTGTCCTAGAACAATATCTCAATGCCTTTCTATAATTGTGTTATTGCTGATAAATGTATTGATGTACATATGTAAAGCACCCAGTAACATTCATCATATACAAACAGTATTCATCATACTTTGGATTCATATTGATTACAACTAATAACACGTTGTAAATTGTAATATCATTTTAGGAATGAACAATGGCAGGTGCTTTTGGCCGCGAGGGAGAGCTGTTGGAGGTACCAGCGTCATTAACTACATGATCTACACGCGGGGTAGGCCTGAAGAGTGGGATAGAATTGCCGAAGCGGGAAATTACGGATGGTAACTTAATTTTTTATAGAACAATATAAATATTCATACCGATACAAATTCCTAACGCCACAGTATGACAAGTCTTGTTTAGTGAGCATCACAAATTATGAGGATTTTTTTAAACTACAATATTTAAAAGAATAATTATACGATACCAACCCGAATGTATAGCAAGACGGGTAAAAATCATCAAGCATATCATCGAGCAAAATATCTACTTACCACCGCAGGATAAGGGCATAACTCTATATGTAAATCCAAACCCGTAAAAATATTCATATGTTTCGTTAACACAAACATTTATGTCGATGCGGGGATCGAACTCAGTATTTCACATTTCATAGTCGATGTCTTTACCTTTTGCATAGCCGGGGCTATCAAATATTTAAGAAAGCCTGTGCAAGACCAAATTTAAAATATAACAGATAAAATATTATTACTTAAATATAACATTATATTTTTTCAGGGGTTACGATAATATTTTAGAATATTATACAAAATCCGAGAATGCAACATTAGACGGTTATGAAAATAATCCTTTTCGAGGTAAAAATGGAGAAGTACCCGTAGAATTTCCACCAGTCAGGTAATTATTAACACATCTCTTTCATGCTCTAAATGCAGACACGTATAATTTCAATCAAATAATTGCCCGTTACTAATTTCAATACTGAAGTTATAAATATATAATCTATGAAATACAATTAATTCATCTATAATATTTACATTAAAATATTTTCAGGACAAAGCTAATTGATGCATTTCTAAACGCTGGGGAGCTACTTGGCCACTCCACGGTAGACTACAATGCACCCGATGTATTGGGATTTGGACATATTCAAATCACTACAAGTAAAGGACGCCGTCATAGTGCGGCCAGAGCCTTCCTGCATAAACAGAGGAGAAGACATAACTTGCATATACTGCCCGGGACTATAGCAACCAAGATACTCATCGATCCCAACACAAAGACGGCATACGGTGTCGAATATGAGAGAAACAGACTCAGATACACTGTAAGAGCTCGCATGGAAGTTATTCTGTCTGCTGGACCCATAGCCTCACCGCAACTTCTCATGCTTTCGGGTGTCGGACCAAAAGAGCATTTGCGCTCTTTGGGAATACCAGTATTACAAAACTTGCCGGTAGGCGAAACGCTGTACGACCACATCTGTTTCCCCGGTCTCGTTGTCGTATTTAACACTACGGGTGTTACGTTGCGTGAAAGTGACTTGCTCCGCCCATCCGAGTTTGCTAAATGGTTAGCAAACGATAACAGCTTACTTGCCTCACCAGGAGGCGTAGAAGGCCTTGGCTATATTAAGACTCTTATATCTGATGATCCTAAACCGGTTCCAGACATAGAACTTCTTTCACTCATAAGTTCAATATTATTTGACGGTAGACCTCTCGGTACCCGAACAATACGTAAAGGAATGAATATGAACGAGACCATATTCGACGAAGCGTACGAAGCAGTAGAAAAATCCGGTAAAGATACATATAGCATATTCCCAATGTTATTACATCCGGAGTCTGTAGGAAAATTGGAACTGAGAGATACTAATCCGTTTAGCCATCCCAAGGTGTACGGTAACTATTTAACAGCAGCAAAGGACGTAAAGACGTTTATCGCTGCAATCCGGTACATTCAGAAGTTAATATCGACGCCACCGTTCCAGAAATATGGTGCCAAATTACATCCGGCTAAGTACATGACATGTCCCGATGCTATTTTTGATTCAGATGAATACTGGGAATGTGCAATTCGCACGTTTACAGCTACGCTTCATCACCAAATCGCCACGTGTCGGATGGGTCCTGACGATGACCCGATGGCCGTCGTCGATCCCGAACTAAAGGTGCGTGGTATAGATCGGCTTCGAGTAGTCGACACGAGTGTCATACCGTGTACGACTTCAGCACATACCCACGCCCCTGGCATGATGATAGGCGAAAAAGGTGTCGACATGATCAAGTCGACTCAATACAACTTAACACCAAATAAATAGCACCCAATGATTAAATACATTATAATCGTACATTTTGATAAATGTACATTTTGTGTCGTGTAAATTTTACAACAATGAAACGAAAGGTGTTCTAAAAAAAATACGTGTCCTATAATATACATATTTTTTATATGCAACTACTATTTGAATTATTTAGAGTGATTTGATACGTCATGGCTTGTACTAATCTAGCTGTCGACATGCGGTTTATTGTTTAATACAAAACCATTGAATCACTTAGAGTACGTTATATGTACGTACGGGCCTTGCAGGTCGGAATCCTGAACAAGACGCGCCGACGTTCAACGCTCGGACAACTTTGCTATTAATATAAAGCACAGGCGCAGCCAGCCGTGATACTGCTTGCACATTTGAGATAGCTTCGCCGACTAATTGTTAGATCATCATTATAAGCCCGTTGCAGTACTCTGCTGAACATAGAATTTTCCCAACGTAAGCCACAGATCATGGTCTGCTGTTTTATGCATTCAGTCGCTGCCGGCCCTCTGTGTAATTGCTCGATGCCTTGGATCAATAGTAGCGGTAGGCCAAAAGTAATGATGAATCATGTTCTTCGGGCTCAACTCGAAGAAACTTTCAAAATCTTATTGTTATTATAAATTATTTGTGAACTGCTCTAAACTGAACTAAGCTAAGACTTCTGTATGATATCTATATTATAAAGTTGTTTCCAAAAGAGCAAGGCTAGAGTTTCTTACCTCTTTTTCTTTGGCGAAAACAGTCTTGTGAATCAGGTGGTAGTGAAAAAAAGTGACTGAATAAAAGAAACTGAAACTAAATAATATATGACGTTTAATGTAAAGTAATGTTAAGTATTCAATAAAGTATTTTATTCACTATTAATATTTAGAAAAGTTTGATGGTCCTCGTTATCTCCCTTTATTCCTGTGTCGTTTTGGTAAAACGTGAAGAATCATTAATCATGCTTGAAGCTGCAATACGAATAGTAAGAGACAATTAATCTCTACAATATATATATTTTATATCTGGGCTACACAACAATTGCGATCACATGCAGCTCAATTAATAATTGACATTAGAAGCTATTTTATACTCTTACAAAATCAAATACCACTTGTATTTTGTTTTTATTTATCCCTCGTCACCATATTACATTAATTTGACAACTAAAATAGAACAATCGTTTTCATAAAAATCCTTAGCAATCTAAGTTCATAATTCTACAGGAATTAATTGACACATATTTTTCACGAATAAAAATGAACGAAACGATAAAAATATTTTTGCTGTATCCCTGAGGGGTCAGATAGAAGTCCAACTATGTTTTCCATACACGTAAACCCTAGGTAAATATTGCAAATATAATATCGATTAGTTGAATCATGAATGTCATTCCATCATCGATTATAAATAAACGATTTGCCCTTTTGTTAAGACAATAATAATTATACGCGTTAAGGAAGTTGTTGAATCTAATAGACTCTCTGTATAAAATAGTATAGGTATGTTTAAGAGAAAACCGGAACAGATTCTTTACTTGGAACCATCGGGAATGCTAAGTTCCATCGATAACATCTATTATATCATATACCGTTGTTCGAAACACTTAAATGTATACGTATAAAGGAACCTTCTTCCGTTACAATTTGTAACGGTCATAGTTTATGACACATTCTACAAAACACAGTTACATTTGAAGTGAGTTAATGATGGTTCTTCATATTTACTTATAAATTTTGCACTTACAAGTTTACTACAACATATAACAACTTAGTGGAATCAACTATTTCAGGCGGAATATCCAGACTAATATCACTAAGAAACCACTAAGGAAAATGTCTAAAATTTCCTTATAGGCCGTTAATGCGCCGAGGATACATATCCTGTTGTGCGTATTCATTATCAACAGTTACCTACTCCTTATCATTATATTTCATTAAACAAACAACAAATATTTTCCTATTATTTCACAATACCTGTAAACCCCACCCCAGTAAACTAAAACTGGTAACAAAAAAAGCTGAAACAAAAAACCAAAAAATCTTACCCAGCAACCCTAAAATCTTAGTCAATACCTGTATGTATATAAGGTCAAAGCACTAAAAATTAACAAAAAAGAATGATAATCAGAAACCGGTCTAATAAACCAACATCTGAGTATTCCACGCATAACAACCTCACCCGTGGACGCGTGCACTTCGCGAGGAAAATTCACAATGCGAACGGAAATAGCAGTGTTTATAATTTTATTAAGTCATAGTTTAAGTCACGGATTCAGTTTAGAAGATGACGAAGCAACAGTGTCTGTTGATGATGAAGAATATGCAGAGTCTCTACAATGCCGAGGGTATTGTGAGAAAGCACCGCGAGAGAAAAGACTTGCCGGTTCTTCAGTGAACAGCAGAATCATAGACGTGATGATGAAGACACCACAGCTACATCTCAACCCTAGCGAACCAGACATTTTCTCTTTTTTAAGAGACAAGTACGAATTACCAAAAGGTTAGTAGATAGGTGTACTTTATTGATGTATTTATGTACTACATTGGAATTGTTATTCTACTGTACTATGGATCAGGAGTAGTTGTAGCTTTTTTGTTTTTATTTATTTGAGGAATGAGAGCTCGTATACCTGTTATTTATCTCTTTACTATACATACATTTATACACCAAAAGGAAAGAAAATTATAGCTATATTTAAAGTAAGTTCAATGAGCGGCCTTATTGCACTGAAGCAATCTCTTACAGGCAATCTTTAGATGGATTTCATTTATGATTATTCTTAAGTGAGGAGTACTTTATAGTATGCTACCTTCACTTAGAAACAACGTCAAATTTATTACTATTGATTGACATTAAAACCTTTAAAATTATTTCTCTGGTGTAGAAAAAAATATTTTGAAAAGCTCGAACAGTACAAATAGTCGATACAGAAAATATTGTAAACACGTAAAAAAAATCATATTTGATACATAACCACGCTGACTTTATGAGCCACTTTTTTATAATTTCAGGTTTCAAAGGACCTCTATCAGAATACGACTTCATAGTAGTGGGTGCTGGCTCAGCAGGAAGTGTTGTAGCTTCGCGTCTCAGTGAAGGTCGACAAGCGTCTGTGCTGCTGCTAGAAGCAGGCCAGGGCGAGTCCCTATTCACTGATGTCCCTATACTAGCCCCAGTGTTCCAACAAACAGATTACGTCTGGCCTTATCTGATGGAACATCAGCCTGGAGTTTGCGCAGGTCAGTATTAAGGTCCATCATATTAACATTTACTATTACAGCAACTCTATTTTTCTATAGATTGGCATCTTAAATTAAACATCACGTGCATATTTTAAATATTTATAGAATTATTCGACATCAGTACAGAATTTAGTTTTATTAGCTGCTTATGAAGAACAATCCAAAAAAATGTCATGAACGTATTCCCACGAAATCCGGTTTAATCGTTGGAACGAAGGAAGTACGAACCATGGAGTATTCTTAATATCAAACAAAATATAATAATAATAAGTGAAAATAAAAACAATTACCAATCATAGATTACAAAATTACTTCGCAATAATATAAATAAATATCGGTAATTTATTTATTTTATAATTATTTTAAATGTAAAATGCATTAAAGACATTGACACGGAAACAGATCATTCAGGTAACACTTAATAATTTAGCATAACTAACCAATTAAAATTTAAATCTTTGTGGAGAGCGCCACTAAAAACTTGGCCTTCATCATATTATGTATGTTCACTTATTTGATAGGAAAAAAAACACTATATTGTCGAAACTATGAAATAACAATTTGCGATGTTATATTTAAAGCACGAACTAACCAAAACAATCCGGGCCCGGAGTTTATTAAGGAATTCAAGTACCTAATTGAAACATTTTTTTCGTCTGCCATTGAGGTCATAATAACAAAGTTCATTGTGCATGTGGCTACCGATGCCGGAATTGGAGCATAATGTATTATTTAGTTTTTATCTTCCTCATTGTACGTGGTGGCCTGTTGGTAAACGGACCAGACGCGGCTGCCAACATGTTCACGGTGGTCGCGGGTTCAAATCCCAGGGCACACCTCTGACTTTTCGGAGTCATGTGTGTATTGATAGTCAATCACCACGCACTAAAACGGTGAAGGAAAACATCGTGAGGAAACCTGCATACCATAGCGGTTCATAAGAATTTCTATGGTATGTAAGTCCGCCAACCCGCACTAGGCCAGCGTGGTGGACTATATGGCCTAACCACTCTCAATCGTACTTTCGATTGTGGAGTAGGCCTATGCCCTGCAGTGGGACGTATATGGGCTGATACAGGATACAAGATCTTCCTCATTAGTCTCAGCAATATTTTTAGACATGACCTTAAATATTGTATAGAGGGAAAATAACACGTGAATGATCAAAAGTTTTTCACATTGTATACGAATACCAAGATCATGAATATGAAGTAACTAGGTACTAAACAAATATAATGAGTGACACCTCTCAAACCACCATGTATACCTTGTCAATGCAAATACACACTTAACATTTACTCGTATTATACATGTACATTACATAACAATTTAAATACCACGTAATTGCCACCATAAATGATGTCACGCCCATTATTCATGTAAAGGACTATAATCTAGTTATACGTAATTTTTGTTACCTACCTTAAACAAATAAAATTATTAAGATCGTTGAAAATCTATATTCTAATTTATATTTATTTCAGGCATGCAAGATGAAAGGTGTTTCTGGCCAAGAGGAAAGGCTATAGGAGGCTCTAGTGTCATAAACTACATGATCTACACCCGAGGGACTCCTGTCGATTGGGACAGGATAGCAGCTGATGGAAACTATGGATGGTAAGAATTTCAAATAAATCTTTTAATCTAATGTTCAATATTTCGTTCACTAATAATATGCTATGAATAAAAAAGTCTTACGAAATTGTAGTCAACGTATACAAAACACGAAATCTAACCGAATGTTAACACATTTCAGGTCATATAAAGATGTTTTACCATATTTTATGAAATCTGAACGCGCAACACTCAAAGGTTTACAAGACTCCCCGTATCACGGTCGAAATGGAGAACTTACAGTTGAAGACATCCCATTTAGGTAATTATGTAGATTCTAAAGTAAAATTGATACGTATAACTTTTTATTTAGACATATTTAATTTCACATGTTTATTTTTAGATCCAAATTATCTAAAGCTTTCCTGGATGCAGCAAAGCTTTATGGGCATCGAAGAGTAGACTACAACAGTCCCGACTTCTTTGGATTTAGCTACATTCAAGCTACGATGTCACGAGGACATAGAACCAGCAGCGCGAAAGCATTCCTCCATAATAATAAAAAGAGAAAAAACCTACACATATTGCCTGGCAGTAGAGTCACTAAAGTATTAGTAGATCCTAAAACAAAATCTGCAGTAGGTGTGGAATTTCACAATAACGGTAGAGTCTATCAAATTAGAGCAAACAAAGAAGTTATTTTGTCCGCCGGGCCCATCGAATCACCGCATCTTCTAATGCTGTCTGGCATCGGCCCAAAACAACATTTGGAATCGTTTGGAATACCAGTGATACAAGATTTAAAAGTAGGCGAATCTCTTTATGACCACATTTCGTTCCCAGGACTAGCATTCACTTTAAACGCTACTAGATTAACTTTGGCAGAAAGAAAAATAGCAACGATAGATAATGTCGTACAATTTGATCACTTTGGAGACGGACCGATGTCGTCATTAGCTGGAGTAGAGACTATTGGATACATTAAAACAAATATATCCAAAGAACTCATTGACTATCCTGACATTGAACTGTTAGGTTCATGCGCGTCCCTCGCTTCTGACGAGGGTCATGTAGTTGCAAAAGGTATTCGTCTTGATGATTGGTTTTACAAAGATGTATACCAACCTATCGAAAATGTTGAAAGTTTCACTGTTATTTTTATGCTATTACATCCAAAGTCTAAAGGTTATTTGAGACTTAAATCTGCCAATCCGTTTGATCATCCTAAATTATACGGTAATTACTTATCGCACAGAGACGATGTTGCGACGATGGTAGCCGCTATTAGATATATCCTAAAGCTAATTGACACACCGTATTTCAAAAAGTATGGAGCTAAGTTACACAAGAAGCATTTTCCAACGTGTAAACATTTCACATTCGGCAGTGACGATTATTGGGAGTGTGCTGTAAGGAGCATTACAGCAACGCTACATCATCAGATTGCGACATGCAAAATGGGTCCTGCCTCGGATCCGGAGGCCGTGGTAGACCCTGAACTTAAAGTTTATGGTGTGAATAACCTTCGTGTTGTTGATAGTAGCGTGATACCAAGAACTATTGTTGCTCATACGAATGCTCCAGCAATAATGATCGGTGAAAAAGCTGCAGATCTAATTAAAAATACTTGGAAAATCGCATGAACATCCTACAATCAATGCTAAATAATTAATGTAAATAGACTGCAAAATCCTTGGTGGCTCGAACAACAATAGTGGAAAAACTAGAATAACACTCAACAGTAAAGAAGCATGAATATAATGCAAGCAATTTTATAATACGAGTTGCCAAGGTAGGAAAATACATTTGCTTTAAACACATGGTCAGCTTTAAGGATAATTTGTAAGGTATATTTCTAAGCTAGATATTATAAACATGGATTGTTCAAGTATTTACTATAGCCCTTAGATTGTATTTACGAATAAAATCAAAATATTTAATAAATACGAAAAATTAAAACAACAAGATTTAAGACGCTGATGTTTTTGTTTTGATATTAAACCAATCCCTAAATTAATTAAAATATATTAAATATAGAAGAGAAAACGATAAATCTTTTATTCGTTGGAACATAAAAATAAATCTACAAACGTACATTTTTAACATTATTCAAATTAACAAAAATCAGCGTATTCAGGGAAAGATTAACAACGTTCCCAAGTTTCGTCTGTAATAGACTTTGAAACAATTGATAAAAACTATTCTTTCTTATAAGGACACTTTTTATAATCATTGGAACCACCTCATATAATTCTACATATGTATATGTACATGAAATCACGAACCAGAAGGGATAAGCAGAGGTTCTCCTGATAGCAACCAGGGTGGGTACGTGGGTGTCCATGTTTCGCTTTGTGTTCCATCCCACCCAATAGGGGGCGAACCTATCCCCATATTGGACACAAATTTCTGACTCCGGACTGATAATTAATAGAAAAATCCAGTATCACTTGGCCCGACCCGGGATTCGAACCCGAGATATCAGGATTGTAACCGTACTCTAATACAACTGTGCCACCGAGGCAGTCTTATAATTCTACCTCATAATAATGAACGTTGCAGGTTGCTGCGGAAATGATACCCAAACTTTTAAATATAATGTCATTTGTAAATCATACGAATCATATAAATTAGCTGGTCAAATACCATTTTGTCTAGAATAACGTTTTATATCCTAGTAAACTACAGTTTGTCAAGGAAATGTTTAGAAGAAGATTATGTTTAGCAGTCAACTTTCAGTAGCTGAAGCTGATGAAAATAAATTGTTAGTCAAGAAGATAACTCTAGAAAGTTCCTAATAGTTGGTGGCAATTTTGTTAGCGTCTTTGTGTTTTTCATACATAATTACTGTATACTTCCTTTGAGAATACATTTGCTAACATATACCGTTGTGCGAAATACATCATTTTATACAATCATATTAATGTACATCAGTCCGTTACAACAATTTAGAATAGCGGTCTTTATGATAAATGATTAATATTTAAAATCAAATGATGGTTCCGTACAATGATACTCATCGCTTAAAAACTTTATGACGATTTTAAAAGTACCACATGATCTAAGGTTATATGTACTAAGATTATCAGCATTCGCTTCATCATTCTTTAAAAGGCTAAACTATTTATGTGACATCTTTATTAATTATCTTTTAAAATTCGTTCTCGATATTCAGCTTATAATTAACAAAGACTTCGTTTGCAG
This sequence comes from Hyles lineata, assembly GCA_030180105.1. Lineage (NCBI taxonomy): Eukaryota > Metazoa > Arthropoda > Insecta > Lepidoptera > Sphingidae > Hyles > Hyles lineata. The sequence goes on along the minus strand of JARJEE010000027.1, from coordinate 4,693,441 downwards.
ATCCACAGGTATTTGTTTTGGGTATTTGTGAAACCGAAAATTCTCGAGTAGTTTTTTTTAGCCGTTATAGGTAGACGAAGTAGAGACCCACCTGAATGTAAGCGGCTACCACCTCTCATGGGCCTAGCAGTGCCAGGGGTCCAACTAACATAGTCACTGCCTACCATAAGGAAAGTATTCGCTTTAAGCCTCGTTTGAAGGACAGGTCATAGCGCTCAGACAGCACGGAAGAAATTTAGATACCCATAAACAACACTCGATCTTCGTGTTGAGTCAGGACTATGTATTTATGTGAAGGTTTGGTGTATTTATCTAATTATGCAGCGAATTATTTATAATATTCTTTACAATACGTATGATTACAATCGTCAGTAGTCAAATACCAATTGCGAAAACATGCAAAAGCTGGAGCAACCCTAATTTTTTAGCGATGGTTACCCAAATCCCACGCTGAGGTCAAGATACTAATAATTAATAAGAAGCAAAACAAAAAAGGTCTAATGAAAGAATAATATAACATATCCACTTATTACTTAGCCGACTTTGTTCATAACAATTTTGGCAATTGACTCAAGCACTTCGCGAAAGTGATTTAAAAATGCAAAAGAAAGTAATTTTATTAATGTTTTCATTATGTTACATAAGTAGTGGAGACAATTTCGATGGCGATGAAGCAACTATTTCTGTTGACGAGGAAGATTATGCAGAACCGATGCCTTGTGAAGGATACTGTGAGACAGCACCGCGGGAAGGACGAGTTTCTGAATGTTGCGTGAAGAGTAGAATCATAGACGTCATTATGAAGACACCACAGATGCATCTCAACCCTAGTGAACCAGACGTCTTCTCGTTTTTAAGAGACAAGTATGAATTACCAAAAGGTTAGTACAATAGAGAAAGGTTCAGTAGTTAGTTGAATAACCGGTTCACACATTCCACTATTAAGTTTTGAAACAACGTCGAAGTCCGCAGCAATCTTGAACTTAACCGCAATTCGCTTTGACCTTTTCAAGTGCACTTCGTGAATGAATGAAATAGTATTATGTAAGGTCAGTATTATATAAGATCTACAACATTATTTGTTTGTTATTTTAACCTCGCAATATAAAAGATTGATAGTGTTTTGATCAATGTAACAATTTAAATATATTTAACCAAACTGTAAAGTGTATAATTTCCTTAGATAGTTTTTTTGTCAGTGTTAAAATAATGGTATCCGTTAATGCAGGGCAAACCTCCTCTTTAGTTTCTATAAAATCTTGAGTTTAAAAAGAGAAAGCTAGTGGATTATAACTTTAGTCGTTTTTGGTTAGCAAAACACAAACTGATAGGGCTATGCTCAATTGCGGGAATCACGAGCTATAAAATCAGATGAGCTGTAAGATGGAACATTCACACTGACCTAATCTCGGCTGAATTTTAATAGTAGAAATTATCTCTTCCGCAGAAAAGTGTCATCGTAATCGATTCATAAACCAAGAGCGTTAACAAGAAAGATACGTTATAAAATTTAAAGTTATAATTTCAGGTTTGAAACGCCCTTTATCAGAATACGACTTCATAGTAGTGGGTGCTGGCTCAGCGGGAAGTGTTGTAGCTTCGCGTCTCAGTAAAGATCGACAAGACTCTGTGCTGCTGCTAGAAGCAGGCCAAGGCGAGTCCTTACTCACTGATGTTCCCATGCTGGGTCCAGTATTCCAACAAACTCAATACGCATGGCCTTATCTGATGGAGCATCAACATGAAGTATGCACAGGTTAGTAATAAAATTCAAAACATTCGCTGGGAAATTAAAGACTTTTTTGCCAATAAAAACATATTCCTTTATGCTGTCACTTCACATGGCTATTTGTATTTGCTATTGGGTGTTTGTTGTATTTGGCAAAATAAATGACGTTAAAAGCAAACATGCAAATAGAGGCAAATATGTCAATTATGTCATGTCAATATGTCAATTAAACTTAAATTGTTTGCCAAATATGCCAAATACACAAATACAAATAGCCATGTGAAGTACCAGCACGATTACATTTGATGGTTTGTGACAATTGTGTTTTTTTATTTAATAAATTTGAGTCTTTAACAGTTTTAACAATTTGCAAAACAAAAATTAAATATAATTTAATATAACTAGCGTTTGTACAAAACGAAACTCATTACATGTTTACTTACAATTATATTATTTTTTATTTCAATTAAGTGATAAATAATATTGAATCCTTTTAAAGTCATCCTATTTAGAAAAATAATTAAAATAAATGTTAAGAGTTGAAACCAACTATAACTTCAATTTTAGCCATGAAAAATCAAAGATGTTTCTGGCCAAGAGGAAAGGCTGTAGGAGGCACGAGTGTTATAAATAACATGATTTACACACGAGGAACACCTGACGACTGGGACAACATAGCAGCTGATGGAAACTACGGATGGTAAGAATTTCATTATGAAACTCAGTATTTAAAAACCCTAGTATCACTCAAACATAATCCTCCATGAAATAAACATGTGCTTTATATAAAGAAATATGGAGACTTAGATAAGTTTGACACATTTCAGGGCATATCATGATGTATTACCGTATTTCATGAAATCAGAAAGTGCCAACCTCAAAGGTTTACGTGATTCTCGCTTTCATGGGCGGAATGGAGAACTCACTGTTGAAGACATCCCGTTTAGGTATGTAAAAGTCCATTTCAATGTATAAAATATTAAATAATTAGACAATAAGATACATATGTATGTGTTTTTCTATTTTTTAGATCCAAATTATCTAAAGCATTCCTGGATGCAGCAAAACTTCATGGACATCGAAAAGTAGACTACAACAGCCCCGATTATTTTGGTTTCAGTTATATTCAAGCTACAATGTCAAAAGGACGTAGAACCAGCAGCGCAAAAGCATTCTTACATAATAATAAAAAGAGAAAAAACCTACACATATTGCCTGGCAGTAGAGTCACTAAAGTTTTAGTAGATCCTAAAACAAAATCTGCAATAGGTGTAGAAGTTCACAATAACGGTCGAGTATATCAAATTAGAGCTAAGAAAGAAGTTATTTTGTCCGCTGGCCCCATCGAATCACCGCATGTTCTAATGCTGTCTGGCATCGGCCCAAAACAACATTTGGAATCGTTTGGAATACCAGTGATACAAGATTTAAAAGTAGGCGAATCTCTTTACGATCACATCTCGTTCCCAGGTCTAGCATTCACTTTAAACACCAGTAGACTGACATTACTTGAAAAGAGGATAGCAACTATTGATAACATCATTCAGTTTGACCACTTTGGCGACGGTCCAATCACATCATTAGCTGGAATAGAAACTATTGGATACATCAAAACGAATGTTTCTGAAGTACTCAATAACCACCCCGATATTGAATTATTAAGTTCATGTGCTTCCCTCGCTTCTGATGAGGGTCGTGTAGTAGCCAAGGGAATTCATTTAGAAGATTGGTTTTACAAAGAAGTTTACCAACCGATTGAAAATGTTGAAAGTTTCACTGTTTCCTCTACGCTGTTACACCCAAAGTCTAAAGGTTATTTGCGACTAAGATCAGCAAATCCTTTTGACGAGCCTAAATTATACGGTAATTACCTATCTCATCGTGACGACGTAGTAACTATGATAGCTGCTATCAGGTACATCATTAAGTTAGTCGATACTCCGCCTTTTAAAAAGTATGGAGCAAAGTTGCACAAGAAGCATTTTCCAACGTGCAAACATTTTACATTCGGCAGTGACGATTATTGGGAGTGCGCTTTAAGGAGCATTACATCGACGCTACATGATCAGATCGCTACATGCAGAATGGGACCTGTTTGGGACCCCGAAGCAGTGGTAGATCCTGAACTAAGAGTTTATGGTATCAATAACCTTCGTGTTGTAGACAGTAGCGTCATACCAAGAACTATTGTAGCACATACGAATGCACCAGCAATAATGATTGGTGAAAAGGCTGCAGACTTGATTAAAAATACCTGGAAATACCTATGAAAACTAAATACATTTTAAACACATACTTATAAGTTACCTATTATTCAGTATAAGAGAAATATACATGGAACTAGAAGGATATTTTAGACCAAGTTATTCGTATTTTAGTTCTTAAGATCATGGATTATAATGAATCCATCAGTAATTATTGATATGACAGCCTCCGTGTTGCAGTTGGTTAGACGCCGCCTGTGAAACGAGAGGCCGCGGGTTCGATCCCCGCACCGAGAGAAATGTTTGTGCGGCCCACAAATATTTCTTCCGGGTCTGGATGTTCGTGAGACCGAAAAGTCTCTCGTAGTTCCTGATATCCACGACACAAGACTTGATCTTAGTGTGAGGTCAGGACTATGTATGTGACTGTTGGGTGTTATTTATATTTATATTTATTTATTAAGTATATACATGTGATCTTGAAGGATATTTTTGTCCAAGTTATTCGTTTGTTAGTTTTTAAGATAATGGATTATAAGTAATCTATAAATAATTATTGACATAGTTATTATTTAGCATCAATTTTTGTTTCTGCTTCTACAAAGTGCTAAGTTTAGCATAAGACCAAAAACATAAAGTGGAACGAAAAATGAATGTAAGATGATTTGTGTACTTTTTATTACAATTTTTTGTGACAAAAGATACGTTATAGTGAGAAGTCAAAAATAGTACGAAGTACTTATTTCTTAAAAGATTAAGCGTGACTTTAATTTAAATGACTCATGACCCTCTTCTAGTCTGATATTTCCACTTGAATAAACACCGCATTATATGAAATAAATAAAAAAATCCTTGCTTTACGAGTAAATGTTTATGTACTCGTAGTTTATTTTTATACAGGAATGGGCTGTCCAAAATAATGATTAGCAAACACACATGTCTGTTACTACTCGAGTATGTGTGTCGGTAATCGAGTGAATAATCATGTTAATGTAGGCATGTAATCGACGAATGACACTGAGTTTCACGCCAATAATACTCATGTGTCTGTTATGCAAAACTATAGACAATTTACATCTAGGCAAATATTACGATATCAACATTTTCTAAAGTATAAATTATACGGGGAAATGTATTCTTATTTTATGATGTACGTGTTATTTAATAAAAATATGAGGCTTATTGAATTTATTATAAAAACCACATATCCTTGTTTTTCTCTTTATGATCCAGAAAATATATTATGTTTGATATCACTTTCGGAAATTAAGATTTTACCTGGCTATAGCCAGACATGGAATTACATATAATGTCCTTTATACATCATACATGAATACACACAATCAGAATTTATAAGCGCTCTGTAAATAAATAACATTAAATGGTACTGGTAATGGTACGAGTTTTAAGGTTGGACCAATAAACACATATTACCCAAAACTGTATTGAGACTGCCCAATTAAATTAGACTGCCACAAAGCTAATCTCGCCCTGACCTCTGTCTATCGTAACAGGCGACAAATGGGACAACTGGATGTCATAGCCCCGCAGCGGGGGGGGTTCTCGTAGCACCCTTTAGATGCGATTGGAATGCAACACAAAATGTTCGGCAGTAAGGTGGGATGAACTGCCAGTTGCCGTGTACGCCTAAGGCTTCATTCAAGAATTAATGGGATTCTTAGCCCCCTACGTAGGGTACAGTCTTAAGGCAAGCGATACAACTGAGGCGTCGCGTCGTGGCCTTTGAGACGTGTATTGTATTTCAATGGAGCGACGGTCGCTTATTTCATTAATTCAGTTATCCCATTCATTGAATTTTAACGATGGCGCCTCGGTGGCGCAGTTGGACTACGGTACGACCACGGTCGTGGTGGCACCTCTGTTTACCCCGTCTGGGATAAATGCGGGATTTATGTATGTATCTGTGAATTTCAACGAATATAACACTCAAAAATATGAAATTGCAACTGATGTTTAATTTCTCATCTAACTAAACAGTACGAACAATAAGGAAAATGTCAATAATAACTTGATGTTTCCTCTCACACGTTTGACTTAACAAATACATAGATATTGTAATTTTGTATTCTAACCGACTTTGGACAAATAAATGGTAGTCACAACGATTTTCTTTGATGACAGAGAGCAGGCAAATAGATTTTTCGCCTTTGCAAAAGTACGGAGCAAAGTTACTCATGTAGTACTTACCAAATGTGCTTAGACATTTAGGCTTCCCAATTCAATTCCAAAGTGTGTTGATAGAGCTTTACAGTTTTATTACATCATCATATCAATACTTGTGAATTGGAAAAAGCCTCAAGTCCCGATATCATTATGATTCTGAGAATTTAAAACATAAACAATGATTATAAAGGCAGATAGTAATACATTAAGAAGAACAACCGTAGGTCACTACTGCACTAAAAATAACAATTGTTAAAACACATACATAAATACATAATCGTCACGCCTGTATCCTATAGGGGTAGGCAGAAACTATAACCGCCACTTTGCTCGATACTGACATATTACTTTCGCTTCATACACTTTCATCAACCTCTTCATGCATTCTCGTCGGTTCAGGGTACTTTTGACCTGACCCTTGATGAGGGTATCACCGATTTGGATGGTGTATGATCGGTGAGGTCGACCCCTACCAACTACAATGATTAAATATTTATAACAACACCACGAGTATCTATAAAAAGTATAGCCAGATAGTGTTAAAGTAATCATAAACATAAACCTGATAGTATAAAATCGATGAACAAGCGTTTGAAAGCAATTCGTTCATCGTAACCTATGTAAAAAAAAATCTGATGTATTATTCACTCTTGCCATTCACGCTCGGCATAGAAACAAACCAGACAATAATACCTAGCATTTCAGAGTAAAATACGTGTTGTTAAATATAATTATTATCAGATGTGCACTGTCTGTCATTTCAAGTATACATTACGTATATGTTGGCGTAAAAAATAAGAAGAATAAATATTAGTCTTACACCAAGGTTGCCAGGAAGAAATTGCTCAATGCGATATGATAGAGTCGAAAAAGTCGAAAAATGATTTAAATCGTACGTTTGGCAATACTGCTGTTGAATATCTTATTTTTATTTACCTATGCATACATAACTTTTTATTAATTTGGTATTCACTTTCTAATTCCCGTAAGTACCCGTGGTTATAACTTTTAAAAATTCTCATACGTTTAACGCAGTGTTCGAACATTTAAATAAAATAAATACACGAAAGACCAAACAGTACGTCGCGTCGAAACGAAGTTATTTTAAAACTGAGCATATTCATTCAACTATAAAAAAGTCATTCCAAGGACGAGTCAATCAAAGATATAAATAAACGTACTCATTGTATACATACATACATATAATACGTATAACGATAATACTAATACAGATTTCGAGTATATCAATCACAGAACAATGAGGTACATAGAAGGAGCCTGAAAATTACTCATATACTTATCCTGTTTTTTCCAATGGGCCAAATCATGGGAGAGAATGAGACAAATAGTATGTGCTAAGGACGGCTCATGTTCACTCATGAAACGTCAAATTGCTATGTTGGGTATGATTACGCAGCCGAATTATAAAGTGAATTTATGTCAAATTTACAAACCGGCAACGCGCCAACACAATTTAGTTACGTTATACTTTCGTGCGCGCTTGACATAGTCGTCTCCCGATTTTTTAAAATATTTTGTGTTATTTTAATAATTAAACAGTGCCTGTGTACTTTACAATCAAGCCAAGCGAAATACCAATGTCTTGCATTATTGCAGGATGCAGATCGCGTTCTTCGCGCACTCAAAAACAAGCTGAAATCATCAGCTTCCATTTGTGAGTAGACAATAAACAAATAATATTTGCTAAAAACTTATACAGGGTTGCAAAATATCTAATTAAACTTAAACTTTATTATGTTGGTGTCATATTCTAATAACCCGCAGGCCATTCGATTCAGTAATTTTTAAATATTGTTCATTTTTACCAATTTGGTAGTCATGTTCAATAGTGATGTGGTGCATATTTTATCGATAATGTAAATAATGTATATTTTAGTTTACTAGCCATGTTACATAAGTTGGCTTGTACTTTAAATACTTACCCGGTAGTGTAGTTGTAAAAAGCGCCCAGCCACTGCGCGAGACCTGTGGTCTAAAATGCCATATGATAATCTTAGTGTTTCATATTATAATTATTTTTCAATGCAGATTCCCTACAAATGAAGCTATGAAGCAAAAGTGGATTAATGCTGTCGCACGAACAGATTTACAATTGAAAAAACAGCACCGTATTTGCTCAAAACATTTCACCAGTGATTGTTTTATTAACAAAAATCATAAATGGCGTAGACTAAAATATAATGCTGTCCCGTCATTACATCTCCATTCAGAAATTGTAAAATTATATTACGTATTTCATACGTTGGATTACGTAAAATAAATGCACATATCATAATTATATTACACGTATAGTTGATTAGTTTTGTCGTTACCTGTTTGGGCGCCTGTAACGCATCAGTGTGGAGGATAATTAATCTTCTTGGTGCACTATTTCTGCTGGCGTTCCTCAGGGCGGCGTGCTATACCCACAATATTTATAAACTCCATCACAGATAATTTTCGCTCTTTCTACCACCTTTATGCAGATGATCTCCAAATATATTCCCAAGCACACAGCGACACAGTAAAAAATTTAGGCGTTGTTTTCGACACATCTCTTTCTTGGGGTCCAAAACGTTCTGGCCACGGGCATTTGGTATATGTTAGATGTTAGAGCAGTGATTCTCAACCTTTTTTTGTTGCGGCACATATTTAACGATTTCAAAATTTGGCGGCACACAAAGAGCGCCTTGAGACATATTCCTATTGCTATGCACGCGTTCATCATAATTTGGCACACACAGTGGTTGAGAATCACTGTGTTAGAGACTCGGTTGTAATATTCAATTCTGTTTCAGGATGTTATTCCGACGACATCAACTAGCTTCGATCCAGTACCGTCATCCAATTCAATCAGTGTGCTGTCAGTTCAACAAATTGATTTGATGACAGACAGACAGAAGACGCGTGCAATATTACGTTATATCCGAAATATGAGTTTCGTCCCTTTCTTCTCCTGAAAAATCACCACTAACGTCAGATCTACCATCATCAGGCGGGATCAAAGCAAAGATGCGGAGCTATCTGGTTATGGATTTCCGCTGTTAAATAAAAAAAATCACAGACATGCAAAAATCTGCAGACTGAGTTATTAAAAATAATGAAAAATAAGAAAAAGAACAAGTATTAGAAGATCATGCTAGATGTTCTTAGTTAGAAATGTATAGCCCGCTATACTAATGTTCATAAGCTCACTTTGTCAAATAAAGCGAAATGTATAGCCTGCTATACATAGGCCTTTAGCATCAATTATCACTGAAAATATTGCAAGAAAGTCAGTTATTAGTTAGTAATTCCATTTATCAATAGTTTTGCAACATATGTAAAAGCAAAATCAATATGTTTTTATATAAAAAACAACAAAATATGGTAATTTATCGAAAACAGGCGCTGGGGATTCATTTTCAGAAACTTATAGATGTCAAATGTTTATGTCATTCCAAAATCTAAACTAGAAAAATAGTTTTATTTGATAGATAAAATGTTGCCATAACGTATAGTAGAAATAAATTTATTATTTTTTCAAACGGAGTGACTCAGTAATTTTTTAAAGTATACGTATAATATAGTATACGTTATGAAATTAAGGGTTAAGAACGTTTTTTAATTCTTTCTATTTCTAATAATTATTGTTTAATTATACTAATGATCAAAATTTGAATACTAACTGCCAAGGGATGCCGTATAAAAGGCTCAGTGGCATCTCCATTATGTTTCTAATTTTTTTGCTAAGATATAAAATATTTTCAAAGAATAAATATAAGTCGTTTTAAATATTTCAATTATTTGTTTATCATACAAAGGTATTTCTCAGAAATGCCTTTGTAACCATGAAACCATGCGCCCCACAGAACGTTTGCTGGCAGTGATTTTGTAGTACTGTTATCGGATATACTTGTTAAGTATGTCTGGGCGAATTAATGCGATTTTCTTTATAAATTTAAATTTTATTTTTTCTGGCCTTATTGTATTCGTTATTATGAGTCGCTGTGACCATCTTGTTAATAATATAATGTGTGTTTTATATCAAATTAAAGTTTATTTTATTATGCCTACGAATTTGCTATAAATAAAGTTCATCTATCGATATCGATAACTATCAGACGAGATCACATCACAATTATTTCTTGTTGTCAAAATTAGAGTGTACGTTGAAATGTCATTATCGTTTCTTCTATGTACCTCATTGTTCTGTGATATCAATGTTCGAGAGTTCATTCGGCATCTGTTTTTGACTTCGATATCAAAAGTTTTCGTAACTACCACATATTCTGTGGTGAATTGGGTCCAAATCGAAGATCGTAATTTAATACTATAAATCTTGACTGTTATAATAATCTTAAGTCAGGGGGATTCTGGTATATTGGATATGTAAGTATCGGTTTCCGACGAGCTTATTTAAATAATAAATAAATAAATACACCCAACAGTCACATACATGGGTCAAGACCCCACACCCACACTAAGATCGAGTCGAGTGTATCAGAAACTACGACAAACTTTTCGGTCTCAAAACACCATACTATACAAATATTTGTCTCGGTGCGGGGATCGAACCCGCGGTCTCACGTTTCACAACCGGCGCCTAACCAACTACGCCACGGAGGCTGTCAAAGATAAGAATAAGAAGTAGATAAGTATAAAGTAATATAAATTAAAAAAAATGTGTATATTGGCAGATGTTTTTGACGCGAGACCATGCAATACACAGACTGTTAATGACAAAACTATCCATAAAGAAATCCATTAATCAAAATAATTACCATGCTGTTGCTAAGGAAAAACCATCATGTATGTAAAGGTCAAACTCGAACTTTTAAAACTTCGGTATTCTTATATTTTAATGGTATATGAGCAGTGGAAAATACTGATATTTTCCTCCAATGCAGTTGTTGTTTAGTGTCGGATCCTTAGTAATATTATTAACGCGAGTGTGCGAACTTTTACGCTCTATCTATTAAACAGATAATCGTGAAATTTTACATACACGAATTCAGGAGTACGGAAAAGGACATAGGGTACCTTTTAGACAGCAAAAATACATTGGTGATCTCACTATATGTGAGGACTATATAATAGTAAGACTTAAGATCTCATGTCTCAGGACAGCTTAGTAATGTCAAGCGTTGCTTTGTAATTCATATTTCATAGGGCTGTTTAGTTTTGCTACTGTCCATGAGCGTTCGTATCGCTTATCATCAGGTGAATGGCATGTTCGTATCGCCATTCATTGCAATTTTAAAAATTCGATTGATAAAAGCTATGCTAACGCAACCTAAGCCATGACTAAACGTAGTGCTTGAATATATCTTGAGGTGTGGTTATTTCGATCCAATTCGAGCATGACTGATGCATTCATAATGGACACTCAATGATTGAACAATGTTTCATTAAATATTGGGTGCCGGGACCTTGCCGATAACTGCAGCCTTCATGCTATATCGGGACAAAGTAAAGCTTTCACAATAAGAAATTAGCTCATCATATTATAATGTATGAAAGGTCTGTATGAACCAAATGGAGAGTATTGATTTCCAAATGTTGAGTATATACTGGTAGGATATGGTTTTAGTTTATCGATTTATTTTAGACTGAAATTAGTTTTTTTTTTACGTACTTGTTTGGTACTTGCATAGTATTTACTATTCAGCGACTACTCCTGGTTTTGTATCCACCTTTATCGACACTAGTGCTGACGGGGAGTCATACGACATCAATAAAACCATATATTCAATACAGTTCAATTGGAGAGATACGTGCACATGACGATGATGCGACAAAAACGCGTCAAATCCCATTCCTTGACGTAATCATTAAAAAACAAGCTACAATTCCAGCATGAACAAAATTGTAATAAAAATAATCAAGAAACCCTATTTTTATTATATTTAAAACCAGTTTATAACTTGCATATTGTAAGTATACTTGTCTATCTCGTCTTTTTTTTTCAAACTTGCTGATGGCCCTCGGAAATCCGTACCGTGTTCCCCTTTTACTTTCATTGTAATACTTTATACAAATATACATATGAAAAGAAACGTAATAATAACAAGAACTAGACTACGTGTAGGAATATACTCGAGTATGCAACTATAAATAGTCATATAGTTATTAAGTAGTTGTATTTTAGTGCATTTAATACATTCTTATAATTTAAAGTCTCTGGAGATAGACTTTGTACATAATCTACTATTTCATGATCACGAGTTCTGATGAAACTATAAAATAATTTCTAATTTGATTTTAAAACTAACCATCCGACAGGATAAGATTATTTCCAATGGTTCAGTAGACTATAAAAATAGGAATCAGCAAGAAATTAGTAGTCAGTAGCCCAATTTCCTAAAAACAGGCAAAATTAAAATGGGATAAGCAATTCTTAGCACTTGGATTTTCCCGTGAAATCCAACTTAGATATTATTCACACAATGCAATCGAGTGTTGTGATATATAAAATTGTTTGTCTCAAGTCTCGACGCATCATGAACTCTGACCTTTCGTTCCCCAATTTACGTTCTCAGTCTCAATGTTATTCGAGGTCTTTTGAGTATAGCGCCGACGTAACCTAAGGCGCCAGAAATGAGACGGCGGCCCAGCGTAATTTTACTACATTTGGCAAGGGTTTGAATAAAGCGTGCTCAAGCAATCTCTTCCAGGGCGCATCGCCGCGCGGTGCCAGTAATGCCAAAACCGGTATTTTTGTGCAACTATAAAAATCAATATTGACAACGATACGAACGTATCAAATGTACATAGCGGATGCTTACTCATAGTCAGTCATATGATTTGAACATGTTGATGTCGCATCAAATACTCGTTTATGATAACAATGCACAATAAAAATACACGGCACTACCTCTGTTATTCCAAATAGATAGTATTTTATACAAACTCAAGGACAGTCCCATTACAATTTTAAAAGCAGGTATTGTATGTGTATATAAAGTTGATGCATATTCACCAGGGGCGTGCGCTCCTTGTAGGCAGAAATGCAGTGCTTTACTTGCCATTTACAGATATTTTATTATAACGTACGTACTTCTTAATGACTTTAATTAACAGTAAATAAATGAATAAACAAAATATAATAACTTAATAACGCCTAATATTTTATAAATAGCACCTATTTGCAAGCGCACAAACATTATGTTTGCCACTCGAAAAGCAAAAGGCGCTGCAAAGCAAAATAATGTACCTAATCAACCAAGTAATGCCGCCGCGTCCCGCATGACATTTGTTTGCATGTGTGTAGTAATTTTGGTGTCCGTGCATAGTCGCAAACGCACACACGCATGAATATTGAAAGCCGCGACTCCTGCGGCAGGCCTCGGAAGCTCGGCAGTTGTCGGGAGTAATCGGAAATGTTCGTTGCCTATAATCCGAGTAAAAATAATAGACAGAAATCTAATAAACTGCGCAAAATGCACATTATGCATTTTTGTTTGGTAAGGTTTTATTTCTTTAAATAGCACAATTTTTTTGTGTTTCGCGGGGGCCATTTTGCTTTTTTCATGTGATAAGCATTGTTTATTATTTTGTTTGCGTCAGTTTAATTATAGTTTTCTTATAATATTTTACATTTTAATATTTGAAAGTGTGTACATTTAACAGTTTATTTCTGAGTTTCTATAATAATTGTAGTGATTTGCTTTTACTAGTACGTTTGTTGATTTTTTAAAATGTTATTTGATTGTGAGGTTTGTGTTGAAAGTGTGTGTTTATTAAAAATTAAAAATAACAAGTTCTCACAATTGTCATTCAGTGAAAAGATTCAAATTTTGTCTAAAGGTAGGTGTGTACCCGAGTTACAACAATTAAATCAACAAAAAGGGAATGTAACTCGAAAGTTTTATGTTAAAAGTTATGAAACGTATAACTGGCTGTGTGGTTGTGTACACACGATTAAATTATATTGTTTTCCTTGCATATTGTTTAGTAATTCTAGTACAGTGTGGACTGATTCAGGATATTCAGATTTAAATAATTTCTATGCCGCGGCAAAGAAGCATGACCATACAGAAAAACATCTGGAGGCCTGCTTAAAATTAAATACTTTTGGTAAATCTCGTATTGAAATGAGTATCAACAGCCAGTTACGATTAGATATTGAGAGGCATAATGCTAAAGTTGATCGCAATAGAAACATTTTTCAAAGGCTGATCGATGTTGTTTGCTTTCTGGGAAAACAAGAATTAGTTTTTCGCGGTCACGATGAGTCAGTATCGTCGTTGAATAGAGGTAATTATTTAGAAATAGTAGATTTATTAGCCAAGTATGATGGAATTTTAGAAACCCATTTACAGAGTGCAAGTACCTCATTCACGGGCATGTCGAACCGTACGCAGAATGATTTGATCTCGAGCGTTGCATCTGTGATGATCGATCGCGTTAAAGCCGAAATTAAACAGTCCGATTTTGTCGCCGTCATGGTAGATGAGACTCCTGATGTTAGCGGCCGTGAACAATTAGTATTAGTTTTGAGATATTTTCGTGATTTTGAAGTAGTAGATCGATTTATCAAATATGTTGATGTCAGCGCGGATCGGACCGCTGTAACCTTGAGTTCTATTATTTTGGAAATTTTAGAAGAGTTCGATTGTGTATCCAAATTAGTTGCACAAACTTACGACGGGGCAGCAGTTTTATCCTCACAAATTAATGGCGTGCAGGCTTTGGTGAGACAAAAATGTCCACAAGCTATGTACGTTTGGTGTTCAGCACATATATTAAATTTAGTTTTATCGAAATCGTTCGAACGAGTTGCTGAAACAAAACGCTTTTTTAGTATTATAAAATCAATCGCGGCTTTTTTTCACACCAGTACAAAGCGAATGGCCCATTACAACAACTTTGCCGATATGAAAAAGCTGCCTCGTGTCGCGGAAACAAGGTGGACATATCATTCGCGCACGGTTAATATTATTAATAATGCGTCCACCCACCTCCTAGAATTGTTTGAAAATATGAACGAAAATACACAAGACTGGGATGGTGAAACACTGACACAAGTCAGTTCATTTTTATATATTATGAAAGAATTTGAATTTAATTTTCTTTTAAAATTTTTCGCTGATATTTTTGCAGAAACGGATATTCTGTACGATATTTTGCAAAAAAAAACTAGTGACATCGCGTATTGTGTAACAAAGATAAAAGAGTTAGAGTCATTTTTAGAACGTTTTAGAGAGAAGTTCGAGATCTATTATGATGCCGCCGTTCACATTACCGGACCACCTAAAAGAAAGCGCAATGTCGATGATGTAAAAATACATTATCGGCGAATTTTTGTTGAAATAATTGATAATGTAGTCAGTGAATTAAGAAATCGTTATAAAAACATTAAAGATTTAAAGTTTATTGAGCTACTTTCTTGTGAGAATTTTAAAAAATATAGTGAACGTTTCCCTGAAAATGAAATCAGAGAGTTCACCAATAATTATCAGGCACATTTTAATTTTGATAAATTGAAAAATGAATTGCGCTGTATTTATAGATCACCTCAATTTGCAAATAGTTGTGTATTTAGTATTATTCAAAATTTGTATAAGGACAATTTAAATAAAGTTTTTTCTGAAGTGTTACGATTAGCGAAATTCATTGTGACTATCCCAGCAAGCAGCGCATCGGCAGAGCGTTCATTTTCGTGTTTAAAACGTATCCACACATATTTGAGAAACACACAAAATCAACAACGACTCACAGAGCTTTCCATGATTTCTATAGAAAAGGCATTAATGATAGAATTAAAACGCAATCCAACTTTCTATGACGATATCCTAAAATCATATTTAAAAAAGGATAGGCGCATAGATTTAATCTATAAATGAATGAGTAGTTTTTTTTTACTAACCCGTAATTTTATTATTAAGTTTATTTATATATTTTGCGAATCACATGAAAATCGGTCTTTTTAAAGGCCACATCGGATATCTTGCAAGGGACGTGTTCTATAACCATCACTCACTTGGATAAGATATTTGAGGTGGTCGTTTATTTACATCGGGCTATAGTAATCTCAATTAACCGGAACCTTGAATATGTGAAAATTGAAGCTGACTCGGTGAGTAGTTATAATATTTTAGTTTATTAATCATTTACTTATTAGACTTTCTTCGGCCACGACAATCGATCGCTGGTTTTTCTGCGTTCCGTAGATGTATATGAATAGTAGTACATCTAAGACTTGTTCTGTTGGCATGGTTTCCGACTTAGAGATCCGTCGCGTGGCTGTGGCTATGCTAAACATCTATAAAAGAAAAGTTTTTGTGCCGAGTACTTCGCCGCATACCCAGTATCATAATCCTGTGCACGCCACTGATATTCACATGTGTGTATAAAGTTGATAGCCGATAAAAATATTCAAAATGGTAATTAAGTCTTCGTATATTGGTGGAAAATAAATTAACAGAGGCAAAAAGAACTAATAGATATACATGTCGGAGAATTAATTAAATTTTCATTTGCTTTATCAAGTGGAGAATTATCAAAATGAACAAAAGAATTTAATCGTAATTACAAATTATCTCCGAATTGTGGAGGCTCGACCTCAACAGTAGGACTAGCCAGATCTGTTCTTATGATGCCAATATACATAAACGACACAATTGATGCGACAACAAAAATCATCAAGTAGGTAACCTTGAGAAACCCAAACATAGAACAGCACTAAATTATGATGAATTTAAGTGCCCATAAGACAATCGTTTTCTTATCGCAGATGTTTAAAAAACAACTATTATCTTATCGTTTTATTCTTAAATCTTGGCGTCATTCGTAAAAAAAAACAAGGAGCAAGCTTATGCGCCACAGAGCCAATTACTCGCGTAACTCGAAAATATTTCACAATTAATTGAGTCACTCAATCCCGTAGTAAAACAGGCACTAAAATAGCGAACTATTTGACGTCATAGGTCACGCCCAGATACTATGTTTTTTTTCGTAGAACGTAGTAAAATAGTATTCTATTTTGTGATCTAAAATATCACTAAATCATTTGTTGATATATTTTTTGATATATGATAATTAGACTGATAACTAAACCTATGTAAAAAATGATTAGAATATAATTAAAATACTATTTCCTTCACGATATAAGGAAAATAATAAAAAAACACTGTATGATAATAAGACATTCTGGGTTATTAGTAGACCTAAAACGTTTTTCCTTATGTTGAATGGATATGATTAATGATTACGCGTGAACAAGTACTGGTTTGACCATCTCAACACAACTGCAGTATATGTTTAAATAAATACCTAATGAGGAAAATAAAAGCTTGGCCCATAAGATGCAAGAATTTCGTAAACGATAAGAGGTTATTCTGTTATCATTGAATATGTAAACAATAAACTTTATCAACCAAAAAATAGTAAGTTGTACTCATCAAAATTGAATTTAATTAATTAGCTTTATTAAATTTCATTATTCTGTATTTTTGTGAACTTATTTGTTTAATAATTAAACTTATATTTTCGTACCTACCTGATACTATCAGCGCCTCATTTGGTCCGACGGTATGTATGTTACCCATGGTTTTTATTCCTTTTCAGCACAATTATTCACAAGCACAGCACTTTTTTTTCACAGCACAAACAAAACCACAACAATCGTCCGGATAAATCAATAAACACAAAAACAACAATGTACGAAACGAACGAATGATGTGAGCGAAAACCACACGAAAACCAATCGCCTGCTTTTTTTACCTGGCAATTTTGATATTGTATGTCATTTAGACCAATAGAGTAAAAATAAAAAAATTGAGTAACCTTCCTGAACCAAACCCAACTCCAATTTATGTAGTTTTTAGTATTAAAAATATATTCTACTTTCAAATATAAATATTGATAATCCATTATATTTGAAAATTATATTATATTTATTTCTGTCCACATATCCAAAAAAAATATGCAATGCTGAAAATTCATGTTTGGGTTTGGAACGCACTTACCAAAATTGTTTATGGTTTAAAAAAAATGTCAATGAACGTTTAATGGCGGACGCATTGTGATTGTTTGATGATTAAATAGTTTTGCCGATGGTAACAATCCAAAACGACAGTAGAATTTAGTTATTTGTAAATTGTAAGTGTTTTGTATTGAATAACTTTCAGTCACAGTATAACCCATATTCCAGAATAATCACACGCAGTGTCCTTTGATTTCACAAAAAACTGCCAATTTTTTATGTATAAGTTCTTGTTTTACAGATTTGTCTTGATTTCAGTCAAAAAATGTCGGACACCAGTGATCTAGATCGCCAAATTGAGCAGCTGAAGAGATGTGAGATTATTATGGAAGCTGAGGTTAAGGCGCTATGTGCAAAGGCCCGGGAAATCCTCGTCGAAGAAAGCAACGTGCAAAGAGTAGACTCGCCTGTTACAGTTAGTATTTAGTTTTATAAACTGAGATTTTTAAAGTATTATGCATTGCTGTGTCATTAATAATATTTATTTTAAAACTGCGTCAGTAAATTGTAGAAATCAGTAATTCAACAATAAGTTTTCAAGTGTTATTTAAAATATTCAGATTTTGGTCATTCTTTAGATCCTTGAGCTTAAAATTGTTGCTGTATAATAAATTGCATAAATTCTATCGAATTGTAAGTTTCATGTTTATTTTTTCATGCACTCATGGTATTTTAAGAATACCCACACACAAGAAAAAACAAATCTGGTTTTAATTGTAAACTGTTTTTGTGATAAAATTAGGTTATTATTTAAGTTTAGTAATTGTTTATGATACTAAATGAGTAAGTCATTTGATGAATAGGACTATGATTGGATGACAGACTTGTTTAATCCATATGAGGGATGGATGGATACTATCACTTAATTTTTTTATTCACCAATGAACATCTACGACAATCCTAAATGAGTTGCTGGCATCTCAAATAGGGATAATTAAGAAAAGAAATAAAATTGGAAAGAAGGGTTAGTAATTCTACTATAATCCCTTGTCACAGAATGAAATGCAACAATGTCAATGTAATGTGGTCTTCTATCAGACAGCAGTACAGTTGAGATAGGAGGTGTAAACTATTGTAAATTATTATAGTACATTTATGTTTTTTTAGGTATGTGGTGATATTCATGGTCAATTTTATGATCTCAAAGAGTTGTTCAAAGTTGGTGGCGATGTACCAGAAACCAACTATTTATTCATGGGCGACTTTGTGGATAGAGGATTCTATTCTGTTGAAACTTTCTTACTGCTTCTCGCTTTAAAGGTAACAATTTTTATTTATTTTGTTAGTTTCCAAATTTTTTAAGTTTCAATGTCGTAAAACTATTTTAAAACACCTTGAATTCTTCAATAAAATTACACATCTGCTTGGGTTGGATACCCATTGTACTTAGTCTGGCCATAAATACTGTTACACTTAATTATAAAAAAATATTACATTTGAATTTCGAATCTGTCATTTTTATACGATTGTTCATTGTGTTTTCTCATTTTGGCGCCAATACATTGTAAAATATTTTGCGATATTAAAATGGTGTGGGGTGATAAAGAGAACCGAATCGCTGTGATAGCATTACACAAAGTAGGTATGGAGCCAAATGCAATTTTTAAAACTCTCCATACACTTGGTATTAGTAAAATGTTTGTGTACCGGGCTATTAATAGGTACAATGAGACCTCCTCTGTTTGTGACAGAAAAAGATCTGGCCGTCCACATAGTGTTCGTACGAAAAAGGTGGTCAAAGCAGTAAGGGAAAGAATTCGAAGAAATCCTGTCCGAAAGCAAAAGATTTTATCTCGGGAAATGAAGATAGCACCTAGAACCATGTCGCGTATTTTAAAAGATGACTTAGGACTTGCAGCCTATAAGAGACGCACTGGCCATTTCTTAACTGATAATTTAAAGAAGAATAGGGTGGTAAAATCGAAACAACTACTGAAGCGGTACGCAAAGGGAGGTCACAGAAAAATTTTGTTTACGGATGAGAAAATTTTTACAATTGAGCAACATTTTAACAAACAAAATGACCGTATTTATGCTCAAAGCTCTAAGGAAGCTTCCCAATTAGTCGACAGAGTGCAACGTGGACATTATCCGACTTCAGTGATGGTTTGGTGGGGTGTTAGCTATGAAGGAGTGACTGAGCCATATTTTTGTGAAAAAGGTATCAAAACATCGGCACAAGTGTATCAAGATACCATTCTTGAGAAGGTAGTTAAGCCCCTTAACATCACCATGTTCAATAACCAAGTATGGTCCTTCCAGCAAGACTCGGCGCCGGGTCATAAAGCTCGGTCCACGCAGTCTTGGTTGGAATCGAACGTTTCGGACTTCATCAGAGCTGAAGACTGGCCGTCGTCTAGTCCCGATCTTAATCCGCTGGATTATGATTTGTGGTCAGTTTTAGAGAGTACAGCTTGCTCTAAACGCCATGATAATTTGGAGTCCCTAAAACAATCTATACGATTGGCAGTGAAGAATTTTCCCATGGAAAGAGTGCGTGCTTCTATTGATAACTGGCCTCATCGTTTAAAGGACTGTATTGCAGCCAATGGAGACCACTTCGAATAAGCTTTTTATATTTTTAATTGTTTTATATTTATGTATTAAACTGACACACTGTAAAAGTAATAAATGTTATTTGCAGTTAACAATTTTCTTTTTTCTTTATTACAATATTTATGGCAAGACTAGGTATATTCAGATTATTTTGTAAATATTAAAAATAAATTTGTAAAATTAGGAAAAAAAATAAAAATGCTAACATAATAATGTTCAAAGCAATAACTCTTTTATACAAAAATATATATATAAATAATGTAATTTTTGTAGTTCATAAAATAAAGATAAACCCTGTAGGATACATAAAAATGCAATGCATATTGCACATAACCTTTTAAATATGTTTATTAATTCACTGTTTTACTAAAATAAGAATAGGATGGAAATTAATTGTGATACTGCCTATTTTAGGTTCGCTATCCAGACCGTATCACACTTATCAGAGGTAACCATGAATCACGACAGATCACACAAGTGTATGGCTTCTATGACGAATGCCTCAGAAAATATGGCTCAATCACTGTTTGGAGGTAGGCAAAAGTATTTACAGCAAGAATTTGCAACTTAATTATCATTATGTTCAATTTATTTAAGTTATTATGAAATTTTTGTTTAACAACCTGCCTTTTTCTAGACTATGAAATGAAAATTAAGTTATTAAAATACTGTATTTCAATAACTTAATTTTCTTCAATGTACCACCTACACTTACACCTACAAGGATGCTACTGTAATAGTATTTATGCCGTATTTACGCCGTACTAGATATGAATAGAATATTCTTGCACACTGTTTCGTAATAAATATTATTGATTTTAGTTTACTAGGATCATTCACTAGTATTATTCACCGAAAGAAAGTCTCTTAATTTGTCACTATCCGTCAGGTATTGCACAGAGATATTCGACTACCTCTCGCTGTCGGCCATCATAGACGGTAGGATATTCTGCGTGCACGGCGGCCTAAGCCCCTCCATACAGACGCTGGACCAGATACGAACCATCGACCGCAAGCAGGAAGTGCCGCACGATGGACCCATGTGTGACCTGCTGTGGAGTGACCCTGAAGGTTAGTATAGTGTTTTATGTTTATCTTTTCAATACTAAATGCATCCTAAAATAGTTTTGTGAGGTGTGATGGTGTCATTCATTCATTCATTGAGCTGCAATGATTTGATGAATATATTTTTATATATCTAAAACTTAATGTGAATCATTTTAATTCATGAACTGAATTTTCTGTCAATAAAAACCAAACATATTTTCCCTTGATAGTAGAATTAGGCCTTCATTTACAATAAAAAGTATAGAAGATTGTAAAGATTGCCCCATTCACAGCCTCCGTGGCGCAGTTGGTTAGACGCCGCCTGTGAAACGAGAGGCCGCGGGTTCGATCCCTGCACCGAGAGAAATGTTTGTGCGGCCCACAAATATTTCTTCCGGGTCTGGGTGTTTGTGGGACCGAAAAGTCTCTCGTAGTTCCTGATACCCACGATACAAGACTCGATCTTAGTGTGGGGTCAGGACTATGTATGTGACTGTTGGGTGTTATTTATTTATTTATTATTATTTATTAGCAACTAGAGCGTTGTCTATCTAGCCGAAGTGAGATAAAAACCGAACCTTTTAATTAACATGTGTTGTGTTAATGCAGATCATATTGTAATATACAAAATCGAAGCGAAGACGTGCGGAGCACACATCTGCACAAATTACGTTCGTCATATAGATGTCCAATTTGTTTTGAAGTTTTAAAAGGGGTCATCCTCTGGTTCATTTCGACAGTATCTACGTAAACTATCGAAACTGTAAATTCCCTTCTTTACACCAATAAGTAATAACATTTGAAGTGGCAATGACTATACCGGGTATCTCAAGACTGCTACCGAAAACGAAGCCGGGTGGTAGTTTTAGTGACTACAAACACAATGTAACTAAAATTTTCGCAAAGAAACGCGCCAATTATTTTTTATGATTTTTTAAATATCGTCATTTTTGGGTGGTAAATCCATAGTTTTTGCTAAAATAATAATTTAAACACTTTTATACCCTAGATTATTTATAAATAAAAGGGTAAACACTATTATTTTAGGAAAAAATGTATTTACCACCCAAATATGGTCATAGGAAAAAAATAACAAAAAAAAATTGTCACTTTTTTTTGCAACTTTTTCTGTTGCATTGTGTCTGAAGTCGCTTAAACTACCACCCGGCTTCGTTTTCGGTAGCAGTCTTGATATACCCTGTATTTTATGTTCATTTAATCAACTTTCTATTTTGTCTGATAGAATACCAATTAAAGTAATAAAATTGCTATATATTATAATATAATTATAATAAATTATAAACCTTTATCTCTACTTGCAATCCAGCCCCCGTGGCGCAGTTGGTTAGTCGCCGGCTGTGAAACGGGTGGCCACGGCTTCGATCCCCGCATCGAAACCAATATTTGTGTGAATCACAGGTATTTGTTT
Source organism: Hyles lineata (assembly GCA_030180105.1). Lineage (NCBI taxonomy): Eukaryota > Metazoa > Arthropoda > Insecta > Lepidoptera > Sphingidae > Hyles > Hyles lineata. Next base: position 4,670,324 of record JARJEE010000027.1, on the reverse strand, counting down.
CGGGTCTGGGTGTTTTTGAGACCGAAAAGTCTCTCGTAGTTCCTAATACACACGACAAGACTCGATCTTAGTGTGGGGACTATGTATTTCAATGTTGGGTGTATTTATTTAATTGCAAAAAACTATTTTTTTCAGTTTCTATAGTATATGTAGGGACCGTAGATTTATTGATGAGTGTTTCTGTTCCCGCATTAGGCCAGCGTGGTGGACTATATGGCCTAACCACTCTCAATCGTACTGTTGATTGTAGAGAAATCCCGTGCCCTGCAGTGGGATGTATATGGTACTATGGTATACTGATACAGTTTCTGTTGGCAGACACACAAGGCTGGGGCGTGTCTCCGCGCGGCGCGGGCTACCTGTTCGGCTCGGACGTGGTGGCGCAGTTCAACGTGTCCAACGACATTGACATGATCTGTCGCGCGCACCAGCTCGTCATGGAGGGCTACAAGTGGCACTTCAACGAGACTGTGCTCACTGTGTGGTCGGCGCCCAACTACTGCTACAGGTCAGATTCACGCATTTTCCAATAACTTTGTGTGATTATATTATGAATGGATGTATTCATTAGCAATTTGAAATTCATTTTTCAAAATCAAACCAAAAATTTTCTTTATTCAAATATAATAGTTTTTCACAAGATCGTGTGAATCGTTAATTTCTGCTACCACCACTTCGGAACCTGTTGTAGCTGTTAAGAAGAAACGGCGCAAGGAACTCCCTCGAGAACAAGAACCGTTTTATTATTATTTTTATAGCCATTTAAAATTACAATGGTTTTTTTTTTTTTTATGAAACCAACATACACATTTTATCATGGTCAAATATTTTGTTGGGAATAATGAATGACACTTTGCCCACCGTTATGTCCATTACTGAAAACCTTCGTGTCGCAGTCGGTCAGACGCCAGCTGTGAAATAAGAGGCCGCAGGTTCGATCCCCGCATCGAAATACACAACCGTATTTGTTATAGGTCTGAGTGTTTGTGAAAAAGTATCTCGTAGTTTCCAATACCCACGACTAGATTTGATTTTAGTGTGGGGTCTGGATTATGTCTATCCTATATTTTAAATTCCATGGCAAAAAATAATTTCCGCTGACGTATATTCTCTTTCATTTATCTCGATTTATAACCAATCATAAAACTAATATGTATGCCACAGGTGCGGGAACGTAGCAGCAATATTAGAATTAAATGAGAATCTGCAGCGTGAGTTCACAATATTCGAGGCAGCGCCGCAGGAGTCCAGGGGAGTCCCCTCCAAGAAACCACAAGCGGACTACTTCTTATAATGTTCCATACAATAGACAATTGACATGAACGAGCGACGCGTCTAGTATTACGGATTTTTAATTAGTAGTGACAAAATATTTCAATGTGGAAATAATTTTATTGTGATTTTAAGACTGGTAAGTGTAGCGAGTTGATTGTGTTTTATTTTAAGATCAATGTGTTTCGGTAACCAGTTGTTAGTGCGCATTATTTCGTGTTGATAGTGTACTGTATTACTTGGATAATTTTCTTGGTAATATACAGCCATATGAAAAATAAAATAAGTGGTCTTTTCCTAAATATATTGTTTCTACTGTATTTTGGTGTACTGTAATCATAACAAAGGGATTCCGCTACGTCATTTTTAAGAGCTTAATTGATACCTTCCCAAAAACGCTGTTTTATGTTAACGTAAAATACACTACACTCAATCTTAATTTAACATAATAAGTTATTGGTGTAATCTTTGAAACTGGGCATTTATGGTTTTTAGATTTACGCGAATGTTAAAGTTGAAATAAAACTAAATTTTACAGGTTTTAAAATGTTATAATTAAAACAAATCCTCGATAAAATCTATAAATATTAGTTTTATTTCAATCTGACCATTCATCTTTTGCTTTTTAATTTTGCTGATTTAAAAAGAATTAACGTAATAGAACAGTATGCCTCGGATTTTGTCTCATGTCGCCAGATACATAGAAATTATGGGTTTTTGGAAGGGACCACTTTTTATTTTGTGGCCGTGTAAGGATGTTAAATCCTAGCGTTCCTCCTAGATAATGTGGATGATGCCTGGTTACCCACATGGCGTTACTGGCGCGGTTCACTTTTGTAATACGATTATTGAGTAATCGTCAACGTGACCAATGACCATGATTGGAGGTATGACTATACAATAAAACATAAGCAATTATGAAATCAGATTTAGTACAAACTAATTTCCGTTTTGAATAGTTTTCTGCCCCGATTTAGTTAAATGTGTCGAGTTAAGGCATTATTAATAGGGTTTTGATTCTTCCATATTACACTAGAATTCTGTAGCAATAACTTAAAATGAACATGTTTCACTAATATTAAGGGAAAACGATTAAATTTCATTAGTTAATGTAGTGAAGAAAATGTTATAATTGATACAGTTGTCGAATATGTGATGAACAATAGGATAAGGTTAATGTTGAATAAAAACAGACGTGGTCATAACATGAATATTGTTAACGCCGTGAATCATATTAATAAATGTGTTAATGTCGTGAATAAGTTGATATGTAAGTTTCAAATAAATAATAATGCGGAAAATTATACCCAACTTACACCAATTGATATTTAATTAATTTACAATTGTCAATTTATTCACATAACAGCCTAAAAATGTTGCTGCCTATATATTAATTATTTGTAACAAATGATACAAAATAATGACACCAAATAACAAATAATTTTTGACTGCTCATTAATATTTCTAGTTGTAGGTTTATTTTCTCTTTTGACGCCATGTTTATGTAGATGTACTTAAAGCGTATTGTCTTGTTCTAATATCGTGACACTATTGTAGATTATCACATTGTACGTTGACTCGCACGCAGACTGACGAAGTAGCAATAAAGTAGTGACTTGCGTCTGTTTTTATGTATTCGGAAATATTGTAATGTTAAAATGATGAACCCGACCCACGCAACGTCGTCACTCGAACACTGCCGTAACTTATGTAACTGTTTTAAAGTTATTAAGTAAATAATTATTATTATGTAATCATTGAATGTGTGTTTGTGGATGGCCACGGCCGCGATATAATTGCAATCGCTTTGCTCGGCCTTTCAAAGTACGGAGAGCGCATACGAGACTCGAATACAAAACATTTATTGGATTAGCGTAGTGTGGCCGTAGCCGTGTGCCGTCGTATGTTTTCAGCCTTATATTTAAGCAATGCACAACTGTTTAATAAATCACATACCTAAGAATAGTAATCGTTAAATGAAGTGCAGAAAACTGCACACTAGCAATTGAAATTATTTTCATATAATATTGAGATATGTGTCGTATAAAAATGCGCATTTTTCCAAATAGTGTTGACTAGTAAAATTGTAATGTGTTATGTGATCTCATTTGTTACACAGCTGTTATAACCACATGTTCAGAATCTGATAAGTTTCCCTGGAAGAGGACTCGGCTAGTATAGTCAATTAGGACGTACCAATTAATCAATAAGCTTGTGTTATTTATTTACCTCGTACTTTATTCATTGTTTAAAGATCCTACATGAAATTCGACTTTCTGTTCCTTGTTTAGAAAAACCCATTTTGTATCTTCACTTCTTTTTTTTTATACAATAATTAAAATGAAATATGCCATTGTTTGTTTATTTATTAAAATATATCATCACAAAACTTAACAAAGAGGTAGCATTTTTCCTTATACATTATAGAAATTCATTGGCACTATAATTTGATCGCAGTACACAAGTCAGGCAAGATATCACCACATTTTGTGGACACTTTGATATCTGCAATGTTGTCAGCTCTTGTTGGTCCTATATTCAATATTGCAATTTCTTTATTTTCCTCTTTGGCTTGTAGTATTATTCTATAGCTGGAGTATACTGTGAGACTGGATCCCAGTACAAATACTGCATCACTGTCAGTTACTTGACTCTTGACTAGTTCTACTCTTTGTTTCGGCACATTGTCTCCAAAAAACACTATATCTGGTTTTAAAGGACCTTCACATTTAGGACAGAGTGGTACTTTAAAGTTTTCAACCTGTTCCTGAAATCATATAAAAATATGTAATAAAACCTGTTAAGAACATCAACCATAATTGAGTAACAATATTTCTATTGCACTAAGTATTATAATTGAGAGTCTCAATCATACTGTCGATTGTAGAGTAGGCCCGTGCCCTGCAGTGGGACGTATATGGGCTGATACAGAAGTATTATAATAATACAGTTAGTTCCAAAATATATTCTTCATTATTGAATATTAAGTGGCGGGCAGAGGGCATAGATCTCCACTTAGCCTGAAAATGTCACTTTCCCTTCATCCATTCTCATCCATCTCCTACATTTTAGTGTTATTTCTAATTACCTTGGACAGTTCTACATCCCCATCAGGCCGTATCATGGTGAAGTTGCTTTCCATGCCTGGGTTGTTCTTCATCATCACCTCCTGTAAAGTATGCCTATCCACTTCATACGGACACTGCAAACACTTGACAATGTAGCCAGTGCCATGGAGTTCAATCACATTCTCTGAGCCAGCTTTATGATGCAGTCTGTCTACATTTTGTGTCACTATGGATGTTACTTTACCTGCCTGAAATAATACATACAAAGTTGCAAGTAAAATAAACAAATAGAACTTTAAAACAATAGTTCTTATTATGTAATGAGTTTTTAGGAACAATTGATGTATACAAGCTTTGGTATACTAACCCAATATATTCATTTTGTTGGGAAAATAGTTGAATTTGACAGCACTGTGCATGTATGCATGAAGATATGCATGTAAAGTTACAAACTTCATTGACTCATGAAATCTTTACATGCATTGTGGGATCTTCATCAATCCCCCAGTCCACTTTATTTATTGTGGGGACTGGGGCCATACTTGAGCCATGAGTGAAATGATATGATATCACATTGAACACCTTCACAAAAATTTATATACCTGCTCTAATTCTCGGATAGATAAATGAGTGTCATTAGGCTCAATACTACTGAACCTCGGCCAACCGACAAAGTTACGTGCCCAGTACCTCTGCCGCACTTTAGGATATTTAATGAATTCTTGATACTGGACTGGTTTGTGGTTGCTTCGAGCGTATAGACCAACCTCCTCGGATCTGTAGTCGGGTATTCCTAAATTAAAATAGCTCTCTCAACATCTTATAAATACCTTAAACAAAAAACAGTTATACAACCCATCTAAAACCACTTACCAGACTCCGTAGAAATACCTGCTCCCGTTAAAAGAAGTATTTTGTTGTGTTTAGTCAAGAAATGTTTAAGGATTTCAAAATCCTTGTCATTCGGGGGTTTGTGTTTAGGTACATACACAATCTGCCGAGCGATACCTTTTATATTAACAGGTATAATACGTCGTAACATCTTCCTATCGATAAATGAACGGTAATCGTTTTTTTACAATTCGATTACAAAATATAAGCTTGGACGTTTTTCAGATTGTTTTTGACAACTGACAGCTGTGAATGACAGCATGATAGATTTCCATAGAGTTTTAATTTATCTTTTATTCCAAGAAGGAACTGGCTAAGGTCCATGACCATGGTGCCAAACTAAAGTTAGCCGGTGCTAGTTTGAAGTTCCCGTACTGAACGATGAAAAGAAATGGATGACACTTCATAACCTAAACCATAGAGTATAGTAATACATGAGTAATACACTGGGTATAGAGATGCCACTCAAAGATTTTTTTGGTGCATCCCTAATGTCATTTGAAGCTCCATCTGGTATCGTCCGCCTACACTAATTTTGAAGTACATAGTTGCGTAGGTCACTGACCTTCATGATAAGTAGGTAGGTTTATTATCGTTCGTGCGCATCCAAAAGCCTGCGTTTATTTTTCTAATTGAATTCCTGTATTAAAACATTTACAAATTATTATTAGTATGATAGCTTACAAAAATCACTCTGCAATAATTATAAAAGAACGGAATTTTGGATGCACAATGACGATATAAAAACAGTTAAATAAATTAAGTGAAACACCCATTTAATAACAAGAATTATTCCTTGCGCTTAAAAAATATTGTGAAATTGAAAACAGACTGAGCATTTAAAAATTTTCTAAATAAAGTTGTGTATTCATTCAGAAAAGGTTCACCGGGTTGGGTCATCAGATAGTTTCAATAAATAAAAATCTGTTTACTTTTTATGTTTATTTTTATTATAAAACAGTTGTGCAGCATTCTTTATTTCGTCATCCTCACCATGATACTGTATTTTACCCGCTAAAATCCGATTAACTGATCGGCACCAACTATAAATCAACACATTGATAGTAGTATTTTCAAAATATTTTGTTAACTCATTTTTATGTTTTTGACATGTAAAGGGATACTCAACAAATATGGTAGTAAAATATTTAATTTTTTCTTTTAATTTATTTTTGGGTGTATCCTTTTTTAAAATTTCTTGTGTTATGTTTTGTATCTGTAGGAAAGAGTTTTCCGCCTCCTTTGATGGGTGCAATAGACAATTCTGTCCCTTTTTGTACTCTTTTGCTTTAATGAAGTCATTTGAGTTGGACTGATTATTGCTTATTATTTCATTTTTGCAATGCTTACAATTTTTTGATATTTTTTGTAAACATTTAGCCAGAACCCACCCACACACATAATTTGCCTGGCCGTTGTCGTCATTCTTAGGACTAAGATCAATGGAAGGCACCACAATTTCATCATTTTGCTCATTTTGAATTTGTAGTGCCTCATCATTGGGAACATCAGAAGTGTTTTTCTCCTCTAAAAAGAAATTTAAACTCTGCAAACACTCATTGTGGTCATTTTCACAATTAGCGTGAAGAGAGTGGGGCGAGTTAAAATTATTAAGGAGAAGGGACTTAAAAGCCCCTTCAAACGCTAAAACGTTCGGTGACGTATTCCTCACCCCATAACTTCTGATGTTCCCAAAGAAATTTTCCAGTGGGTCCTGGTTAAAATTTCGCGTTAACATACAGTCAAATGAATACTTTTGGGACAGAATTGTCCATAAATGTTGCATACCCTCAATTGTACGAATAAAATTTCTAATAGAAGGTACAGCACGTGATTCAATTAATCGGATTTTATCATTAATTTCTTTTTTGACTTGAACAAATTTTACAGTTTTTAAAACTCGTAAGCTTTTCATCCACAATTCATGGTGAGGAGAGTTTTTTTTAACACCACATTTATAAATTTTCCCGTTACATGATTTGAAGCTACTGGCATTCATTGAGTCAAATAAGTTGTCGATCATCAACGTAAATTTAATTAATTGACGGCACTCGTTTGGTACATCTCCTCGTCCTGACAAGTGCTCTGTAGCTACAGCTACGCTGTGGCTAAATATCTGAGCGGCACATTTGACCTTCATTTTTTTAATTTTTTCTACATAGATATGTTCGTCTGTTAATTTGTGTAATAATTTTAACTCTCCATATATCTTATCGCACTCGTAAACTTTTTGGAAATACTCCCATTTAATAGTTTTTTCCAAATTTTCTTCGAAGTCGAAGTATATTAAATTTTTGGTTAATAAATTATTACGTATTCCTTTTAGTAGATGAGGAACATCAAACAACGGAATAATACGCGCTTTACCGATTTGCATTATTTCGTGCTTCCAAATTTTTCCCTCTTTAATAAATTGCTTTCGTGTTTCGTCAATAATCTCATTAATTGTACTGACATTGACAGCACTTTGGTCACAGACTGTGCACATGATTTTAAGCCCAGCATTATTTAAATATTTCACAACGCTTTTTGTGATATTTTTTAAAGTGATTTTACTCAGACATCTTGTAAAGTAATAAGCCACTGGCTGCTTGTAGTTTTTTTTTATTCCCTTAACCATATAGACTAGGACATGGTCAGCAATATTTTTGCTGTGCCAAGCAAATCCCTTTAACGTGTCCCTAGCGGCTTCATAATTAATTTGAGGTGCTATTGACATTTCGTCAAACATTAAACAGCACAGGCGATCTTCTGGACATAGCTCTTGAATAGTGTTTTTCATTTTAATAAAAATAGACTTATTCAGTCCGGTCTCAATTTCTACTTTAGCCAAAACCCGCTTTAAGCACCTGGCCGAAGGTAAAGTAAAATATTTACTTAATAGCGTGTAACATTTAGGGCTCCGCTTGTAAATTGAGAGTGACAATACTTTTTCCTCTAAATTAAACCTTCGACCACCTTTTTTCTTCGTAGATTGTCCATGTTGCATTTTGGTAAATATTTTGGCAGCCGCTGTCATGTTTTTTGTGAGTTTTTGAAAACAATTCTCCTGGTTAATTTTGTCAATACTGGAGAGTCTTGCTTTAAAAGACAAATTTTTTTTTTGCAGTCTTCGTATTTCTTTCTTCAGTCCCTGCAACTGACTTCTGGTAGTTTTTATTTGGTTTAATACCAATGAAGGAATGCTTTTCAATTGTTGGCCTGAAATGAGAAAATAGTGGTTTAACATCAAATTGTGTATCACTACATAGTATAAAACAAAGTCGCTTTTTCTGTCCCTATTTCCCTTGTTCGCTTAAATCTTTAAAACTACGCAACGGATTTTGATGCGGTTTTTTTTAATAGATAGAGTGATTCAATAGAAAGGTTTACATGTATAATGACATCCATTAAATAGTGGAGAAATATTGTTATTTTTGAGGTTTCTAATGTGATGTCGTTAATTATCAATATTTTTCCGCTTACATTGCAAACGCAGGCTGAACCCTACGAGATTTATCAAAATAATGTACTACATATTTGTACACATTGAAAAGGTCTACAGAAAACTCCGCGATGGTATATGTCTATCTCTTATGGATATCCCACAATAACATTTTTTTGTCATTTACTTTTTACGACAAATAATGGCTATTTTAACCAATACAGCATTAATCCTTATCCAATTAAATAGCTTAAATACACTGTTGATTTAATATATTTTATCTATGTGGTCCTTTACAGCGCGAGATTTAAATGAATATTTTCGAAGATATTACAGATTTAAAATTTCGGGACGTAGTGCTTGCGGCGGTACTGGCCGGCCGGGGCGGCGGCAGCGTGCCTATATAGGAATGTTTATATGTATAACAATAATACGTACATATTATTGTACAAAAATCTATTTGTACCCGGGCGAAGCTGGGCCGGGCCGCTAGTATGATATATTTTATTATTCTTCATAAAATTAGATGACCCAATAGAGAAAGGATCTAGTACTAAAGACTTTATTTTGATTGAATGAGTACTAATATTACATTTTAATTTTTTTCTACTTAGGAGTATCGTTAAATGGGGCGAGTTGGACCAATTTTTACTTATGCATTTCGCTCAATTGAGGAAATTTCGACTGAAACAAAAGAAGGGGAGTAGAAGGAACATACAATCAGGAAAATCTGGAAGGGTCGACATTTAGGTAACCGATTGTGAAAAGTGCATAGGTACGTACTCGTAACGAAACCACACCATGTAATTTCCTAAGTATTTCTTCATCAATTGCTATTGTCATTTTATAGCCAAGGGGTGTTTACAATAATAATTGTTATTGAACATTTTTTAATCTTTAACTCATTTTGTAAGCAGTCTATGCAAAGGCTTTAATTTAATAGTTTATTTTTACGCAACAGTGTTTTAGTCGCGGAAAATGCTAGTATTAATACGATATAAATTGAACGAGTAAGGGCAACTCAGTTCTCACACTCCCTTTACCTTTCGTACATAGAGTATTATATCCCTACTTACGGCCTGGATCGATAAACTGTCTTTTTCTAGAGATTAAAATTGCTAACTCTAATATGAGTTCTATCATTTGTCAGTTTCAATGATCGTAGAGAGATAAATAAATATATCTATGATTTTTATTTATCAGTGAGAGGGCCTCCTGCTTAGCATAGCTAAGAAATGGCATACAAATCAAAATATAGTCGTTTCGATAAAAATTCGAGCTACTGTAGATATTATATTTTTATTTAACTAGCTGTCAACGTTTTCTAATATCGCTACAATATGGGGGATATTTTGATTGCCGAGATTTGTGGTATTTTTATAAAAAGAATCAACAAAATTAAGTGCCATGAATATGTTCAGTGATGAAAGTGGTAATGCAATGTTTAAAGCTGGTGTATTTTATGTCGAAAATAATTTATAAGAACTAAAAAAACTATGTGAATATACTATATATAATAGTATCTTTGCACAACATTTGCAGGATAAAAAATATTGCTGATGTGGAACATGATATTGACATACCACATTTCTAGGCTAGACTTGAACAATAATTAATTATTTTAATTATAAATAAACTTTCAGAACTACCTCAAATAATAAAGTTTTATCAAAGAATTTTCACAAATTATCCTTCATATTTTATTTACCCATCATGCAATCAATGGAAAAGGTGGTTTTAATCTTTATTTGTAAATATAATTTTTAAATGACATGAACTTTGTAACAATTGTTTTCTCTATAACTAGTAAATACAATTTCGAACAATTTTAGTATATTAAGATCACATGAATAAATTATTATTCATAATTTGATTTATATTCTTTTAATTATTATATTATTCCTCAGTATTTATTTGTAGATAAAAACTGAAATGGTTTCAGGTCTTTAAAGTGAGATTGATTTCAAAACTAAAGTAATTCAACTACGCAATATTTTATTTTACACACTTTTCCACTTGTTTATAATCCATCGCATAAATGGATATCGCCTCTGATTCAATTTAAATTTGTAACTCTATCGCGGAAAGATGGCTGCAAAAAACATTTTTCAATTCATTCTTGTTGATAAACATTGATAAATTGCAAACTTCTTTTTTTATTTTGACTCATAATACATGAGTCATACAATGATCATACGATCTAGGTATTGTGCCTGAAAGTTCAGTTATCCCTAACAATTGGAATAGTGTAATACCATTTTCATTTTTTATTGTAAGAAGCTTAAATAAATATAATGACACTCACTTTGTTTTCCTTTCACATTTGCATAGTTATGTTCAGCCATTAAATGAAGAGAAGGCAGCATGGCTGAAAAAAGTGAAAATTGTGTTAGGATAGTACATACATCATTTCATTAACAAGGCTTCGCTTGACCTCGCACAATTTCTTGTACCGCATGTGGCCATTCGTCACCGCGTTCAAGTTGTTTACAAAGAAGATACTTGGATGGGTTTAAGTGTATATATTTGAAATTAAGCACTGTTCAGGAAACTAACTATCATAGCATATCATATAAAGTAGTAGCTAATACTAATAATAACGCAACTTGGAGGAAATGTGCTTACAATAAGATTGTAGTAGTTCCTTTTGTTTAAAATATAAAGACATTTTATAAGTGCTCCGAACGAGGATTGGGACAATAGAATATATTCAGAAACTAAATAAAGGTCTACCCAAACATCTGTGGTGTAAAGATAGTACATTGTTTTATATTTCCTTCTAACAAAGGATTGCTGTTAACAAAGAGTTTAAATATAAAGGTTTTATTGCGCCGGCATGTTCCGTAATATGAGATGGCGGAGAAAACAATAGTTTACGACGGCACATTTAAACTAAAATTACACAATACATTAAATTACAAATCCTCGCTTAAATAATTTTACAACCAACAGATGTTTTACAGTCCACCACCTAATTCTTTAAATAAATCGCTAATTCTTTAAATAAAAATACATGCATTTTGTAACAAATTCCAAATAACTACCAAACACGTATAAAACATAAATCTAAGATTGCATAAGTCATTTAAATTGGTACTTGCTATTGCCACTGTGATATTTACCTGTCACCGTTAGTCTTGACGCAGATTTGCGACCTAGTGTAACTAAGGCATTTGAAGACAATATATCCACTGCTTCTGAAATGACAAAAATGAAACATAAGCATGTACAATATTTATTTATGTGGGAAATAAATAATATTGCTTACTGCCTTATGTTCCTATTTCAGATCAAGCAGCTTAAATAATAACCCCCACTTACTGAATTACTGGTAAATTGAAATATGAGATACTCTGATTTTAATTTCTAAATGGTATTTCATTGTATGCCATTTAAGTCAAGTGGGATCTAAATATGGTTTTGGCCACAAGCAAGCAACATAAGAACATTTTGTAACTAATTAATTGACAACATAATCTCAAGTTATACAAATAATCTAATTCCAATAATTATAAGACTTTTCAAGGTTTCAAGGTGACCACTATTGTGTTCGTTTTTGTTAAATACCTGGACATTCAGTCGACATACTTCTTGATGTTGATGGCTGATTCAATTCAGGGTCAGGTAAAACTGGTGCATTAGTACCCGATACACCTAAAAATAGCATAATTTTGTTATTCAATGATTTAATAGTTATATACTATGATGGACACATCACAAGTTGCTACAAATATATTTTTACATTCATTTAGTATTTTAAGTGTTACTGTAACTAAATTATGAATTAAGTATTACACACACTTTTATATCTGGATATTTTTTATTTGATTGAGCAAATTATGTAGGTATTGATTTAGCAAAATCGTTTTGCATATATTAGCATAATTACTGACAGAAAGTTAACAAATGCAAGGACAGGCAGAAGTTAGTGTAATTAATGTTAAAATACAGAATAGTGTAAATCTTACCATGAAGATGCAGTGTCGGAACGGCCAAAGCATTTAAACGATTATTACGATTCTTAAAATGACTGGCGAAATGAGAACTGCAGATGACCTTCTCCCTATAAAATGCAACATCAGCTGCCGTCTCCAATTTCCCTCCTATTAGGTTTACCCAAGCCTTAAATCCCTCAGGATTTTTTTCAGGGTGTGGGAATCGATGGAAAGTAACACCTGAAAAATTAAATGACAATAATGTAACAATATTTCATGATTTCCCGAAGACCCATGATGTAAATTCTGCACTGTTTATTTTTAAAGCGTAATAGTTTTCACTCAGTCAAAGATACATAGTTCAATATTGACTATTTATAATTACAATATTCTTTGCCTTCAACTTCTTATGTAACCTTGTTATGAATTTTATTGATGACGTTAATGTTTAATATAACAAAATTAAAGATAAAGATCTGTGAATATGTTTTATGAAATTATGATAGATTCGCACAAATTTAACTTTCTTTTTGAATAGCATTTTATTACAGTAACAGAGTGTAGCTTTGTATTGTTAAAACAACAGTGTAAGATGGGTTATTTACTGTATTTTCCTTTCAACAACAGTTTAATAAGTTTCTCAGAGAAAAGTTAGTGGACAAGACAAAAAAAAAGAATTCGCTTACCCTTCTTGTACGTACACCCAAATTCACATCGCCTAGGCATAATGACAAATTAAACACAAAAGCGTCTTTATATCGCAAGCACACAATAAGTTAAAAGCGTCTTTTCGCAAATATCAAATCACACAGAAAATGGAGGAACGAAGCTCAACTCCAAGTTCACACAAAAATTTCTGGATAAATTAAACACTTCACGGCGGAGGAGTAAGGACTCAACTCAACGCTGATCAGATGGCAAATTTATCACAGAAAATAAGGACACAATGAACGAAAATTACAATGATGCGCGCGCGCAAAATGTAATCGTCAAAGTGATTACAAAAATGAAGTTGCAGTTGCTTGTCGTTTTTTTATGGCGTTGAAAGTGTTGCCGTTAAAAAAAAATAAGTTTTTGAGCGGACGCTAATAGATGTCACTATTTTCAAAAGAAAAACGAAATACTAAGGTTGTATCGAAGTGTCCAACCCCTGACCTAAACATAACCTATTTTTTGTGACGAACATGTTTTGTAATGTCATAATTTAATTATCATGAATTTACCTACAACTTTGTGATATTATATTCCTATAGAAAACTTACGTAATGCTTTAAGTATTGTTATATTATTTCTTAGGATATTACAATACTATATTGGAAATCATAAACAGGACAAGCACAAGGTTACTTTAACTTTGATCATTGATGGTTGATCCGCTCGATTCATAAGTTCTACAATGACGCTGTTTAAGCTAAGATCAGCTCCAATTGTTCTAATACAAGATGATATAAACAAAAATACTGTACCACTACTATTGGATCTAGTACAAAATGTGAGCGGAGTTATAAATTTCATCTCGTACGAGCAACCTGTTTCTTCATGGAGAAACGTCTTTACATCTGTTTCTAACTTCAACTGTTATGAGGAATTCAATCCAGAAAACTTCTCAAAATACACAGAAACAAAATGTTCATTTATAATTGATTCAATGAACCAAATGACTCTTGATTTGGGCTGGAATGAGTGTTTAAGATGCATTAGAAGGCTAAAAGCCAACAGTAATGTAGAAAAGTTGATATTAATACTTCACAAAGACTGCCTATCACATGTATCTAAGTTACACATTCATTTAAATCACATAGCAAATGCTATAGTGTCATATGATGAAAAACTTTCACATAAGATATGGGTTAAAATTAAGAAAAATAATACAATTGTAAAAACCGAAGAATTGTTGAGTTATGACGCTGACAATGGCATGTTAAAATCAAAACCAATAATTAAAGAGGACAAAAAAGAAGAGGAACCAGAGAAACCTTCTCCCGGCACACTTTCCACATTCAAAATTGAAGTAGAACAAACTGAGAAGATACAAAAATATAACTTGAAACTTCCATACATGAGTAAGATAAATGAAGGGGAAAGCAAAGTGTTTTATGAGCCTGATGCTGTTGACGATTGGGACGAAGAAGATCCTGACGATGATCTTGATATTTAAGTTATGACATCATGTTCTTGTACAAATCTATATGTTTAAGGATGTTAATTGTTAATACCTTTTTGTAAGAATAAAATATATTTTCTTATAGGTACTTATGTAAAATTATTTTTGTTACCCTATTGCCTTAGGGTGGTTCGGGGTTTTAAAAACTTGTTAAATCCCAGATTCAATTCAAGCCAGGCAATCCACATTGTCGGTTTGGGTCCATTCTTCTTTGGCAGAATTTCTGCCTTAGGCATGCATTCTGCCCATTTATGGCATATGACAAGGGCGGATCCAGCTTTCAAACCAGGGGGGTCATATAGTTCTTGTCAGAACATGGGTACAATTTCAATTTTCAATACCCAAATCCGTAAAAATATTTTTAGAGTTTGTTTTCGCCGTGATTTTCGAATACACACAATTGTTACTTTATTTATTGTTACATACATACATAAACCCACGCCTTTCTCCCAGAAGGGGTAGGCAGAGGTGACAGGACACCCACATTTCGCCTTGTATGTTCCGTCCCACGATGTGATAGGTGGCGAGCCTATCGCCATATCGATTATTTATTGTTACTTTATTAAATAAATAACACCCTTATGTATGTGACTGATGGGTGTTATTTATTTATCGACATTTATCTATACTTATAGATTTTATTGACAAGATAATAAATTCTGTCAATTTGGAGCCAGCCAGCAATTGCACTTCTGTCTGCCCTTCAGGGTCGGACTTATGTATGACTAAGATATTACTTGAACAAGTATGATTGGTGTACTATTTTCGAATCATCAAAACTGTTGCAAAGAAATACATTTTCTTTACATACATTAACTCACGTTTATTTCCCAGAAGGGGTAGGCAGAGGTGCCAGCACACCCACATTTCGCCTTGTATGTTCCGTCCCACGAGATGATAGGTGGCGTGCCTATCGCTATATCGGGCACAAATTCCTGACTCTGGGCTGATAATGAATAGAAAAATCCAATATCACTTAACCAAACCCGGGATTCGAACCCGAGACCTCAGCCTTGTAATCGTACCCTAGTACAACTACGCCACCGGGGCAATTATTTCTTTAGCATTATTCATAATTTATTATTAGCCATATGATTTAGACTATGGAAAATATTCTCCAAGAGTTTGCATAGAAGTGGCTTGAAGAAAATATTGCATTCTTTTCGGAATGCTACCCAGCCACGTTGAAATAAACAATATACATCTATTCTCTAACTAAGCCATCACAAAAGTCTACATCTGAATAAAAACGTCAGTATTTTTAGTGGTATGATCTTGCGACTTTTCAAAGTTGTACAAATTCATGCGTCTTTAGAATACACATCTTAGACTGAACTACCTTTCAAATTTGGTAGACTACAGCCAAACTATTTGTGGGCAGGATAATCTCTGCAGGAACATCATAAATATTTTATCATGCCCATATTTGCATGTTATCTAAAATGTAGGCGCCACTATACAAAATATTGTTAGTTATTATTCCACCCATATTTTAAATAAATTTATTTAGTATCTACCTCAAAAAGCAAAAAATATGCATAGAATAGTAAAACAGATGACTTATAAGAAAAGCTTTTTAATTATAACCAGCTGTGACAAGTAATTGATGAGGATAAGAGAAATAATTATATATAAATTTAATTAGCATGAAACTTTCATGCTGTTTTATTTAAATAACTTTTTTATTATTTGGAGAACATTAGGTAAGCTCATTGCATGTAAAATGTAGCTTTTACGGCAAAATCATTTATTTTTATACTATAAACTTGCATAGTTGGGAGTTTAATTGGGGAAAATTGACTAACATATTGTTTTAAGGATTAGTATAGCTTGCCTTTGAAATGTTATTTGCAAGTCATATGTTACGACTAAGGCAACTAATGAAGCATTATCTATAATGCTTGGAAATATACAAATTAACTATTTTCAATGTTATTCCCCTATTGGTCATAATCCATCTATAAATAAAATAAGACATTTACAACCATATGGCCTTATTATCTTTAATTATTTAATTGACCAGATAATGCGACAAATAATTAATAATTTATCTTGCTTATATAATTTACGTTTAATTCATATTGCCAAACATTATGAGTAATATACTGCATTAGTCACTTTATTCATAACATACAGAATGCTAAACAAGGTATAATAGATAGGTTGTTATTTAGTATAAATTTAAAAATACATAAAATTCCACGAGACCAAGCATTTTTGGTTCAAGACTAACATAAATTGCAAGTATTGTGAATAATACTTTGGAAGAGTGATATCTCGAAACACGGCAGCTCTTGTAAATGTCCGAATGTTCGTAAAGGTAAGCTAAGGTAATTGTTGCTTCAGATAAACCCTCGGTTACAAAGAATTCACTTTTTATTTGTTTTTTCTATGTTCTGTTACAATTTTGCGATTTTTTTTTATTTATTTGCCACATTACTTGTGACATTACACAATATCTAACAAAGTAGAAATCCAAGTACGTGGAAGTTAATTTATTAATGACACCGTAATTACATCACCTTTATAATCAACTCTTAAATTATGTTCATAATTACTCGTTCAATGATTAATTTTCAAGACCTAAAATACTAAACAATCAATAAATGATAAACAAATACAACAGAGAATCGGTTATGAGACATTACGCCACATAATACAGTAAAAATTAAAATTATTAATGTTTAAAAGATACATATAAATAAGGAACCAAAAATAACTTTACGAATTTAATGTCGTAACATTAATTAATATTATGCGAGCCGATATCGAACGTACACACAAGCCCAAACTTGGAAACTGTCGAAATAAAACACTAGCAATTTAATAGTCCGAATGACGAGCGACGCGCTGCCTCCGCGCTCGAAAACGAGCCGCGCAGCGACCGACAACAACTACAAGCTCATAGATACACATAATAAAGCTAACAAAATATACGTTAAAAATGATTTACAACCTCATAACCTAACAAAATCCTTCGAGTTCATGTACAAATTACAATTTCAGTATGCACTTTTTAATATCGGAGCACACAATGCGAGGGGGGAGGTCGGGACGATACATATACACACGGAACCGGGAAAGAAGAGTATGCGGTATGGGTGTAAGTGGAGCGGCGCGGTGGTTTATTCGCCCGCTAGCTCTTTGAGTCTTTCTTCTCGCGGCCGCGCGCCGCCGAATATGGAGGAGGCCTGGCTCGTGGACGCCAGCGAGTTCACCGGCTCCTTCACCGTGCGAGGCTCCAGCACCAGCCGGGGCCGACCCGACGTGTCTGCAACACAATTGTCTTAATATCAACATCTTCGTCGCTACATAGAGTCCTCTGCTCGTCTAAGGCTTCCCAAAGATTCCCGCTTTACATGGAGGAAAGTGGACAATAATTTATTACCAACTCCTCCTATTAATTTCACTTACTTATTAATTTCGTTGCCGTTACAGACATTTAGACATTCCCTTTACTCGCCGAGCTCCAATGTTCGGGGTCATTATATTGCGTGCCAATGTTGATCCTGGCCTACAGGAGTTACAGTGGTGGGTGTGTGGCGGGACAGTCTCCTTCCCAAAGATTTCCCGTAAGTAATATCTGGGCTGGCCTAGCCGGGTAGGTGTTACTATCTCACGCAATATTTTATTTGTGGAGCAACAAACAAGTGGAGAAAAATATTTTCATATTTTTCTCCCTTTCTCTTATTTCAATAGAGTAGTAATAGATCTATGATCCAAGTTTTAGTAACTATCACGACAAACGAGCTCATACTGACAGTCGGTATAACACTGGCTCACAACTATATCGACCTCAAGTGTGGGCGAAAATCTAACTTTCTCCGTCTTTTATACCTCTGTGTTTATACCAAAGTATTGTTACCTTCAACTACCCGCTCTAGTGATGGCGTACACGAGAAAATATACTATATTTATTTGACAGCTACAAACATTATACAAGCTTTCGATCAAATATACACTAGATTTATAAGTAACGGCCTAAAAACGGCATGAGAAATAAGAGCATAAATAAGCGTGTTCTTATTTGATTTTAGTAAACAAAACATAATAAATCTTAATTTAAAGGAATAAGGTTTAATGTTGCCTCAAGTTGATTGTAATTTAAGACTGCTACATCTCGTAGTTCGAAATTCAAAACTGTGCAAACTTGACCATTTTTGGCGTGTGATCTTGTTCCGGACTCTATAGTATATCTTGGCCACTTTTGGGTGTGATTTTCTCTGGACCCTATAGTATATTTGATCGAAGACCCAATCTTAGCTCATGAGCGGTCATACTCACCAATCACGTAATATTATTAAAAACTTTCACATTACCTGGTGGTGGGTTACCTGGTCGTGCGGGCGGCATGTCGTCGAAGTTGCGTCGGTGTCGTGCGGCGGGCGCGTTGGAGCCGGAGCGGCCCATGCGGCCCCACTCGCCGGCGCCGCGCGGCTCCTCGGACGCGCCGCGGGACGCGCGCCCGCCGCCGTCGCGCTCGCCCCACCGCTCGCCGCCGCCGCCGCCCCCGCCCCGCTCGCGCTCGCGCTCTGCGACAAACATGTATCGATACTTCGACGGTCCCTACGTAAACTCTAACTTCACTACTCTAATCTCTACCAATAATATTTGAAGTGGCAATTTCTATATTTTATTATGTTCCTAAAAAATAAAGGAATAAAATTGTTATATTTTCTAATATAATTATTATAAATTATAAATATTTATCTCTACTAACAATGGCAAAAATAGCACTTTTTCAGTTTCGATACTTATACTGTAGGGGCCGTCGACTTACACACATCATGCCTACAAGCGACATCTCTAGTCTATTCATATACACATGCAAGTGGAATTTAAATAGTCGCAAATCAACTTAAAAAGCCCATAATCAAAAGATTAGCTGCCTTGCACCTTTGATGAATATGCCACAATATTATTATGTAAAAAATGTTAAGCTTATTGTACTATCATTCTTTGGGATATCTAGTTAATATTTTATTTATCTGAAAATACTAATGTTTTGGACACAAGATTATAGTACATGAAAATCTAACTACTTGAGCAAAAATTACATAATGTAGTAAGTTTAAAAAACAATATTTACAAAATACAAACTATATTATCCTAATGAGCATTTTCTCTTCCCCCTACATTACACGACAATATTAATACCATATTTTTATACGATATACTACTGTACTATGATACAGCATATTACACCCATATTGTGAACATACATTAAAACATATTCTTAATATGAAATGTGATATTACAATATATTGTGCAACATCAACAAATGATGTCGAAATAACCAAGCGAGTTTTTTTTATGTGTGCAGTTTTCAATTCAAATGTTACATGATTTATGATAACAGACACATGAATATTTCCGTTATTAATTATTTCCCTTTATAAATTCCTTTTCAATGCACATGTGCATTTGTAATGGTTAAAGGGTTTGATGTATGATTGGATTAGAACAAATGTCTACACTCTACAAGATGAAGTAATGAGGTTTACAGACACATGAAATGAATGTCAAAGCATGCAGTAAGTTAGTTATGCACATAAAGCACATGTTACAACAACTAAACTGGATGAGTAACTTTCAAACATTTTGATGACTATGTAATTTTTGAAATTTTATGGTTTTTGTCCTATAGTATGGACAAAAAAGCTAGGTATCACAAACTTTGGGTTTTACAAAATGGTAAAATAACTATTATAACAAATTAAGAAAAGCATTACATTCTGTTATTAAGTATTATGAAATAACGATCAAACTTGTGTTCGATCTATACTGCAGTAAATAAGAGAAATCATTTACATGTTTACACTGCCAGTTTTATCCAGAAATGCCACGGATTGATCAGAATGTATATCCGTAAATACGATACAGATTTTAATATTCGATCTCAATGGGCACCAATGCGTGTCACATTGGACCAACAATTACCGCTTAACGTTATTAAAGCGGATATCAGCACCACGAATATTATCAAGATATACTAGAAGGATAATCACGAAATATATGTAGTAGAACACTGTGGTACCATCATGCAAATTTAATTTATCTGTATAATTCTTACACATGCACACTATCTTCTCTTCAGCTCTACTGACTCCTCACGAGGGGTCATGACCCTTGCATGTACGTACAGTTTGACTGCCAGACTCCAGAATCATACCATAACAGTGTTTAAGATAAAACTAGTTATGCCAGATATCCATTTCCACCATTATGATATTATTCTGGAGGGTGGCATTCATCCTATGCTTGCATGTTTTTATTGCAGGGTCATGACTTGTCAGGAATCAGTAGAGCAGAAGAGAAGATAGTGTGACTGCATAAGAGTGATAAATTCAATTTACGTGACGGTACCGCAGTATTTTACTACAAATATTTCGTTCCTATCCTATATCTATCTATCCTATATGGGGCACATCCAGTTTGTTACCCATCCAGTTTGAGCATAAGCGATGAGTGAAGCGTTAGTCCGCGGATGTTACCGTGTGTGAACCCTCCACCCTGGTGTCGCGGCGCGCGGCGGTCGAGCGCGTCGAAGTGGTCGTACGTACCGCGGCCGCCCTCGCGCCGGAACCCGCCGCCGCCGCCGCCCCCGCGCCCTCCGTCGCGCCCGCCGTCCCGCCGCCCTCGGTCGAACCCGCCGCCCCTGGAACACACACCGACACATCATCAACTCAATACATACACTTCAGAACGAGAGATTCATAACAACTCTACTTATTGTACCGTTTCAAATTATTTTTTTGTGATGTGTTCAATATATTGTTGTATTACTAAGTCCGTCAACTCATACTAGGTTAGCATGTTGGACTATATGGCCGAAGTTCTCTCAATCATAGTTTCGATTTTAGAGAGTGTCATGTAGTGGGCTGTATATGGGCCGATACAGATGTTGAAAACAGGAATTGTCTGAGGGAAAGTAAGGAAAAATAAGTACAAAGTTCAATAACCATTTTGTCGAGGCTGTCTGCGATAGCCTGGTTATCTCTGCAATGTAACAGACAAAATCCAGGAATATCGCTAAAAATGGGTTAAAAAGACTTGATATCTACAGGAATAAGAAGATTTATACTTCACACCTGTACCTCAACATGAATCACTTGATGTTGTTACAAACGCCATTAGTATTATAGCTGAGGATGTTATTGAATGGTCTTAATGTTTTAAATTGGGAAGCAGACCATGGCGTCAGTCACAAATGCTTTGTATAAAGTTTAATCTGGTAATTTTAAATAGTAAGATAACTCTGATAAAGCACTGCAACCCTTGAGATATTACATTTTATTTTCAAATAAATCAAAACTCATGTACTGACCTGTCACTTCTTTTTTCTTCAGCGACATCAATTTTGATTAAATTTCCATCTACATTAATTGCTCCATTCAATTCAATTGCCTTCATCAAATCATCAAGACATTCAAATTCTACGTAGCAAAATCCTTTGAATTTATCTGTTTCTTTATCCATAACCAATCTTACATTTTTTATAGATAGATCCTGAAAAAGCACAAACAAAAAATATATTACAATACAAAAATACAAAAGTGAAAAGTAAGTGTTGCTTTTGAAAATCTCTTATTCTTTTATACTGAGACATCAAAATAAGTAATCAGCACCCTATGGTACATTATAATCCAAATAGGGTATACACTGATGACATATTATTAACTTTATTAGCCAACACAATGGTTTTGTAAAAGTTTTGAGACAACTAGTATTTAGAAGCCATCTTCTTCCAGTGACAGAATAAATGATTAAATATGTATCGAAAATTGCTCAGTATTGGGAATAATTTTTTGTAATGTATAAACAAGAATGGATGTTTTAGTATAATATTACTATATTTTTGAGTAGGTATATATGAGATTTTTATTATGCTGACATATGTATTTAATAATATTTTTCATTGCTGTATCTAAGCAGTGACAGTCATGTCTGTTCCATATATGAAAAATATTTTTAATCCTTTTTATCACTCTATAGCTGTAATCTACGTATGTATCTCTATGTATAGATTTTTCCAATTATTTATCACTGCAGGTGAATCTGACTTTATAAATTTGCAAAATACCCATTTTAATGAACTGCATTATGTTAAGAGTTAAGAAACTCACTAAACCTATTAAAATACTATTAACTAATTGGATGAAAAGCATTTGTGTCCATGAGATGTGTAAAAATTATGTAATTTTATGATATATATATTTAATGAATTACCATTTGCTAATTAGATTAATCTTTATCTTAAAGAAATATTTATAATTTTAAAGGAAATTTTAAGGTTTGCATATCAAATCACTGTGCCATTACAATGTTCAATGCAAAATTGTACTATGAATTTGATGCTAGTTTTATTTTTGTTCTTTATTTGGTGTTAACTAATTATAAAAAATTACATAGTATTTTTTCACACAGTAAGTTTAGTTTCACTTCCTTTTCTAATTATTTATTTTTTATGGTAATTCAACCAAAACATTAATGTATCTCACTCTACTCAACATTATTAAAATAATGAAAGCAATACTTTACCAACTCTTTGCATGTAAAAATGCACATTAAGATTAACATATATTCTGATTAAAAAACTTCCTAATTTTGATCTTTAAAAGACATGATAAGAAACCTTCATAAAAATTACCAACCAATATAGACATAGCTGTTTATGTTAGTGTTCCTAATCCTCATCACCTTAAGATGATGAGTAATAAGATATACATTACTTGTAATTATATTGTACATTATATTATTTAAAATATAAGTAGAACTTTTGTTTTAATTTTAATTATTAATATAATAAAAGAATACTTGTTGATCAACCACTTGTGGTCATCACTTGAGAATCAATTGAAAAGCAATACTTTAGGATGATGTTGCTATAAATATGAAGAAAGCATTAATGTAACATAAAATTACTTTCATGGAGAAAAACTCTTGTTTGAGTTTTTAGAATTGTTACAAGTATTGGGTAAAAATACTGTAAAATTCGATAAAAGTATAATGTGAACTTTGTTACACTTCCCTTAACAATAACAAACTATGATTTGAAGCACTTTGTGAGCTTAATAGTGATGTAATGTGATCATAATATGACCTAGGATGACATAATAAGGCATTGAACGTCAACATAACCAAACATACAGAGTGAGATTAATTAAGGTGTAATAATTACCCACATACCGCCTAAAAATGTCAAGTACATAAACAAAAATTGTGAAAGGAATTGATATAAATACTCACAGGGAAAATTCTGTTTATGTCGCCTTGAATAAGTCCGGAGGGTAAATTCCCAACATAAGCCTTGTAAGGAGGCTCAGAGGGGAGCGGACGGCCCCCGGCAGTCCGTCTTCCGCCACCGAAATCTCTGCAATAACCAACATAATTTGCACTCTTTTCATAACCTATAAAAACTATAAAGAACCACTCAATGTTGACAAAACAGTAATATCTGCCATGAAATGTTCAACGCAGGTGAGGAAATCGAAGCAAATCCATTGGCGTGAGTAGAAATTCCATTTTCATTCAATGTTATCACGAAGCAAAAACATGAAAGTTCACTCGCAAATAAGACGGAAAATTAAAAATAATAATTATATTCAGGCACTAAATTGTTCGCTACACTATAAAAAAAGCAATATGTTACGATAAAAACTGTGTTTTAAAATAAATACCTGGAATTAAAATCGTCAAATCCACTGCGACCTGCCATGTTTAGAAACATGGAACACTGAATGCGCGCGCATCAGTTTCTAGAAGCGGCCATAAATATGTTTTTTTATATATCAACACCGAAAATATATTTGCAAAAAAAGCAATTTGGCTTACGAAGTGAGAACCTTATGATGATACTAAACAATAAGTGCTTAATAATATTATATGGCTGCGAAAAAGTAGGCAACGGGTACATATGTATCTATAAATGAACGAGAATTTGATATTTTTGAAGATTTTTAAAATTACCTTTTGTAGAAAAAACGGGTGCATTTAATAAAAATCTTTAATGTTGTCTATGAATTTTTGGAAAAAAGAATGATCTCAACTTTTTATAAGTTAATTAAAGTAAAAGATAACAATACTTTAATAATTATCATGCATATTTTAAATCAAACTAAAATGTAAATAACTAAAATAACCTATCGGATATTTTAATAGTCTGTGTTTATCATGGACGTAATATATAAACAGGACTGCGCACTAACAAAATAGTATCATTCTGAAATAAGACATATGCATGTCGCATAAGGTTTAATTTACTGTGGTAAAAGACATGGAGGAAAAACGAGCCGAGCGGGACAGACGTTTTGACAGATGTTGGAGGTTTGTGTCCCCTGTCATTTGCTGGCCAGACCAAAAAATATTTTCACTGGTAGATTATTTTACATTCGCCACAAGGTAATTAGTTCGATGAAAAAAAAATAAACATAGAATATCTATAGTAACAAATAGAAAAATATTGTTATTTAACTTCAATTCTGAGACCATAAACGAATACATGGCATTAAAATGGAAGGTTAATGCATGATAGGAGAATCCGAATTTATAACTCTGGCCACTTGATAACATGTCATGACTTTTAGGACTTTTTGGCGGGAAGTCAAACAAGGCGGACTATTTAAAATTTTTAATTTTATAATATATTTTATATACTTGAATTATCCGGAGTAATGGGGACCCATAGCGATGGGGACCCAATAAAAGATAATAAGAAGAGAAAGTATGATCGGATTGCTAGTACTTCTACTAGTAATCCAGCAGAAGAGATTTTGGCGCCAAAAACATTCTACAAACCTGGCTACAAGAGGCAATATACCGATAACTGTAACAATAACAACTTCCCAGTATTTATTGAAAGTACTGAAAATGAATTTATTGGAAACAAAGATCCGATATTCATATTAAATATTTTAGGAGAATTCATTAAAGGACAGTATGAAATTAGTAGAGTAAATGCTCATAAAATTCAAATTGTTTTTAAGCAAGCCAGTTCAGCCAATGATTTTCTGAACAACAATTCCAAATTAGAAGCTCATAATATAAAAGCATACATTCCAGCATCTTCAGTGGAAGTCATCGGTGTAATCCAGTTTGTTCCCTTCGACATCTCCAATGAAGAACTCTACAGAAAACTCACATGTGAATATGAAATGGTGGCGGTAAGAAGGTTCACCAAAAAGGACAGTAATGGAGTAAGACAAGCCTTGAAGACGGTAGCTATAACATTTGTTAGTAACACCTTGCCTGAATTTGTTTTCTTGGATCACTGGCGCTTCAAAGTTAAACCATATATTAAACCTTTATTACAATGTTTTAAATGTTTAAAATTCAATCACTCAGCCAGAATATGTAAAAATAAACAAGTATGCTCGATCTGTGCTGGTGAGCATTCCTACAAAGAATGCATTAATGAGGAGGAAATTAAATGTGTTAACTGTGGGGGTCCTCATCTGGCTATTGCCAGAACATGCCCAATGAAGGAAGCCAAATTGAAACAGAAAAAACTTTCCTATGCTGCTACAACGGCCACTTCTGTTAATAATGCAAGTAGTAATAGGAATTTCCCTCCACTTCCCTTACCTAAACATGATACATTAAAATTCCAAAATTCAGGACTGAACAAATTTAAACATATTTCTTCCATTAAAGAAACCAGTGACATAATTAATAATGATAGGATAATAAATGCATTAGTAAAAACTCTAATTTCATTAGGAAACAATAAAGACGCTCCTAAGACTACAATTAAAATTAAAGAGATTTTATTGAAACACTTACATAATGGATAGATTTATAAGAATAGTACATCATAATATTCAGAGTATTAATAACAAACGGCCACTTGTAATGTCTTTATTAACAGAATTTAACATTGATATTTTGCTGCTTAATGAAACTTGGTTAAAAACTAACAATTGTCATAATCTGAAATTTCCAGGGTATAATTTTATCTATAAAAATGCTAAAAATGATCATGGTGGTGTTGGTATTTTGATTAGAAATAATATTAAATATGAAAACATACAGCTCCCATTCTACCAGGATATTCAATCAGTTGCAATTTCAGTTCAAACTCACACTGGTCCTTTATCCATTTTGACTGTGTATTGTCCACCTAAAAGTAGTAGATTTAAAATAAATAAATTAAGAAATATATTTAATTCCTTACCTAGACCCTGCTTAATATCAGGAGATTTTAATGCGCACCACATAGCTTTTGGGTGTGCAACAACAAAGTCAAGGGGTACTCAACTATTTAACCTACTGGATGAAACTGATCTGTGCTTGTTAAATGATGGCAAGGCCACAACAGTCCAGGCCCCAAACAGAAATCCATCAGCAATAGATCTCACCTGTGTTAGCCCAGACATAGCTCCACTATGTGAATGGAGTGTTGGTGAAGATCCATTAGGAAGTTACCACCTCCCGATCTTTACTGACATCCTGATCTCCCCCTGTAAATACCAAATAAATTATAACATACAAAAATATCTATTTCATAAAACTGATTGGATTAAATTTGAGATTGAGGCTGAGAAATTATTTGGTGAATTTATTCCTTCAGACTCTGACCCTCTTTCACAATATAATAAATTTTGTGAATTATTATACAATTTAAGGGACCAATGTACACCTATCTTCAAATGTAATATATCATCAAACCATAGGAAAATCCCAGCACCATGGTGGAACGATGAATGTGCAGAAGCTGTACTAAAATCAAAAATGGCTTTGTTAGCATATAGATCATCAATGACAATGGAACTGTTTATTGAATATAAAAAACTGGATGCAAAAAAGAAAAAAATTATCAGTGAGCAAAAACGTAATAGTTGGAAAACCCTATGTTCATCCTTAGATAGATACACTCCTGTTTCAAAAATTTGGAATTACATCCGTAGATTTAAAAGGATTAATGTTATGACTAAACCTAAACAAGATGAGTGGTTACCTGATTTTATTAATAAAATTAGTAATGGATCAAACAGTAGTTTAGTGGGTAATGATATATTTTTCGATAAAAATAATGACAATGAAATTAATACTTTTTTGTTAAGAGAATTTACATATAAGGAACTTTGTATAGCTTTAGATTCAAGAAAGGATTCGGCTCCTGGACTAGACAATATTCCTTATATCCTTTTACGAAAACTTCCTATCAACTGTAAAAAGAAATTATTAATAGTCTTAAATTCACTATGGCTTAATCAAATTATTCCTGAATCTTGGAAAACTCAGTGCATTATTCCAATTCTGAAACCTGAGAAACCTCCTAAAGATTACAATTCATATAGACCCATATCACTAACCTCTTGCATAGGTAAAGTAACAGAACAAATTATCAAATTAAGACTTGATTATTATGTAGAGCATTACAATATTTTACCAGATATCCAATTTGGTTTCAGAAAAGGTAAAAGTGCTCCAGAAAGCTTTGTCACTTTTATCACAGACATGAAAAAATGTCTACTTTCAAAATCTGTTGCAGTTTGTGCCTTCCTTGATGTTCAGGGTGCATATGATAATGTAGATATTAATCAACTGATACTGGTATTATATGAATTAGGTTTACCCGGAAAATTGTTAAAATGGATACATAATTTCCTTAACGATCGGTCGTTTCATGTTAAATTTAATGGGATATTACACGGCCCACATTCTGTTTGTAAAGGTCTAATGCAAGGAGCATCTCTGTCACCTATCTTGTACAACCTGTATACTTCTCAGATTTCACAATATCTTACAAAAAACGTTAAAGTGTTACAATTCGCAGATGACATTGTTGTTTACTCAATTGACAGAAATATTTCGGTTGCTCAACAAAATTTAAATCTAGCTTTATGTCAGTTAAATTCATATTACAGTAATAAGTTAAAATTAAATATTAATACGGAAAAAAGTTCTCTTGTTGTATTTGGTACTGATGATTTGATCAATATTCAATATAATAATTTATCCATTCCTCAAGTGAAAGAAAAGAAATTTTTAGGAGTAATAATAGATAATAAGCTTAAATTTCAAAGTCATATAAATTACATATGTAAAAATGCAACAAGAAATTTAAATATCTTGAGAAGTTTGGCAGGAACATTCTGGGGTTCAGACCCTAAAACCTTATTAATGCTCTATAAAAGTATCATTAGGAGTCATTTTGATTATAGTTATTTAGCTTATATGTATGCCGGCTCTTCATTGTTAAAAAAATTAGATGTTATTCAAAATATTGCATTGAGAATAATAAGTGGTGCAATGAGAACTACGCCTATACATGCACTTGAGGCTGAGGTCTGCGTACCTCCTCTGGCTATTAGAAGGTTACACTTGGCGGAAAAGTTTTGTTTAAAAGCTTTATGCAAAACCAGCTCAATATTATTAGATACTGTTAAATTGCCTGAAAATTTATGCGATGCCTCATTAGATGATTACATTCGTCCTTCTGATATAATGTATAACAAAATTCCTGAATTGTGTACTATAATGGCTCATATGAATGAGCTTAGTGTAAATATGAATAAATTTAGTATTTACCCTGTATATAATTGTAAATACGATGCTCTGTTAGATTCAACTCAAGGAAGGGATAGCGTAGATGACATAAATAATGTGCTCTGGTATAAAATATACACTGATGGCTCAAAGACCCTAGATCGTGTATGTGCTGCTTTCTATGACTCGTATAAGAAAATAAGTAAAAATTATAGAATTAATAACGAGAGTAGTATTTTCACAGCAGAAGCATACGCAATTTATAGAGCCTTAATGTACACGAAAGATTTAGGTAACGTTGACAGAATACTTATTCTATCAGACGCTCAAAGTGTTATTAAAACAATATATGGTTCAACTTTGGCTTATAAAACCAACTATATAATTTATAATATAAAAGAATTGTTGTATAATTTGAACAAGAGCAAGGTGGTTAGGATTGAATGGGTACCCGGACATTCGGGAATCCTGGGTAATGAATTAGCTGATAAAGCAGCTAATTCTCATTGGGATGAAGACCATAATGATGCACTGAAAATACCCTACACAGATTATTTTCTGACATTAAAAGAAAAAACTAGATTAAGATGGGAGTGCTACTGGAAGGAAAAAAATAAAAGTAAAGGAAAATGGTATGCATCAATACAAGAGAACCTACCCGCCCGCCCATGGTTTAATAATAATAAAATGCAATTTGAAGAAAGGAAATGTATAACTATAATAAATAGATTAAGATTTGGACATTGTCAGACTCCAGCACATCTGTTTAGGATGAAAATATTAGCATCTGAGCATTGCCAATATTGTGGCGTACAAACAGCAGACTTAGATCATATTGTTTTATCTTGCCCTAAATTTTATTTATTACGTTTAATTTTAATTTCGGATTTATTAGAAATATCAACATATAAGCCTTCGTCAGTTAAAGAAATGTTAAAGAATCCATTAATGTATAAACCGTTATATAAATATATATGTAGTACAGTAGAAAAATTGTAAAGGTTGTTGAAGTTGTAAATGTATATAGATTTATGATTGTATATAATTCGAACAGACGATTTGTAATAGTTAAGAATTGGCTAAAAGGACTTGTTTCCAAGGCCGTAAAATTTTAAATAAAAAAAAAAAAAAAAAATATCATGACTTTTAGGGACTTTTTGGCGGGAAGTCAAACAAGGCGGACTATTTAAAATTTTTAATTTTATAAAATATTTTATATACTTTAATTATCCGGAGTAATGGGGACCCATAGCGATGGAGACCCAATAAAAGATAATAAGAAGAGAAAGTATGATCGGATTGCTACTACTTCTACTAGTAATCCAGCAGAAGAGATTTTGGCGCCAAAAACATTCTACAAACCTGGCTACAAGAGGCAATATACCGATAACTGTAACAATAACAACTTCCCAGTATTTATTGAAAGTACTGAAAATGAATTTATTGGAAACAAAGATCCGATATTTATATTAAATATTTTAGGAGAATTCATTAAAGGACAGTATGAAATTAGTAGAGTAAATGCTCATAAAATTCAAATTGTTTTTAAGCAAGCCAGTTCAGCCAATGATTTTCTGAACAACAATTCCAAATTAGAAGCTCATAATATAAAAGCATACATTCCAGCATCTTCAGTGGAAGTCATCGGTGTAATCCAGTTTGTTCCCTTCGACATCTCCAATGAAGAACTCTACAGAAAACTCACATGTGAATATGAAATGGTGGCGGTGAGAAGGTTCACCAAAAAGGACAGTAATGGAGTTAGACAAGCTTTGAAGACGGTAGCTATAACATTTGTTAGTAACACCTTGCCTGAATTTGTTTTCTTAGATCACTGGCGCTTCAAAGTTAAACCATATATTAAACCCTTATTACAATGTTTTAAATGTTTAAAATTCAATCATTCAGCCAGAATTTGTAAAAATAAACAAGTATGCTCGATCTGTGCTGGTGAGCATTCCTACAAAGAATGCATTAATGAGGAGGAAATTAAATGTGTTAACTGTGGGGGTCCTCACCTAGCTATTGCCAGAACATGCCCAATGAAGGAAGCCAAATTGAAACAGAAAAAACTTTCCTATGCTGCTACAACGGCCACTTCTGTTAATAATACAAGTAGTAATAGGAATTTCCCTCCACTTCCCTTACCTAAACATGATACATTAAAATTCCAAAATTCAGGACTGAACAAATTTAAACATATTTCTTCCATTAAAGAAACCAATGACATAATTAATAATGATAGGATAATAAATGCATTAGTAAAAACTCTAATTTCATTAGGAAACAATAAAGACGCTCCTAAGACTACAATTAAAATTAAAGAGATTTTATTGAAACACTTACATAATGGATTGATTTATAAGAATAGTACATCATAATATTCAGAGTATTAATAACAAACGGCCACTTGTAATGTCTTTATTAACAGAATTTAACATTGATATTTTGCTGCTTAATGAAACTTGGTTAAAAACTAACAATTGTCATAATCTGAAATTTCCAGGGTATAATTTAATCTATAAAAATGCTAAAAATGATCATGGTGGTGTTGGTATTTTGATTAGAAATAATATTAAATATGAAAACATACAGCTCCCATTCTACCAGGATATTCAATCAGTTGCAATTTCAGTTCAAACTCACACTGGTCCTTTATCCATTTTGACTGTGTATTGTCCACCTAAAAGTAGTAGATTTAAAATAAATAAATTAAGAAATATATTTAATTCCTTACCTAGACCCTGCTTAATATCAGGAGATTTTAATGCGCACCACATAGCTTTTGGGTGTGCAACAACAAAGTCAAGGGGTACTCAACTATTTAACCTACTGGATGAAACTGATCTGTGCTTGTTAAATGATGGCAAGGCCACAACAGTACAGGCCCCAAACAGAAATCCATCAGCAATAGATCTCACCTGTGTTAGCCCAGACATAGCTCCACTATGTGAATGGAGTGTTGGTGAAGATCCATTAGGAAGTTACCACCTCCCGATCTTTACTGACATCCTGATCTCCCCCTGTAAATACCAAATAAATTATAACATACAAAAATATCTATTTCATAAAACTGACTGGATTAAATTTGAGATTGAGGCTGAGAAATTATTTGGTGAATTTATTCCTTCAGACTCTGACCCTCTTTCACAATATAATAAATTTTGTGAATTATTATACAATTTAAGGGACCAATGTACACCTATCTTCAAATGTGTGTCATCAAATCATAGGAAAATCCCAGCACCATGGTGGAACGATGAATGTGCAGAAGCTGTATTAAAATCAAAAATGGCTTTGTTAGCATATAGATCATCAATGACAATGGAACTGTTTATTGAATATAAAAAACTGGATGCAAAAAAGAAAAAAATTATCAGTGAGCAAAAACGTAATAGTTGGAAAACCCTATGTTCATCCTTAGATAGATACACTCCTGTTTCAAAAATTTGGAATTACATCCGTAGATTTAAAAGGATTAATGTTATGACTAAACCTAAACAAGACGAATGGTTACCTGATTTTATTAATAAAATTAGTAATGGATCAAACAGTAGTTTAGTGGGTAATGATATATTTTTCGATAAAAATAATGACAATGAAATTAATACTTTTTTGTTAAGAGAATTTACATATAAGGAACTTTGTATAGCTTTAGATTCAAGAAAGGATTCG
This sequence comes from Hyles lineata, assembly GCA_030180105.1. NCBI lineage: Eukaryota > Metazoa > Arthropoda > Insecta > Lepidoptera > Sphingidae > Hyles > Hyles lineata. The sequence continues at coordinate 4,637,405 of JARJEE010000027.1, read as the reverse complement.
GCTCCTGGACTAGACAATATTCCTTATATCCTTTTACGAAAACTTCCTATCAACTGTAAAAAGAAATTATTAATAGTCTTAAATTCACTATGGCTTAATCAAATTATTCCTGAATCTTGGAAAACTCAGTGCATTATTCCAATTCTGAAACCTGAGAAACCTCCTAAAGATTACAATTCATATAGACCCATATCACTAACCTCTTGCATAGGTAAAGTAACAGAACAAATTATCAAATTAAGACTTGATTATTATGTAGAGCATTACAATATTTTACCAGATATCCAATTTGGTTTCAGAAAAGGTAAAAGTGCTCCAGAAAGCTTTGTCACTTTTATCACAGACATGAAAAAATGTCTACTTTCAAAATCTGTTGCAGTTTGTGCCTTCCTTGATGTTCAGGGTGCATATGATAATGTAGATATTAATCAACTGATACTGGTATTATATGAATTAGGTTTACCCGGAAAATTGTTAAAATGGATACATAATTTCCTTAACGATCGGTCGTTTCATGTTAAATTTAATGGGATATTACACGGCCCACATTCTGTTTGTAAAGGTCTAATGCAAGGAGCATCTCTGTCACCTATCTTGTACAACCTGTATACTTCTCAGATTTCACAATATCTTACAAAAAACGTTAAAGTGTTACAATTCGCAGATGACATTGTTGTTTACTCAATTGACAGAAATATTTCGGTTGCTCAACAAAATTTAAATCTAGCTTTATGTCAGTTAAATTCATATTACAGTAATAAGTTAAAATTAAATATTAATACGGAAAAAAGTTCTCTTGTTGTATTTGGTACTGATGATTTGATCAATATTCAATATAATAATTTATCCATTCCTCAAGTGAAAGAAAAGAAATTTTTAGGAGTAATAATAGATAATAAGCTTAAATTTCAAAGTCATATAAATTACATATGTAAAAATGCAACAAGAAATTTAAATATCTTGAGAAGTTTGGCAGGAACATTCTGGGGTTCAGACCCTAAAACCTTATTAATGCTCTATAAAAGTATCATTAGGAGTCATTTTGATTATAGTTATTTAGCTTATATGTATGCCGGCTCTTCATTGTTAAAAAAATTAGATGTTATTCAAAATATTGCATTGAGAATAATAAGTGGTGCAATGAGAACTACGCCTATACATGCACTTGAGGCTGAGGTCTGCGTACCTCCTCTGGCTATTAGAAGGTTACACTTTGCGGAAAAGTTTTGTTTAAAAGCTTTATGCAAAACCAGCTCAATATTATTAGATACTGTTAAATTGCCTGAAAATTTATGCGATGCCTCATTAGACGATTACATTCGTCCTTCTGATATAATGTATAACAAAATTCCTGAATTGTGTACTATAATGGCTCATATGAATGAGCTTAGTGTAAATATGAATAAATTTAGTATTTACCCTGTATATAATTGTAAATACGATGCTCTGTTAGATTCAACTCAAGGAAGGGATAGCGTAGGTGACATAAATAATGTGCTCTGGTATAAAATATACACTGATGGCTCAAAGACCCTAGATCGTGTATGTGCTGCTTTCTATGACTCGTATAAGAAAATAAGTAAAAATTATAGAATTAATAACGAGAGTAGTATTTTCACAGCAGAAGCATACGCAATTTATAGAGCCTTAATGTACACGAAAGATTTAGGTAACGTTGACAGAATACTTATTCTATCAGACGCTCAAAGTGTTATTAAAACAATATATGGTTCAACTTTGGCTTATAAAACCAACTATATAATTTATGATATAAAAGAATTGTTGTATAATTTGAACAAGAGCAAGGTGGTTAGGATTGAATGGGTACCCGGACATTCGGGAATCCAGGGTAATGAATTAGCTGATAAAGCAGCTAATTCTCATTGGGATGAAGACCATAATGATGCACTGAAAATACCCTACACAGATTATTTTCTGACATTAAAAGAAAAAACTAGATTAAGATGGGAGTGCTACTGGAAGGAAAAAAATAAAAGTAAAGGAAAATGGTATGCATCAATACAAGAGAACCTACCCGCCCGCCCATGGTTTAATAATAATAAAATGCAATTTGAAGAAAGGAAATGTATAACTATAATAAATAGATTAAGATTTGGACATTGTCAGACTCCAGCACATCTGTTTAGGATGAAAATATTAGCATCTGATCATTGCCAATATTGTGGCGTACAAACAGCAGACTTAGATCATATTGTTTTAACTTGCCCTAAATTTTATTTATTACGTTTAATTTTAATTTCGGATTTATTAGAAATATCAACATATAAGCCTTCGTCAGTTAAAGAAATGTTAAAGAATCCATTAATGTATAAACCGTTATATAAATATATATGTAGTACAGTAGAAAAATTGTAAAGGTTGTTGATGTTGTAAATGTATATAGATTTATGATTGTATATAATTCGAACAGACGATTTGTAATAGTTAAGAATTGGCTAAAAGGACTTGTTTCCATGGCCGTAAAATTTTAAATAAAAAAAAAAAAATCATGACTTTTAGACTTTTTGGCGGGAAGTCAAACAAGGCGGACTATTTAAAATTTTTAATTTTATAAAATATTTTATATACTTGAATTATCCGGAGTAATGGGGACCCATAGCGATGGAGACCCCATAAAAGATAATAAGAAGAGAAAGTATGATCGGATTGCTAGTACTTCTACTAGTAATCCAGCAGAAGAGATTTTGGCGCCAAAAACATTCTACAAACCTGGCTACAAGAGGCAATATACCGATAACTGTAACAATAACAACTTCCCAGTATTTATTGAAAGTACTGAAAATGAATTTATTGGAAACAAAGATCCGATATTCATATTAAATATTTTAGGAGAATTCATTAAAGGACAGTATGAAATTAGTAGAGTAAATGCTCATAAAATTCAAATTGTTTTTAAGCAAGCCAGTTCAGCCAATGATTTTCTGAACAACAATTCCAAATTAGAAGCTCATAATATAAAAGCATACATTCCAGCATCTTCAGTGGAAGTCATCGGTGTAATCCAGTTTGTTCCCTTCGACATCTCCAATGAAGAACTCTACAGAAAACTCACATGTGAATATGAAATGGTGGCGGTAAGAAGGTTCACCAAAAAGGACAGTAATGGAGTAAGACAAGCCTTGAAGACGGTAGCTATAACATTTGTTAGTAACACCTTGCCTGAATTTGTTTTCTTGGATCACTGGCGCTTCAAAGTTAAACCATATATTAAACCTTTATTACAATGTTTTAAATGTTTAAAATTCAATCACTCAGCCAGAATATGTAAAAATAAACAAGTATGCTCGATCTGTGCTGGTGAGCATTCCTACAAAGAATGCATTAATGAGGAGGAAATTAAATGTGTTAACTGTGGGGGTCCTCATCTGGCTATTGCCAGAACATGCCCAATGAAGGAAGCCAAATTGAAACAGAAAAAACTTTCCTATGCTGCTACAACGGCCACTTCTGTTAATAATGCAAGTAGTAATAGGAATTTCCCTCCACTTCCCTTACCTAAACATGATACATTAAAATTCCAAAATTCAGGACTGAACAAATTTAAACATATTTCTTCCATTAAAGAAACCAGTGACATAATTAATAATGATAGGATAATAAATGCATTAGTGAAAACTCTAATTTCATTAGGAAACAATAAAGACGCTCCTAAGACTACAATTAAAATTAAAGAGATTTTATTGAAACACTTACATAATGGATAGATTTATAAGAATAGTACATCATAATATTCAGAGTATTAATAACAAACGGCCACTTGTAATGTCTTTATTAACAGAATTTAACATTGATATTTTGCTGCTTAATGAAACTTGGTTAAAAACTAACAATTGTCATAATCTGAAATTTCCAGGGTATAATTTTATCTATAAAAATGCTAAAAATGATCATGGTGGTGTTGGTATTTTGATTAGAAATAATATTAAATATGAAAACATACAGCTCCCATTCTACCAGGATATTCAATCAGTTGCAATTTCAGTTCAAACTCACACTGGTCCTTTATCCATTTTGACTGTGTATTGTCCACCTAAAAGTAGTAGATTTAAAATAAATAAATTAAGAAATATATTTAATTCCTTACCTAGACCCTGTTTAATATCAGGAGATTTTAATGCGCACCACATAGCTTTTGGGTGTGCAACAACAAAGTCAAGGGGTACTCAACTATTTAACCTACTGGATGAAACTGATCTGTGCTTGTTAAATGATGGCAAGGCCACAACAGTCCAGGCCCCAAACAGAAATTCATCAGCAATAGATCTCACCTGTGTTAGCCCAGACATAGCTCCACTATGTGAATGGAGTGTTGGTGAAGATCCATTAGGAAGTTACCACCTCCCGATCTTTACTGACATCCTGATCTCCCCCTGTAAATACCAAATAAATTATAACATACAAAAATATCTATTTCATAAAACTGATTGGATTAAATTTGAGATTGAGGCTGAGAAATTATTTGGTGAATTTATTCCTTCAGACTCTGACCCTCTTTCACAATATAATAAATTTTGTGAATTATTATACAATTTAAGGGACCAATGTACACCTATCTTCAAATGTAATATATCATCAAACCATAGGAAAATCCCAGCACCATGGTGGAACGATGAATGTGCAGAAGCTGTACTAAAATCAAAAATGGCTTTGTTAGCATATAGATCATCAATGACAATGGAACTGTTTATTGAATATAAAAAACTGGATGCAAAAAAGAAAAAAATTATCAGTGAGCAAAAACGTAATAGTTGGAAAACCCTATGTTCATCCTTAGATAGATACACTCCTGTTTCAAAAATTTGGAATTACATCCGTAGATTTAAAAGGATTAATGTTATGACTAAACCTAAACAAGACGAATGGTTACCTGATTTTATTAATAAAATTAGGAATGGATCAAACAGTAGTTTAGTGGGTAATGATATATTTTTCGATAAAAATAATGACAATGAAGTTAATACTTTTTTGTTAAGAGAATTTACATATAAGGAACTTTGTATAGCTTTAGATTCAAGAAAGGATTCGGCTCCTGGACTAGACAATATTCCTTATATCCTTTTACGAAAACTTCCTATCAACTGTAAAAAGAAATTATTAATAGTCTTAAATTCACTATGGCTTAATCAAATTATTCCTGAATCTTGGAAAACTCAGTGCATTATTCCAATTCTGAAACCTGAGAAACCTCCTAAAGATTACAATTCATATAGACCCATATCACTAACCTCTTGCATAGGTAAAGTAACAGAACAAATTATCAAATTAAGACTTGATTATTATGTAGAGCATTACAATATTTTACCAGATATCCAATTTGGTTTCAGAAAAGGTAAAAGTGCTCCAGAAAGCTTTGTCACTTTTATCACAGACATGAAAAAATGTCTACTTTCAAAATCTGTTGCAGTTTGTGCCTTCCTTGATGTTCAGGGTGCATATGATAATGTAGATATTAATCAACTGATACTGGTATTATATGAATTAGGTTTACCCGGAAAATTGTTAAAATGGATACATAATTTCCTGAACGATCGGTCGTTTCATGTTAAATTTAATGGGATATTACACGGCCCACATTCTGTTTGTAAAGGTCTAATGCAAGGAGCATCTCTGTCACCTATCTTGTACAACCTGTATACTTCTCAGATTTCACAATATCTTACAAAAAACGTTAAAGTGTTACAATTCGCAGATGACATTGTTGTTTACTCAATTGACAGAAATATTTCGGTTGCTCAACAAAATTTAAATCTAGCTTTATGTCAGTTAAATTCATATTACAGTAATAAGTTAAAATTAAATATTAATACGGAAAAAAGTTCTCTTGTTGTATTTGGTACTGATGATTTGATCAATATACAATATAATAATTTATCCATTCCTCAAGTGAAAGAAAAGAAATTTTTAGGAGTAATAATAGATAATAAGCTTAAATTTCAAAGTCATATAAATTACATATGTAAAAATGCAACAAGAAATTTAAATATCTTGAGAAGTTTGGCAGGAACATTCTGGGGTTCAGACCCTAAAACCTTATTAATGCTCTATAAAAGTATCATTAGAAGTCATTTTGATTATAGTTATTTAGCTTATATGTATGCCGGCTCTTCATTGTTAAAAAAATTAGATGTTATTCAAAATATTGCATTGAGAATAATAAGTGGTGCAATGAGAACTACGCCTATACATGCACTTGAGGCTGAGGTCTGCGTACCTCCTCTGGCTATTAGAAGGTTACACTTTGCGGAAAAGTTTTGTTTAAAAGCTTTATGCAAAACCAGCTCAATATTATTAGATACTGTTAAATTGCCTGAAAATTTATGCGATGCCTCATTAGACGATTACATTCGTCCTTCTGATATAATGTATAACAAAATTCCTGAATTGTGTACTATAATGGCTCATATGAATGAGCTTAGTGTAAATATGAATAAATTTAGTATTTACCCTGTATATAATTGTAAATACGATGCTCTGTTAGATTCAACTCAAGGAAGGGATAGCGTAGATGACATACATAATGTGCTCTGGTATAAAATATACACTGATGGCTCAAAGACCCTAGATCGTGTATGTGCTGCTTTCTATGACTCGTATAAGAAAATAAGTAAAAATTATAGAATTAATAACGAGAGTAGTATTTTCACAGCAGAAGCATACGCAATTTATAGAGCCTTAATGTACACGAAAGATTTAGGTAACGTTGACAGAATACTTATTCTATCAGACGCTCAAAGTGTTATTAAAACAATATATGGTTCAACTTTGGCTTATAAAACCAACTATATAATTTATAATATAAAAGAATTGTTGTATAATTTGAACAAGAGCAAGGTGGTTAGGATTGAATGGGTACCCGGACATTCGGGAATCCTGGGTAATGAATTAGCTGATAAAGCAGCTAATTCTCATTGGGATGAAGACCATAATGATGCACTGAAAATACCCTACACAGATTATTTTCTGACATTAAAAGAAAAAACTAGATTAAGATGGGAGTGCTACTGGAAGGAAAAAAATAAAAGTAAAGGAAAATGGTATGCATCAATACAAGAGAACCTACCCGCCCGCCCATGGTTTAATAATAATAAAATGCAATTTGAAGAAAGGAAATGTATAACTATAATAAATAGATTAAGATTTGGACATTGTCAGACTCCAGCACATCTGTTTAGGATGAAAATATTAGCATCTGATCATTGCCAATATTGTGGCGTACAAACAGCAGACTTAGATCATATTGTTTTATCTTGCCCTAAATTTTATTTATTACGTTTAATTTTAATTTCGGATTTATTAGAAATATCAACATATAAGCCTTCGTCAGTTAAAGAAATGTTAAAGAATCCATTAATGTATAAACCGTTATATAAATATATATGTAGTACAGTAGAAAAATTGTAAAGGTTGTTGATGTTGTAAATGTATATAGATTTATGAGTGTATATAATTCGAACAGACGATTTGTAATAGTTAAGAATTGGCTAAAAGGACTTGTTTCCAAGGCCGTAAAATTTTAAATAAAAAAAAAAAAATATCATGACTTTTACGCAATGTGACAGTTGTACAATTTTAAAATATTTTCAATATTTATTAACGGAAAATGGTTAAAAAGTGTTGCAAAATGATTTATATAAGTGAATAATATAGTGGTTGTTGTAGATCGATTCAAAAGTGAGTAGTTTCATGAGATTTACCATTTTTGTTTACAAACATCTGCTACGGTGACCATAAAAAATCCCGTCTTAGAACTTTTTTCGATCGGCAATTAAAAGTTCAGCTGAATTATTGAATAACATTTTATCTGCTTGAATATTAAAAGTAGTTCTATTTTATTTACAATTTTGTGTGTGTCAAAATGTGTCTTTCTCTATGTAATAAAAATATTGTGAAGAGATAAATAAAAATAACGAAATTAAAAATTTTATACAACGCTAACTATATGTACTTTTTGAAACCATTCGATTTAAATTACGCTAGCTATTATTAGCGGAGTGTACGTGGGAAAAAGACACAAATCTTGTCTGTTTACATTCATCTAACGATACTTGTCGCTGTACAAGATGTGATCGTGATTTTTCCGAAACCTTATCAGTAAATCGTAATTGATATGTCCCATAGTAACAATAGGCTTCATTGAAAATTTTAACTGCTCAGCTCACTGTTCGTGTAATACTACACTAACATGTAGTTAGCGTAGTTTGGTGCGTTCGTGTACAATTGTTCGTTCGTAAATTGCATTCCTTAGCGACTTTAAAGGTGAAATCACACTATAGAAATCCGTCTTACGCATAGAGTAAAGAAGCGGCCATAAATACTAGTGAAAAACGTCTTAGACCGATCTGAACAATAGATTCTTTTGTTGTGTGCACATTATCAGTCGTACGCTTATGACGTGATCTTGTATGTTCCAATGTCCTGATTGGTTTGCTCTATGCGTAAGACGTACGTACGATAGTATGATTTCAGCTTAACGTTGTAAATACTTATGAAAAAAATCTTTGTAAAATAGTTTATTGATAATATAATTGCTGTTAGCTATTACAAGAGTTGGTATGAATAATAACATGTAACTGGTATGAAGTAGGCTAGGGACGCTCCTATCTAGTGGTCATGGCCTCTCCTAAAATAGGTGCTACGGGTATGCGATCTCGGCCCCCTGAGCTACTACTGTTACTACCAACTTTCCCTTCCATGTCTGCAGTATCTATTACCCCTACACGCCATACTTTCCTTTCCAATAACATCTTCTACCCGCATACCTTATTTCCTTTCCCTGATTGAAGACAGACAGCAGCGTCATCTACGCGAGTACCCCCCTGCGCTCGTGAACCCGCCTGGCAAGCGTGGCGAGTATTGGCATTAACCCCTGATGGTTGTTAAAACTAGGACCAGGCCTCCAGGCCTCCTGGCAGCTCCGCTATTCTTAGCTATGGTAGCGGTTACGGTAACGGCGGGGCAGAAGGTGCTAAGAATCTTCAAGAAGGTTGACCCCTGCTACCAGCCCCGACGACGACTGGCCCTGGTAACACACTACATACGCACTTTGAAGATAGACGAGAAGATTGATAACTGAATATTGCTGTCAATAAAGATTTATTGTTACTATTATTTTCATTTTTCATTTCATCTATAAAAAGTATACGTATAAAACTATAATTTGAAATTTTTTGCTAGGTTAAAATGGTCCTATATTTTGATTTAGTCAAATATTTTTTTGACACGCTTATTCAATATCACGTTTGATACCTCAAAAACAAAATGCTTCATTCAACGTATTAGTGTTAGAACTGAATTATTTACTGTATTAGCCAATTTGATTAAATTTCCTGTTTTTTCCAAATTTTATGGTCACCCAATACAAACGGGACACACAGCCTCCATTCAAACGCTCCCGCTCGGCTCGTTTTTCCGATCACAGTGCGCAGTCCTGTTTATATATTAGGTCCATGGTGTTTATCAATTATCATCCATGCAACAAAAAATAATGCCAAACATCCTAATTTATAAATCCATGAACTATAAAAAATGTCAAATGATTTAAAAATGTCAGAGACAGGTGAAGTTTCATTTCATTCATTCATTGCTTTGAAGTGAAATGTGGATTCCATGTGGTATTTGATTGTTGTGACAACTATTATCAATGAAAATGAAAGAAGAAAGCGATGAAAATAAGCCCCTAACAGATGTGAAAGTAACTGCTTCCATTTTGGATGCATTTGACCTGTTAAAAGCTCCAAAAGATGATTCCAAACTAATAGGTGGAGCGAAGATAATATCACAATTACAAGGCAATGAGGTTAGATTTTATATTTGTTGAATTTAATAAGTACTTTACATATAACTTTGTGAGTGTTTAAATGTGATTTTATTTATTTATATTTAGAGCACAAAAGATACGCAGTATGTGGTCAAACGACTTGTACGTAGTTTGGGCGCGAACGTGCCCGAAATACGCGCAGGCTACTTCGCCACCTTAGTGGCTGTACTCACGAAATTCGAACAGTTGACAACTAGTCAAGTACTTGAGTTGGTAAAAAAGGAACTACATGCAAATGGATCGTCGAAAAGTGTGAGTTTTCTACACGGTATAATTTTTTTATATATACTATTGCAATAACATTGTTTTTTGTATTATTTTGCATACAAACCCTATTAAAATAAAACATTTCTGTCATAAAAGTATTATAGTAGCTTGTAAAAAGAGGCAAATAATAAATATTAGTATTTTAAATTAAAGAGTGTGTGTTTGGAGAGTAGTCGGGACATCTTAACATCCCTCTTACCATCTCACACACACAGTGTAATGCAAGTTAAGCCTATTGACATCACTAGTTTTGTTTTGCATCCCTTTTCTTATACTCTCTCTATAAGATTTAAAACATATCTAGTTTGTTTAATTTGGAATATATTTACAAAATTCTTTGTGTGTTAGATTTTGGATATTACTTATTGTTTGGTTTTAAGATGCCTTATGTAATGTATTTAATATTCCAGGAAGTGGGTGACGTAGCACTTGGACAGATTTTAATATGTGGGGCATTGTTCAGATCAAATCTTATTCTAAAAAGCAGCAGTGAAGAGCAGGCGGAAGTTATAAAAATGTTGTTAACAGCAAGCAAAAAGAAATCATACCTCAGTACAGTTGCTTACCTTATTCTGCTGGATTTTGCTACTAAAGTAAGTACTGATTATTATTTTTTTTTGATTCTCCTATTTCATCCCACTATTGAGCAAGGCTCTCCCCCCTGTCTCTCCATAATTTGCGCTCTAAGGACATTTCAGGCCACATGGACTCGAAAGCATCCAGTTCATTTCGCCAGCATTTTTTAGGTCTGCCGCAGTATTATCGCCAGCAGGTATTTTTTTATTGCTATGAATAGTAAGAGGAGCATGCCATTCACCTGATGGTAAGCGATACGACTGCTCGTAAACAGTAGCAAAACCAAACAACACCTTGAATTAGAAAACAATGCTTGGCATTCTACTGCGCTCGCCATCCTGAGACATAAGATGTTAAGTCTTAATATGTCCAGTAGTTACTCTGGCTACAATGCCCTTCAATCCGATACACTACAGTGCATTTACACTGCTGTTTGACAGGAGAAATAGACACTGCGGTGGTACCCACCCAGATGGCCTCTCACATATGAGAGACCTACCACCAGTAAATCCATTATTCATTGGACTTACTTACTTACTTACTACTTGCCCAGCGATCTGGATGCGTTCTAGTCACATGGCCTACCCAGTTACATTTAAGTAATGCTGTTTTGATTCCCAAGTCTGCTATGTCGGTTTTTTTGCCAAATTCATGTTTTGTATTCACATTATTATTAAATCTTAAAACCTAAATATTAAATTCTATCCTCAATGAGTCTCTAAATAAAATTAATCCGTAAAATATTAACATGTATATCACATTACAAGCAATTTTAGTGTTTTTTTCTTTTTGTTTTCAAAAAAATACGAAGAATATTTTTTTTAAAACACTTATCCTAGTGAGCATAAAAATGAAGTGCAGTGCAGAATAAAGCACATGAAACCATCATATCAATATTTTCTAAGTGGTTTAAAACTCACATTTACGAATTCCACAGATACCAAAAACCTATTATTTGTAAATTGTAATACCTGTGCCAATTTTTTTTTTAGTTGGATGAAGATCAGTTTGCATCCATTATTTGGTCAAACATAAAGCAGGAGTTCAAGAAGGATATAAAAGAACACAGTCTAGACTCTCTGTATTTCCTTATGGTGGTCAATAATAAATTCCCAACAAAAGTAAAGCTGAGGAAACTAATTGGAGTTGCCGAGGTGCTAGGTGAAGATAACATTCACTCCATTTGTGAAAAACTTTTGGTAAGATAAAAAAATATTATGTTATTATAAGTCTGGATATTACAAGAAAGTAGATTTCATTGGTAGGTTTTTTTAAACTCAAAGTTTGGACTCTAATAACAATTTAAATTATAAAATTACTAACTGTTGTATTTCATTTTAGGCTGGTGTTGAATATAATTCACTAAGTCATCCTATATATAAAGAAATTGGAACTCAAATAGCTAATTCACCTCATCTACAATTATTTTGGACATCGGGCATTGACAGCCAACTTGTAAAGCACAACAGAAACCGAGAACTGGCAGCTGTTAACATTCTTACTACAATACTCAACAATATACAAGACAATTTTGAAGTCATACCTGACCTAATCAGCAGGAATTTCTTCAAACTCTTTATGGACTGGTTTAAAGGCCTCCAAACTGCTAGTAAAATTCGTAGTAAGCGAGACAATGAGGATGACAACAAAATAATGATTAAGAAACAAAAAGATTTACTTAATGCCTTAACTAAAGCACTGAAATCAGACAAAGTCAGTGGCAAAACCAGAGTCCAGATACTGAAGAAGCTGCTTTTCAATCCAGGTGAAATAAATTTTTCAGAAATCACTGGTTCAAGTGTTGTGAAATCTGTTGTTGCCGATCTAGATAAAGACGGAGTGAAGAAAATGGCTAAGTTGTTCAAAGGAGTTTTGCTGAATACAACAAAGAAATCGGTTAAGGAGGATGTTGAAAGAAATTGGTACAATAATGAGAGGGTGAAGGCAGGAGAACTGATGTCATATTTAGTGAGCCATGAAGCTGTGAAAGATGATGTAGAATTTAAACTGACATACATGAAACTGCTGATGTGCTTTGGTTTCTTTAAGATCAGTGATGACGAGAGTGTTGCTGTCACTAATGACATGTCAGGTATGGTATCACTATCATTGATTTTTTTATATTAGTGTTTCTATCCAATACTGCTTATGCACATGTTTAAAAGTTTAGATAACAGCTAACTTTCCTGTGAAACTTGTCCCAGTTTTGTATTTACAAATTATTTAAATGCTTTCCTTAATACTATTGGTATTGTGTTGTCTCTTTAAACTGATTCATGGTGGTGAAGAGTTCCCAATGAAGACTCATACTATAGTTTAAAAATTTGTTTTTAGTTCTTTTGATGTAATAAATATATGTGTTTCTCAAATCTGATGTTTTTCAAACTGCATTACAGCTGTGTATTGCATTTACAGGTTCCATCAAATCAAGCTTCTACAGATGCTTCACATCTCGTTTCTCCAACGTGGACCACCTTGTCAGTGTTTTATCATCTCTTAGCAGTTTTATCTGCACTATCTTGGAGAAAGAACAAATCCGTACCAAATTAGAAAAACAGTTTCCTGAAGAAAATATGGAGTGTTGGCAAATGCTCATGGATGTTTGTCGAAAAATTGAAAAGAATGACCCAAAATCTAAAATTGATAAAGTTTTCCTCATACTACTTTATCAACTCGGATTATTTTTATTCTCTGAGCCCACTCATGTGAAGATTGCCAGAAGTTCCATCAAGGAGCTGAAAAGTTGCTATGAACATTACAAGAAAGGATTGAAAAATAAACAAAAACAGAAAAAGGAAGGTGATTTGTCAGTTGATCCAGAATGGATTGAAGTGTTAGTGGAAGTTCTACTTTCAATTTTATCAGTTGAGTCAAGTGTTCTTAGGTCGGTAGTACAATGCGTATTCAGACTGCTTTGGGAATATTTAACCCCCTCTTCAATGGGTCAAATTGTGTCAGTACTGGACCCAGAGAACGAGACAAACCCTCTAACACAAGATAGCGAATCTGAAGGTGAAGAATCGGACGCTGAAAGCAATGACGAAAACGAGGAGAATACTGAAAATGACGGTAATGTTAATGATAAAAGCGATGACGCAAGTGACAGTAACATTGAAGATGATGACGATGATGAAGAAATGAAAACACCTGAACAACTAAGACTAGCAGTGCAGAAAGCTTTAGGCACCGCTGCTACCGCCTCCGACACCGAAAGCGTAGACGCTGATATGATCGACGAGGAGGAAGGTAAAAAACTTGACGAGGCTTTAGCAGAAGCATTCCGGCAATTCCACCAAGGCAAGAACAAAAAAACAAAGAAAGATCGCAAAGATAAAAAGGCACTGTCTGACTTCAGAATTCGTGTTCTCGACTTAATTGATATATACTTAGAAAAAGATCCGTCAATGGATATTTGTTTGGGATTGATGACGCCATTGACGAGATGCCTAGAATTTTGCATTCAAGATAGTCAATTTAGCGAATTAGAAAACAGAGTACGGAAAACCGTAAAAAACCTGACGAAAATAAAGAAGTTTTCTTCAACTGATGATGTTAATATGGATATTTTGTGTGACTATTTAAAATCAACAATTGATAAAGGAGAGCGATCACATTTCCTGTATCAAGCACTTGGCGACGTTGTTACGTACTTTGCTATGTTTATAGTACATTGTTCTCAAAAAATTACGACACAGAACACGCAAAAAAAGAAAACCTCGTCCCCGCTAGTAGAAATATTCAAAGACGCTCTGCAAAGCTACTTTAAGAACAGAAATTGTATGTTGCCCATTATCTTCTTTCACAATATTTTGCAAACAGAATGGGAGGGTACATACGAAATGGTCCCAGTGTTAATAGAAAACATTTTCAATAGTGAGGTCAGACAGTTCCGTCGCAATGAAGGAATTGAGTTGATGACAGGGTTTTATCGCGCTTTGAAGAGAAGCAAACCTACAACTAACAATGCACTTAGCAGATTGGCCAACTTGGAAGCGCAGTTTGAAAAAGTACTAACAGACACCTTATCTGATGAAAAAGAGGTTGCGGTAAAAAACAATTTCTTCAATTTGTTGAAGAAACTAATCAACACTATTAAACTATTCCATGAAAATTGTTCAGTAAAAACTGATCTAAGTTTTGATTCATTGCTTAGTATTGTAGGCTCATGTAAAGGAACAGTCAAAGTAAATAATAAAAACCACGTTCAGGGTCCGCAACCTAATAAGAAAGTTAAAAATAAAAAGAAGAAAAGAAAAATCGAGCACACAAACGGACATTCAGAACCACAAGGAAAAAAAGCACGAAAAACATCTGAGCAGAGTGAATAAAGATGACTTTAATAGTTATAAAAACTTTTGTAATAAATTTTAATTATTAAATTTACAAATAAGTACTTATACTTTTGTAATAAAGTCATCTATATTGTGTCCCATAAAAAAATTATAAATCTATGATATTTTTTCTTCGTAAAATTATTTTTTCTACTTTTTATTAACTTGGGTACAACAGCTATTTACTAACTTGAGTAATAACTATTTTACTATTTTATTTAATATATTAAAATCCGGGACGTCGCTGGATGCAGGCTGCCTCCAACAGGTCTCTGTGGAAATCATTGGGGGAGGCCTATGTTCAGCAGTGGACTTCCTTTGGCTGATGGATGGATGGATGATTAAAATCCAAAGTTAATTTAAAGCATCGTTAAAAGTCCAAATATAATTATCATGCCTGTTTTAAAGATTATTAAGATTCTATCTTTAGTTGCATATTTATCTGGCTTTGCTGTGACTCAATTTATTAGAATATTTTATTGAAGTACAGTGTATCAACATAACAAAAGATGGCGTTAGTAGTATCCGAGCGATGTTGCCATCGTAAAATTGTTAATATTCTATGCGATTATAGGACTAGCTGCCCGTCCAGTCTCCACTCGGGCTGCGGGCATATTAAATGATATATGCATAAGTGCCAAGTCACAATCCCATGGAAATGAATATAGAAAATATTCTGTTGATTTAAACGATAATAACTAAAAATAATTCTTATGATTTTATAGTACGGTATTTCTTATTTCATTATTTTTAGTACTATCCAATACTAAAGTAATGCAGAGGCCAACTGTATTTGATACAAAAGATATACATGGTATCAGGGATGGTCCGGTCCACAATTTAAACCTAAAATAATATAGGTTGCGTAACAAAACATCAGTCGCCATTAATTAAATTGATTTATTTCCATGAAATTTGGTACACCTAAACGAGTCTTACATCAGCATTTATTTTCTTGTAGTAATTTATAGTGTGCTGAATTAATTTTTATCACGTCTTTATTAATTTTAAGTTGTAGTGTCTAGTTAATTTGTATCTGCTTTATATATCTTCTACTGTTCTATTCGTCTAATCCATACAAAGCAATGTTATGTATGCCTATAAAATGAATAATATGTTAATTTTAAATTACTCTTAGTCTAAGCTATTGTATACGTAATGTAGTTGGTATGTTTAGTACATGAAATATACATTTGTTTTATAACTTGTATGGTACTTGTACTTTTTCAGTTTGCACTTATACTCTCGTCCTCTGTGTTACGGTGTGTATTAAAATGTAATATACGAAAAACAAAAGTACAAAAAACAACTGGATTACAAAAATTCAATAACTTTAGTTATTCAGTACAGTAGTACCCTAAAGCAGTTCGTTTTATAAACCGGTATCTTTCTTAACATGTTCTCAACTCAATAATAAACATAAAATACCAAGAAACAAATAAAGACGAATTGGTAATTATTCACATCGCGATTTATCCCTATTTCAAACTGAGGATACACGTAAAATTTGATATATCATTGTAAGTAAATAAATTCGTAAGGATCCTAAAATAAAAAGATTTTTGAATTGAGGTCCTGTCGAGCACTTTTACAATCTTTAGCAAATGTCAAGATTTTAAAATGTGAAAATATTTTAAGTTTGGCAACATCTCGTACCGGAAACAAGCAGCAACTCATATGTTTCACAACCTGCTCAAAACTCAGCCAGCCATCTTTTGTGGAAAAATCATTTGTTTCGTGTCATCAGGGTAAATTTCACAATTGTAATTAATGTCAGAGCCACAGTCTTCGCTTTTATTAAAAAAGCAGCTAGCTGGTAAGTGTGCCTTTTACTGTAGTATCATTTGTGCCAGTCACTGTACGATTGTGAGACTACTCGTCCCACCAATCATTGACCTCAGCGGACGAATTTTGGCTATCTTTGTGATTTCAAAAATGCTGTAAATTTTGAGCAACATTTGTATTTGATGTGTTTTAATTTTAATTAATTTATGAAGGGTCGGTTCGTTCGTAATAAAATCAATAGTCGTCGTCGTGACAGGTATTCGTGCCAAAGTCAAAGAGTAAAATAAGTGTATTTACGGTTGAAAGTTGGCAAACGTTCACGTTTCTCGCGAATATTGTGCGTAAATCTGCTTTATTTGCAAAAAGCCGCATTGCCTTAAGCACTGCATTGTCAGTTTGGCTTTTATCTATTTCAGAATTGAACAAAAATCCAGTGGAAGGATTTTCTGCTGGGTTGATAGACGACAATGACATTTACAGATGGGAAGTGCTCATCATCGGACCTCCAGACACGTTATAGTGAGTACCATTGCACCACTTCATGATAATCAGTAATTTACATCACCTATATAAATTATAGCCTGTGTTCAAAACTTTTTTGCTTGTATCATGTTTTATTGTTGGTTAGTTGACTTTATTGACCTAGTGGCAGAAGATATCTGATAATAAATCCTGAGGTTTTAACAAAACTTCCTAATTAATCTGTTTCTTTCCTGAATATTCACTTCAATCGGAGTGGTGATGTGCCCAAGTTTGGGTTTGTGACTGATATATTTTTAGTTCTGCTCCTGTTTATGAGAAAATAAATTAAAAGTTGTGAATGTTTAGAGCACTCATTGGTCATTGTTGTAGCTTCTGAGTTGCTGCAGTGGGTATAATAAATTGTTTGTACACATGAATGGTGAACAGTATTTTTTATTGTCTAAATTAGAATAAGTTTTGATTTAGATTTAATAATGAAAAACAGTCTTGCATAGGTATGCAAATTTTCAACAATGTCATTATTTGTGTACTTGAAATGATGATGCAAGAGGTTGTTTGGTTGTTACCATTTCTAAATTGTACTGATTTATTGTTTTCAGTGAGGGTGGATTCTTCAAAGCGCATTTACACTTTCCAAAAGAATATCCTTTGAGGCCACCACGGATGAAATTTGTCACTGAAATATGGCATCCAAATAGTGAGTAACATTGTAAATACATTTACTATTAACAGTTTAAGAGTAATATACTTATGTATTACATATTAATCAATAATTTTGTGGTGTGTAATATGCATACAAATAAAAAAATGTTTAAAGAACTATTGTAATATAAAACAAAAAGGTTTCTATTAGTATCCATTGAAATATGTATTATTTAAGTGAACTTTTAAATCAATTCTGTGTTGTAGTCAATTACACATTACAGTTTAATGCATTACAAAGATTTGTTTGCAGAAAGAGCATTAGTCATTTAAATGTACCTTTGATAGCATACCATTTTTAAGTGATAAGTTAAAGATAAAAAGCATTACAATAACAGCGGAATGACTGGAATTTCATTATAAAAATTGGTATTTTAGAATTGCAATTTAAAAAGATGGCAAGACAATTTTTTAGATTGTTATACAGTCATTTTAAAGCTGTGTCAGATTCTGTTAATATCAATTTACCAGGACTCAACTATGAGAGTGTGCTTACAAAGCTTAGATCAGTGATTTTTTTTATGATTTTGTATTGGATGTATTTCCACTATCTGTAATTGGATTTCTACTTATGATTAGCTCACCATAAAGAATAAATGTATTGTAATATTCAGTCCGCCTACCACGGCTTCCGTGACGCGATGCGGCGTCCTTCGGCATGTCGCTGGACGCCGAAGTATCCATCGATAACACCTAATGCCTGATACACATTTCATTTCCAATGTATTAAAATGTGAAGATAGATAATCTATTCTAAATTTTTTGACAAAAACGCATTTGGGCTGTAAGAAGGCTGTAACGCGGCGTATCACGGCGTTCTTCGGCGTGCTATGACATACCGCAGTGCGCCGCGACATCCCGCCGGGGGTCCCTTGGCGCGCTCCCAGTTGTCTCAAGAAATCCTTTTCTATGCCATGGCAACAATTTAAAACATTCATTCTTCGTATAGATTATGTTATCCATTGAACAATAGTTATAGTTATCTTTTATAAAATCTTTAATATTTCCCTTGTGTTTTTAAATTGCAGTTGAAAAAAATGGTGATGTTTGCATATCAATATTGCATGAGCCTGGTGATGACAAATGGGGATACGAGAAGGCGTCAGAAAGATGGTTGCCCGTGCACACAGTGGAGACAATCCTTATCAGTGTAATCTCTATGCTAGCTGATCCTAATGACGAAAGCCCTGCTAATGTTGATGCTGCGGTATGTACATTTATTACAATTTGTTATAAACTAATTTCTTAAAAATGTATTTCACTTTTTTTAATATGTTTATTTTGGTATACTAATGATTTAGTTAATTTTCTATTGCTGTTCTTCATATTGGCCTCTATGTAAAATAATGTGGGCGATTAGACAGAAATTATGTAGGCGGGTAAATTGTGCCGAACCAGAATTAGAACTGAGTGTGTTGTAGTAATCCATAGATATTTTATGTAGAATCACCTTTTTATATTTATTATTTGCATGCATATTAATTTCAAAGTTGTAGTTTTTAAAAAAAAAACAATACAATTAGTTACATTATTTTTAGCTATTATGTAATATAAAGAGCGTTGCGATGGCACAATGATACCATTTTTTTATTCATGACCCATTTCACTATATTCTCAAAGTAATTAGCTGTAGTTGACTTATTGCATGTTATGTAATGTGTGCTCTTAGGCACTTAACATACTTACAATCATGAAATTATTTATTAACTCTATTTGTGTCTATGTATTTCATGTTCTCATTATAGTGTTGTTTGTATTCACAGAAGGAATGGAGAGAACGATATTCGGATTTCAAAAAGAAAGTTGCCAGATGTGTTAGGAAAAGTCAAGAAGATTGCTTTTAGGAGTAAAAGGGCATTTTAGAAATAATGATTACTGTTGAAAAAGGGGCATTGTAACACAACATAACATAGACAGCGTGTGAGAGAGGAGTTGACATAACATAGCAGCAAGCTCATAACCTCGCATCTTGCATGGACCTGCACATAACCACAGTAGTAGATGTGAGCGCTCATTCTGTTTCTTTTTACAGAAAGAATGGAGGGAATCATATTCGGAGTTTAAAAGGAAAGTAGCACAGTGTGTGAGAAAGAGCCAAGAGGATTGTTCCTAAATAACAGTGCCCTTTTTCATTGATTTATTTGGATAGTGAGTGTGTTGGTGATGCGGTTAGGACGTTAAGAGCAGGCCCCTGGCGTGATTCACAGTGCGAGCCCCTCCATCTGGGCCAGAGACAATATTGAAATTGAATTAAAATAAATACTTATTGTAATTAAATGGTGTCGCTGCCGTATTTTATAAATAATAAATTAAAATAGAATTCAAGG
Organism: Hyles lineata; assembly: GCA_030180105.1. Taxonomy (NCBI): domain Eukaryota; kingdom Metazoa; phylum Arthropoda; class Insecta; order Lepidoptera; family Sphingidae; genus Hyles; species Hyles lineata. Next base: position 4,617,096 of record JARJEE010000027.1, on the reverse strand, counting down.
TCTTTTTTCATCTTTTTTAAGACATGTTAGCTAGCTATTGTTATAATGATGAAATGTGTATGGTAATTTTTATAGAAAAACAAATCTGCATTTTGTTCTTTTACATCCTCATATGATTATAACTTTGATCTCTGTATTGTAGAAGCCAAATCTGAAGTAAATTTAAACAAGCTATTTATCACGTGTTTACGATTCGCTGCTGTTCAGTATAAATAAAACATGCAAGTGATGGTGAAAGAAACTTATAAAAATTGTAAAAGGTGTTTACAAAACCTTTGTATATTTGCATGTAAACTGTTAGTTACCGAAATGCATAATTTGTAATTGGTACATTGTAAAATTGATGATGTTGCTTCTCAGGAACACGATTTAATTCTAGTGCTAATTTTAGTAGTAAATTTAATACCTAATTATAATTTTTACTGAATAAATACAAGTTTTTGTAAACTTATCCTTGTCTCGATTATACCTTGTCCTCTGCACATTCAGATAAGTTTTGCAATAAATATTGTTTGCAAATGAATAGTGAACACTACAGTTTGGATTTGTAAACTAGTTCACATTTGGATTCAACTTTGGAGAGTTGCTTTATTTTTGTCTTTAATATATTTATTTTAATTATGTGGTGATTACGCTTATTCTTATAAACTAAAACATTAGGATATGTTACCGAAAACAATGGCATGTAGTCATAATGTATATTGTTGAATCCCCAATGTTTGGACTATATCATCGAAACATTAATTTGTGACGTGTGTATAAATACTTTTGCCTGTGTATGTATATTTTTTGCTATAAAATCATAATGCAGTGATGATGCTATTTCATTTATCACCTAATTTAATGTATTCCACATTATTATTATATTTCATATTATCCTTTTGCATCATATAAGGCCAAACTTTTAAAAAGTTGAAGATAAAAAGCAGTAACAGTTTACTTCTTGCGCACCTATAACTATGGAAGGGAAACCACTACCTACTAGCAATTGCGTGAAGTATTTAGGACTACACCTTGACCGGAGATTGACTTGGGCAAAGCATATCCAGACGAAAAAGAGGGAGGCAACAATATTATACAAAAATCTCACATGGCTAATTGGGCGGAAGTCGCGGTTATCAGTCAGTAACAAAGTCTTGATCTATAAATCAATTATAAAACCAATATGGACGTATGGAATAGAGCTATGGGGCTCGGCTAGCAACTCTAACCTCGAGATATTACAGAGATTCCAAAACATTGCCCTGCGATCAATATCAGGTGCAGCCTGGTTTGTAAAAAACACAGAAATACACAAATACCTGGAAATGTCCACAGTTAAGGAGGAAGTAAATAGGAGCAATGAGCGTTATAAAGAGAGGCTCTCTGAGCACACAAATGAATTAGCTAGAAAACTTTTGGACAAGCAAGATGTTAAAAGATTGAAGAGACTGCATATATTCGACCCAAGACACTGAGAAATTTCATGAGGTTAATTCTCAATGGAGAATAACCAATACTAAAACCCAACCGAGACCATATCTAATTATGGCTGCAAGAGCCGATTGTAGATGGAAAAAAGGGGAGAAAAAAAAAAAAAAAAAAAAGTTTACTTCTATGTTTTAAAAATAAATATATTTACATTTGAATAAATCCATATTTGTTGGTGAACACTGGTTACTCACTATCTGAATTTTCTGCTAAAACGGCACCAAATAAATTTCTTGGATCAAATGTGCTTTCAAAGCATCTCTTGAACACTGATTTTATTGTGTTCTTTGCTGTAGGTGAAGGTGGTATGTTGTCGCAATCCATTAACTCTTTATTGCTATGAATACTTTTGCTGTGGTCAGTATTTCCTACATCAACATTTGCATTATTATCTATGACTTCTCCAGGTATATCGATAAAATTGAATAAATGGGAATCTTCATCCAAGCATTTTGATATATCAACATCAACATGAAGTTTCTTTTTTGCCGACCCTAATGTGCTATTTGAATCTTTCCTCTTACTTCTTTCAACATTAGTATGTTGTGTTGATGTGGTTTGTGTGGCATTGTCAGGCTTTGAAGTTGCAAGTACAAAGTGCGCCTCAAAAGTGGAGCCATTATGTACTATGAACACTATGGGCCTTCCTGTTATCTCAAAATGTAGTTGTAGAGGTAAATTCAAAGCCTCTGCAAACGCTAGTAAAGCCTTGAATTCTTTCAGTGAGAATGTAATTGTGGTTTCTTCATCTATAGTATAACCATCAAACTCTGCTGGTTTCAGTGTAATTTGTGTTCTTATGATTTTAGTCAAGTCTGCATTGCTGTCGATGTAGTTGCGCATTACTAAACATTGCGATGATGCTTCAACTGTGACCTGGTCGTCTGAACTTTGAAAGTTGCCAAGTGCTTCAGATAATATTCTTTGTGGTGATGTTATTCTGGAAATAGTGGTAATATTAACCAATAATATGATTGGCCACATGTATTCATTACACAATAGATTATTTGACACTTATGACATCCCAGGCAGTAAAACTTTTAGATACCAGTGCTCTTACATAATATTAAAGGGATATAATTGGTAATTTAACTAAAAGATGATATCAATCAAGGATTAGTGTGTAAAAAACAGAGTACAGTTTTCTAGATTGGGTGAGATTTACAAAAATCTTGTAGGAGAATCGAGCTGTATAACAATATATATTACCTGTTAGGTACACAGTCCTTGGTGTATACTGCTTGCATAGCCTTGCAGTCCAGTATCGACACAAAATGTGTCTTCACAATGCCATGCCGGCATTTCAACTGGAATATTAGTTTACAGGATTCAGCATCTAATTTTATTTCTAAGTTTTCGACTTGTTTATCCATGTGTGCTGGAGATTTGAAAATGTTTAATGCAGACTTCATAGATATTTTACATTTAAGACCTTCGTTGTCTTCTGTTGAATAGTAGTTGTAGTTGAAGTAAGAAAAGAAGTTCTTGTTAAATTTTACCATTGCGTATGCCGATTCTGCGGAGTTTAGAGTCCGCAATAGTACGCAATCTGGTAATGATTCCAGGTATAGCTCATCTCCAAAGCGAGCTAAAGCATGCACTGTTCTTCCTAGAACTAAAAGTAAAACGTTTTAACATACTGAAACATTGTTTGTCATAAACAATTGCGATAACTGTTACCTTTAACGTTTGGGCCGGGGACGTGGCACTTCATTTTAGCTTATAATAAAATTACTATTCAGTTTTATCGAATTAAATATTGTTTTAATCTCATATTTTTGATAGTTAATGTTTACGAATGTTAAATCTATCTGCCTTCCCTCCGTATTTTTGACACTTTTACTCACACTTTTACTTTTTACCACAGACAAAGTACAAACTTCTCTCAATTTGACATTGGCATCTTAATTTTTTTCTTGATGCTACGTTACGGCAAAGGTTGACACACCAGGTAAGCCACTGTGTAAATAAATATGACTTAAAGTTAAGATAATGTAGTAATGTTGCCAGATAGACACGTATTCCTAAGGTATCAGGAATTTGATTTCTCTTTATAAATGGAATTGCTAAAAATGATATTGCTCTAAATATCGATATTTTAACTTTGAGACTTGAGTGGAATTGCAATGCACAAACATACCTGGGTCGCCAGTCACAACCCAAAACTTTAGAAATGTATTTAGGTTAGTTACTATCCATCAATAAAAACACTGAATAAGATTAACATAATTTAAATATATAATTAATACTTAAAATAAAAACTATAGTAATAAAACCACAATATCTAATATACACAATATACAAGGAAAAAGTTAAAAAATTAAAGATTATTGGGTTATTGGCGTGTGTTTTAATATGTAATTTAAATGTATTTAGTTAATCCTTTAATTTAAGGAAAATTATTGGCGGTGGACCGCTGGCCAAATTAAAGTGAATATTTGCCTCCAACACGTCAAATTTCGTGGAGTCAAGCGTTTACTCCTATGAAGTCAGGAGACAAGAAAATGCATCCCTTTTTAAGTGAAAGTTTTGTATAAATCTGTTTTGTTTTTGTGTAAAAGAGAGAGAGAGAGAGAGAGAAAGCTAAAACGTGTGACTCCGTCTATTAGTTTCTCCGTGTACTGGTTGACATTATGAGTTATGCTATTGGATGACTAGTTCACTGTCCACTACCTCAAAATCCAAACAATAACTTATATTAGAAAAAATAATAAAACGTACATACATCCAATAATTATACCATTTTTCCAGAAGGGATAGGCAGATTCCTTCCTGGGACACCTATGTTTCGCCTTGTGGATTCCTTCTTTCTTTATTCCTATTGTAATGTAATAAAATTTATTTAAATAAAATAATGCTTGCCAATAAGTTAAATGATGTTCATTTTTATGTATCTAGTGTATTCATATGGTTATTAAGTCAACGGGTTTACTGGGGAATGGGATATTAACTTTGAGGTAATAAATTGGACCCGTAGACAGAGAAAGGGAAGATACCTTGACTGGGCAGGAGTAGAAAAAAGCCCTTTTTGCAAGAAACTTTTTGTTCACCTTGTAATAATTCTTCCTAATTTAAGTCTCTTAGTTTATTCTCAATAATGTGGTCCCAGAAATAAAATCTACATTATGGCGTAACGTGCACTTATTACATAATTTTAAGTATTTGTATCTGAATGCATATTAGTCCATAATATACGTCCCACTATAGAACACGGGCCTACTCTACAATCAAGAGTACAATTGATACAATACACCACGCAAGCCGTATGTGGATTGACGGAATTTATATCCATGGAAATTCCTACAAATTCCTATCGAATGCAGGTTTCTTCTCAATTTTCATCCATCTTAAAAATCCACGGTTGTCTCTGAAAAGTCAAACGTGTGCCCTAGGATTTAAACCCATGATCACCGTGAGTATGTTAGCAGCCGCGGCTGCACCGTTACCCTAACCCAACAGGCCACCATTTTTCAAAAATCGCCATCAAATTTTAAGAATGACATACTTTTCTACATTTCTACATATGACCTTTAGTATACCACACGGATCTACTGCTTATATGTAGAGCCTTTTTGGGCAATAAAACCATTATCGCCAATTACTACCATGTACGCTGTATTCTGCTTATGGTACCATGACTATCTTGAATCTGGAGCCATTGGATTTTGGAGAATCCAATCCTGGATTCGGACATACATCGGATCATGACAGCCCGTCGCGTCGCGTCGCGTTGGCATGGTGTCGATGATTTTCAAGCAATAAAGTTGGTAACATTTATTTGGGCGAATACAGCGCCACGACTAAACTTCCATTTCACTAAACGTTCGCAGAGTACAGTTATGATTCAGGTTCTCGTTTTTATACTAGATGTTACGTTCCATTGCAGTATTATCTATGTTCAGTAATAAGATGATCGTAACGCAATGTGGGTGTGTTGCCTAAACAAGAACTTAACGCGGGAGAAAGTTCGCTGCTTGTTCTAAATAACTCGCGACAGTTTTCACTAGATATTAAATAACACTACTGACTCTTTGATTGAATAGTTTGTGAACTAAAATGGATTTAAAACGTAAGTGTTTTAATTTAGAAATAGTATATTGAAGGTATGAAGTTATTTACAGTAATTATTCTTAGCCACACATTTGTTTATCGTAGCATTTATACCGCATACTTACATGTTTCTGTTTTATAATATCTATGAATGATTGTATTTGATAATTCTGAATTACTTAAATGTCATTATTACAAGTACAGCCTCCGTGTCGTGGTCACGAAAAAACTACTGTGGAAACAGAGATCGCAGGTTCGATTCTGAAGTTCGAGTGAAATATTTGTACAATAAAAAATATCTCATTCAGATTTTATTAATATGAAATATTATGTACCTACTTGTAATAAGCAAAATATACAAACAAGTTTACAAACAAAATATCGCTGACCGCAAACAAAATTTATGATACGTGTCTTGTGTCACATATAGCAGAAACTTTGAGGAACTTTTGGTCTTACAACATCTTGGGCTGATTTTTTTTTATCAGATTTTGATTCATGCGGGAATCGAAGGCCAAACCCATTTAACGTTTCACAGTCGGTTTCTTACCAACGCGACGCGACGGCGGCGCGGCGCAACGAAGAGTAGGCACTATTGCATAGGTCATACGTACCTACCCATCTATTATTTTCATTTCCCTGTAGGAAAATAATATACGTGGATAATTATTTATGACATGAAAAATAAAAAAACATAAAACATATAATTTCCGTTTTAGAAGTATATGGGTTCGGATCCGAAAGTGGTTATTAACGAGTGGAGCCAACATTCTGATAAAATAATTATTTTAAAAAACATTAGTGTCTGTCCATTAACTAGTTCTAGGGAACGCTATTGAGCTAACGGGAACGCTTATATTAAATAACCCATAAACATGTCAAGTTTAAAAAAATCATGTCGTTTTAAGAGAACCAATATTCAAACATAAAGATCACATTAAATTCACTCTTCCAAAAAAATCTTTGAAAATTACAAAAATAGAAGGTACTTAATTATTAATGATATATTTTTCATTATTTTGTAAAACGAGCTATGCTCTGTAGTTGTTCATCTCCGTTTCATATGGGGAAGAACAATTTAGCGTGGTCCACTCCCCTTAATGCCCATTATTTAAATATGGTGTACAATAATGCCCAATTCTTAGAAGCCGATAGGATTAATCATTTTGTAAAGAGTTAAAGGAGAAACGAATTGAAAGAGAATGTTTTTTATTGGACTTCAAATTAATTTCTCCATGAACTCCGGGTCTGGGCTGCAATTATTATTATTTATTTTTTTTATTGCTATGAATGCGAGACGAGCATGCCGTTCGCCTGATGGTAAGCGATACGACCGCTCATGAACAGTAGCAAAACCAAACAACACCTTGAATTACAAAGCAATGCTTGGCATTCCACTGCGCTCGCCATCCTGAGACATAAGATATATTTATTGAAAAAAGTAGGTTTAAGGAAATCTTCGCACCGATACTAAGTTTCATAGTAAAATGGGCATTCTCCTTTGTAATCGTGGTTCGAAACCAATTCTGCCTGTATCTGTATCAGCCCATAATGCCCCACTGCCGTTACAGGTTTTAGAGTCCATCTCGCTGGCCTAGTGCGGGTTGACGAACTTTACATACCATAGAAACACAAATCGCTATGGTTTGCTGGTTTTTTCACAATGGTTTCCTTCATTGTCATTTTAACGGCAAATAGTCTAATGAGTAGAAAAACTCACCACCAGCAACTCAATATGGAGATCGAACCCAATACAGGGTAATACGAGTACAATAATTGTACTGGTATTTCTACTACTGCAGACCAAAACTCATATTTTTGTATTCCATTACCAAATAGAAATTTTATCTCTATGCAAATATATTACATCCATAATTTTAATTAATGCAGGTGCAATTTATTTGCATAGAAATTTGCAAAAGGCGATTACGGAAAGCCCAAACAAGATAGCGCCATTTTATTTATTTTAAGTTTTTATGACACAAGACAACGAAGTCAAATAAGTCATATTAAAAAAAAAAAACGTTATTGCATATATGCTAAATAAATTTTCGCTTTGTAACCGTACCGTTTTTTTTTGACCGACTTCAAAAGGAGGAGGTAATCAATTCGACTGAATTTTTTTTTTTTTTTTGTATGTTTGTTACCCGATTTCGCCGGTAATTGCGAACCGATTTTGAAAATTTCTTTTTTGTCGGAATGAATGATATACTGGGTTGGTCCCATAAAAAAATGGTGAAGATCTGATGAATATCTTCGGATCTGCCGACCAGAACTCCTCAAAATTAAACAGTCCAGCATTAATTCTTTTTGCGTTAGATTAAGTATAAGTATATTATTACAAAGGGCGAGTGAAAATGGAAAAAGGGTGGGGGTGGGGGTAGAAAATAGGTACAATTGTAATTACTCAATATCTCCGGCAGTACTTAATCGATTTAAAAAATAACTTTTTTGTCGAATAGTATTGTATATTAGGTTGGCCTAAAAAAAATATTGTGAAGACCTGATGAATATCTTTGGACCTGAAGGGCGGAACTCCTCAAAATTTAATAGTACAGCAATAATTCTTTTTACATTAGGTTCAGTATAAGTGTATTACTACAAAGAGGGAATAGAAAGGGGCGTGAGGAAGGGGCGTGGGGAAGGGGGGGAGGATATAAACAAATATCAATACTTAATATCTGCGCCAGTAAAGAACTGATTTAAAATAACTTTTCTGTAATATGTTGATTACATATTTCTGTATAATGTTGATTACATAAAATATGGTGAAGATCTGATTAATAAGTACATATCTGGAGAGCAGAACTCTTCAAACTGGGCAGAAACGCAATGATTTTTCGTCCATTAGGTTCAGTATATGTGTTTTATTAAAAAAAAGGAAGTAAAGAAGGCGTAGAGGTGAGAGGGTGACGAATGATTACCACGCATACGCACTCAATATCTCTGGCAGGTTGAGCCGATTTTAGTGATTTTTTTATCATAAAAACGAAATGACAGGTGTTTACATAAAAATAATCATAAAATCGAATAATTATCTTCGGATCCGAATACCTATTATTAATTTTTGATTCTGAAAATATAAAGGATCACAATGATTCATTTTTATATACATTAATTTCAGTTTTTATTATGTGATCGCCTTTATCATCATTACAATGCTTATGAAAACTAAAAAGTAAAAAATAAAATAATTTAATTAAAAATTAAAAGACCGACTTCAAAGTGCACTACAAAGTAATAAATAATATATATTTCATTATGCTAGTACACATTGATTAATTTTCTTAGTGACTTGACTAGCCAACAAATCTTAAATACGTAATATTTTGAAGGCGGGTCGCCAAGTGACGAACACGACGACTTACACTTAAATTAAATTTGTGTTAAATATCCTAGCGAAAACACGCAAGTTTTACACGCAATATAATTTGTCTAAACGTATATAAACTCACGCACTTTTTTTCCCAAAGGGGTAGGCAGAGATTCTCCTGGTATCAACCAGGACACCCACGTTACGCCTTGTGTGTTTTGTCCCTCGGTGTGTTTGTGGGCGAATCAATCGCCATATCGGATACAAATTCTAGACTCCGTCCTGATAACTAATGGAAAAATCGAATATTACTTTGCCCGTCCTTAATATATCAGCTCTTAATAAACACTGTTGAGCATCGGACTTATCTGCAATCGAGGGAAAGATACAAACTTAACTACTTCCCTTTCTTATATTTTCCTCACCATGATTCCTATCACTGTTAAAGTGCTTAGCAATTGTCTATAAATATAAAAGTGACTCCAATAAGTCAAAGGCGTACCATGGAATTAAAACTCTTGACCACTGTATCTTTTATCGTATCCAATTCATTATAATTAGACCACACATATGACACATAATAATTCTATTAAAATCTCAACATTGTACACGTAGGATCAATATGTTAAATTTGGTTCTAATTTACATATGGACCTTACTGAGCGCTAACGATACAGGATGTACAAGTAGATAAGGTAAAAGCACCAATAGTAGACAATTTAAGGATAAATCAAACTTAATTCTCAAAATTCAAAAAAGTTTTTCAAAAAATTAAAGTTACATTTTCTTTTACTGTTAGAGCAACATTTGGAATTTAACTATTTCATAATAATAAAATTAAGATTGCTTTATTTTATATAAAAAAATATATTTTCTTAGGATTGCCGTAGTCACTAATAGATGACAGTATAAAAAAACCAGATGCCCCAATAATAGACATCAATTGGCACCAATAATAGACATGACTATAACATCATTTTAATATTATGTGTTATCAAAAGATTATAATTTAAAATCATACCGAGCACAGATTGTGCTTTAAAATTAATTAAGTAACAAAATATATATAATATCTTCTTCTTTCTTTCAAGGACTTAAAAATTACATTATCATCAGGTGTGATCTTATTTTCTTCGTGGTAATTTTCTTCACCTGTATATCAATTTATTATTATTAGTCCTATATCAATTTCTTATTAATTATCTTTCTTATTGATTTTCTTTTTCCCATCTCATTATTCTTAGTTGATCTTAATTCATCTCATCATTTTTAATTGCTCAAACCATAATCTGAAATTAATGTATACTAGAAGTGGACATCTAGTAGACTCTAATAGTTGACACTGTCTTCTTTTAATTAGCCTAGTGTACAACAAACGAAACTCAGATATGAATGTTGTGTTCACAACATAAATAAAATAAATAAATAAAATTGAGCATCTCCAAAATGTTTGCATAAGATTCATATTTGATTTACGCAAATATGACAATCTTTCTGAGTTTCGTCTTAAGCTCAAGTGGTTACCCATACGGCTTTGTCGGAATGCTCACACTCTTTGACTTTTATATAATATATTATTTAACCCTCTCGCCCCTTCTTATCTCAAAGACCGTTTTATATTTCTTCATGATCAAGATCCCTGAGGTCATCGGAGAACCTGAAACTGAGAATACCCGTACACACCACGACATTTATGGACAAGTCATTCCCCGTACTCGCTGTTCGATTGTGGAACTCACTTCCAGATGTCGTGAGACAGGCTCGCAAATTGCCATAATTTAAATCACTAGTCAAGGAACACTATCTTTTTCACTGAACTTACACATTGTTGTGCTTTTACTATTAGCATTTTTTTATATTTATTTACTATGCATATATTTATTATATTTTATGTCTATTTTGGATATGTATATACATATACATATATGTATGTATGTTGTATGTATTTATATATATGTTTTACTTTTATTTTGTGTTTTAAAATGTTCATTTGTAGATATATTATTTTGTCACTATACATCCGAGACTGCCCTTTCTCTCTCCTGTCTCTTATCTCCATCCAAAGGTTGCCTGGAAGAGATTGCCTAGTGCAATAAAGCCGCCGATTGTACTTGTTATAAATATTGTTTTAATTTCTGTATATATTTTTTTCTGGTGTACAATAAAGTTAAATAAATAAAATAAACTACCAAGTTCACACATGTCATCTTTTAGATTTTGATCAATTTCTGGAACTAATAGTAGACACCACTAAAAATTTATACAAAAACAAGCCAAAATAACAAGGAAATGGTCCAAATAAATCAATAATGTAATATCCATATAATATCGAAACCGGATATAGCCAAAAGTCATATAATATACTAGCTTTTGCCCGCAACTTCGTCTGCACTATTAACTTTATTTACAATATATTTTATATACTTGAAAAACGATACTTCACTACATAAGATATTACGTCCTCATTTCTCCCCTGAAACTGAGAGCATTCTAAAACTCCGAATTACGTCACTATTTATTTATTAAATTATGTAGTCTATTACTTACTTTATCAACAACGATTTCCCGATTTGTCTGCACTTAAAAATCCAAAACCTAACAATTGGTCATCATTTATCTATAATAAGTAGATACTATTAAATATAAAAAAAATAATCCCTCTATAATTTATAATATAATCTCAGAACTACGCACAATTTGCACGAAACCCATATAAGTATGTTTAAAATGAAAGTTGCCCGATATTCCAACACAACCTTTCATCCTTTTCCTCCTTTTCCCTGACCCCTCCCGTAAATGTGAAACTCGTATACTCATGAAACACTTACAAAATTATAAAAAATTAAAATATTACTTTCACTGTCCAGTTCTTGAACATACCATCAAGCTCAATTTTTAAGGGATTTTTTTGTACCCACGGAACCCTAAATACTTTTTATAAAATTTCAACTCCTTCGTGCCATTTTTCAAAAATTAACGCACGCCAATTTCTTGTGATTATAATAGGTAGCTAAAATACAAATTTTCATACCAGTAGCAGGGGTTTCGATTTTGCATACATAATTACGACCCTTATTTTAAGCCCTTTGGGGCTAACTTAAGACAAAAAGTATGAAGTTATTTTTGTTTAATTGACTACATAAAGTGCCGAGTTTGAAATCTGCAAATTTCACGGTTTCGTTTTTCCATACAACACAATTTCACCCTTTTCACCCCTTTAGGGATTGAATTTCGGTGAATCCTTCATTAGTGCTGCTCTACATTATGATACGAAGCCCCGTGTAAAATTTTAAGTTCATAGCTTCAGTAGTTTCTGCTGTGCGTTGATGCAACAGTTTGGTTCTACAAAATGTCAACCCTTATTTTAACCCGTTTAGGGTTAAATTTAGAAAAATAAAGTATGCAGCTTTGTTTGGTTTTGATTGATTTACAAAAGTGCAAAGTTTGACAACTGTGGCTTTAACGGTTTCGATTTTCCATACAACCGTTTTTTACCCTTTTCACCCCCTTAAGGTTTGAATTTCCAAAAATCCCTTCTTAGTGCTACCCTACGTCACAATAGAAATCCGTGTGTAAAATGACATGTTTCCATCTCCAGTAGTTTCGGCTGTGAATTGATTAGATAGTCATTAAATTACCCTAGTATACCCTAGTCTCACAACATTTCAGCCCTTATTTTAATCCCTTTAGGGTTAATTTTAGACAAACAAAGTATGCAGTTAGTTTTACTTTAAAATGTATAACTAAAGTGCTGAGTTTGACAATTGTAACTTTAACGGTTTCGATTTTCCATACAAACGTTTTTTACCCTTTTCGCCCTCTTAGGGGTTGAATTTCCAAAAATCCCTTCTTAGTGCTCACCTGTGCCATAATAAAAATCTCTGTGGAAAATTTCACGTTTCTAGCTCCAGTAGTTTCGGCTGTGCGTTGATTAGACAGTCATTAAATCACCCTAGACTCGCAACACTTCAACCCTTATTTTAACCCTTTCATGGCTAATTTTCGACAAACAAAGTATGCAGTTCGTTTTATTTTTAAATGACTAATTAAAGTGCCAAGTTTGACAGTTGTAACTGTAACGGTTTCGATTTTCCATACAACAGTTTTTTACCTTTTTCACCCTCATAGGGGTTGAATTCCCAAAAATCCCTTCTTAGTGCTCACCTACGTCATAATAGGAATCCCTGTGCAAAATTTCACGTTCCTAGCTCCAGTAGTTTCGGCTGTACGTTGATACGTCAGTCAGTCAGTCAGTCAGTCAGTCAATCAGTCAGTCAGGTTCCTCTTTTATATATATAGAAGACAAAACCATACCGTTTGAAAATCAGTTCCTTAAGAAAAACGCTAAGAATTACGCGCATAATGGTGCGAAATCATACTGTTTGTGGTCAATTAACAAAAAAATTGAAATTTAATTCTGACAGTGCAAACAAGCTTTTGGGCATGTATCATAAATGGTACGAGGTGGCTTTAAAATTAGGAGCAATGTCATTAAAATATTTAGTTTTCTTATTAGAAAATATTTTTTCGAAAGTGTCATCTATTGGTTCAGTGTCGGGCATTGGTGCTTTTACCTTAATATCAAATTGTGTTACATTTACTTAAATTTGTTCTTGTTCGGCACTTGGCGACCCGCCTTCAAAATATTACGTATTTAAGATTTGTTGGCTAGTCAAGTCACTAAGAAAATTAATCAATGTGTACTAGCATAATGAAATATATATTATTTATTACTTTGTAGTGCACTTTGAAGTCGGTCTTTTAATTTTTAATTAAATTATTTTATTTTTCAAATTAGTTTTGGACTTCCTCCTTATGGCATTCTTAGCCAGTCATTCAAATATGTTGCAGAGAAACAACAAATTGCGTACTCGTGCGTATTCTATATAACTTACTTAAAGTAGTAAGTAATTAAATATATATTACACTGTATCAAGTCTTTTTGTTCTTCCGTTTCAATAATAACTAACACGCTATGTAGTGTAATTCAACAGTTGAGATTTGTAGGGCTGCGCACTTAAAAATGAAAAATGTGGCACTCATCCTTGAGGCTGCAAAAATAAACTTCTAATACTACCTATCTGTATCTGTACTAGCCCATATATGTCCCACTGCAGGGCACGGGCCTACTCTACAATCGAGATTACGATTGAGAGTGGTTATTATATTATTATATATTATAATATTACCTATATTAGAAGTTTATTTTTTACACCAAAAAATACGCTATTTATGCCTGAAATTTTGTCATCAATGAAGGGCTCGCAATAAATATCCGAATGACTACTCTAGAATCAATATTGTAAAACTTTGTTGAAGTTTGTAAAAATCAGGGTCTTGTTTTCACAAACTTAGAAAAAAAAACAATAATCCGGACAATAATAAGCAAAATTGCTGCTGCCGTGACGTATATCCATGTATTGGTAACTATTTTTCTCAACATAAAGACTACCCCGTGACCACGAAAGCTGTAAAGTAATGGAAACGTCGCTACCGGAACTTAAGAAATGAAAATTAAACCTAATCCGCGGCACAAACCGTATGCATATATAAATAGTTTTATTTCAATTATAATTATTAATACATAGGAATTCGGATTAAATGTTATTAAATCCGAATTCCTATGTAGTAATGTGTATGTATATTTATTTTATATTGGCTATACCAAAAATTGCATCCTAGCTTAAAAGATTTGCAGTAGTAGGCGTATGGCATGGAAAGTTTCAAAAATTCTCAGTCATATTTTTGTACAGAACCCTCAGAGCGCAATTCCGACCTCCTCTTGGCCAGTTATTTTTAGCTCGGTAATATGATAGCGCTGCTTGTGATAATAAGTGCATACTGCAGTACCGTTTAGATACCGTATCGACATATGACAGCGCCGATTTATCTTTCAGTATTCGATGCAATAAAAATGCATGATGGCCTAACCGGATGCAAACAGATGGTACTGTAGATGTATTTCTTCAGTGAATTTCAAAAATTGGTATAGGCCAGCTTGATGAATGGTCTAAGCTCTCTGAATCAAAACATAACTATCTTTTATTATGTGCAATTACGTAAGACTTGTTAATAGTTTTATTCCTGTATCTGTATCAGCCCATATACGTCCCACTGCAGGGCACGGGCCTACTCTACAATCGAAAGTACGATTGAGAGTGGTTAGGCCATATAGTCCACCACGCTGGCCTAGTGCGGGTTGGCGGACTTGCATACCATAGAAATTCTCATGAACCGCTATGGTATGCAGGTTTCCTCACGATGTTTTCCTTCACCGTTTTAGTGCGTGGTGATTGACTATCAATACACACATGACTCCGAAAAGTCAGAGGTGTGCCCTGGGATTCGAACCCGCGACCACCGTGAACATGTTGGCAGCCGCGTCTGGTCCGTTTACCAACAGGCCACCACGCACTTGTTACACAGTTTTATTCCTATTATGGATCTATTTGCTGTAGTTTCCAAATATGTGTAGGTATATAATTTGTTGAATATAATATCGCAACGTTATATGTAGAACCGAATTATACAGTATCTTCTCCAATGTTATTTGACTTGTTGCATAAGCTCTACTTTAAGCTGATCGCAATAAAAAAAAAGATTTTTAAAGTTGCCAATACAAGGTAAAAGTAATTACATTTAATTTGGAAATCGAGCAGGGTCGTGTAGCTTTTACCTTTTAGTGACATCATTTTTAAACCGGTTTTATTATTTTTTTATTATAAGGACATAAGTACAGAACAAAGAGCCTGTGTCCCATATAGTGCGCCAAGTACGACAGTCCAAGCCACTTTCGCTTCATTAATTATATCTAAGTGTCATTTTAAAACTGTATGTCGTTTGTCAGTCGAAGTATTAAAATGTTACTGTAAATTCTTTGGAAAAATCTGGTCTCTTGTGATCCAGTATTAATACTAGAATAACAACTTGCAAGCTTCTTCATAATTATTGGATTATAATTGATACCTATTTAACCTAGTGTTCACGCTCGATGTGCTAATTTAATAATCAGCGCTGTTAGTTTCATTTTTGGTTACCAATTTGTAACTACAGATTTTCACATCCGTAATTTGTTTAAACTACAACAGTTGAATAAGGTTTCGTATTATCAATATATTGTAAAATGGTATTAGTATGTCAGATAAACATGAATAGGTCCGGGGCGATACCACTGTCTCACAGAAGATCGTGAAGCACAGCTTTGATGTCACTTTCGTTCTGTGAATGAGATTGCCGGATGTGCAAGCCCCATGCAAGCCCCTTCCCTCTTCCCATCCTTTATACTTTCCACTCATCTTCCTATTTGATGGGCTGACAACACATCCATGATCCAAGCGTTATGGATGTTTCATGTTTATGGGGTCAGGAATCACTTACCATCAGGTGACCTGTTTGCTAATTTGCCAGACCTATGCAATGAAAAAATTAAATGTCTGTGCTAACTACGATCCTTTTTTGTTGATTTAATCTACCCAACAGATCTGCCATATAGTCATGGCACGCAAAGCTTTTAATGTACCATGAGAATAGTAGATATTATTATTAAATGCTCAACTACTGCCCTGCTCAAAAGCAATAAAGTATAACAGATTGACAGCTTCCGTTGTGCACTTGGTTAGACGCTGGCTGTTAAATGAGTGCTAGCGGGTTCGACATTCAGACAAATATTTGTGGCATCTACCAGCATTTTTTTTTTGTCTGGTTGTTCGTGGGACCTTAAAACCTCTTGTAGTTTCTGATATTCACGACATAAGACTGTATCCTAGCGTGGAGTTAGGACTATGTGTGTATGTGATTGTCGGGTGTACTTATTTATTAATAGCAAAATCAGTAGGTATTATCCATCTATCATCTATTACCACTGGTCCCCGAGCTCGACACCATGTGTTATGTTCAACGAATAAACCTATTCGTGTATTGTCAACTTAATGAGCAAATAAAGACAGAAATATCATTGCAAACTGAAAATCTCCCACTTTAAAAGTCGGTTATCAGTGTTTTTGTACAAAATGTGCTGATTAAGACTTATAGCTTATAAAGTAGATTAATTAATCACTAAAGAAATCAGCGCGAGCATTAACAGTTAAGCCCTAAATTAGTATGATCGCCGGAGCCTAATGCAAACAGTAGTCTGGATTTTGGATTGATTAGGAAGTTTGACCTGGAATTTTAAAGGACAAAAACAAAATGTTTTTTTTTTTTGAGAAATCATTGAACTGGTGAAATATCGGGTATTACAACTTTATAAAAAATACTGCTATAAAATATAATGTTTATTGCTTCATCAAGAACGGAACTAACAAACTTAAAAAAGTATTGGGATCTTCGGCGTGTACATTATGTCCGACACCTGCAACGTATTTGAGTTCAGCTTTAGGAAAAAGCTTTTTGATACCAGGCAAGTCAGTCCGTCTAAAAAATATACGAATTATGTTAAATACCCATATTCTCATGAAACTACTGGTTCTATATTACTGTAATAAAACAATATTGCAACAAATATCACATTCTATGAATGAGAAAGCGAAATACTCACGGAATATAATTTGAATGTTCTCCACCGATAAATAAAGTAGGACCTGGATATTGCTTCCCGGACATTTCAGAAGGAAAACTTGCTATATTAGGAAAGAATTTCTTCAAAGCATCAAGATTGCACAACCATCCTATTGTTTTGTCCCTTCTTGTGCCAATATTCATAAGGATGAAGCCAAGAGCTGCTTCGTGTTCTATTAGTTTCGACGCCATAATCGTATCTTTTGCAATAATTCTCGCTTTACCTAAATTATTAGTTGTGCTGAAGTCCACTGTTTTCATGACGTCTATCAGTTTTGGAAAGAAATCGTTCAATATTCCGGCTGTAGATACCGGCGATATGTCCACGGCTACAAGACCCGCTACTTTTGATGGCTGCAACAAAATATTGTTAATTCATGTAAGGGCAACTTACTTAAGGCTCTTGCAAAAATTTTAAAACTACATCAGCTATAAATTATTTGATAAAAACCTAAACTGATAGGGCTCCGAATACGAACATAGGTGACACTTAAAATATGTAAAAAACATTTGGTCGACACTCGATTTGTAAATGGAATCGTTTACCTCCGTCAATGCGAGAACCATAGCCGTCCTGCCGCCCATACTGTGTCCCACCACAGTGGCTTTGCTTATGGATAAATTACCCATCAATTTTGAGACATCCGAGGCTAGATCTATATAAGTGTGGGAATCGCTGTGGGGGCTCTCGCCGTGGTTGCGTGCGTCTACAGCCACCACCATCTTCTTAGTACTAGCGAGGATCTTCTTACACATACTGTCCCAACTCCTTTTAGATCCCAATAACCCATGGAGAACGAGCACGGGAAGACTATCTGATTTCGCTCCATGGATTTTGTGAACTAAGTCAACTGCGGATCTTTTGAAAACATTGTTTATACTCGGGAATTTAAAACGCACGTGTTTCAATAGTGTATTCATTCCATGACATTGACTTTGGCAGTGGAAGTTAATTTTTAAATACATCATAATAGTTATTGACCTGTTTGGAAGAACGAAGCCGTAAATGGAACTTTGTGTAATATTTCATCAGCGCTTTACGGATGTTGTTAGTAAGTACGCGTAATATGTATAGTATTGTAGGTAATCATTATTGCAGTAGCAGCTGTATACCCAGAACATTTATGGTAAAAGATCATTACATTTAACTGTTTCTTGTAATAACTTTCTGAACGATAAGGACACTGAGGCTAATGTATTGAGACTGACGATGAATGTGTCTGAATGCTAATGTCTTTTATGCAGACACATCGTTGCCCGCGATCTTGAACTTGTCTCACAATAAATGTCCATTTAATATGTGTAGGTCATTGCACGGACACACATGATTGGAATGTATAACACATTTTGCGGTTAAAACAATAGGTTTACCACGGTAATATTGTTCAATATAAAGATAAACTTGGATTATCCATCTACGTAGATCCTTAAATGATATCGAGCCAGATTATTTTATGAACTGTTATTTGTTTTTTGTGTCCATCCTTTTTCGAGAATGCAATAAATTAATTATGACTAGTTTTTAAAGCCTCAGATGACAATGAAAATAAACATGTCAAAATTTATAGTATTTTTACCAATGATTGTTACATTTATTTTGGACGAAATAATGCTCAATTCAATTCAATTAATAATTATGGCAAAATAATTGTTTCTATATATCAAATTTTAATCTTCATGGGTCAGAAACATGTCACAAACTATTTATACTCAGCGCCGCTGCTTCAATTTAAAAGTGGTCTGTGATTGATAATACAACACTGGAGAGTGAAACACATAGCTGAAGATTGTGGTTCTATTGGTGGGATGCATTTTCAATATGCAATATACCCAGAAGTCACGTAAGTTTGAAACCTTTAATCTAGCATGAAAATTACATAGTGTAAGTCATCAACTTTATAAAGTTTTAAGAATTTGCCTCAGTTTTTCAAATTCTTCTTTTCACTCGATAAATCCACTAACAAAACAATGATATGCAAAGTTGTCCGTATGAATTTCATGATGATCCAATGAATATATTCTAATAATTTAAAATCGAAATCTGGATGAAATAGAGTATTAACCTCACATATTCTTATCAATAAATAAAACTGATGAAAATAATAATAAAATTAGAATTGAAACCACCACATTTACCACTTGGCGGGTTCGCTTTCCGTTTCAGACTTTTTACTTTTGCTATGAATGGCGAGACGAGCATGCTGATGGAATTTAAGCTGTTTGGTTTTGGCATCACCTGATGGCCTCTCACATATGATATACTTATCACCAGTAATTAAATATATAATCATAATAATTAATAATCTAGAATACGATTGAGAGGGAATACTCATAGTATAGTATAGTGAGTGCGTGGTGGCCTGTTGGTAAACGGACCAGATGCGGCAGCCACTGTTCACGGCGGTCGCGGGTTCAAATCCCAGGGCACACCTCTGATATTCTGTATTGATAGTCAATCACCACGCACTAAAAACGGTGAGGGAAAACATCGTGAGGAAACTTGCATACCATAACGATTTATAAGAATTTCTATGGTATGTAAGTCCGCCAACCGGCACTAGGCCAGCGTGGTGGATTATATGGCCGAACCACTCTCAATCGTGCTCTCGATTGTAGAGTAGGCCCGTGCCCTGCAGTGGGACGTATATGGGCTGATACAGACTCATAGTATCCCGGAGTCCGGATGAATACTAGTATCCATTTGTTTATATTATTTAAATATAGTTATATAACATTAATAATATTGTTAATATGTCAACTTGTTATAAAAATTTAAATCAAAATTTCAAGGCTCCGATAATTTACAAATTAATTCGTAATACCTGCTTTTAGTAAGAATATAATGTCTCCTTTATAAGATAATGCATGTGACTTGTTAACATCCTAATAATCGAATTGAGGTGCTGTGCAAACAGAGCAACTTTCGTTGAAGAAACTATCAACATTTTAATCATTTTCGGTAAATTTGCCAGTTGCAGCAACAAAAAGCCCAGTTAACAGTTGCCAGTTCCGATTGTAAATAAAGTTTTCAAATGCGTCACAGGAACGTCAGAGTGTGAAGTGTGAACACCACAATACCATAGCGCTGCGAGGGGTGTGGAATCGGTCGACGCGTTGCGATTGCCGATTGGGGAAACCAGCAACTTGACAGCAACAACTTTGACAGTTGTTAGTTGCGTCAATTTGAAACTGATTTTGCCTTCGAGTGCAGCAACTAAAATCTGATGTCGATTATCAGACCTCACACCAGGGTTGCTAGATCTGCGTAGTTTTAATTTTGTTTCGATGAATGGTGATATGAGCATACCATTTGCAAAACCAAACAACGCCATGAATTACAAAGCAATGTTTGACTTTCATTGCGCTCGCCATCCTGAGACATAGGATGTTAAGCCTTCTTATCTTAAAGACCTACCACCATTATAGTTTCTTTAATTATGTAAACAGCTAGTTGTGAGTTGCCGTAATATGGCGGTCAAACTTGCTATGTCTCCATAAATAACATTATAACAACACCAGTATTCTAATTACAATATACATTTTATTCTGTACGCATTATGCTTATAAAGACTCGTCATCTAGATACTATATAAAATATGTGCGTGTAATTTTATCGTTGGCGCACCTAAAGAATTCATAAATAAATAAACATGAACTTAACAGCAGGACGGTGAGCGCAGTGTAATGCCAAGCATTACTTTGTAATTCATGTTGTTGTTTCGTTTTGCTATTATGCATGAGCAGTCGTATCGCTTACCATCAGGCGAACGGCATGCTCGTCTCGCCTGATATAAACAACATGAATAAAAAAAAAAACACGAGGTACTTAAGTAAGTCTGTATTCTGATGATGAGATGTTTAAAGATTAGTTGTGTGATTTACTTGTGTGAGGAACAGACTGCCAAATCGTAGTATCCGGGTCCAATGTGACCCTAACATAGATCGAAACTCTTAAATTAACGTAATTTTAATGCATTTAAATGCAGACTGTGTCATAGGAGCGATCTTAATTATAATACCTATTGGATCGGTATAAAATAGCTAATGTTAACGCAAAGAAACAGATAATTGACACAAGGATTAGTCATGAATTATATAACAAGTAATTAGTATCAAAGCTTCTATTTTACACGTCATTCTATTCCTTCTAATGACTTCCTTCATTATTCAATAAGACATGACGCGATTACATGTAAATAACTATAGATCGAGTTGTCATTGCCATCTTTCATTTATTTGGACCGTCCTACATCTTGATAACCTCTTTAGAATTTCTCCTTCCCATTCGCTTTTGTAATTCTACTAACCCTGCCTTTTACAAAGGGTCGTTAGAAGACAACCACAGTATTTTCTGCCTGTTGTAAAAGGCTAACCGGTCCTTTGATGCACTTCGATACAGTGGGAACTCACCAAAAGTTACACAGAAAGGGCGGCTTCACCCGTAGCCTCAGTAAATCTTATGGATCAAGAGCCCGTGGCCGCCACACTTTCTTCATTTTATAAAAGCTGAAATTTTGTATGCGCATGCCTCTGAGATAGGCATCACACGATCAGCTAATATGAAATTCCGATAATGGTTGCTTTGGAAGTTATCAGCTCCAATGTGTCTGGCGAGATGCATTCGAAATTCGCGTAGAACATTTTTAAATACGCAGAACTCATCATAACGGTTTCCCTAGCGGTTAAAGCGAGCGTTTGTAGGCTATGAACGGGAAATTGAGTAAAAATTTACTAATTGTATGCAAGAAATATGTACACAGCAGAATTTACAGAAATATTGTTTTGTTACTACTACTATAAACATAAGTTGGTCATGAATTGAAGTGGTGATGGATTCGTTTCACCAGCTGATTCGGCAAGTTTGCTTTAAAATAAATTACGGTGCAAGCTACAACTTGTATCTACAAATAGCTATGATTTATAGGCTTTTATCGATTTCAAATATGTATTTTATTATGAACTTGATATAAACATTGCTTATAAAATGATAATTCAATGAGCCGATGTATATAATGAATTCATTTCATAAACGTTAGATATAACTTCCAGATTTGATGAAAAACTTTTGGAAATTCTGTTCGTTTTTGAGAAATTCGAAGTTTTCTATAGTTGTATTGGAGATGTGCCAAGCTATGATGAGTTTGCAGGCACCATCTTTTTCTATACAGTACTCCAAAGGCAGTTCTGACGATGAACTCCGTTGAGGGTAGAAAGTGTAATCGGTCATTACTCTGAGTCCACACTCCATTATGTTGTCCGGCAGGCTGCGTACAACTCCTGCGAACATACAAATACAAATGATTTAACATGCAGCATGCAGTATAGTACAACGCGACTGGCAAGACTAGTCAGAGCATTTAAGGAAATTATTAAATTGGGAAAACCATTAACATTTGAAGTAACATCCTTTCAAACAGACGAAATGAGATAATATTTTAGGTCCTCTTGCTTACATCGATACCCTAATGCTGGAGGCTATGAGTCATCAGTGAAACAATCCTTCGCGTACGATGTTGTGCCATCTGGTTCGGTTTCAGCGGCATGAACCGTTTCAGCCACTTTCATGTTGAGTATGGTGGAGATCTGAATCTGATCCGTCCAGCGCTTTGGGTTCCTGCCTCTTGATCTTTTGCCCTTTATTCGCCCGGTCATTATCAGTTTTTGGAAATTCTCGCTTTGTTTTTGGGCGATAAGCCCAATAGTGCCAATTTAGTGTACGTTTACCGCGTGTCTCTAACATCCGGTATAAAATAATAGATTGCTGTCATGTACCAAACAATTGATAAACCACATTATTAAACAAATAAAAAGGCTGTCAATTACGTTGTCCGCTTGTTATATGAACATTAGTTGCTTCCGCCTTAGTTTAATAGTTTCAGCTTCTTCAAAAATAATAAGCACAACCCCATCGTTTATAGTTTTTTTATGTACTAGCACAACAAATTAACTTCGAACAATACAACTGATAGAGCAAAGCAATCTTCGGCGATACAACCCGGCGGCCTATAAGAAAAGAATCATGCCGGCGACAAGCGCCCACACATATCGACAACGCAAGCGCTCTGCTCGTCATAACATCAACAATGTCATAAAAATGTTCCTCGTTATTTCGTGTCGCTGCCACGTTGGCGACAAAGTTTTCAGACAGACGCCAACAAATTGTTGTTGACATAGTACGTAGACCTACGTGTCGGCGGCTATGGTCTTTGAATCGGACATTCAAGCTAGGGCTTTCTATTATTGTTTACAATGTTCTCTACCTGACGAGATATGAATATCTTACAAATAACTTCATCCACCAAAAATATGTTGCGACGGCAAAATATTTCACATCGGCTTTTTGTGTACAATGTGTTAACATGGCGGTCGAGCCGATCATTTAATTAATAATTACGTACATTCTACGCACAATAACACAAGGCCACATATAAGTACCATCCAGAAGTTTCCTAAGCTTGTTTTTATCTTCAATAATAGATGTAATTATTATCAAAATGCCATTACAATTTACAACCTGAAGTACATACTGTTTACAATCGTACTCTAATTCGCATAATTTTTGTTTAATTTTAATCTTATCAATCTAATCAGTGACAATGGGGCCCATTCGCACGGGCGCTATTTCAACGCGCGTTAAAAAAAACGTTGAAATGAAACAAATGTGAATCCATTAGTTTGTTCACACGAAGGCGATTTTAAATTGCGAGGCTTTTTTATGGAGCGCTGTCGGATTTTAGACGTTGAACGCTGGACGTTAAATGTTCATTTCATATGAATATAAATATTTGGGACGGTAAAAAACCGTCAAAGTCGACGCTTTTTAAGCGCCCGTGCGGATGGGGCCTTGTAAATGTAAACAAAGTGGTCTATGACAGTGCAAACCTTTTATAAAGTAGATACGGTAGAGCCTTAGACGAGCATGTTATTACGATGGTATAAGTACTGATGTTTCAATACAGTTCGTATATTTCAAAGCATATCAGTCTAGAGTCATGTGTAGAGAGTGAAATGTAAGGCAAACCACTTTGTGTGGAAGTTTTGGTTTTAAAAATCTCTTACGAGTTGCCCAAGACTGGACTCTGTTTCTGGTAGAGGCCGAAATACATAGGCAGGCTCGTCGAATATCTCAAAATGTGGAATCTACATATTTTCCACCCTTCCTATAATCCTGAGTCCTTCCGCCGTAGTGTGAAGAGGCATCTTATCGGGCCGGCATAATTGTATCGATTAGAATGGGACTGCCGTCTGATGCCAATCGATACTCTGCCTGGACGGCATTTGCGCTTAACATCAGGTCACTGCTATGCCGGGCCACAATAAAAAAGTAGGTAAATAGTAAATGATATACCATTAGTGCAGGTTTGGTTGATAAGGCTTTTAGGGACGCTCTTGTACTGCTCCAGCGTGTTGTTGAAGGTTGTTTTGAGGCACAAGTAGTCGTCTTCGGTGTACTCGATGCGCCGCTGCGTCGGTATCGTCTCGTACTTGATCACTGAGCTGAACGCGCACGGGTCACGTCGAGATGCTATCTGTTAGAGAAGCATCACTTTTAGTCATAGGATCCACTGCTAAATATAAGTCTTCCTCGAGAATTTGTCAAGCAATTTGTTGAATGTGACGTTTGTCAACAAGATGCTTCCGATCTTTAGCAGGTCGTTTATCTGAAGTGAGTTTAACACATCGCGGGAAATTGGTTGTTTGTTAGCGTTGTTTATAAAAAAGAGACCCCAATGCAAATGGATAAATGATAGTAGTCAATATCGATGCAGATATGTTTCATTATATTGTTATCTGGTAAAAACTGCGTCGTTGTAATAAAGGGGTCAAAAATATTAGAGTATTATAGTATAGCTTTTAAATGCTACATACTATGACTCTATTATGATGTATACGAAATAAATATTCCTTTGTAAGTTTTTGTGATCTAAGGTCTTACTGGTATTTCAAATAAAGGAAGAGGTACAATGCTAGAATTCACGCAACAGTATTTCTTCAAACTCAAACTTGACAGCCTTCGTAGCGCAGTTGGTTAGACGCCGCCTGTGAAACGAGAGGCCGCGGGTTCGATCCCCGCACCGAGAGAAATGTTTGTGTGGCCCACAAATATTTCTTCCGGGTCTGGGTGTTTGTGAGACCGAAAAGTTTCTCGTAGTTCCTGATACCCACGACACAAGACTCGATCTTAGTGTGGAGTCAGGACTATGTATGTGACTGTTGGGTGTTATTATTATTTTTTTATTAAACTTTTATACAACTGGAATGCTAAAAGCAGCTAAATCGACCAGAAAGGTGAAGGCTGGGCGTAGCAATGTCCTTGGCCTACATTCGTAGTATAAAGTAACCTTGGCCATGTGCGAGAAAGGGTTATCATTCCCTACACTGTAAAGGGAATTTTTTTTCGAAACTTGTTTTCCTTTACCTTAAAATGTAATTAAAAATTACCTTTATTTGAGACAGTTAAAATTTACTTTGATATCTTTAATTATTTTTTTATTTAGTAAGCATTCCAGCTATACGAAGGTACAATAAATTCGTAATTCAAGTATTTAGACACACTTCTTGAGCAGTCTGCGAAAATCTTAACACCTCCAATTGGTCGTCGTATAGGTATTAAAATAGTTTATTTACAATACAACAGCTACAGTTAGAAATCAATAATCCACAAAGCATTATATAACGCAGTAGAATACTCAACGTGTCGGTTCATTGTAGACTATAATTTTCTTCACACACAAAGCATGTTAAAGATCTACTTGTCAATTATACACGTCCTTCTGACGTGAGATGTGAATATCACTTCTGGAGCACTCAAGCAGATTGCTATAATATCACGTATTTGATAAGGCATCGTACATTGAAATAAAATTATTATTTACGGATTTTATCGCGGATTTGGTTTAATTTTACATTTTTTGAGTTCCCGACGTTTCGATTACTTTACAGCTTTCGTGGTCACGGGGCGGACTGAGGTATTAGACGTCCGCTCTGTGACTGTTACAATTCAACTACCCTTATTTTACAATTATTAATTTAATTTAAAAAATTATTATAAAAAATTAATTTAAAAAATTAATTAATAATTACGTAAATAATAATTTTATTTCAATGTGTAACATTCGCGTAAATATAAGAAACCATTAAGGCATCGTACATCAAACTCGATTTTTTTTTATTATGTACTTTTATTATTATGTCTTTTATATACTGTAATTGTTTCTTTATGAAGTTCAAAAGTGATTTTAAAAAAATTGTCTTAATGTGAATGATTAAATATATTAAAATGCTCCTTCTAAGTCTAACTATAACATAATACCCTATTGCTATAGGTTCGAGAAAATTTAAGTAAAATTTATTTACTTTAGAGTAAAATTGTTATGAATACAGTTAATTAAAATGCTTGTAGGTATCGACCGTTTACCAAATCTCTACGAATATAGAGATTCAAGCGTTGCCAAACTAGGAAGCCATTTTTTTTGTTGAGAAACGAGTTTTTCTAGTCAGTAATATTTCTTATGAACAGTTCTTATGATCTGTATTGATACTCTACTCTTCATATTTAGTAGGTATGATTTAGGTTTTAGAATATATATATAATAAATGCAAAGATTACGTTATTATAATAGAACGTCGTGTCAAATAGGGTTAGGAAAGTTAGGAAAGGTTGATATCGTTTATATTAATTCTTACTAGGCACAGCAGCATAACAATACCACATAGTGATATGATTCATACATAAAGTAACGCCTTTATTTCCACAGGGGTAATAGTGCCGTCCACGTATTCCCAAGACGACATAGGGACAAAAGTTAAGTTAAAGACGATGTAGTAGCCAAAATTGAGAAACGAATGGTTCGGTGGTTTAGCCATGTTGAAAGGATGAATGCAAAGAGAACGAAAGAGATATATGGTGCAAATATGAGTGGTGACGCCGGCTGAGGATATCCCAGGAGGTCCTTCAAATATCAAATATAATCAAGGGCAAATGAAAATTACTAGTAACCAATAAGCTTGTTTGAGGAGATTGATGTCAGTTGATAAAGCAAAACAGGTGTGGAAGGACTATAATTGGCATTCTATAGTCTCTTGATACCTGAATATTAACAGTAAAATATCAAATTATTTACATCACTGAGTAGCTAAATGCTATGTCTTTTTACGAATAGAATGCGGTTTCTTTGATGTTAGAAGCCCCCGTGATTAACAATTTTATGATTTGGTCTACTAGTATAAATATTTTTACCGTCGCGCCATACTATTTTTAAGAATATTAAAAAAGATGGTTGCGCCGGAGGTTGCGGTGTCAGTCCCACCGCGGATAAATATTATGAAGCATGGGAAAGCGAGTACCTAGAGTACCTCTTAGAGTATTTATAAACTAACGTCTATTTTTCCGAAGGGATAGGGCAGTGCCATTCACGTTTTCC
Source organism: Hyles lineata (assembly GCA_030180105.1). Classification (NCBI taxonomy): domain Eukaryota; kingdom Metazoa; phylum Arthropoda; class Insecta; order Lepidoptera; family Sphingidae; genus Hyles; species Hyles lineata. The sequence goes on along the minus strand of JARJEE010000027.1, from coordinate 4,589,283 downwards.
TATCACGATATACGGACAAAAGTTAAGGTTAAGACGATATAGTGACCACTGAAAACCAGCGCTGCGCTGTGGATCGCGTCGCAATGTCACGGTCATATCTATGACGTACAAACTCTATTTTTATTTCCTTTTTGGTGTAAGTGGGTATATAAATTTATGTAAAACGAGTGTGTGCGTTGTCTTATGTGACTAATAAATGAGTTTTCTTTCTTTCTTTCTATAATATAGAGGGAGCTCTATCATACATTTGCGTCTTCAAAAACGTAGATATTTTCTTGTTCGTAATATTGGTAACGATCCTACGAGTATAATAGTGATAATAGTGAACATTTTAAATAATCATTTAACAAAAAAATTCTATAAATTCCTTTGAAAATCGAGAGTATATTATATACTATCCTTTTAAAACGTGGTTAACTGGAATTAAATAGCCCTAAACTATTTATTTTTATTTTTTTTTTCCAAGTAATTTATGCATGTTGGACAATCTGTCAACTATCAGCCAATAGAAGGGCAGAAAAAGGTGGCCCGGTACCACCATTTTATCTACGTTTTTGAAGTACCGGCGCTCTCTCTATATTAAAAATACTCTAAGTACCTACTATAATAAATACAAAAATATATACCAAAGCGACTACAATTAATCTCATTATGTAAGTGCATCGATGTGAGATGGCTCCGTCTCGCCGGTAGAGACATTATGTGTGAATAATTGTATAAGGCTATGCACTGGTGAATCTGAAAGTGCGACACGCTTGTGTATGTAGCATTTTAATAATATGATGAAAGATGAGTAGAATGAAACGTGAGAATATTGACAGATATAGAAGGTGTTGAGTGAAAAAGATGACAAATGAAATTATTAAAGATGGAAAGAGTTCGAGGATGAATGATTATCATGTATTAGCACGGAAGGATGAAATAGGAAAGAACTGCATGATAGACGTTTGAAGATGGTTGTTGTGGAAGATGAGAAAAACGCACAACGTAAAATTTTTCAAAGCCGAAATTACGAAGATGATTTCATAAGGAAGAATTTCTCATCAATCCTTGTGTTCTTTTAACCTCAACCGTACAATTCATGGGAATTGTACGGTTGAGGTTAGAGGTTACAATACATATGAATGTATTTCACTAGAACGTTTTTTTAACTACTGACCTAACTTGTTATCCTAGTAGATACGAATATTCAGGTGGTAGGTATGTATCATGGCCTCTTGGGTAGGTATCTACGGAATGTCTATTTCTCCCGCCAAAGTTGTGCACTAATGTGTTCTGATATGGTCCCGGTTTGAAGGACGTTTAACCCAGAGCAACTATTGGACAGATTTAAAACCGTATTTCGCAAGCATTGCTTTGTATTCATGGTATTGTTTGGTTTTGCTACTGTCCATGAGCAGTCGCGTCGCTTTCCATAAGGCGAATGTCAATCTACTACCACAATGAGGAAAATATGATTTCAGTGTTTGAGAACGGATAATTGCCCGTTTGTAATTGACGTATGTCTTTAGTCGCAGTACTCCGTATACATAGTAATCGCCCTAATGCTTGATAATGATAAGATACGCTACCGCGATTTGTCAAATCATCTTCATTAACAGCACGAACTCCTCATAATGTGAATGATACCTGGTTATTTTGAAAACACAACATTCCTTGATAACAGGATTCGCAGAATTGTTGCTGAAAAATAATAAAATAAGTGATGAAGCCTGTTTTAGGCAGCGTTTCAACTTAGCATAGCATAGGGTCCACATCTGAATGTAACTTGGCGATATGCTTGCCCCCTATCACTTGGAAACGAACGCACATGGCGTAAAATGGGTGTCCTGGTAGCGCCTCTGCCTACCCGTTCTGGTAAAAGGCGTGAGTTTATTTATGTGATAAAGTCCAGGACGAGTACCAATTGGCAGTAGACTAACTTATTTTGCCAATGGAAATAAATATGCCTGTCTTCTAAATTACTTCTTCACGATCAGATTATCTTTATCAGACTATATACGTTTCATTGCATGGCACGGACCTCCTCTACAATCGAGAGTACGACTGAGAGTGGTGAGGCTGTACAGTCCATCACGCTGCCTAGTGCGGGTTGGCAAAATTTTACACACCATAGAAATTCTTCCGAATCGTTATGATATGTAGGCTCCTCACGATGTTTTCCTTCACCGTTAATGAGCGTGGTGATGGACTGTCAATACACACATGACTCCGAAAAGTCAGAGGCGTGCCCTGGGATTTAAACCTGCAACCACCGTAAACACGTTGGCCGCCGCATCTGGTCCATTACCAAAAGGCCACCTCGCACTTAATATTATAGTATTAATATTATAGAGAAGATGGAAACAATTAGTCAGCAAGCTTGTAATAATGCATTAGAAATTCGGTAATTCTGACTATCGAAAATCCATATTTTTTTCATTACGGACACGATTATGTAATTATTGATTAGATAACACTTGATAATTACGTTATTAGAGTATGCATCGGTATAAGATAATTATCTCTGTCGTCACAATTATGCCTGTTAGAAACCGGATATACACTGGCTGATTCTCAACACGACAAACGTGTATGGGTTAATGACGCGTTTTTCACCATTCATCTATAATTATTCTATACCAATGGTGTACAATATGGATATGACGTATAAACATTAAATAGCATTGCTGTCTTGGTTCGTTTGGTGATTGACAAAAGGAAGGCCAAACACCCCTCATCTATGTTCTTCACTCGTCTTCGATTTTTAAAAGCTAGTATCGCAGTGGTCTTGTTATTATTATTAATAACTTATTATCATAAATTATTACATAAATGAAGTGCTCCCCATTCAACTAAACTATTATTTCCGTATAATCACTATATTGTAAACTATAGTAAACTTGTTTTGAAAAGAGCAACGTTAAAGTTTCTTGCTGGTTTAGGACAGTTATCAAATCCACCTCCTGTAGGAAACAGGAGTTCTGAATATTAAGAATCAAAGTCTCTTTACAAATAGGTTTATACAAATCATTCCTCGCCTTCCCTAAGGATATCCATGGCGGCATGTAAGTCAACATCCAGTAACTTTTTTTATCCTTTCTCTACTACGCTCCCGTTAATTTCTAGAACATTCGCATTACCATAGAGGTTATAACCATCTAATTTAGAGGCATAATGTATACAATTACATAATTCACAATATTTCTCATCTAACAAAAGTAGTATATATGAAGCTACTGTGTTAACTTGTTTTTCTGGTTATACATGACCTTCAGAGGAATATCGTAGACTCATATATAGCAATAAACTTATTAATATTCTGACTGATGAAAAACTATGTTACAAAGGCTTTTTGTATACAATTTTTTCATAAAAGTCAATTGCGAATTACGCTTCCGTATATTTTTTTCATGTGCGACACCAAGTTCATAGAACAAATGGTGGTGTTACTAAATAAGTGGTACTTATGTTTTTAAAATATCTTCCTAACATTGACTTATCGACCTAAATCTTTGTTACAATCATATTTTTTATATTTACCACACGAAATATTTTTTTCTCCTCCAACGGTGATATTCTAAGTACCGGATTGTACCTGCGTTTACGGCATTTTGAGAATAGAGCAAGAAAAGGGCGGAAGAACATCCACAACTTTAGTGGCGCAGTTAGTTTTTTTATTGGTATTTTTTTTGCAGGTGTAAAATAAAAACCGGCCACGTGCGAGTCGGAGTCGCGCACGAAGGGTTCCGTACCATCATCTATAAAAGAAAATCTTAAAAATCACGTTTGTTCCTGTTTATTCAGATCAAGTTAATATTGCTTAACATTACGTTGGTTGTACGGGAGCTCCTTTAATATTTACTTTATTTTTATTTAATTATTTATTTTGAAAGTTAACATACAAATAAATATTCTGTGAAAATTTTAAGCATCTACCTGGTACCGTGATTAATTTTGAGCAAAAAAATACGAAAAAAAACCACGTTTATTGTATGGGGAACCCTTTATATTTTATTTTTTTTTATTTTTAGTATTTGCCGTTATAGCGGTAACGGAAATACATAATTTATGAAAATTTTAGCTTTCTAGCTATTGCGGTTGATGAGCCTGATGACAGACAGACGGACAGACAGACAGACAGACAGCGGAAGCTTAGTAATAGGTCCCGTTTTGACCTTTAAGGTGCGGAACCCTAAAAATCGGCCCACATCGCACCAAATGCAATATATACTTTTTTCAAATAAATTTTACACAAAATAGAAAGTACAAGTGTTAACTTGTCAAAAAAGTATGTTGTGGCCTGTTAGTAACGCACCATGTTTACGGTAGTCGCCGGTTCAATTCCCACGGCATACTCCTGACTTTTCGGAGTCATGTAGGTATTGATAGTGAATTACCACGCACATTAACGATGAAGAAAAACATCGTGAGGAAACCTGCATACCATATCGATTCGGAAGAATTTCTATGGTAAGTAAAATATGTCCGTCAACTCGCACTTGGTCAGCGTGGTGGACTTTATGGCCTAACTCCGCTCAATCCTACTCTCGATTATAGAGGAGGCCCGTGCCCTGTAGTGAGACGTAGTATGGATTGATACAAATACCGATAGAGATACAATGTTAACGTAATTAAGATAACCTATAAAATGAATGTAATGTTGACGTCATCTAAATAATCATCCATCAAAATGATCATGATAATTAAATCTTAAAGCCATTAATGTAGGGTAATGTAGATATATTAATTATTATGTAATGTATACTCAGGTGTTATTAATATTTGCCGTTTGTTAAATAGGACTCCGAAGTCGCGTCAAGAATAGTTTAATGTCAAACTCTGTACTATGTACGTAATTTGTTTGTTGAAAAATTGTTCAGCAGTTTTGAATGTAGAATTTTCGTAAACTCTATAAGGCCCATTACATATGGCATGATTTTGTCATAAACTATTAAAACCATTATTTGTATAAATTCAATGGAACGACAGAAGGTAAAAACGGTATAAGGGACCAATATCCTTAATCAGTTATTATTAGACTTGCAACGAGTAGTATATTCGGCAGTATACCGAATACCGAATATTCGGGGAGGCCCCTGACCGAATAGTCGAATATTAGGCAAAAGTATTCGGCTGAATTTTAGCGCCAAAAACTTGTACAGACGTGATTGTTTCGCGCTGCTTTGTTTTGTAAAGTTTATTATTAAGCGTTAAGTACAGTATATTGTGCTATCTTAGTTTTGATATGTTGGTAAGTGTGATAGTGTGAAATTTAACAAATAAAAAGTTAGTATTTCTGCACCATAACCTTCCCCTTCTAAATGTTGATTATGAAAATAATTCAAATGCATAGAAAAATTCTGAACTTGTTTAATACAGAAAATGATTAAATTATGTACCTGTTTTATGTACCAATGACTACTTAATAAATGATTATAAAAGAAATGAGAACCTTACCCTTCTAAATTTTGATTACCACAATAATTCAAATACATAAAATCCTCCATTTTTCCAATTCACAAGATGATTATGTACCTATGTTATGCACCAATGGCTCCTTAAATGATTATAACAGAAATGAAAATATGAATATATACGTAATCAATCGATTTTAATTTTTCAATTTACCAATTATTTCTCTATGACAAAATATATTATTTAAGTATTCGGCATTCGGCCGAATAATATGTAGATATTCGGTATTCGGCCGAATATAAGAAAAGCAGCCGAATAGGCCGAATACCGAATAGTAACCGAATATTCGTTGCAAGTCTAGTTATTATGTTAAATGTTCAATTATTAATCCCATCTCGATTTTTAAGTAGATCGTCAGATGACCGTGATAGAGTTACAATTAAAATATTTTCTAATGAGTAAGACACTATTTATATAGTATTTTTTTATTTTTATTTATTTGTTTGCTTAATTCCTTTCTTTCTCATATACTTTGCAATTACGAACGTAATACTTATTAAATATATTATTAGTTTAAATAAATTCTAAAAAAACGCGACAGCTCGCCACAGTAAAAGAGGAGTCAATATAATAAATTATAAATTGCTTGGAGTGGTGCTGCATTCGCACGTTTATTAGGAACATCCGCCGGCGAAGTTGTCACATCGGCAATATCAGCGTACATAATATGTTATTTTGGATCTTATAGAATCCTTTATATTATAAAGGAGAACAGGACTTTGTTTTTTCATGATCTCATAGAGCCAAGGTTCTTTCTCCACGTACTAACTGTACAAGGCCTTACTTCACAAATCCTATGCCTTAGTCAAAATATCGCATCTTTAGAATTAAACTGACCGAATCCAAAAAAAAAATAGAGTGGATAGAATAGATCTTATTTTACAAATCTGTAAAAAACGTTTCCCAAAAAATAAGATTTTTTAGTTAGGCGATATGTGGCGTGTTAATTTCGCTACATTCCCATAGGTGTGAGGTGAAAAAATCACCAGTGTTGTGTCGCGGCCCATGGGTATTAGACTATATGAGAGACTTTATAGTCTCACAAACACCCATACCCGAAAGAAATACTTGTGGTTAACCCAAATATTTGTCTCCGTGCGAGGATTGAACCCGTGGTCTCTCCTTTCACAGACAGCGTCTAACGAACTGCGTATCGGAGGCTGTCAGATTGAATTATTTAAATTGTAATTGACGGCCTGCGTGGTGCAGTCGGTAAGACGCCGCCTGTGAAACCTGAGACCGCGGGTTTGATCCCCGCACCGAAGGAAATGTTTGTGCGACCCACAAGTATTTCTTTCGGGTCTGAGTGATTGTGAGACCGTAAGTCTCTCGTAGTTCCTGATACCCACGACACACGACACTATGTATGTGACTGTTGGGTGTTATTTATTTATTTTATTATTTACCTCTTGTCCATTGCACCGGGGTGCAGATAAGCGCTCGTTAAACAAGGTAGTGGGGACACTTGTGGTCGGGTATTGTATGATGCCATTGCACAATGTCCAGTAGCTGTCCCGGATGATGTATGACCGGGATGGCTGGCCTAAAGTGCTCACGGTTACAGCCGTCGTGCCCAACCTGCTCGGTGTGGAAAAATATTATATTAGCAACTGTGTTTTGTTTTTGTGATTTTCTCGGTATCGTAGTTGTAGTACACGGTAAAGTTGCAACGCTTTGGTCTTGAGTTCGAATCCCTGGTCGAGCAAAGTGATAGCTGGATGTTTTTATTCCATAACTGCCCGGGGTCGGGAATTTGTGCTCGATATGTCGATAATTGTTCCCTATCACATGGTGGGACGGATCACGGAACACACAAGGCGTAACGCGGGTGTCATCCTTCCTTTCTGGGAAAAAGGTGTGAGTTTATGTATGTATATGTTTTGTTGGTGATTACCAAGCACGTTAATATTGAAGTGAAACGCTGTGAGGAAACTTGCATGTTGTAGAAATTTTTACGAGAATTTCCGCTGTGTGTGGATTCCGCCAAACATCAATACGCTGGCGTGGTGGATAACATAATAAAACCTTATTAATTTATCATTTCCCGCAATGGGATGCACATGGAATATTTCTTTAACAATAGCAAAGTTAAAGTATTTTCTTTGTTTTTTGTAAATATAACATTTTAGAAGGCATTCGGGTGATCAGAATGACATTGCTTTAATCGTATGAATTTCATGAAAAAGTGCAACAAAGTTTCCCATTGTATGTATAGCAATATGTTTTTTAGATTATTTACTGAGTATAAACAAAAGGTTGCTTTTTTTGTTAATTACCTGCCATTGACGATAGCATCTTTCAGTGTAGTCTCCAAAGCGCTGAGAGTAATTATTTGCTGATGCAAAGTGTCTGCTAATATCTTCGCATTTTCTAACGTATCTTCTAATTTTATCTTCAGATTTGAACTGATGGCGTCATTATCCGTCGCCCTGACTATGTAATCGTTTTTAGGAGACGGATTTTCACGTGACTCTTCTGTTATAGGTACCATTCGTAAGTTTTCGTCATTGAATGTTTTTGAGCCTGGTCCATTATTGGTCCTTCGAGCCATAATGTCGCTGAAACATTGATCGATAGCTTACACATTTTGTCGTTGTAAAAATCCTAAATTTAGATGCAGTGAACTAGGTTCCTGGTTATACTTATGAGTGTTGTGTGAAAAGATTCCTTCTATTCATAAGAAGGGAAGTATACTCAACATGGTACGTACAAGACTTAGGTAATTCATCAGAGTCTACAAAATTAGATAGTAACATTTCAATATACTTACAATTGCTCTTGGATTGGAGTCATCCATTCGGCGTCCTGAAATTAAGGAAATTTATAAAATCATTAAATAAAATTTAAACACACAGGCAGACACTTAATTGATATTTTTTATATGAAAAAATAGTTACCCATTCCGAATAAGTAGAGTGTAAAATAAACGCAAACAAAAAATATTTGAAGCACATTATTCTACGGGAGAAACTCGTCGCGAATGTAATCTCAGTACGAGTGAAGTTTAAGATTCCATTGTTCTGAAATAGTTTACAAAGTACTTTATCACGTATGGCTATCGTGCTGTTACCACCGTATTGTGATTCAAAAAGCCAACAGGTGGCCTTAATGCCCCGATAGTAGTCATAATGTTCAATTGTGTTAGAATATTATTTCAAATTGAACGCTAAGGGCTATATTTTTATCGTAGAATACGCCAATTTTGTGTGGAGCCGTATGAGCATACATTTATTTGTGCGCATTCGACTTTTGCGGAAAACAGGAATCAAATCAGGACAAGTGTTTTGTTATTGTTGGTATTCTTGCGCATGTTGACAACGGTTTTCAGTGCCTTTTCGCTAAAATTGCTGTATTCTATATTTTCGATGCTATTCTATATGCTCGATGTATTGATATTGATATGTATCTATACGTCCTTTTGAATTTCGAAGCCGAATGTCGAAGCCGAAGCCCATATACGTCCCACTGCAGGACACGGGCCTACTCTACAATCGAGGGTACGATTGAGAGTGGTTAGGCCATATAGTCCACCACGCTGTATGATGTAAATTTGTAGTTAAAATATTCGAGCAAAACGGGAATGGAGATGTTTATTATGTAGTTACTCCCTTATGTAACATAATATAGTTTTCTAAAATAAAATATTTCTAAAGATATTTTAGAGATAACAGTTTATATTGAGTCGAAGTTTCCCGTCTGCTTTACCGCCAGCAAGCGTGAAAAAATTGAATAATTCCACGTATGACCTGTCTGGTGTCAAAAGTAAAATAAATAGAAACTAATGTATCGGCGGGACAAGTACTTATTCTGAAAATACTGATTTTTCATTTTCTATTCCTCTTTTAATACGTTCTTTCCAAACGTATTAGATCTTAATGATACCAATTACTCATATTTCTAGAAATATCTGCTGCTAGTCATAGTTCGTTGATTTTGATATTAATTTGTAAATAGATATAATGTATTTTTATATTATTCTGATTTTTTTTTCTTATTAATAATTGGCACTATCATTGTATTTATTATACTTATTTCAAATTAATTGGTATTTATAAAATGTTATTATAGATACTTATTTGAATGTGGGAATTTATTCTCTTGAAGATTTGAATTGCCATTGTTGTGCCTTTTTATTCTTAAAAAGATAAATAAAGTAAAGATACAATTATGTATTTGTTTACCTACATTGTAGCATATATGTAATTTATAATTTCAACATAAAACATTAGTGTTTTTATTGAAGATTTTAATCAGATGCATTATTATATTAATATGTATAGTTCTAAATTATACAGCTCGCCGATTAATTTATTTTCATCTGCAAAAATCCGTCAAGTGTTCTAAAAACTCTTTTAAGTAACATGCTTTGAAGCAAATGTATGTCATATAAATACCAGCCTATTATTGCTCAATGCTAAACCCATCACTCTGTTACAATTTATAATTCTATTGTCAGGTGTCAGGCCATAGACCGTAGTCCACCCCGCTGGCTTAGTGTAGGTTACTCAGAAAGTGTATAGGCCATCATTGCGTATATATTTTCTGTTTGTGCTGGTTGTGGATTTTAGATAAATGTCACAATGTGAGTTCGCCTCGCCTTTCCATATTCCATATACTCGTATCCCTTTATAACTTAAAATACGTCTATCGTCTGATGTAACTTTAGGTAGCAGGTTCACTAGTGAAAACCGCTTATCATACCAGGTGGTAGATATAAAATTTGTATGATTGAATATAAATAATGTTGAATATTTTAAGGGATTCATTAAATTATTTACATTTTATCATTTTCGTAGTGCTTCAGCGGTCTCTACCTATCCCTTCGTCGTTATTAGAGTCAGTATATAACCATGAACTATTTGTTCAACAGCGGAGGAGTTTGTGAAGCAACTCCTGAGCAAGGAAGCGCACGAGGAGCCGTCAGACAATGTGAAGCCCGACCAACTCGTTATGGAACTGCCCGAGTGGTACGACGAGAAGAAGTTCAACAAGTCAGTACTATTGATTTCTTAAATTTACTTGAAAAATTATCTCAATAAAAAAAATCAACATGTTCTATAAAATCCGTAAATAATCTTTTTTTATTTCAAGTCAGTACTGTAAAAGATTTGGTTTAAATCGGTCTCGACGAGACAATTGTATTCTTATGTGGCATCATGCCAGTAATGTCATACGTTTAAAATACACTCATTTCATTCATTAAATTCTTGTGTGTAGGCAACAGTACACGGTGGCCGATAATAGTATTCATACATTTTATATGACATTGGATTGAAAATTACAAACATGCATTGTAGGTATGTGATTGTCTGTGAATATTAATAGCAAGTGGAGAATTGTGGTTGATGGATTTTTAAAATACATGAAGATAGGAGACCATGGATAGGTTTGGAATTATTGACTAAATGCGACTTGGCAGCAAGAGCCTATTTCACGTCACGCTCAATATATTCCTAAAGATAATTTACTATCAAAAGGGATTTATATTAATTCAAGATACGTTTAAAACACACGTGCAATGGTAGGACGAAGGGACTGCCTTGCAACAAATGTGGTGGTATGGGCTCATTGATTGATTCGCGACAGCAAAGCTGACAGTTCAGTTCTATCTCCTATGAGACAACGCCCTGGACGAGGCTGCCTATTCATACTGACTCATGCATCAGTCACGGGACTGACAACAGCGTGGCTATACCACTTTCCTTTAATGTTATCTACCTACATAATATACCTATCACCGCCGTACATTTGAGGTGTGAAATTATTATGTTTGTTACTACCTATAACGGTGAAGGAAAACATCGTGAGGAAACCTGCATACCATAGCGATTTGTAAGAATTCGCCTGAGTAGGTACCACCGCAATGTCTTTTTCTCCTGCCAAACCGAGCCCTGAAATGGGACGTATATGGGCTGATACATATGTTTGTTACAGAGCGCGCAAGTTCTTCGACGAAAACTGCTTCTCCCTAAGTTCGTCGATGCTGATGGGCCTGGTGGCGGTGTTCGCGGTGCCGTCCATCCTCCGCGTGCTGGTGAGCTCACGCCGCTCCAACTCCTCGTACACGGCGTACCGCCGCTACCTGTCCACCATGCTGCACACCATCTCCTGGTTTGAACACGAGCTCAAGCCCGGCAGCTTGTAAGTAGTGATTTTTTTATAGTTTATTGAACAACACAGTATGAGAAAATACGCAAGGCAAACATGGACTATGGCTTAAGCCCGAACTCCCGGTTGTAGAGGCCTATTGCCAGCGATGGGTCATTATGGGCTGACACGGTACAGTAGAAAATTCTAGTGTTATCGTGAAGTTATAAGATTTACTGTTATTAGGTACTATACATCGGCCAATTTCAATTTAATAACATAATTTAATTTACGTTGATTTTTAGCGAGTGGCTGACCCATACCATTCACACTATAAATGGCTACTTTGTAAAAGTGATAATATATTAAAGTGGAACAACAAGCTATCAATACAGTGAAACAACTTTTACTTCAAAAAACAAATGAATATTTACAAGACAAAAATATGGTATCAACTAAATTTTTGATGATTTTACGTATCGGAATAATGTGCGCGCTCATTGCCTAAGTCAATTGTATAAATTGAAATTAATATTTATATTGTAAATATTTTTTCTCACAAACTAATAATTAGCTTATTTAAAATAATGGTGCAAATTTTAAAGCTCACGCAAAAAACATTATGGTAAATAAACCGTGCTGAAATTTGAATTTGAATTGGTTCTGATTGTTGGTGAGAAGAAGTTTCCGATGTGCGGTCTTGTAAGGTCAAGTGGGGCGATGGGTGTGCGAATTAAATTTAATGTCAGCATGACCAATGACCGCTAAACTAACAGATGTTTATACCTACAGACCCATAAACTATTTATACCACGAAGTTGGGAAAACATGCTCTTCAAATGTAACTGGCGATTTCGAGGTTAAATTTTTAAAAACAAACTATAATCAAGGATTTATACTGGCGATTGCGAGTTCTGATCTGAGAGCAGGACTCTTTGAAATTGTCCAGCATGATATCTGCCAAGTTCCTCATTGTCATATCTCCCACGCATGCCGCAAATAACTATCATGTTAAACATGTTGTCATTCAAGCAGTTTATTTTTCTTGATTTTTTCAAAAGTATCTATAATGTTTCGTAAAGGTTCTCATGATTCTTGAAACTCTTGAGGACATTTATGACATATTTTACTTTTAAAAAGATGGGAACAGAGAAATGATTATACCTAAAGGTTTATGGAACGGCAAAGCTTTGCTTGTCAAATCTCTATGAATTTGTGAACGTTTCTGTGCCGTTATAGAAAAATTCAACCGGGGCGTAGGTATGGTTACGTACGTGCTTATTCGGAATATAAAAGATTTCAATAATTCTTTCTCGAAATAACTTCACTAATTTATGAAATTCCTTCCACAGCTCTTGGAAGTCCCTCTACACGGTTCGGCATAGACACATTCGCGCGTCAATAGCGTCGAAAGCTAAAGGCAGTGGTATCGTCTCTCAGAGAGACGTGGCTCTCACTCAGTTCGGGTTCATCGGCTTCTCCATACTGAGGCCTGAGCTATTCGGCATCAGGCAGCTGGAGGATGGCGACTGGGACGCCTACAACCACTTCTGGAGGGTTATTGGATACATGATCGGGCTTCAAGACAGGTAAGGACTACTTAGTTATATATCCAGCCTCTTTTGTTTTACGTCAGTTTAAAGGTTTTTACAAAATAACACAATTGCGATAATTTAATAAAACTGAAGGGCAATTGGACTGTAAGGCCCAATGTGAAAGCTTTTCATCAGTAACTCCACAATTAATGTCGACATATACTCTACCTTGTTAATGATTGGGGATCTTTATAATATTTTCATTCTTCTTCCACCTGTTTTTATCCTGAATTTATATCGAATTAAATAGTTTTATGCTGGTTTTAGAGTAGTTTTTAATTTTTGTATTATTAATGCAGTTATTGTCGCTGCTGTACGTGCATTTTGTTCCAAGTTATTTTAAACTAGATTTCGAGGTTTTTTATGGCTTAGTTCCGGCAAACGAGCAAACATGGTAGCAAACATAGTGATTACTGCCGCCCGTAAAAGTCCACAAAGCTTGGATTATAGGTGTGTTACCGGTCCATCAAATCGGAAGGAGAGCGAGGAGAAAAAAGGATGGGAAGAAGAAAGGGAAATTGGGCATCCGTCATTCTCACTCACCCAACGAAACAAAACAGTAAAGCTGTCGCTTCAAGTCGGTTTCCTGTGAGACAGTGAAACCGCCCCGGACGAACATGCATGAATGACATGCTGAGTCATAACTGATGTCATAACAGCATGGCCCTACTACTTTTAAAAACGTGTTAAAAATCGTACCAAACACCTTACAACCAAACCTGTTTTGGGTGCAGAATAAATTTACTGTTACAAATAATGTTACCAAATAAAATGCGTAACTTGAAATTTCATTTATTTTGTTTGTTTAAGATTGTATATCTATTGTTTAATGGCGTTTCTCGTTTTACGATTAAATACCTGCCAACCTTGAAAATATTAATATTTTGTTGGCTTTTTAAAATATTAAAATTATTACAATATTTAAATTTCCTAGTTATGTATTATACTTGTGGTCATCCACTCCCACTCAAAAATCATTCCGTATAGGTACGTTAGTGGGCAGAGATCCTTCCTCAATTCATTGGCCCAATATGTATCAATTTAATGACATAATATTTGAGCCCATTATTCTAAAGGTTCAATGTCTGCTACTTAGTGGTAATAACCGCGAGTCACGACTGAGTACTTAACGAATTGACTGGAATGAACGGAGTAAGTCTGAATTTCTGCCACTTGACTTGATGTATCCCTTTCGTGAGTCATTTCAGCACAGATTATTACATACTTATACGGTAAAGTTGGGTGTTCGAATTAAAATAAAACTCTCTGACTGCTCTTTAGTAGTTGAACTGAAAAATATTTATATTTATAATAAATGTATACTTAGTATACCTAAAACTAAATTACATCACACCTATACCCACTATTAACTTTAATGCATATACCCGGTGTAACAAGACTGCGTGCGAAAAAGAAGCCAGGTGGTCATTTTAGTGACTAAAGACACAAAGCAAGTAAAAATTTTGCAATAGAGAATGACGAATTTTTTGCAATTCGACAAAAAGCGAGAGTATTAAAAAAACCAACAGGTACCTGCTGCTATTTCCATTTCTGTCTCTGTCACATTTACGCAGTCACGTTATCTTCCTTGCCGCTGCCTTGCTTGTTCGCTCTAAAGCTTTTACATATTTTGACATTTGACAGCCTCCGTGGTGCAGGCGGTTAGACGCCGCCTGTGCAACGAGCGGCCGCGGGTTCGATCCCCGCACCGAGAGAAATGTTTGTGCGGCCCACAAATATTTCTTTCGGGTCTGGGTGTTTATGAAACCGAAAAGTTTCTCGTAGTTCCTGAAACCCACGACACAAGACTCTATCTTAGTGTGGGTTCAGGACTATGTATGTGACTGTTGGTTGGGTGTCATTTGTTGAGGCACCTATTGCGTTTAAATGAGACTTTTTCTATTATTGATATTGAACAAAAAATATCGCGTCATGATGTTATGAACCGGGTAGCATTTAACTAAACAATTATACAGGTTTTTGACACACAAGATATCAAGTAATATTTTATGCAAACACGTTTATATAAACAAACATGTGTTATATAATATCAAAATATTCCATTCAGAATTGAGTAATTCAAATTATACATAATACCAGCCATTGAATTTCACAATCGCATTATGCCACAAAGGCCAAAAGTTAGGACTCCTGTTCCATCCTTATCGTTGGATGGTTTTCGCTCCCCGACAAGACGGTAAGGTTTACGAAACATTTCCTTCCTCTAACAATATTTCTGTAGAATCAGCTCCATTTGTGGTATATGCAGACCAATACCATCTAGAATCATCGAGGAATGAGGCTATACTATTCTGGACTGACAACGCACCGATGATTCCTCTTGTTGTTGTATTCATTTGACTCCTATACTTTAAAAAACCTTTTATTACAGATACAACATTTGCCGAAACACAATAGAAGAAACGCGGGAGGTCCTGCAAATTCTTAACGACAAAGTCTACGCTCCTTGCTTAGAGAACGTTCCGGAATACTTCGAGCACATGGCTCGCGTGATGCTGGACGGTATGTGGTCGGTGAACCCCACCATCGACGTTGAAGCCAATATATACTGGTGCAGGTACCTGGCCAGGGTGCCTGGCTACATATACAACGAGAAGGACAGGCTTGAACTGCAGGCGAAGCTGAAGAAACATTTGAATGGAAAGCCGCTCACTACTGGTAATTGAAAGTTTATATTCTACTTTAGTATAACGTTGCACAAAGAAGCTGGATGTAGGCCGCTTGTAAAAGGGAGCTGTTGGGATCCTTAAGTAGGGCTTATGTTTAACAGTGGAGTTTATGTGGCATGAAGATGTAGCATGTAAATGAATTAAGGCATATTTTTTTTCTAATGAATCCATGAAGGGTACATACCTATGAACAATACAATCACAGATTTGAACGTCCACCTACTAGTTTGACAGGAGTTTTGACAAAATCCGCGGAAACCACTAGAAAACTATTTCGTATCTTGGCGGTAAAAAAGTAGTTTTTAACACGGTATATTAAGAGTCTTTAGAGTGCTTATAAACCTGTAACTTGTGAGTAACAACGATGAATTTCGTCTACACGTGTAGGGAAATATATATTTTTATAGTGATTCACACAAGTGTCTCATTTCGGATTCAATCCGTGTATATCCGGTTTCGAGAAGGCATGCATAATTGTTGTGATCAAAGAGAAAGATATCTTGTCTATCACTTTGTCGTGGCGGGAACAAAAAAATGTGAACTTGGCTAACAATACCTTCATGAACTTGATCTATAGCGACTCTTAAATGTTCCGACTTACATTATCTCACGCAAAACGTTTGTAAACAAAACTAACCTTGAACGATAGTGAATTGAGCCCGCATTGTGATCATACATTGTAGCGCATAAATAAAACATCTCGCAAACGGTTTAAAGCCTGTTTTACATGTATATTAGATTACTTTGTATGTATCTGACAGCCTCCGTGGCGCAGTTGGTTAGACGCCGCCTGTGAAACGAGAGGCCGCGGGTTCGATCCCCGCACCGAGAGAAATGTTTGTGCGGCCCACAAATATTTCTTTCGGGTCTGGGTGTTTGTAAGACCGAAAAGTCTCTCGTAGTTCCTGATACCCACGACACAAGACTCGATCTTAGTGTGGGGTCAGGACTATGTATGTGACTGTTGGGTGTTATTTATTTATTTATCTTAATATCTGCTGGATGCGTGCCCAAGTTTACATCCAAATAAAAGCTTACGTTATAGCGATATAGTTACGTTTATTTAGCTTTATTTTGATATAGCTTGGCTATTCCTACAATAAAATATTACCGTCCACTGTTAGGTACATCACGTTTTACAATCACCTCTTGTTCAATTGATTTTTTGAACTCCATGACTCTTCAATCTTATTGAAGAATTGGATTGAAATTGTAATAGGTAGATGATGCGGATGGCTAAATATGTAGTATACACCAGCTTTTATTCAAAATGGTGTAAACCTTCGTTTTTAAGATTCTATACAATAAAATCTTAAAAACTATATTACTCAACAGTAAACAGTAATGCTCAGGTATTGCCTGATGATACTTATCATAAAAAATAATCAAACATAATTGTGGAACACAAAAATCCAATGATAGCCATGAATATTAGAAGCAAGCAATGTATAATAACAAACCTCATATTATTTTTCAGGTGTAGATTCATCAGAATTGATAGAGAAACCGCTTTTGGACGGGCTTCCTAAGAGACCGCCAAGACTTATGTACTACAACGATTACAATACCATCGGAACCGCCCCCGCCTACAAACTGCTGCCTCTGAAGTCCAGGTACAAGCTGGTCATGCACAACCTTTATCTAAACCTCTACTCTTCGTATCTGGGCAGGCTATACTTCAACTTAAACTTCAAGTTAAGTCTGTTCTTCATGAGGTACCTGCCTTACCTAGCCTTCTTCAGGTTTGGAATCAAAGCTTCCTTAGTTAACATGTTTGCTGACGATCCAACGGATGACACCAAGCCAAAACCAAATGCTGAATATACCAAACCATTGGAGCCAATGCCTTGGTACAAAACTGCTTTGAGTCTACTTTGGTGATACATATAAAAATCAAAATTGAAAGATAATATTGTATTAGTGTATCAGTTACTTAATGTAAACAATTTTTATATTTGACGAAATCATGAGAAAATGGAATGTATTGATTTTTATATAGCTTGCTTTGACAGTGAATATAAATACAAGTGGCTAATCTAAATAATGTTAGAACGCTTTTAAACGAACAATTCGTTGTTACCATTAGTTATAAAATTGTTTATTATTTAAACAATGTTAATCCTCATCCAAAATACAAGCGCCTTTGAAAACATATATGTATATTAAAATTAAGTATAACATATTTTAATCAAACAAAACGACGGTGCTTGTATTTTCACAACTTACCTATACTTTGTTGTATTTGTACACTGTAGTTAGAGTTACCTACATAATATTAATAAACATTAGTATTAATACTATTACAGCTAGTGAGTTATTTTTCGACAAATGTGCAAAATCCAAATTAAGACCTGGGTTTTGTTAAAACCTCGTTTAATATCAGTTTCTACGTATTATCACCGTTATATAACCGTTTCTTAGCAGCGTAACAACATTTGTATGATGATCTTCGATGCTAGCAGCGGCTACAAATTACGTAAAAACAAATGTATATTTAAAGCAATATGCATAATGCTATCTAACCTGTATGTCTGTCTAGGTCGCAGTGTCAAAACCATGGAATTCTAACTTTTGGAAGTTAAATGTATTCTTAGTTTATTACTGCTTGGATTTACGTTGAAAAATATCGTGAAGAAACATGCATATATCTTATACTTCTGCCAAGTAATTTCTAGGGTATGTGCAATTTACTAACAGCTAAACAAGCGTATTTAGACTAAAAGGACTAGGTACTTCCAGAAGGGTTTTGTAATTCACTTATTTAACCTTCGATCAAATATATATTTGATCGAAGTATTTAACAAAAACTACAAACAGCTTGTCTGCAGGTACATACTAGTATATTAGGGCAAGTTGGCTAAATAATGCCCTTTATGTTTTGACTTAAATATGGTTTTGACAGACACCTGCCTTTTGACCTCGGCAAGAATGTTAAGAGTGTACGGTATACGTTTTTTTCGTATTCTATCCCCGTAAATATTCGTGACTAGGCGCAACAATTTTACCAGAGGTCAAAGACCTCGTATTATGTCGTTCAGTCGTAAAACTATAAGCCATTCTTCAACGTGGCTAAAAAGTTATTATCTGCTGAATCCATATGAATATAAGGAAAGGGGTAATAAGCAGGAAAATATGTCTCAACTATAGCTGTATATACATTTAGGTATTATGGCATTTATTTGTTCTATTTTTCATGGCTATTCGTTAATATTATTCGTAAAAGCCGTAGTAAGGTTAATGCTTCACTGGAATAATTTTCAATATGCAACTATGTTTCAAGATTTTTTTATCACTAAGTAAATATAAAACGACTGAGACAATATTTACATGTTACAATAGCGAACTGCAACGTAAGTACAAGCAAATTTATGTACAATATACATCGCTCCTATAATAAGGAAGATGCAATTTTGTATTCAAATATACCTACTATTAACATGGTAGAGGATGAATTAAATTGCGCAACATTATTTCTGTCAAAGAAAGCGTCCTTGTTTGAAGTTTGCGCAGTTATTTGCCCACACACGATTAAGTATACTGTTGCCAACTCAGACGAAAACAGTTACATAATTGTATTATATACGTAAACAGTTATATCGATACGTGTGTGGCGGCCATTTGGTCAACTAGAAATAAAATGTATGTGACAAATGACAACACATACTTTTTATTTCACCCGATTTATTAGGTAGTGCATTGATATAATACTAAGGATTAGCCCTTCAGTACATTTGGAGTTTCAAAAATATTACCTGGAATATCGCGCTAATAAGTATTAAATTAACTTAATTTAATAGATTTTGTTTAAACGGTGATAAAAAATATCTTCATTTTTGTTAAACTCTCGGTCCTAATACAAGCATGAAGCAAGCCTGTCCATATATTTAAGTCAATGAGGTAGTGTTGGTTTAAAACGCTATGTATTATTATAAATTATGTTATGTATTTATAGTCTGTAAATAAGATGACGGGTTTCGTATTTACGCTAAATTGTTTGTGAAATTATGTAAAATGTAAATAATTATATAGGCAGTTATAAGTTAGTGCTTATGACACGGGGCGAAAGGGTTAAATACTAACGGTCTCATTCATAGATAGTTCATAAACCTATTTTAGCTAGTGAATGTTTCTTCTTCTTTGCTCAAACTGAATTCCTGTCGTAGGAAAAGGACAAAACATTCTATCACTAAAATAGATTTTAGGCTGTCCATGTGTAAGGCCGTAAATATTTAAATTTACACAGTATAGAAATAAGTATTATGTAATATTGTATTATGCCGCATTCAATTTTAAAGACATTTTGTTACTTTATTGTGAAATAAATTATGTGTATATAAACAAATATGTGTTTATTTTTTCGACCCTAACATAACAGAGGCTTCATTTTATTACAAGGACTAAAGAAAAAGGTTTCACCAAGTAGCTGTGAAATCTTGATCTTCAGGCCTAAACTTAGTTGCTCAGAATAAAAATGAAACACAAAATCACTTATGGCAATAATTTATTCGTATTTCTAAAATCTAGAAGAAATCTTGCGCTTTTAACCTCGTCCGTTTGGACACGTTGATCTGAAGCAAGTTGTCTGTGAGATTATTGTTTTCTGTGCTTTCTGAAGCATTTGTTTCATCTGGAGGTCGCTGTGGCGTCTTCTTGTTGATGTTTGGTGTGGCGACCAGTGGCCGGGTTTGTTTGGGAGTCCGCTTTGGTGTGGGCGACCGGGAGAGGATCCCCATATTGCTTGGCGTCAGTTTCAGTCGCGGTGATAGTAAATGTTTGGCGGCCAGTTTTCTTGCTGCTGGCGACATACTCGCTAACCGCTCTGTGTTTGATCTGAAACTGTGAAATTAATTATTTTAGTATTAATTTATTGGGGTTTATATAAATTGGTATGGAATAACGGCTCCGTTTTTTAATGGCAATGAAATTTCATTTTTATTTTCAACAACTTGTGATTCCACCTTTTCATACATACAACGTATGAAATCTATTCTATCTAATTCCTCTAAACTCGGTTAGTCAGTAACATTATTTTTTTATGAGTAAGTAATGCATGTTCATTTCATTCACCTGATGATAAGCTTAAAGGCGGAAACATACTACTGAAACGCTGCGCGACCCGATCCGTTGCGACACGTGTTGAATCAAATCGTAGTATTTTCTACTATATAAATGATAAATAAAAATGGTGTGAAAACACTATGATTTGATTTGATTCTACACGTATCGCGTCGGTTCGTGTCGCGTGGCGTGATGCATGATGTAGTAGAGCGTGTAGCGTGTAGTGTGTCGGCGTACCTGGGCGTGTTGGGCGCGTGTGCTGGCGTGGTGGGTCGGCGGCGGCGCGCGAGGCGGTCGGCGAGCTGCAGCGCGATGCGCTCGCGCGCGCCGCCCTCCAGCATGCGGTACGCCGCGCCCGCGCCCACGCTGCACACACACAATATTATTATTAACATACAATACCATACGCATGTTACGTTACCCAAATAATAAACGGGCAAAAAAGATTTAAAAAAGTTCGCTCTTGTACGGTACAGTCGTACATTTTCTTAAGTCGGCGTAAACACGCAGCGCGTGTTTTAACATTTTAAAATAAAGAAATGTATTGTTTAGTTCGCAATTAGATACCACGGGCCGTATGTGTTACATATCAGATTAATCTCGTTAGTCCTTTAGTAAATACTTTTAAAACATTTTTTGAACATTTCAAGTATCATACAAATAGTGTACGTTTCTACAAGGAACTGTACAGCTCGGAAGTAAAACTGTGTTGAGAAGAATGACTCGCAAATCGCAATGGGCTCCAACTTCACATCAAACATCTGTATCAGCCCATATACGTCCCACTGCAGGGCACGGGCCTACTCTACAATCGAGAATACGATTGAGAGTGGTTAGGCCATATAGTCCACCACGCTGGCCTAGTGCGGGTTGGCGGACTTACATACCACAGAATTTTTTATAAACCGCTATGATATGCAGGTTTCCTCACGATGTTTTCCTTCACCGTTTTAGTTTTAGTACATCAAACATGCTTTACATTATTACTTGACCGATTACGAGAAGGATTTTTAAACTAAGAAACTCCTTAAACTAACTTATTTTTGACTAAAAATGTTTATGCCTCTGTGTAAATAATAAAAAAAATACTTGCATCCTAAAAAGCTGATAATTAACAGATATATCCTATAAAAATACCTTGGTGCTAGCGACTTAGCGTAATTTATAAAAATCATGTTAATAATTTATCCGTACAACTACAGTTTCAAAATATTACATTAGTTTTCAAATTCTCGTATCATTAGCATTCGTTTATTTATCCATCGCGGATATAATCCAATGGAGGGTAGTTTCTCGTTTGTCTCTCGGTGGGAGTAATACAATTTGATTCAGTTTCGTGTGCGCTTCGTAAGGCGAAGCACGCGTTTCGTGCCGTGCTTGACATTCGCGTAATTCTTTCGTTTGTCGTGAAATATATAATGTAATTCGGTATTTGAATATATAAACCGCCATTGTCTGTGTCGACTGACCTGCTTCAAGAACGAGATTCCGGTAAGTCGATTTGACGTATTTAGACTAAATTATAGTACCTATTCGTATTGTTTTTCCGTTTATATTTAGTTCGTGGCGTATGTATAGATCAATGATCACAGTGATCGCCAAACCTATTTTGTAGAACTATTACAAACACACACTTCCGGTATATCAGTCCATACACGTGTCACTGCGGGACACGGGCCTGCTCTACAATTGAGAGTACGATTGAGAGCGTTTAAGCCATTTCCACCAAGCAGACCTAGTGCGGGTTGGCGGACTTTACATACCATAGAAATTCTTTTAAATCGGCATGATATACAGGTTTACTTACGATGTTTTCCTCCACCTTTATAATGCTTGGTGATTTACAATCAATACACACATGACTCCGAAAACTCTGAGGTGAGTCCTGGGATTTGATCCTACGACCACCGTAAACGCGTTGGCACCCACGTCTGGTGCGTTACCTACAGGCCACCACGTATTTGAAACTATATAATTAAATATTTCCCTACGAGATCGAATCAGAAATGAGGAGATACGTAGGAGAACAAAGGTTACCGACATAGCCCATAGTATTAGAAAGTTGAATGGCTGTGGGCCGGGCACATAGCTCGTAGAACCGATGGCCGTTGGGGCCGAAAGGTTTTAGAATGGAGGCCACGTACAGGCAAGCGTAATGTCGGACGCCCGCCTACAAGGTGGGCAGACGACCTGGCTAAGGTTGCAGGAAGTCGCTGGATGCAGGCCGCTTTCAACAGGTCGATGTGGAGATCCAGAAGCCTATGTTCAGCAGTGGACTTCCTATGGCCGAGATGATGATAATGAATGAAATACACTTACGCTGGTAAGGGCGTGTCTCCGCCGTCGAGTCGGAAGGGCGTGCCCTCGATCTCGCCCCAGGTCATGAGCGGCGACTGGTCGGGCCCCTCGCCCGGCCGCGGCGACGGCGTGCCCACGTACGAGTAGCCCGGGTCGCCGCACATCACGCCGTCCACGCCTATACGACCTGACACGCTCGCGTCCTGGGAATATTATTTATGTAAGGGTTTTTATATGGATGATTTTGATGAAATTTGGTATAGGGATAGCTGTCACCCTGAATTAAAACATAGACTACTTTTTATCCCGAAAAATGAAGTGGTCCCGTGGGATAAGTTAGGAATCCAAATATACATATTTGCTACACGACCCAACCGATTTTTATTTACTAAACATTTTAAAATTTTAGAAATTGTATACCCGGTCGGAGCTGGGTCAGACCGCTAGGCAAAGAATAATTTACGATCTCGGCCCAAAGTATGAAAAAAGTAAGTACTGTAAATTTTCACATACCTGAGTCCTGGCGATAGCGTTGATAACCTCTTTGTTCTTGACGTGGTCGAAAGGCTGTGTGGTGAGGCGCGTGTTGCGGTGCACCAGCTCGGGCTTCGGCGGCGGCCGCTGGGACTCCGCCCCGTCCGGCACGTACATTATGTGGTTGCGCGCCTTGTACTTCCATGTGTCTAGCTGTTCAACAAATGTTAATTGGTTTTTATAGATCAACTGATGATATTGTGATACTTATTCAAGTTCAGTTTTATAATATAGTAAAATGTATTTGCACAGTAGCATGCATTTCAAAAATGCTAGTTCCGAAGGTAGACTATTATAGCCCATTTACATCAGAGAGGGAGGGGGTTAGGAGGGAGGGAGTTTCTCGCCTAACTTCGAGCGTGAATGCTTTGCTAATATTGCATACGATAAGTGCTATAAAATTATCATGTAATGGCAAATGTTTCCACAATGCAACTTTTTTAGTATCCTCGAGGCAAGAAACCCTCCCCATGTAATTGGAGTTTTAGACTAATATTGTTGAATCAGGAATCACTATTTCATTTCTCATATAATACCACCAATTTCCACCCCTCACTACAATGAAAAGTAAAAAGAGCACAGTATACCTCATGTGGTCGTTCCATCTGGTCGGCCTGCTCCTCGATGGAGGGCAGCACCAGCGCCGCGCTCACGAGCGCCGCCGACGTCACCTCGGCTTGCAGCTGTGGAGCCAGCTTCGAGGCACGCTTCTTGTCTTCCAATGCTATGACCTTATTGTAGCTCGCATTGTCTTCACTCGTGTGACTCGCCAGGAATGAATCTGTGAGTGATTATAAGTGATTGTTTAAGTAAATGTTATTATCATAGTCTTCGATCAAATATACACTAGATACAACATGAGCGCTTAGAAAATGGCACCAAAAAAGAGTGCTTAAGCACTCTTTCGCCTTCAGTCACGCACCGACCGTTGCATCTAAAACGTCGTAAAACTTTAGACAATATTATTTGAAAAGCTACTTTAAGCTCCAGGAATAAGGTGGAATTTGTGTTAATATATTTGGAATATGTGATCTTTTTGTTTACTTTTTTTAATGTCATGCATCGGTGCCACTTTTTAACAGAACTTTTACAGGGAACTGTGTATCTAGTGTATATTTGATCGAAGATCATAGTAGTAAAATAGAGATAAGATAGAAGTTCCATTTGTAACAGGATTTTATTTTTAATATTTTTAGGGATTTCATCTAAGAAACACACAAAAGGCTGTCCGTGAACATGAACATTACTTGGATCATTTGGGTATTAGTTATTACTGGTCTTTGGACATGGATAAATAAACACAATTAAAAGGGACCAATGGAGGAAACAATAAGTTTTTTTTTTATTGCAATAAATGGTGAGACGTAGTGCAATAATAAATGAACCAACCGCTCACAAATAGTAGCAAAACCAAAAAATACCTTGTATTATAAAGCAATACATATATTTCAATTATACAAAATATCTTTCATTCCACTAGGGTTGAGTAGGACATGACTTGAAAAAGAGTTTGTAAAAGTAGCCTCATTTTTGTACTAAGCCAGTACAATGTCCTTCTTCAATTGAAGTGAGGCGTACTGACGCTTGGCCATACGTAAGATAGTATTGTTAGCAAGTGCGTCACTCCCTCTCACTCACTCCTATAGTTAATTACGTATAGTAACGAGTAACGGGACACCGAATTTGAAGTAGTACACTTTAAAAAGTTGAGCCGCTCTTACATTTTGACGTCATGTACAGGACAAATGTACTACTTCTTGTATGTCCTAATCAACACTACATTCCACTATGCTCGTCATCCTCAGACATAAGATTTTAAGTCCATATGTCCAGTAGTTACTCTGGCTACAATATCCTTCAACCCGAAACACAACAGTGCATTTACACTGCTG
Organism: Hyles lineata; assembly: GCA_030180105.1. NCBI lineage: Eukaryota > Metazoa > Arthropoda > Insecta > Lepidoptera > Sphingidae > Hyles > Hyles lineata. The sequence goes on along the minus strand of JARJEE010000027.1, from coordinate 4,563,672 downwards.
TTTCGCGGAAAAAGTACACATTGCAGTGGTATCTACCCAGGTAGTCTCTCGCACATGAGAGAACTACCACCATTTGTGTTCCCCCAATAAATAATTGAGATAGCCAATTCTGACAGTAATCCTATTACCTAGGTAACTATAATTTTGTTGCTAACAATCTGTAGACCTATCAATCTATTCATACATTATACTGTACTTGTTTGTACATAAATATTACTGACATACCCAATGTATGGTTGTCTGTGAAGTCTTTAGGTTTTTCTTTATTATTGTCAGTCATCTCAGGCCTCTCCTCCTGTATTGTTGGTGCTGGTGTGAATGGCCGGTCTGAACCAGGAGTGTCAAATGTAGACGGAGTATTATCTGAAAACATTTATGCACTTGTTCAATATTTATATCATTTTGTGGTAATTTAAAACTTCTGCATATATAAATGCTGTGAAATATATGCATCTGATATTGAAATACTAATAGATAATATTCAAGATGCAGGTGATAAAAATACAAAAAAACAAAGGTGGCAAAAATAAACTACCGTAGGAAAAAAATAATTTGCAACATATAATTTGTAGTATGAGTTTTAAATATTTTTTTCATATAACAATGGTTATTTGAGTGTATTTTAAAGTAAGGACATTATGAGGTTGTCATTGCACTGATGTCTTTATATCGAGTTTAAAATTAAATCAGTATCTTTAATAATGGTTTTATTGATCAAACTCTAAACAGTATTCCCTAAAACAAACATATTCCAACACATAGAGTAGTATTGAAACAATCTGCCATCAACAAGGTTTGTCTTTAAGTAAATCCTCTCAAACACTGCTATGTACAAAGTTGAGATATAAATACGAATAACTTACAAGGGTCTGTTGGTGGTCTTTGGCCACTGTATTTTCTGGTGATTTCACGAAGCCTTTCGTAATCTTTGTTCTCAGTAGCTTCCAGAAAATCATTTTGTGCTTTTAGTTTCTCTAGATCAGGAAAGAAGTCTCTTTGAATTATCTTCGCTATGCCCTAAAAGTTTTAATAAGACAGTTATGAGTTAAAATAATGGCGTAAACAAAAAATAATGTGCTAGCAACTGACAGATTACCTCTACGTAAAGTTCTTCGTCCAAAACATTTGTTTTTTTAACTGTTTTCTTTTTAGGCACCTTTGGTACTTTGAAAATAGTACTCTCAGATTTCAGTAACTTCATATTTTCCAAGGCTGCTTCACCTGGCCGAGGAGATTTATCTTCTTCGGACATTTTAAATTTTATTGTAACACCTTTATTCCAATAAATATGTTTCCATAGCACAGAAATACCAATTTATTAGTTTGACATGTGATTTGACAATTGATGTTGTTCTAAACGTCAACGCGACTCACATGCACAGATAAGAAGTAAATACACGTGAAATAAAAACCAGAATGCTCTTGTTTCTCTTTCTTTTCTATCAGTATTCGTGAAAGAGGCTATATCAATGCTAAAGAACTGAACGATGCCGTACGAATATTTTCATACTTCTCTATTTTACGTTAATTAATAGTCTAAAGAAATGAATCCACACAGCCTTACCTTCAGTGAGATTAATGATAAACCACCGTTACTTGTTATTCATTAAAACATTAGCCCACTCATACAACATCGTTGTTTAAATGTTTTAACAAAAAAAAAAATACACGTATTTTTTATTTGGGTTATTTACATTAACAATAGGCTTTATCTTTTATAATCGCTTTCCACAAAAAAAAAATAAGTATCATGTAATTGGTCTTACAGAAGTATTACTCGTATAGGTACGTTGAGATCCTGGGTAATTGGGTGCAATTCATAAGGCGCGCTATCGACATAACCATTTTTAGCTTCAGCCACACTTTTGGGAACAAATGCAAAATAAAATGTCTCTGTACGGATATGGAACCAGCAGACTCCCGTTTCATAATTAGCTTCTCGCTAACTACGCCTGAATGCTGTTTATCTGATTAAGAACCATATTGATCATCAACGTTTTGTAACAGATTTTGAAAATTCTATACCTATATTTATGTAGCTTATATTAATTTGCGGCAACTTGAAGACGCAAAACGTTTCGACTCAAATAATTAAATACGTATTGTAAATATTAATTAAATACCTAGGCAATTATCCTTACATAATTTATACGTAGTATCTTCTAATTAAATATGTACTTGCTATGTTGTAAGACAAAACAACTATGAATAGGTAGGTGGATATAAATGAAACAATATTTTATAAACCTTACATAAAATATAATAATAATTAACACTTAATTAGGTACTTTTATTCTTATTTTTCTTAAGAATATATTCTTTAATATAAAAGTCTGAAAATAAGAATAATATAAATATGTTGTGCGGTAGGAACATGAAGGAGACCCACTTCGGATATTCACACGAAGGCTCGAACAATACGTGTCCGAAGTGCAATATCAGAAGTAGGAACTGCAACTGAAATTTTAAAAAATAATATTAATACATTTAATAGTCCAACACATCCCATAATAAGAAATTATTGTGTTAGAGAGTTATAAATAGCCTGAAATAAATATTAATTTGTGGGTCACACAAACTTTTGTATCTGCGCGAGGATCGAACCAGCGACCCTAGCGTTCTACAGCAGGCATTGCACCATCTGTGCAATCTCATGATATTAATTTAATTAGTCACAGCTTTATGTTTTGAATAAAGAATACTGTATTTGAATAAAGTCGAGGATCTAAAGGACGTAGAGTCTAATTATGAATGCAATCAGTATAAAAATATAATTTTCCCACATTTACCAAACATTTATCAGCACCGTTTTGTGGTTGGAGATATCAGAATTGATAAACAATGAATTATTAATGGTATGTGAAAAGTAACAATAAAATAAAAATACTTGATTTAGTTTCAAGAATGGTTGAGAATTAGAAACATTATGCTATCACATAATCGCTTCGAGTGTCAATCAAAATACGTTATAGTAAGCTAAAACATAAACTAATCTATCCCATAAGAATCTATCTACTAAAAAACCTAGTGGTCATACTGATCAATATAATTTAATGTTTTTTTTTTGTAAGAACTGCACTGATCTGTATGTGGTTTCAAACGTTGTAATTTTTCATCGAGGACTAATATATTAGGCTTCTACTATCGTATCGTATCTTTGCTCCAATTAGTAATGAAATACAAGATTTCGCCATAGGTGCGTATTCGACGAATATCGCCGTTTTCTCGGTCAAGAATAAAAAACAGGATTACAGCAGCCTTGGATTTGGTAACTTTGCAACATGTATTATATATTAGGTCTACCTATGCTAATTTTTCTACGTTTACGGTTTTCCTAGTAATTATACGAGTATAAGAATAAAAAGTAGAGTGATTACTTTCGAAAACTTTTAAAAATAAATAAATGGCTATCTAGGAACAACTGCCGTATTAGTTTAACATTTTATAAATCTTTATTTTCATGTAATGTTCCAAAATGTAAATCCAATATATGCTATGTTGTTCCATGATCAATAAGAAACTAAGTAATTGGCAGTATGATTCTCAATCTTTCACACTACAATTAAAAATCTAAATGCATTTTTAAAAATTCAAAAATTCGTGCGCACAGTGCACACTGCTCTGCATAATATATTATGTTCCACATATTATGTTCCACCCAGGACCTCCAGACAGTGTGGCATTATTAGACATAGCAGTTCATGTAGCGTTCTTATAAGTATATTATACTAACGATCTGCAATTGCGTGATGTATTTCTTCCACCACTGGCGCACCCACTGCGGCCGCACGATAGAGATCAGGTAGTAACTGTACATCACCGCGTGTACTATCGAGTTGATGAAGCCCAGCATTATGCCGTGACCGCCTGGAATAAACACGTACGGAATACATGTACATTATATTCTGAATCTGTATCAGCCCAGGGAGGTTACTCTATGGTCCGATACGAAGTTCGAATGTATAATAATGAATAATGATTCGTCCCACTGCAGGGTACGGTTCTCCTCAATCGACAATACGATTGACAGTTCAGTTTCACGTTGGTCGCGTATTCAAATCTCAGGGCACACCTCTGACTTTTCGGAATCATGCGTGTAGGTATTGATAGCCAATCACTATAACAATTATGGAAATCATCGTGAGGATATCTTCATACTATAACGATTTCTAAGAATTTCTATGAAATGTAAAGTTCGCCAACCCGTACTAGGCCAACATGGTGAACTATATAGCCTTACCCCCTGCCCTCACATGAAATACAAAACAAACATAAAATTATGATGCACGATTCTATTGTTCCTACGTAGGGTTTTAAACTGGTGTGACAAATTGACTAATCTGCATTGTTGGAATGGATAGAGTAGTCTAAAATAACAAAAGAGGGACTTTGTAGCGGAACACATGACTTCTGTTGAACCTTTAGTCTAATAAACATTGGTCAACTATCAACACGTGTATATCCAGGTTCGATGACCCGTGAATGTGTCGTTTTGGGGAATACTGTGTTATGAATGTTTTGCATTAACTATCAGGTGCATTGAATTTCCCGTGCCAATTTAATAAATGAAATTATATTGAAGACAGGCACCATTTTACTACTAAATATTAATCAATAAATATTAAATCAATTAAAACAGGTGCTCAATGGTACGACCATGACAAATTAACAAAACATTAATATTTATATTAGCAGAATGTAAATATTCTACCAAGGATGAGAAATCAATTGAAAAAAATATCTAAAAATAAAGTGCATAACATAAATTTGTATGTAAATATTTTTCTCATTATCAATCACGAAGAACATTAATTACCATAACACAGAATATATAATAATTAGTTAATAGTTATTAATTAGCTAGATATAGCATGTATTACAATTGAAATAATTTGCATAACATGCACATATTTAAGTTTAACGTGATCAGAACTATGATAATAATTAAATTCAAAGCAAATTAAAAATGTTTTAAGCCAATTACAAGAGACTGTAACTAGTTGTTGATAGTAGATAAAAATATAGGGCGTTCTAGTTTTTTATTTGAAATGCGTCTTTACTAATACGAACAACACATTTTGACCATCTTATCTTGGAAAATACGCTTCAATCAGTTAGCAATCCAGGAGTGTTTAACACAATTTTGTTCCTTTGTAGACATCAATGCAACAATCCACATATCGTTTCAAATGATATAAAAACAGAAACGTAATAGTTATAGAACGGGATGCGTCGTTCACAAAACGTAGGATGTTACTCAAAGTCCTTGGAAGTTGGAGCACGATGAAATTTCCCTCGGCTGGTTGAGCCACTCGACCTATTTCTGAACACGCGACCGCCTTTCATAACACAATTCTCGATGTATTAGAGTTACGTGTTTGTACGCGTTATTATTGATTAAAAATAGTATTTTTAATGGTAAAGGTAAACAGTGTGAACAAACCTGCATATCACAGTGATTTATAAGTATTTCTATGATATGTAAAGTCTACCAACTTGCATTAAGCCAGCGCGGTGAGCTATATTATGTCAATCGTACTGTAAAGTGGCCCGTGCCCTGCAGTGAGACTTACATATATATCTTACTAGGGGTAATCTCTTTCAGTAAGTAGGCAAATAGGTTTAACATTATTTAATGCGGTAGGTCCATGCAATTATAATATTTTATGCAACCAACGGCCATTTTCAGGTTTCAAACATTGAGTAAGAGCATTGCTGCTGAAGAGTATCTATTAATAATTATATTATATTTTTATTGTGAATGAATTGTATTTACTACATACCTGGTACATATTTAGTCCCCACGAACCCAAGTAAACACATTCCCAAATGATGGTAAACGTGCAGGAATGATACTTGGTTGAATTTCTTGCGCAATACGAAGAACACCTGAAAATAATGTTTAAACTGCGTCATTTCATTGAAGGAACGATAATTATTCCTATTTTAATGCCCGCATTTACGGATTTTGTTGCGCGTTTGAATTTAATTAATGTGGTAAGTATTAATTAAAGGTAGAAATGACTGCTAATCAATAAATTGATTTTAAAATTACTTTCGAAAAACTAATATAGATTATAGGTTTAAATAAACATTTAGTTATTGCTATTTCTAACAAAAAGTATCCATAATATTTTCAGTATTGCTTCGTAGGTTTCCTTTTACATTATTATTACAAAGTAATTGAGTCTTGCATCAATAATCATCGTCATAAGCCTATATTGCTATCCACTGCTGGCATAGGCCTCTTCCAAATTGCCCCATTTCACCCTGTCTTCGGCTTGCCGCATCCAGCATCTGCCAGCGACCATTCGCAAATCGTCACTCCACCTAGCTGGGGGGCGCTACACTACACTTGCCAAAACGCGGTCTCCACTCAAGAACATATTTACCCCCAGCAATCATAACTATCTTTCATCAATAATTTGTGAAAATATCTTACCGTGTCCATCAAATCGATGATCTTGATCATGTAGTAGAGCCACACTTTGCTTACTACCATCCTTTCAAGTGGCGTGTCTTCATAGATTATTTTTTGACACCATAGACTGTAGTAGCCCGATATGTACAGCCTGGTAATACACTGCAACAAAATGTTTTTTTTTATTTCTAATATTTTTTGTTATAATATCAGTTCTTGCTAAAGTAACTAAGTTTAGCGACAGGAAGGCCACTGCCGAAGATAGACCTTACCCCAGGATTTTCACAGTTACATACATTAAAATTTAAACGCCAGATCTTAATTAATTAATTTGTGAATTGTTTATGTCCATTCCGTTTATTTGTGTCAAGACGGAAGAGGTATCCTGGAAGAGGCCGAAAGGCATAACCCTTTCGGCCTAACTTTAAAGTCACTAGCCTTTCAACCCAGCACACTGCTGATAATGCGGCCGAGTTGGATCTCTAACAAATCATACGCCAGCATACGAACTGAAACCTCTCAGTGGCCGTCGCGCATTTCTGGCGACACTGGGTACTTCAGAACGAAAAGCGCCCCTATTATTTCCCAGCGATCGCCCGGCGCAAAACCATGTTTGGTCCCTTTTATTGGGTAACAGATTTGTCTCCACTTAGGTACATCTCGGTTTAGACCCCCCTTTAAAGTGTTATGGGCGTTCACGATAGATGCGAGGCTAGGCGCTCCATCATTCTTCTGGGAATAGTAGTCAGTGAGGGTCGCCTCTACAGTACGCCCAATAAATCCGATGAACCCTTTGGGCCGCTGCTTAGAACGGGCAGCAAAAGATACAGTGGTGTTATTATTCCGCTAGTAACCATGGGGCGGACGATTCTTTTCGTCGGTAACGTTTACCTACATCATGGATGGAACTAATAATATGGTTTAAAATATTCTAGCTGAAAATATTTAGAGCTATACTTATATATTAGAAATAGATTCAACAAATCGCACCACAACATAGAAAATGTACGGAACCGGGCTTATTACTAAAACGATTTAATTACAATACAACAAAATCTAATCACCTTCAAAAATTAAATCAGGTCATAATTAAGGTTATATTTGCAAGGCATTCATTTAAATCTGTATATACTAATAAAGCCGGTTTATAATATAAAATAGTAATTAAAATAAAATAGCTATACGATGGAGCTAAATAAATGAGATTAGATAATCTAAAACAACAACAAAAATTATGTAGGTATATACAACATTGATACAACCGAGCGACTTTTCTTTAAACTGTATATACTAGGCACCATTTTCAAGCTCTGTACTAAAAATCAATTAAATAGGAACAATAGTTTAGTCATAAATTATTTTTTAAGTTTTTGCTCTCTTTGAACACGCTGTGGCTTTTCGAACAGCTGATTACGTCCAACGCATAGGTCATTCACCTTAAAGCGACAAATCTTACTAAAATGTATGCGCTGTTGCCGCTCTGACACAAGTCACATAAATAAGTACAACTAAATTACTTTAAAAGTTGGCGATGCAAATAAGAAAGCAATAAATACACACACACTTACACTTTCATTACGAGAGCGACATAGCAAAACATCCTGTGCGTAAAAGAAATAGAAATAGGCCAGTATGTGTGTGTGTGACACGTACGCAATTGACCTCTAAAAAATAGTTTTTAGTCTGCCGCCGGTATCCTTTCAGAACGCATGTAACACGGAAGCTCCTGCGCCGCCGCGCAGCGCCGCGCCGCTTTGATCTTGCCGATCTCACGCCGATAATTTTAATTTTGTCTAACACTACTCGTAAATAAGTTTAACACATTATTTTTTTTTATTGTGACAGGACATGTAACTTCGGATAATTATTATTTAGTGTTAGTGTTTCTGTGTTATTGACTGTTAGCCAACAATGAATTGGTCGATTAGGACCTGTACGGTGGCCACCGCGATCTCCGGACATAATCCCTTGGATTTCTTTTTGCGAGGCTTATTAAAGAACTAGAAATAGGGTTATTAAGCATTTGAAAAACTTTATAACAATTTAAACAATAATAATATTGTCCGTCGCTATAACTTTTACTTCATGTAAATGGAGGACATATCGAAAATTTAAAAATCTAGTGTACCTAAATAAAGTTTGTTGTGCGCGTACTTCAAAAGTACCTAACTACGCGCGGTGCACACAGCCACACTGCGCCGGCGGCGTGGCCTTGGCCTTGGCGGCGCGGCGCGACAATAACACATGGCGCGCGCGATGTTGCCAATTTGTTTTGTTATAATTCGGATCTACAGGTCAGTGAAATGTACTTACACAGGGTGGTTACGTTTTACTCTTATTTGTAAGCTATTTAGTTTGTTTGAAACAAACAAAATCTCATTTTTGGTATTATAAAGTTTTTTGCCGTGTCGAATAAATACTAAGAACGTATAGTATACGTAGTGTAATTTTATGCCTATAGGTCACATCAACTTTGTATAATACGATGAAGATACTACGACAATCGACATACCTATCCACCTAATACTGAATACTTAGTGATTGACAATTACGTCAGCCCTTTTCTTCTTTTTCTTTTTTTTTTATTGCGATGAATAGCGAGACGAGCATGCCGTTCGCCTGATGGTAAGCGATACGACCACTCATAAACAGTAGCAAAACCAAATAATACCTTGAATTACAAAGCAATGCTTGGCATTCCACTGCGCTCACCATCCTGAGACATAAGATGTTAAGTCTCAATATGTCCAGTAGTTACTCTGGCTACAATGCCCTTCAATCAGAAACACAACAGTGCATTTACACTGCTGTTTGACGGGAGAAATAGATACTGCGGTGGTACCCACCCAGATAGCCTCTCACATATGAGAGACCTACCACCAGTAAAAAGTTTTCAGTATAAAGGTACACATTTCGCAAATAATTTAAATGCAAATTACAGTCAGGTTAAGCACTCAGGGTTAATGATCATATTAGTTCGTATTAATTATATCTATTTATGTACCTACTCACGTCATAGTTGGTAAAACCGAAGGGTAAAACGCATGAACAATATAACTCCAAAGTGTGCTTACAATATCATTTTAAATGAAATATACATAAACTAATTAACTCCTTTGCTTCACGAGATCGCTTGTCTTTAGCCCTGAAAAAATAACGAATGTTAATTGAAAATACAAATATCGCCACTGAAGTAAAGTGAGCTAGGTATAGCAAAATTGTCTGCAGATCGCACCGATAAAACAGCAATTGAAGTTTCGTACTGAAGTAATTTTTCGATGTATTTGTTTATTGTTTAATCATAGTAACGAGGACTAAAAGGGAAAGTAAAAATGAAGATACTTGCGTAACTGAGACATATTACGTTTAATATTTGCGAATTAGGGGAAGGCCGGGTAAAGTGAATACCCCAGGCAAAGCGAATACTCCCCATTATTCCTAAATTATTATTTTTTCATTCAACACGCCACCACTGTTACGTTTAGCCATCTTGGTTTAATACGCGGCAAACATAGAAGCGAGGGTCCGCGTCGCGTCCCATCCGCGGAGTGGAGATTTGTGTTTTCGTAAATAAAAGATTGATTTTACGCGGTAAGTACATTGATCAATTCTCCTGTATTACTAGTTTTTTATTTATAGGAATATCTTAATTTGGTAGCATATCAAAGTAGCTTTTTATGGTATATTTAACAGAAAGGCATAATTATTAGTTTCTGTATAAATTGTGTTAACATCAAAACTTACCTAGTCGGGCAAAGTGAATAGGGCAAAGTGGATACGGTCCACTTTGCCCTATTTACTTTGCCTGCCATTTCACATTGGTGACATATTATCTAAACATGTCTTTTATTTGTTTCAGATGGTGAATAAATATAAAAAAATCTAAGCAAGGGACGTGGGATGAAAATGCTATGCAAACGGCTATTGATTTGTGCAGAGTTGGAGAATCAATAAAAAGCACAGCTAAAAAGTATGGTTCGGCTTATGCGACCTTGTATAAGCAAACCTTGTATAGGTTAAGTTTTTTTTTTCTTTTTATCAAAGTTATTTTTATGTTTTCAGAGATTAAATATGGGTATTCACTTTACCCAAGTATTGTATCCGCTTTACCCGGGGTACCGGGCAAAGCGAATAATTTCGTACTTTTTTAAATTTTAATTGTAGTTGATTATTGTTTAAATATTAATGGTAACTGATGTCCGTATTTGTACGAGCAATAAATAAAGACTGGTTTCTGATAATTATTTTGATTTTGTATTATATACTTTTTCAGCTATAACCTTAAATACCTTAAGGTATCCACTTTGCCCGGCCTTCCCCTATCTTATAGTTATACTTAAACACATTGATGTGAAGAAGATGAAAAGTATTTATGAACGTTGCACTTTGATTGTTTCACATATTACCTCCATGTTGTAAGAGATTTTGACACAGCCCGGATGAAACCCCTAAACATAATGGAGAAAACCTTTCACAGTGGCCTACGCAACTGTGTTTTGCTTCGCATACAACCTGAGTAGTAGTTATATCTGGCTTAAACGAGGCTGGCAGAATCGTTGCATCAAGTGCATTGTAAAAAAGATCGTTACGAAACCGTCTCCCAGCATACAATTACACTATAAAAATACACCGAAGTAAAATGATATTGTAGCTATATAAATAGGTCAGATAATGTAGAATTTCTAAGTCAAGGCCGAGATGCAAATATTGCCGCAAACGTGAATCATAAATCGCACGCATTTTCGCAACATAACCACGACATTTGGCGGACAAAGTCAGAAATACGAGTTTACAGATTTACTAATCTGTTCGCTTAAAATATGCGCATTTTTATCACCTCTTTCTCAATTAATTGAACAAGGTTTTGTTACAAATGATATGTTATTAGAATTTAGGTTCGCTGGTTCATGGCCTTTTGAGACCAATTTTAGTGTCACTCGCTCTGTACTCTGTAGTCACAGGAAGTCTGCCGTTGAATATAGTCCTTCTCCATGGATCGACCTGTTGGAAGCAGCCTCCATCCAGCGAATTCCTCCAACCTTAACCAAGTCGTCCGCCAGGTCTATGTGCTATGTGCCCGACATATGCTATACATATTGGTATGTCCTAGCACCGAAGTAGATGGAGTAAGTCAGTGAAATGAAAATTTTCGATCAGTCAATGACCACGTGAAAGGCATAGCCTAGAGTAGGCATCACAGTTGTCTCTTATTATTGTAATTATGAAAGTATGATAAAGATTATTGAAGTGAAACTTCTTTATCGAAGTATGGGAGAATTTTTATAGCAATGTAAGAAATTGTAACGTTTCTGAAGTGAAACTTCTTTAACGACGTTTGGGAGAAATTTTATAGCAATGTAAAAGAATTGTAACGTTTTTCGGTTGCGTGGTACGCCATCTTTATTTTTAACTAGCGGTAGGGCCCGGCTCCGCCCGGGTGCATACACGTTTTAAAATGGCGGCAAAAATATTTAATTCTGACTATCAGTTTGGAATATCGACCAATCGGACCACGAAAAACGAACAACATTTCCTCGTATTTTATCTCCTATAGGTCATAGCGTGATGATATATAGCCTATAGCCTTCCTCGATAAATGGACTACCCAACACTGAAAGAATCATTCAAATCGGACCAGTAGTTCCAGAGATTAGCGCGTTCAATCAAACAAACAAACTCTGCAGCTTTATAATATTAGTATAGATTCACATTTGTCCGGTACGCGCCATATTTATTTGTATCCATGTCTATGAAAATAAAAGCCTTTTGCTTAAACTTTATCTAATTTAGGTTTAGACAGCGTCCGTGGCACAGTTGGTTAGACGCCGGCTGTGAAACGAGAGGCCTTGGGTTCGATACCCGCACCGAGAGAAATGTTTGTGCGGCCCATAAATATTTCTTCCGGGTCTGGGTGTTTGTGAGACCGAAAAGTCTCTCGTAGTTCCCGATACCCACGACACAAGACTCGATCTTAGTGTAGGGTCAGGACTATGTATGTGACTGTTGGGTGTTATTTATTTATTTAATTAACCAATTTCTGTAAAGTTGTAAATGGTAGATCACTACTCAAAAAAATATGTCATAAAGAACTTTTATTTCTTGCGTTATTATTATATTAAAGACTAATCGAAAGTCTGGGGTGTGCCGTGTTATACAAGTCAAGCTAACAAATAATTAATTTATAAAAGTATTTTAAAAAAGTTACTAAATAGATAGGTACGTTTTAATCTACCCTAGCATCTTTATTAATAACTTTTTAAACTAGCACTATATTTACACTTTACAGTAAGCGACGAGCCCTAAACAATTTTTCCTTTGCCTTGACATGATGAGTTAATTATTATTTCCGAGTAGTTATTCACGTTTTGTAATTTTCGCATTCGCAACTGAATAGAAATTCGTGCGCCGGTTCATCCATTAAATTCGCCAAGGTTTTACTTTAATTCATTCATTCCAATATACATAATTTGTGTTTACATAACATTTTCATCACAAAAAAACTCTAAATTGCCTATAGACTTTTGTAATAAATGCGTAAAATAAGATTTAAAAGTGAATAGTAATTTAAAATACAATAGTAGAGCTCTCATATGTAAGAAGCCGCCTGTGTAGGTACCACCGCAATGTCTATTTCTCCCGTCAAAGTGTAAATGCACTGTTGTTTTCTGGTTTCAAGGACATATTAGCCATAGTACTGGACATATTAAAAATTTCTCAGGACAGCGAGCGCAGTGCAATGCCAAGAATTGCTTTGCATTTCATGGTGCTGTTTGGTTTGGATCCTGTCCATAAGCGGTCGTATAGCTTCCCATCAGGCGAATGGAATGCTCGTCTCGCCATTCATTGATATACAAAAAATATAATAAAACTTAGTCTTTATAAAAAAAATAGTAGTCTGTCGGTTTTTTTTTTTCACAAAATGGAGAGGAAAAAATCGCTCACCTGCAGAGTTAAATGTAGGGACAGGTATATTTGCACAATGTTGTATATAATGATGACTTTCTTCAGATTGTAGGGCGGTCGGTTGGCCATGAAGGCGGGCCCCCAGGAGCGCACGAACCGATGATATAGGTACATGATGAGGATCACCGGAACCGGACTCGAAACCAGCGGGAAGCTGTTTGTCCGAGGATCTGCAGAACAATACACACGTTTTAAACATGTAGCACAATGATTTCTTACACCTTATGAGTTATTTCTATTAATCTGATTTCCTTTCGTGGAAAACCTTAAAATGTAATTATTAATTAGACAGCCTCCGTAGTGCCTGCGCCATTGGTTTGAAGTCGTCTGTGAACCGAGAAGCCACGTATTCGGTCCCCGCATCGAGAAAATGTTTGTGTGATCAATAAGTGTTTGATTCTGGTTTCAGAGGGGTTGGTAACCCCTCTAGCCTCGGAATGTTTGTGGGAACGAAAAGTCTCTCGTGTCTGATACCAAGGAAACAATTGTATCTAGTGTGGGATTAGGACTGTGTATTTGTCGGGTGTATTTATTTATTTTCTGCACTTTAATACGATATTTTTGCAAAGTAAAAAGGGCATTGCATCTGCTGTTATTATCTACAATATTTTTTTTTCTTGAAGAATCTATTAGCCTCGCGTTTCGGTACCTTGAGGGAAACCATCGGGTACCTTACCCTTCGCTAGCCGCTAAACTACTTTCCATGCTACAATGTGATTATAAGTAACATAAAAAAGCGTGTAAAAAGCCCTGTTCATTTGCGTTCCCTGTCTATTAACATGTATAAAATATTCTACTATCCATTATTGATACGTTCAGAGGAACTTTGACCCGGACCAGACGCAGACAATGTTCCTAGCCCGGTGAATATTCATGTTATACTTAATATTGTAATAATGGTCGCTTCATTACATTCCACATATGGGGTGATTCTTCATACTACGAACGAAATGTAACTACGAATAAACTCCTAGAAAATTGCTGGACCTATTGTGGTTACACTTCAAAATTTGTAAAACATATTTAAAATTTTATTCATACCGATAATCATATTTGTTGTTATAATTAAACGTCTTTTAAAAGTTAGTTTAGTGGTCTGTGCGCGGGGTCAATAGCCCCGAGCAAACGCTGGCGGATACAGAAATCAAAATACTTTGGAATAATTCTACTAGAATCTGCTTGATGCATGTGTCAAAAGTGTATTTAAAAAATAGTCCAAGTATTCTAGTAGACACTGGAGGCAAAATTATCCTCTCAATATACCTTTATCTCTCTTCAGCCTCAAAAAATTCAACTGAACATAGGCCTTCTCCTACCCCTGCCTTCCTACCTGCATCCAAAATATGAATTAACTTTACAAGAAGGAACATGCAAACTCACGCCTTCTTCCCAGAAGGGGTAGGCAGAGGTACCAAGATACCTCATTTCTCCTTCTTAGTTCCGTCTCACGACGTGACAGGTGGCGAACTGATAATGAATAGAAACCCGAACCGAACCGAATCCGAAGCCGAAAACCCGAGACCTCAGCTTTGCAATAATACCGTTGAACAAATGTACCACCGAGGCAGTCCAGGCAAATTTCGATATTGTTTTAAATAAATGTTCGTTATAAAATATATTTTGTAGTGATCATTAATTACTGTTTAAAATTAAACATTGGAACATCCCTATGCTTGAATTGACATTAATAATTGCAAGTCATTTTGAACGCCGCGGAATTCGAAACACTTTCTGCTTTCACATACATATCTATTTATGTACATTTGTACAAAATTTATACACCGGGAATTGTAGTTTTTTTCATTTATTTATCTAAAAAAAAATACAGATTCAGTAGGTATTTTAGCATTTATAAACCACAAAGGTTTGTGCTTAATGCTATCTATCTACAACAATTCGACGCAAGGGGTTTATACAAGGACCTATTGTGGTACCTATCAGGTTGAAAATTCGAGTGCATAGGTGACAAGAGCTAAGTAACAGCCGTTCTCTATAATTTATCTATCTTTAAAAAGAGATTTCATTACATATTTCGATGCATTTTATGTTTCAGATAACAAAGATAGAGAGGTATGGATATGGTGCAGATATTCATAGATAGTTAGAATACATAAATAGATATATCTATTTTTGTTTAATGAAGCGTAAAATTGTACCGACATAGTATTGTTAGCTATTTTAACCCCTTGTTAAAGATAGATAGGATATAGAGAACGGCCGTAAGTGAGCGCAAGTGCAAGACACGTTATGTAACATTTGGTGTTATTTGATGGTGAATAAAGTACAGCTTTAATTTAGATGTTATGTTATTTTCTGTTATATTATATTGTCTTTTAATAATTGATTAATTTAATAATGTTGTTTTTGCCGTGCATTTTAGTGGAAAATAAAGTATAGTGATTTAATTTCGTTATATTGTCTTATAATAACGCGCAGTCCTTTCACCGTACGTATTATTTACTTAAGTAATGTATTGTTAGAATTAATATACGCAATGGAACTATCGATTTCTAATTACGGACAATTATTTATTTTAATACTGCGTTTTATGTAAATAGAGGCACATTTATTCAGGGATGCTTGAAACAACATATACACGTGAGCCTGAATGGCAGTACTGACTACTGGCTATTGGCACATACAACATTTCGTACAATCGATTACGTCATTTTGCTCAAGGGACCGGGAAAGGTCTATAGTCCATAAACTGAACTCTTTCTTAGATTTCTCCTCCTTTTTTTGAAGTTGGTTAAAAATTAAACAAAATTCAAACTAAGTGTAGAGCCATAGAGTCTGTCCCCTCCTATGGGATGACGTGACGTTTATTAACAATTTGGTTTATATGCTGCATTAAAACAACTTAAGTAGTTTAACTTTCTTTTTGATTGATTGTTAACGGTCTTCATCATAAAAAGTTTATAAACCTATTTTTAAGAATAAAGAAATAATTAAATACACCCAGCAGTCACATACATAGTCCTAATCCCCATTAAGATCAATTAAATCTTGCGTCATGAGTATATAACAGAAACATAGCAGAAACTATGAGTGACTTTTCGGTCTCACAAACGCACAGACACGATACAAGTATTTGGAGGAGTCACAAGTATTTGTCTCGGTACGGGGATCGAGCCCGCGACCTCTCGTTTCACAGCCGGCGTCAAACCAACTACGCTACGGGAGGTTGCCTAGAATGTTTTGCCTTTTTTAAACTTATCATTCACCCCAAACTTAGTGTATGGTTACGACGTACGATAAAATATTCAAAAATTTTGTAAAGTATTAAGGCATATTGGTACAGTTTTATGTACATTGTTCGAACATTCGTCGTTAAGTCGGAGAATAGAGTAACCCCTCTGAAAACTAAAGCCGTTCCAAAGGTTTTTAATTTAAACCCACCTGCCAAATCATCGTTCACGTATGTGTAGTACTGTGTTAAGTTATTTATTAATGTACCCATCTTCTCGTCGCCTCCTGAAAATAATAGAAAATATGTTAATTTAAAATACAAAAACTGTACGAAAATTATAAAGTAGCGTTTTATATGGACATTCCGAATAAATTCCGAAACTGTCACATACAGGGTATCTCAAGACTGCTACCGAAAACGAAGCCGGGTGGTAGTTTTAGTGACTTCAGACACATTGCAACAGAAAATGTTGCAAAAAAAGGCGACTTTTATTTTTATTTTTTTCATACGGTCGTATTTGGATGGTAAATTCATTTTTTTCCCTAAAATAATAGTGTATACCCTTTTATTTATAAGGACTCTAAAGTACAAAAAGTTTCAATTATTATTTCAGCAAAAACTATGTAATTACCACCCAAAAATTACGATATATAAAAAATCTTAAAAAAATTGTGTTTCTTTGCGAACATTTTAGTTGTACGTTTTCGGTAGCAGTCTTGATATACCAAGTATATAGTTCCGACTCCAAAATAAGATTGAGTCTTGCGTCATGGGCATCAAAAGCTACGAGAGACTTTTCTGTCTCACAAACAACCAGACCCGAAATAGCCCCGTGTATCACACAATTATTTGACTCTTTGCGGTAATCGAACCCGCAGCCTTAAGTTTCACAGTACACGCATAACCAATTGCGCCACGGAGGCTGTCAAATCATTATCTACTACCATTATTATCATACCATTTTTATTGATCGGTGCATTTTGGATTTTATTCTTGTATATATACCACTGATGATTTATATTTTTTGTTATTTATTTTTTATTTAGTAAAATTTTACGAAATGAACACACTTTCATTGGAAAGAATATTGAATAAGCTTGTATTTTTATGATTTAAACATTATTTACATTAGAACTATTTTAGTCACGGCTATTTGTCTCTTAAATCTCATAGTGTGTTTAGAAAATATACAATTATTTTGTTTACATCGGTTTATATTGTATTAATTTTAATATCTATCATCATTTAACATCATTTCTAATTAAAATAATATAACCCAGGTATTTTATAATTATGAAAATTACCTAAAGTTTACAATACATAAATGATGATGCCATTATAAATATGTATGCAAATATATGAATATTATTATAGTAAAAGCGTTATATAAAGGTAGGTAGATATGTATTGTATGTAAATAAAAATAACTGCATATATAAATTTCACAACCAATTTACATACAACATTATGTTACTGGAGTTAATAAATAAAAATATGTATTATTGTAAACAACAAGTCGAATATTAAAATATCGACACTAAAAATATAAAGCACAAGACTTGTTTTTGTTAATAAAAGCCGAGCTAGTTAGAACATTTAAAAATCAAGAACAGCTGGACCGATTTCAATGTCTTTTGGTTTCAATTTTGTGAAGGTTACGAAATTTTATTTATGTTATCAAGCAACCGTTCGATTCGGGTCGGTTGTTATGTTTTGTGCTGTGTTTTGTGTCTATATTTCCCAAAGAAGCAGGTTTTCGAAATATTTCGAATCAACAAATCGAATGGCCCGACTTTATGCTTCTTAAACAGGAACAAAGGGAGGCAGACTGTGAAACGACTCTATTGGCAATGAGAAGTCTTACAGCCAATCGAGGAGATCAACAACCAGATAATCTTCGAGGCGTAACAAGAAATGCTTCTAGTGTTGAGGTAAAACAACCAGCATTTCTATACAATAGGGAATCTTATTATATATTTATTGATATAGAAATATACCATAAAGATAAGTTTATTGTTTTATTTATCAACTCTAAATTAATACTTACAAAAGGACGTTTCAAATTCCCAAAAAAATAAAAATGAATTCTTATATCGAGCTTAGGGAACATTTGTCGGGACAGCTTATTAATAAAATATTATAAGAACATTCACATATGCATTAAAATTTATTTTATAATTGCGAAAGCCTTACAAATAACGTTTAAAATTATGAAACACAGACAGCGTAAACAAAGAAAAGGTCAATAACAAATTCCCGCTTACCAATATAAACTGCATATTAAAAGTAATAATATCAATTAATGTACGTTCCACTACAGAGCACGGACCTCCTCTACAATCGAGAGTACGATTGAGAGTGGTTAAGCCATACATATGTCCACCACACTGGCCTAGTGTGGGATAGTAAACTTTACCCATAATACACATAATATACTAATCGCCATGGTATGCAGGTTTCCTCACGATGTTTTTCTTCCCCGTTATAGTGTCAATACACACATGACTCCGAAAAGTCAGATGTGTGCCCTGGGGTTTGAACCCGCCACCACCGTGAACATGTTGCCAGTCGCGTCTGGTCCGCTATCAACAGGTCACCACTTATTTTGCAATTGAATAAAATACATTGTTGTTCGCTCATTACGAAAAACTACAGGGAAGGATTAAAATAATACTTTTGCTCGAATCCTTAAATCTATGGCCTACTGGTCTTCAGATAATATTAGAATATCTTAATTTAATATTAGAGCTGTTGAAGATTTTCAAAATAAGTGCGTGCTGGGTGCGAACTTGTGAAGTTTTTTTATTGAATGCTTATAACTTTTTAGTTTTGCGTGTGCGCGATACCTATGCATGCACCGCGGTGAAAATAATGTCCTTTAAAAAACTTCAACGGAATGTTAGTACTACTTAGTATGTAAAAAACCATTACAATAAATTCACGTTCTTGTATATTAATCATTATGTTTCTGATTGTAAATGAATCACAATCTAAACTTATTCTATTATAATAAAAGTTAATCGAATTTATTTATTTTATTTATATAAAATTAATCGAATTATTATGCTGTTGCTTAAATTATTGCAGGTCATCAACGCATTTACAAAAGAAAATTATTTATATAAAAAATCAAAACAAATGTTAAACTTCACTGCTATTGTTATTTTGACACGGAAAAAATATTTCGTACTAGCCGATTTTAGGTATACACGCTTAACCACACTTATAAATAAACAATATATAACTTAAACTGCGCGCGCAATTATTTTTATAATTTATTAAATTACATATCACACACACACTTCCAATTAATGCATTTTTAGGGCTAATCCTAATATATTTACACTATAAAATAATAATGAGGGGTAAATAACAACACATAATACCTGTTTATCGGCGTGTTACTCCGGTCGTGATTAGCGCAAGATTGAGCGGCCGGTAAGCCACCGTGGGCCAACGAACACTCCTTGGACTTCGTCGAGAATGGATTTAATTAATCGAATTAATTTAAATACCTTTAACACCACACATTTACTTGAAAACACGTCTGCCTTTCATGAGGTGTTTGGTGTAAATTTGAAGAACCAAACGAAATGGTCTTATATTTAATGTTTTGGTATTTCTGCTATTTACATGTAGGTAACACGTTTTTCTGCCCTTTGGTACGCTAATCCTGTTTGAGGCCTCGTAACTCGTAAGCAATACATAATTATGTATATAACACATATGGCAAAACTTCTCTGACTGTTGATCTGTTCCTATATTACCAGGGATTTTTAAAAGCTGTCGTCAGTATTTTCCAATTCAATTATTGTTTTCTCGCATCCGCGTTAAACGATACTGTATACAATCTCAATTTTAGAGAATTGGTATTATTTATAAAAGACCTTCACTTACTTATATTCCAAAATGGTTTTGTGTAATTTCGGATCACATCTCTAGGCCAAACATTCTTTTAGTTTAACGATTTGGTATTGTGCAAAGAAAATATATTCACAATTATTATTTGTAAATACTCTATGTGGTAGAGCAACTCTGTACTGCATTTATGATGTTAGAAGACAGAAGGAATGATCGCGCTTGACTGGGTTGGTCCACTATCACATGGTACATCGATGGGAAGAGACGGTATTACTAGTTACTACCGTACAGCAGCAGGCCCAATATCCTTTTCTCCTTCCGTCCGTTTTTCTTTATTTTCCATTTTGAGGGGCTGGCGCATGCGCGGCGGTAATTACTTACCATCACGCATAAAGTTGAAAGCGTCCGCGGCGCAGTTGGTTTTTTTCTGTCTGTATTTTGTCATGTTGGGGTATATATTATGTCGCTGGGGCGTTTTGTGAGTGATAGCTTCAGCTAACCGGCAGAGGTAATGTCTCGCTATTTGATACGATGACTGGCGTGGCGCAGTTGGTTAGACGCCGGCTGAGAAAAGTCAGGCAGCGGGTTCGATCGCACAACAAAAATGTTTGTGTCATCCACAGGTATTTGTTTCAGGCCTGGGTGGATGTGAGACCGAAAAGTCTCTCGTAGTTCCTAATACCCACGACACAAGACTCTTAAACTCACTCAAAACGTAGTGTGAGGTGAGAACTATTTAAGTGACTTGGGTGTATTTATTATAAATTATTTAAAATAACACCCATGCTACTCCAAGTGAGGCCCCAGTATAGTATATTTACTTTATTGACATCTATATAAAGATATCTTAGCTACATTGCTACTTCATGGCTATGGAGACCGAGGACTGGTAGATAGGTCATACTTGCCAACGGATCCTTTTGGATTGAATGAAAATATTCAATAACTCATATCGATTCGTATTAACTGGAACATTAGGTTAAGGTACGTAGGTATAATTTTATTTGTACGCTAATGCAACATAATACAAACAGGAACACGTCAAACATGGTACCATTGCACTAAGGATTATATTGCTGTTATAAGTTCCGCACACACTTTTTTTATTTTATCCTTATTTTTACTATTTCACATAAATGCCCACTTTTATTTTCTTTTCTTACGATCCATTCTATGGTTGTCTGGAAGATATGGCTAATAAGACCGCCAATTGTTCACTAATTTTAAGGTTTCTCTGTCTTATTTTTTCTGTAATTTGTGGTGTTCAATGAAGTGTTGTGTATCTGTATCTGTAAGGACGCGAGTCTATTAGACTCGATTTTTGCATGTGGATCTCAGAATGTGGATAGTTTGAACTTGTTTTCTATTCAAGTGACGTAACATTGAACGCGCACAGGCAAGTTGCACGTTCTGATTTGCGAACGAGTGACATAGTGTCTTTCGCTCTATGTACACACGCTGTACTTAATTTTACAGATGACCCTTGGCTTGAAAGTTAACCACATCAACACGTCTTCCACCCTTAAGTTCCTACTCAATTTTGAACGTCTCAACTTATACGCAAGTAAAATTTCCATTCAGTTTGCATACTCTCGTAAACATGTTTCCAATGTGAACTTGTACGCAAATAGGTACATATAACGTCATACTTGCATGCAGGCTTGCGTAATGGAATCGCGGCTTAACACTTTAAGAGACAGAGCTTTGTTTGCCCTGGTAACCTGTCTATCTTTAACAATTTTATATGGTTGCTATTAGTTTATAACAATGCGTCTATAATTTTTCAATAAATGAAGATGGCAACTAGCCTCATGAACCGCCAAACAGGAGTGTAAATGCACTGTTGTGTTTCGGTTTGAAGGATATTGTAGCCCGAGAAACTACTGGACATTTTGAGACTTAACATCTTATATCTCAGTGTGGCGAGCAGTGGCGTAACAATAGGGTGGCAGAGTGCGCAAAATGCCACGGGCCCCCGACCCTAGGGGCCCCGGCCTCGACCTGAAAAGCCTTAAGCAGGGAAAGAACCTTACATTTATTACCAACAAAATTAATGATCAAAAACATTTTTTTTATTATTTGTTGGACTAGTTTTATCAAATGTGGCGATTGAGATTTTCACAGTAAGGGGGCCCCATCATCTTTGCTGCATTTTTGCCACTTATTAAGGAGAATAAACTTGTAGTGGGCTTTCCCAAATCCAAGGTAATTTTTTTTCATGAATCTCGGAAAGGGCCCCCTACAGAGGCCCATGTAATAGTGCGTTACTATCGATTCTTCGATGAAGTATCTTGGTATTTTATTTGATAGCTTGAAGTTTTGAAGTTATTTGATGGAAGTACCACGCATAGGTGCTTCAAAAGCCTCAAGCCTAAATTGGTGAAGGCACGTTGAGTGGAATGGGGCCCAACCTCGAGGGTGCCAGCATACCTTACCGTAGATTGTATGCCGGAGTTGTACGATCGATGACCCTTTACGAGTGTCCCATATGAGCCGAGTCTCTGACCAGACGCTGTGCTATGGTCTTGTGTAAGCCGCAAACTCTAGTGGCGCAGTGGATGATCAGGGCTATCGCACAATTTCTCTGAGGTGGCCTACGTCTTAGCAGGATCGGTCTCAGGCGCCATCGACACCAAAGAGCCCCTAGAGGTGTGCCAAACGAGCCTCCCTGTGCATAATCTCCGTGGAGAAGTGCCGTTTTAGACTGGATAATTCCAGTGCTGGTGCATGACCCGTTGTGCCAGTGCATCCTGGCTTCTATCAGTGATTGAACTAACGCCACGGCGCGGCGCGACGACACGGCGTTTCGCCCGACATAGGTCCTATCGCGTTGCTTCGGTAGATAACTGGGTAGGAGAGTTAGAAAAGAAGAGAAGAGATTAATGTTATGAGCCCGTCATATGTCACCATTGTGCCAAGAAACAACTGTCCGGAAGACACAATCCAGCACAATCTCTCGGAGTCCAGCTCGAGGTGACGAACGCACAAAACTATGAGCATTTTTTTTAAATTTTTTTTTTATTATGACCCGGCATAATGGCGGCATTGCACCTGATGGTAAGCGCAAATGCCGCCCAGGCAGAGTATCCATTGGCATCGGACGGCAGTCCCATGCCAATGGAAACAATTATGCCGGCCTGCTAAGGTGCCTCTTCACACTACGGCGGAAGGACCCAGGATTGTAGGAAGGAGGGAACACGTGAGATGGCAAACAATTCCACAGCCTGACGGTGCGGCACAAAAAAGAATTATAGAACCGTTTGGTTCGTGCCGGAATGGTTTGGACCGACAAGCTATGGCTTCGCAAGCCAGCCCGCGTGGTTCTGGTAAGGAATGGAGAGGAGGAGATCGAGTTGAACAATTCCTCAGAGCATTCCCCGTGATACAGGCGGTAGAACACGCTTAGAGAGGCGACATCCCTCCGGAGTTGTAGCGACTCTAAGTTGCTCGTAACGTCTGCATCATTCACAATGCGGATGGCCCGCCGCTGCAATCCATCCAAGGCATCGAGCAGGTACTGGGCGGATCCATCCCGCGGACCTGCGCTTTATATAAGCGACAAAGCTGACCGG
This sequence comes from Hyles lineata, assembly GCA_030180105.1. Taxonomy (NCBI): domain Eukaryota; kingdom Metazoa; phylum Arthropoda; class Insecta; order Lepidoptera; family Sphingidae; genus Hyles; species Hyles lineata. The sequence goes on along the minus strand of JARJEE010000027.1, from coordinate 4,539,665 downwards.
GCGTGAAAAACCGACGCACCCTGTTCAGGACTCCAACCCTGCGTGATGTGGCAGTTATTACGCCCTCAAAATAAACCTCTCGCTCTCGGCCGTGAATCCTTCCACCGCCAAGAGTTAGGGGCCAAGGCAGGCAATGCTTACGTTTTCTGAGAACGTGATGTCACAGAAAACGAGCGCAACACGCGATCGTGAGCGGAACCTTCCCACTCGGCGCCACCTTCATAGAAGTAAGCGTCAGGTCATGAAGGGCTGAAACGATGAATTCCAGCACGGTACAACGAAACGGACGCGGGTGTCAACATTTTTACGGTAGTCACGGCTTCAAATCCCAAGGGGCACACCTCTGACTTTTTGGAGTCATGTATGTAAATGATAGTCAATCAATACGCACTATAACGGTGAAGGAAAACATCGTGAGGAAACCTGCATACTACGCGTATAAAAATTTGGAAGGATTGCTTAAGTATGTAAAAGTCCGCTAACCTGCACAAGGCCAGCGTAGTGGACTATACGGCCTAACCCCAAGAAGGAAAAGTATGGAAAGAGGCAAAGGGCATCCGGCAATCTCATTCACCGAATGAAACGCGATCACAATGCTGTTATGTCACGTCGATCTTATGTGAGCCAGTGGTACCGCCCCTGACGAACCTACTCATTAATCCTGAGTCATGTCTGACAACAGCGTGGCTCTACCACTTCCAATAAATTTGACAGTATACGTCTCGGCATAAAAAAGGGGGGGGGCCCCATCCGATAATTTTGCCACGGGCCCCGGCTGGTGTAGTTACGCCACTGGTGGCGAGCGCAGTGGAATGCCAAGCATTACTTTGGAATTCAAAGGGCTGTTTAGTTTTGATACAGTTCATGAGCAGTCGTAACGCTTACCACCGGGTGAAAGGCATGCTCGTCTCGCAAAACCAAATGAGAATATCTAAGTCCTATTGATCTCGTACAAAAATCAATGATCACAGTCAGCGGATATTTCCTCAAAGATCAATAATAGCCAACTTTAAAGTATCATCGAATTACATGAATCGAAAAAAAGTTTTTAACGTACGGAAGTACGTTCAGTATTACAACGTATGAATAAACATTACGAAACCGACGCGACACAATGTTTGTGCCGCCTCATCGTGAAACATTCCTTATTGAAGACGATAGGAAACCTCGATGAGCATTACGTGGCAATATTGCCAACACAGGGTCAGATTTTAATTTGTTACAAGATATTTTTTTACCGAAAATAAGCATGAACAAAACACAAATACATCAGGGCTCTAGGGATGGACTCGCTCGATTTGAATAATACGACTGTGTCCGAGAACAATGACGTTAAGCAACGACTTTGCTTCTGTGTCTCTATTGGTAAGTTAAGAAAATGTATTCCTAATCTCTTTACATTCTTTTTTTTGTTTTTCTCTATACCTACTGTGCCCAGCCATTTTTTCCGAGCTTCCGCTAATTCCATCTCAAGATTGATAACACCGCCGTTTTTTACTCAAATGGATATACTTTGTTTTATTATTTCTGTTGTGTTAATTTATGTGGTTTACAATAAAGTATTTATAAATATATAAATTAAAATAATCGAATACCCAATACGAAATATTGTTTCCCCCGGCCACCTTCCTTTATTTTCGCCTTCTATTTTAAACGACCGGTAACGTACTTGTGATTAATATACACGTAGTTAGGTATATTTTTGTTCGTTGATCTTTGTTCGTTTGTCACTAAAACGAACACTAAATAAGACACACTCAATTGTCCTAATTCCATTTAATACAAAAGTAATGCTATATTGTGTTAATTGAGTGTGTTTACACATTCATTGGAATGAAGTTCGTTGATCGGTGTACTTGGTTAATTTGGATTAGTTTTATAGACCAATATTTACTGTAACATGCAATATGTATATCAATTATCATCCAACGAACCGCAAAAGCCCTAGAGCAGCTATACTCAATCTGCGGCTCGTGGGGCTTTTATGATTGGCCCGTTGCAAATTGCAAACCATTTTAAATTTCTCACCAATCATTGGCACTATACTTTTAAAAATAGGTAATTAGACAACCCTACCGCGATGAGTTGCGTTGAGTCGGCCCGAAACATCATGCCTATAGTAAAACGTGTGTGTGGACGTATATAAATAAGGAGTACCGTTACCCTAGCCCTAGAGGATAGAGGTTGAATGGAAGACATGGAAGAAGGAAGGGTAAAATGAAACTCCAAAGCGTTGTACTCCAAATATCCTACAACCTGACTCTACCGATTATAACACTGCTATATACTTCTTACTTATTTTCCCACTGAACTTCTTCTCTACAAAAAATAATAAAATTAAAAGTAATTATTCATGCGTTATTACTAGATTGGAATCCTCGTTCTGTTAACACTATACACTCGGACATAATACTTTTATAAACATCGTTTATAAAGTATTAGATTACAATCTCAAAGGCCTTACTTTACAACGAAGGGAATTTTGAATCGATAAGGTATAAACAACTTCATACTCTACAAAACTGACATATGTACTAAGCTGTCAATCGGCTACATGTCACGTCAAAAACAACTCAATTTTTGCAATGGAAAGTAAATACAACAAACAAAGAATGAAATGGAAATTTACCTCTAACATTTTACAGTGTACGCGAAAGTCCAAATACTATTTTATCCCTGATAGATCTCTCGTCAACTTGTCTTACAAACTTATTGGAAATCTTTCCACTGAGGTGGATAAACCTACCATATTTTTAATTCATGGGTTATTGAGTGGTAAATATCATTGGGCATGGTTAGGCAAAACTATTAATAACGTCACAAGAAGGCAAGTAGTGACAGTGGACTTAAGAAACCATGGAAAAAGTCCACATGTGAATTCACATCAATACGAAGAATTGGCAACGGATATTTTGAATTTAATTAAAAAAATGAATGTGGATAGAGCTTCTCTTATTGGACATGATATGGGCGGAAGAGCAGCTATGTGTGTGTCCTTAATAGCAGTAAGTAAAAATATCCGGCTGTGCTGTTATGTTTTCTACTTTAATAACGTAGAGCCAATTATTGCCTCCTAATGCTTCACCAACAAATAATTCATAGATAATATACTTAAAGTATGTTGTGTTATGAGTAGTGCGTAAGGGGTAACAACGTTTACTCATAAAAAATATAGGCATTAACGTTTTTACCCCTTCCATCCTTGTATTACTGTGTTACTGAAACGCACCTTATTACTCAATTGTAAGTAGAACTGATTTTCAATTAAAAGGTTTTTAGTGTCTGCTATTGACTAAAGATCGCACATCTCTCCGAAAAGACGGATGTGCCATGAAATGGGATCTCGCGACCCCCGAGTCGGCAGCTTTACCTACCAGCTACCATTACGCACAAATCCTAAATGTTTCAGCTTTGATAAATAATGAAGTTGATACTGATATCATATAATAATTAATCTAATCCACATATTTCTTATCATTCTAGGCGACATTATACACAATTTGATTAGAAATGTGTGGATTAAATTTATGATCATAATTATGTCAATATCAATATGTAGGTACTACTGGTGGTAGGTCACTCATATGTGAGAAGCCATCTGGATACGTACCACCGTAAAGACTGTTTCTCCCGCCAAAAATCAGTGTAAATGCACTGTTGTGTTTCGGTTTGAAGGACATTGTAGCCAGAGTACCTACTGGACATATTGTGACTTAGCATCTTATTTCTAAGGATGGCGAACGCAGTGGAATACCAAGCATTGCTTTGTAATTCAAGGTAGTTGTTTCGTTTTGCTACTGTCTATGAGCTTTTGTATCGCTTACCATCATGCAACCGGCATGCTCTTCTTGCCATTGGTTGCAAAAAATTTACCAATCAATATACCTGAAGTGGCAGTTAAATGGCCACATCTGTCGAAGAACCGACAACCGCTGCAGTAAACGTGTTCTTGAGTGGACACCGCATCTTGACAAGCGTAGTGTAGCTAAGTGGAGTGACGATTTACGATTGTTCGCTGGCAGATGCTGGATTCGACAATCCGAAGATAAAATCGCGACATAAGCGATGAAGGGCCATTTTATTTCGTAAAATATGTGGGAATTCGAATTATAACAGCCGTAACTATATCGGTCATGACTGATGGCGTCTGATATGATATTAATTATTAAAGTTTTATAAAATGTTTATGTTTTATACCTAATTCGCTTGTATTTGAACTAAATGAGTCTACCATTTCAGCCTGAAAGAATCGCTGGTCTAGTGGTGGTAGACATTTCACCAGTTTCAACAGCACCGCAATTTGAAGCCGACTTCTCAAAATATTTAGCGGCTATGAAATCCGTCACTTTTAAAAATGCCAAACAAATATATACTGTAAGGAAAGAGGTTAAGAGTCAGTTGAAAGAGGCAATAACTGATGACGTTGTCATGTCTTTTATTCTGAACAACGTGAACCTAAAACCTGACGGAACTATTGGCTGGACGTGTAATTTGGATACTTTAATAGAACATTTTAAATACATTACGTCGTTTCCTGAATCTATGAAAGAGAAGAAATACTTAGGACCTACGCTTTTTATAGGTGGCCAAATGTCAGAGTTTCTTCCGTAAGTTTGAATAATACTTATTATTTTAACAGCCTCTAAAAAATATTTTCTCCTATGATGGAGAGATAACAACCTGGAAACTTCGATAAGCCTGGGTTTTGTGTCTAAACTGTGTCTCAAAGACAATTTCTAGCTTATTATCTCTCCATCCAAGATTAACCCTTTATTTGGCCTTATTTGACAGGGCTATTTGGAAAATGAGGAAATATCACAGAAAATATTTGCGAGTTAAATAAGCATGTAGATATTTATCCAAATAAAATTAATAGGAGGAAGGAAACCTTTAATTAAAATAAAATAAATAAAAATGATGCTGTCAGGTGATGATGCCTTTGAGCGTAACAATTATCAGCCAATCGTCTTTCTAATATTAATTAAAAATGTCCATAAGAAAACAATTCTTATTGACATAAGTAATATATTTTTACGTCGGCCGTAAATTGAAAACGTGTGAAAAATTTTAATATTGTAATATGACAAGATGTATTTATTAATTCCTACATTGTTTTCCGTTGTCTGCAGTGGTAATAAACAAATCAATGCCTACTGGATGACGCAGTATTCATCGCTAAAAATATTTCGCTATAAATAAGTAAAATAATTCCATAGTTAAATATTTAAACCCGCTTGTAGGAAGTGTGCTCATGCAGTATTTTTTACTAACCGCCATCCAACATAACACAACCACTGCATAGCTTTAAGCCGAAGACCCTGAGATAGGTAATTCATCCCGGGAAATACTCCCGGGACTACGAGAAGGATCTAGAAAGCTTGAGAAGCTTTGCTGTTCGTAAATCAAGGCCAAACCTCGAGCGTTAAATAAACATTTTATAAATACCTATTACGAAAATTTTAATGTATCGCGACAAGATTTCGAAACGAAATACCTTTTGCAAATTGGGTAACATTAAACATATGCTTAACTGCAAAATCTGATAATATTATGTTCATTGAGAATCGTTGACCAATAGTTTTACTAATTTCGTGATAGAAATTTATATAATTTCATCATAGGTGTATACAAGTATGATTATAATATAACAATATGATTATCTGGGGCACGGTAATGCCCCCGCCAAGAAAAGCCACGCGAAGCACATGGGCACTACCTACCTTTCATACCTCATAACTTTGGTAGGATAAACATAATAAAAAATAATAATAAATCGTAATTGAATGTTTGGTCCCTTTCGGACGACTTTTGAATTTAGTTTGAACCATTGACGTAAAATATATGGACGGGGCAGAGAGCAGGAAAAGTGTTGTCACAAAAGTGGTCTGCAGCAGCAGTGCAGCGGTTGTGACGTCACAGCGCGCCGGTTTGTAAGTCGTTGAAAAATGCCTAATTTATCGTGCGTGGGTGCAATAAAGATGACCGAAAGTTAACAAAAAAAAGATAATATTTCTTATCACCGCTAAGTAAAAATTATAGTATGTATGTATCAGCCCATATACGTCCCACTGCAGGGCACGGGCCTACTCTACAATCGACATTACGATTGAGAGTGGTTGGTGGAGTGAAAATTATAGTACTTTTAACATTTATTTTAGCATTATTGAAAAACTATTTCATGGCCGCCATTGACGTAAAAATCTGACAGATGGCGCGATTTTCACAGGCATCTTTTTGACGTACCCAATGTACTGAAGAGCCTATCCTTAGTTTTTAAATCAATGGTTTGAACATTTAATAATTATAATAAGTTTTAAAACTGTATGTTAATAAGGCCGTTAAAGTTTTAATTGCATGGCTTTTATACTTCCAAATATGTCCTAGAAAGTTAAAATTTGGCAATGTAAGCCAGTATAGTGCATAACTTAGTACAGAAATAACAAAAAAATCTAAAACTTGGACTTTTATCTCCAAACCCCTTAAATAACGGGAACTTTGTAGATGAGACTTCCGCACGTTTTGATGCTTGAGATCAGAAAATCGATATAGGGATCCTTGTTATAAATAAAAATAAAAAGCAATAAAAGCACAAACCCCCAATTAAAGTAAAATAACTTAATGACATAAGCAACATACAAAAAAAGGCCAAGATAAGATAAGTTGCCAAAATAAGACCATATGACTCGCACTATCAAAAAGTTGTCAGATCTCATGAAGAGCCAAGCTTCTTAATTTGCACGCCCTAACTCTACCAGCTTCTCTAGCGCAATCTGAAATTTACAGCTTTAATGCAAAGGCCTACGCCATTCGATTTTACCATCTAATGATTCTAATTAATGTAAAGGTTGGCTACAATGTAAAAGATCCATCATAGATTAGTATTATATACAGAGAAGAACCACGTTCCTGAAACCCGCCGCATTTAAATAATAATGCCGTATCTCGGTGATCATTGGCGTATAAAGGCGCACTTATAATGTATATTGTTTTGAAAAGAAAATCGTTTCGGAAATTATCTTAATCAAAATAAAAACATATTAAACAGTATTATATTCATAATACACGCATTTCTTTATGACATTAAAGGTATTTTGTTTTGCAGGCCTGATGACTTGACCAAAATTAGAGAAATATTTCCCCGGGCAGTGATCCAGTATATCCCAAAAACTGGCCATAATGTGCATGTGGACGATCCCAAGACTTTCCTTGAACTCACCATATCTTTTTTAAAAATAAACATTTAATACATTATTTTATTAGACTTTGAGTTTTATTCAAATAAAATAATTTAAACTGACTGAAATTTGTAAAGAATATCACAGTAAATACTTAGATTGCCCAGCCTGGAAATCAAACCGCTACACATAGGTGACAACGTCCGTGACGCAGTTAGATAGACACCGGATGTGGAACGTGAGACCGTGGGTACGATTCCCTCACCGAGGTATAATATGTATATTTGTGTAGGTAATGCACAAGTATTTTATTTTTGGGTCTGGGTGTTTGTGAGACCGAAAAAGTCTCGTAGTTTCTGATACCCGCGATGCAAGACTCGATATTCTTGTGGGGTCAGGAGTCAGAACTATGTATGTAACCGGTTTATTTATTTATTATATTTTATCTATGTACTGTTATAAGACCATTGAGCAATACTTAGATTTACAATAGTAATGTATATATGATACTGCAGGATCTCCTCAAAAATCGAGACTATGACTGAGAGACGTTAGGCCATATAATCCACGCAGGCCTGGTGCGTTATGGCAGCCTTTACATACCATAGTCCATAGAAATTCTTACAAATCGCTATGGCATGCAGGTATTTTCGCGATGTTTTCATTCATCGTTATGGTGCGTGGTGATTGACTATCAATACACATGAGTCCGAGAAGTCAGCAATGAGCACTCGCGACCATCGTGAGCATGTCGGCAGCCGCGTCACTTCCGTTATCAACAAACCTCCACGCACTTCCGATTTACAATACAATACGATTTAGAATTAATAAATAGGTAGGTCGATGTGGAGATCTTTGGGGGATGCCTATGTTCATCAGAGGACTTCCTGTGGCTGAGATGATGATGATGAGATAGCTAATGTAAATAATAATGTTTTAGAGAGACCAGTGACCGGTGCACCGTGCAAACACATTTTTTCTGTACTGTACTGTGTTAGCCCATAATCCATATATAAGCTTCCTCTACAATCGCGAGTACAATTGAAAGTGTTAAGGCCATGTAGTCCACCACGCTGGCCTGGTACGGGTTGGTGAACTTTACATACCATGGAAATCCTTACAAATCCGTATGGCATGCAGGATTCCTCGTGTCTCCCTTCTCCGTTATAGTGCGTAATAATTGACTATCAATGTACACATGATTCCAAAAAGTCAGGTGTGCCCTGGGATTTAAACCCGCGACCCTATATAGCGTATTATCTATGCTCACAACCATCGGAACATATTGGCAGCCGCGTCTGGTCATTTTCCAAACAGGCCAGCACGAACTCTTCACATTTCTTGTTTTGAAGTTTTAGTGCTAATTTTCTTATTATCAGAAATTAAAATAGGATACCTACTTACTGTAATTTAGGCAGTTTCGAAATTATTTACATAATAATATACCATAATAATAATAAATCTCCAGGGAGATCAATAGGTGTAGTCTGAGTATTTATACTCGTAAAATAAAGAGAGCGCTGGTACTTCAAAACGTAGATAAAAATGATGATGCCGGGCCACCTTTCTCCTACTGGCTAATAGTTGACAGATTGTCCAACATGCAGGAATTACTTGAAAAAGAAAAAGTTTAGGGCTATTTAATTCCACTTAAACTCCTTTTAAAAGGATGATAGCAAAATATACTAATTGCAATTTATTGTTAAATAATTCCTTCAATTTTCACTATTATAGGAGCGCTACCAACATTACGAACAAGAAAATATTAAACACTTGACCGTTATTTGAAGCTTACTAGATTGAGAATAGCATCATCGTTTTCCGCTTCCTCTTTTGTCTCTTTCACTCCTTTACCCTTACTGTATGTTCCTATCTCTTTCCTGTTTGTCTCCCACCAGGTTCCCCCACCAACCGAGTGTATATAATATCGGTGTCGTTGGGTTTAGTTCATTGGCGTCAAATTTTTCCGCTGATTCTAGTCGTCTGCAAGACGACCGAATGGACACTCTATTGTTTCCAAAAGAAATATTTTCTACAAGTTGTGTCGGCGATCAGTAAGTTATATTACTTATCATTTTTTCTTGTTTTAACGGTGTTACCGTTCGTGTATAATAAATCAAATCTTTATTTCATAGCAATTTTTTATAGCTATATGACAAAAGCACTGTCAGAGTATAATAAAGTAGCCTTCTTGACTGCTTCTATGGTCATCAGATAATACAAAGGCTTACAAATGATCGAGGCTTACAAAATGGTATGCTTTTCTTAGAATCTAATCTGTGCTATAGAACTAGTTTTCAAGCCACACGCTGAACTCCGTATGGGTCACTTAAATATGACCTGTAGTATACAGGGTTTGATTTAATGACCTTGTTGATCAATGCTGTATATTAATACTGCCTCCGCAAGGTAAATTACAAACTAAAACCACTGGCTATAAGGCTGCCATGAGCAATGGCTATCAAGCTTTCCTACAGCATTAAAATGTTTCGCAAATAGTAACAACCACACGCTGCCTCCCGCAGAGGTCATATTATTTTGATGTCTCGCAGGTCGTTTAATCCTTGATCACACCGATCTTGAGGCTGTCGCGAGCAATGTCTATGGAGCTATTTATAAAAACATAAACAGTTTGGCACATAGTAACGAAACCCTACACTGCATCCGATAAGGATCAGTTTATTTTAGTAACCTCGCAGGATAACTGATGGCACATAGTAACGAAATCCTACACTGCATCCGATAAGGGTCAGTTTATTTTATTATCCTCACAGGATAACTGATTAAAACCACCGACCTTGAAGCTTCTGCGAAAAGTGACGTTGTAGTATCGTGAACAGCGTTGAAGGTTTTACAAATAGTAAAACCACATACTACCTCCCGCAGGGGTTAGCAAGTTTCTAGTTACCTTCGCAAGGTAACCACCCTAATAAAATTGCTGGCTATAATGCTGTCACCTATACTGACTATGGAGCTGTTACTAGTAGCCTTTAACTGGTGGTAGGTCTCTCATATGTGAGAGATCACCTGGGTAGGTACCACTGCAATGTCTATTTCTTCCGCCAAACAACAGTGTAAATGCACTGTTGTGTTCCGGTCTGAAGGACATTGGAGCCAGAGTAACTGTTGGACATATAGAGACTAAACATCTTATGTCTCAAGACGGCGAGCGCAGTAGAATGCCAAGCGTGGCCATGTAATTCACGATGTTCAGTTTTTCTCCTATTCATGAGCGATCGTATCGCTTACCATCAGGCGAATGGCATGCATGTCTCGCTTTTGCAATAAAAACCACCCGCTGTTCTTCTTAAGGGCTTGCAGACTTTATCGGATATCTCTGAGGGATATCCATGTAGAACCAAACCGACCCATCTAGTTTCGGTTAAGTACTTCTAGACCAACTCGCACTAGGCCAACTTGGTGGACTATATGGCCTAACCACTCTCAATCGATTTCTCGATTGTAGAGTAGGTCCGTGCCCTGCAGTGGGACGTATATGGGCTGATACCATACAATACAATATTACTAGACCATGCACTCACTTTCGATTATATATCTGACTGGAAATTATGATTCGGCAGTTATAATTTTTCAGAGCAGGATAATTCTAAACAATATCTAGTCGGTGAAATAACACTTTTAAAAACCCTCATGTAATTTTACAGAATATAGGAATACAGGATTTTCTTTCGCAAAGAAAACATGATCTATATTTTAAATGACAGATCAAGAACTCCGGGAGACAGTCCCGGGATATTCTTAACACTACCGGTCACAAACTATTGTCATGGCATCATTCGCCCTACAAAAAGTTCACAGAACATCTTTTTGTGAATTTATGTCGCGTCCGCTGACCCCCACAAAACCATGCCATTGGTTGGAAAAATAATGAATATGCGTACAGACTTGTTCTGTTTGCTACCTTTTTGAGAGTAATTTACCGTGGGAGATTACTACAAATCACTTTTTTGTAATCTGGTCTCGACAAAGCCCTAAAATATTCAAAGCTATGACTTAGCAAACTCATTATTTGTTTCTTTTAAAGTCACAGCAAAATTATCAAATTCTAGTTTTACCTCACAGATCACTCCCAAGTGCTTTGTTTTGCCCATACCTACATGGTAGGCATAAGGCAAATAGAACTTCAGAAACTAAGATCGGTTTGTGGTATATATGCACAAGTGTAGTTATACCTGAACACTCAATATTATAAACGTGACGGGGTCTAGTTAGTTTTAAACGCTCTAACCACCGTACCAATTGGACAACGGGTTGTAAAAACAAAATAAAAAATAAAATCTTATCTACCCACAGCAACGCGTATAGAACCGAATGTGTTTAAAGAACATCGGTCACGTCCATACATATTGGGACCTGGCAAAAAAATATATTGTACACAGCTGAGATATAGTTTATTTTGTTCCATAGTGCTTAAGAAATTATGTCCAATTAGATGAAGGTTTTAAAAAAGCCGGATTTATTAAAATATTTCATATATTTGTAACTTTTTAGGTTAGGATTACACGTATAAAATATAGCACATTATAATGTCATTGTCAAAAACAACAACATAAAACAAGAACATAATTTTGAAACACTATGCTGAATTATATGAACACAATTCAAAAAACACTTTGAAGGATAGACTGACGCTCCGGGTTCGTATTGGAAATATGAGAATACTTCGCACTTTTAACGAAATCACAAAGCGTTATCATTATCCAATGGTCAATCGTACAAGGTCTTCAGAAATGCAAGGGTCTATCGGAGCCCGTTATCAAATATCAAAGTCAAGTCATAAATATAAACAGAGAAATAACAGTAGGCGCAAATTGGAAATCACAATAAAGCAAATGACAGCGCTCAGAATTCATATGTGTCATAGAAAATACCTACACTTTATTTTTAATTCAGCACTGACTACCTTCAACGCTGTACATAAAACCTTATTTTGAAACAAAGTATGAGTGATGGAACGCGCTCATACGCGTTCAATATTATTAAAGCACTTTAAGATTTTCTTTTTTATCCGGCTATTTAAAAATATATGGAAATATGCATTTTTATTCTAATAAATCGTACTATTTTTTGATGTACCATTCATAACTGGTCCCTTCAAGGTCCATTATGGCCGATGTTCTTTTATTCGACATTAAATGAATTGTTTGCATATTGGGGCTGATGTAGGTAACATATTTTTGAACCATACATCGATACAAATATTGCGTGCGGTGTTACACCGATGCCTACCTACTGTTTTTAAAAATGCATACAATTGCAAAGCCCACTTTAGATATTTTGTTGGTGCTGGTGTAATAAAACTGAGTCTTAGTCTTCTCTATATACCTATTGTTTTGGCATCGAAGCTTACAATAGTTACAGAGTAGACAAAAACATATTTCTTTGGACGAGAAGGGCACCACCGCGATAAAATACGATATGAAACGCGATACAACACAAATCCCCATAAGGTTATTATCGCCAATTTTCCATTGGTAATTGTTCGAAATCATTAGATAAATTAGGCCTAGAGCTCATAGTATCAATACACAGAAAGACATTAGAATTACCGAAATAATTACCGCACATTTTGAATTGCACCACATGCACATTTTTAAAATGTTGAAATTTGATATGGTTGTTCCCTACACAACCATAATGTAAACAAAATAGAAGGTGGCCTCGAGGAAGGGGCAAATTTGATTACGCGAGTTTAAGTTTTCTTTCCATATACCTACCTACAAAAAAGTGTTCGTATTGCTTTACAAGTTGCAACTATTTTTAGTGCACTATTGCTGTGAGATGTACGTCATATAATTTTTAAATCGTATAATTTGTAGTATATGAGTAGGACATTTACTATGGTCCAATGTTGAATAATGGTTACGCAAAATATTATTATTTTTGTGTATACGAGTGTCGAGTATACTTGGCAGTTATATTCTGTTGTTTTCACACACTTTACCTTTGCAACTTATAGTTTACATTGCGGGTGTAGACTGTATGCACATTAGGTAGGAAAATACATAGTCCTGGTCATGAAGCCTATATGGAATAACAGGTACTGTTCACATACGATGGTGATTCATAGTCTCGGCCTACCTCTTTGGGTTTGAGGTGTGAAGATTATGTACCTACATATGCTGATATGGACACATGTTACAATACAATATGTATTATAATTACTTCTACACTACCAATAAATCTAGTTTTCTACTAGAAACTGAACAACTCTCGCAGAGAAACTCAAAGAAAAAGGCGGTAACAGCCTCGTTCATATCGGAGGTATGCTAAAGGCAGCCTCCTGTATAATATACATATCAGGTCCACTTTACGTGACCTGATATGTATATTATACTGGTGTGTCAAATCTCGGTTAAAATTGCATTTCTTTCAGAGGGTAACAAGTTTTTGTTAATGCTCTAAACTCTAAAGCAATTCTATCTGGTGGTATAGAATATTACTAGGTGTGAAAGGATACGCCTAGTGTTTGCTTTTTGTAAGTATCCGATAAAACCTTATGGTTTATTGTGAATCTGGATAACTGATATGTTCCTTCTTAAATTATGGATGTAAATATTATGTTATTATCGATACATTGTTTGTGTATTAATCAATTTGATTTCAGAATTCATGTTCCAATCTATACTTAAAATAATTTGTAATCGATAATATTATATACCTAACTAATCTATTGTACGTCTTTCACATTGGCGTCATTTCCCACCAGGAATAATAAACACGTCTCAATCTAGTAAGCTTCAAATAACGGTCAAGTGTTTAATAGAAGTGTTTTACCTGAAAATAAAACACATATTAAATACTTACCTTATTTTTTTTTCTTTTTTTTTTTCTCTTGTGTTTTATTTTGTCCGTATTGTTAGGTGTCACTGTGGGGTGTGATGGTTGATTGTGGGATGTGACCATGGATGTGACCGACCTCGGTAAAGGTCTCGCTAATTGATACGACAACCTTTACCTTGGTCGGTTTGTGTCTGTGTGGGGGATCTTCCGGAGGGGCAGGACATCCGCATAGCCATCCTTCCGTCCGCCCCTCGTCGACCCCCCTGGTTAGTTTGGGATTATGGTGTGTGTACCGTAAGTGTAATGTGCGGTGTTATTGAGTTTTTTTTTTTTTTTTTTAATTTTTCTAAATGTGATATAATATTATGTTTGCACTATATAAAGATGAGACATTGAATAGAAAAGGTACTTAATCTAAATATATACATGATATCGGATACTTACCTTATTTGAAGCTTACATTTTAATTCTACCTAATGTAGATTATCGACTCAATGAACTAAACCCAACGACACCGATGTTATATACACTCGGTTGGTGGGGGAACCTGGTGGGAGACAAACAGGAAAGAGATAGGAACATACAGTAAGGGTAAAGGAGTGAAAGAGACAAAAGAGGAAGCGGAAAACGATGATGCTATTCTCAATCTAGTAAGCTTCAAATAAGGTAAGTATTTAACATGTGTTTTATTTTCAGGTAAAACACTTCTATTATCTAGGTTTTTGAAGACTAAACTTCAATGGGGTCCCCTATAACTGCGCTAGCTAAAAAGCTGAGTGCTGCACTTTTTGCGGTGGGCCAAGATTCGCCAATTGACTGACATTGATACGACTCAATTGGTCTATCTTGCTTACTTTCATAACCTAATGAGTTACAGAATTTAGCTGTAGGGTGGTGCTGCTGACATTAATACCATCTTTGTTCTTCAAAAGCGAGCCATAAAATCAATTTATTCACTAGGCTCAAGACAATCTCTGAGAATTTTTTTTTAAGAAATAAATACAATGACAGTAGCATAAAAATTTATATTCACTAATCTAGCGATATTCATGACAGAAATACTAAAATAAATCTATTCAGTCATAAGACCAGGCTCCACAAAATTAGCAAAGGGTTACTGTATACATTTCTATAATAAAGTTCCCAGTGGGAACTTCCCACTCACTTATAAGCCTTTACTATAAATATGTATACCGATGCATATACTAATGTAGTATTACAATTATACAAATAAATAGCAAAAAATTACAATCGATACCCCTTACGACACTTGATCAAATTACCAAAGAGCCACTGTAATTACGCTAATTTACAACTAAATATATTATTAAACGACAGTTGTGTAATAAAGCATACGATAAAATTTCAGAATACCAAGAAGATAAGTCCCCTAACCGGATATGTGTTGTGTACTATGTATAATATAAATAAAATAATTAATCCCCCTTGTTTCATCATAGTTGTAAGCAATTGGAGTAAGTCATGCTCGCTTAAATGTCTGTGCTTGCAGCGGCGTCGTGTGCCGGGTCGGTCACTTCCCTGTAACACGATGATGCCGATGGCTGGCACATCCGTTATACTCGTGTACGGGTATTGCTTGTGTAGACTGGTCTGCTCAATTTGCTTATATTGATAATACTAAATTACTGTGGTTTTTTTTCCATTGCTTTTGCTGAACAGTGTATACCGATTCCAAGGTCTGGGCGACGCGACCACACTTAACTCAGCCGTAGAAATTGACTTACACAATATAATTATTACTTTAAATATTTTATGAACTGCTCTGAATTGCAACTCCTGTATAATCACTGTATTGTAAACTTATTTTGAAAAGAGCAACGCTAGAGTTTCTTGCCCGTTCTTCTCTGGCGAAAACAGCCTTGTGAAGCAGGTGGTAGTGGAAAAAAGTGACTGAATCTAAGTAATGTATGACATTTTATTGATTCAATAAATATTTTCATTTCATTTATAAACCACTAAGAAGCTTGGATGGAATTTGCAGTAATATCTATATTGTAACTTGTAAGTATACTTGTCCGAGATTATAGACAATAACAAAACTAAGGATAGGCCCTTCAGTACATTGGGTACAAGAAGCTTATACCGAAATGGAGATTGCATTCCCTATAAAACACTGAAGCTCAAAAATATGACCTTGTATGACGTTGCTTTTGCCTTCTATCCTTTTCTTTAGAGTGACAATGAATGAACATGACTTTTTGTTGAATGAAGACGACTTACAGACCGGTGCGCTGTGACGTCACAACCGCTGCACTGGTGTTGGGGACCACTTTCGTGACAACACTTTTCTTGCTCTCCGCCCCGTCCATATATTTTACGTCAATGGACAATAAATATAATCTAACATAGTGGTAAACGGAATCTTGTTTTACTATTTTTCTATAGCATTATCTACCACCTTCGATACCTACCTAGGTGGTATTTTTGAGATAAGTAGGTACCTAGCCCCTCCAATGTCGGTAACAAGACAAAAATTAATAAAACGAATTTTTACAGAGAAAAGTTTAAAAGCCTTCGCCTTATCATATCGTAGACGCGAATTATCATATTTTTAAACCATATACCTACTAACAAAAACTATGTTTTGACATTTGCTTTACGTCAAATGTCAGAGTATAAAAACATAACCTTCAAAATTACACAATAGCATAGTACAAATTTCATCAAAACAAAATGTTACTTAATAAAATAGGACCGAAGAATGTGTTCATTAACATCAGCACTAAATTATTGGCATCTAGTATACACAGACCCTTCAGTTCCACGTCGGAAAACGCTGAAACTGTCGATTTGGCTTACGCCTCTTACGAGAGCACTTCTGAAAATGAAACTTCAACGCAATCTCCGCTGGTTATTTTGCATGGGCTCTTGGGGTCTAAAAATAACTGGAACAGTATGAGTAAGGCGATCCACAGAACTACTGGTAGGAAGGTGATAAGCGTAGATGCTCGGAACCACGGAGACAGCAGACATTCATCGCAGCATACTTACGTACATATGGCTCATGACGTCATGAAGCTTCTCAAGAAGCTGGAGCTGTCGAAGGTGTCCCTGCTAGGGCACAGCATGGGTGGTCGCACTGCCATGGTGCTGTCACTACTTTGTGTAAGTTGTACGTATTTATTTCTATCCATACTCTTAAATATAATGGTTAGAAAAAAAAAAACATTTTACTTCAACCATACAGCCAACTAAATATTACTATTATACTACATAATAGTTTATAGAAATGAAAATGTTAATGTACTTAGAAAATGTATGCAACAAAATAACATTCTTAATTTTTTGTGTTCCAGTCTGACCTAGTGTCAAGCCTTATAGTTGTGGATATATCACCAGTCAGGACGAGTCCTCAAATCTTCTCTATGGCAAGTCTCTTTGATGCCATGTCTTCAGTTTCCATCAGACCAGGCATTGCCATGTCAAAAGCAAGAAAACTAGCTGATGAACAACTCAAAGGATTCACACCGGACATTAATTTAAGAAACTTCTTAATAACAAACTTAGTACAAACAAATGCAGGGACATATACTTGGAGAGTAAACATACCAGCATTAAAAGAAAACTTTCAAACACACATCTCTTGCTTTCCTTCCAATTTACAAGGTCTGCAGTACTGTGGCCCTACATTATTCATTGGAGGATCTCTTTCAGATTACATAGGGCAAGTAATTTCTTATTAAAAAAAATTATTTCTGGCTTGCAAACTTAAGCTTTTTATTCATATTTTTTAATATTGCTTAAAGTTGCATTTGTATACTTCATTGTATTTTTACTGATTATTTAATTATTTATATATGTTTGTATGTTTTCAGAAAGAATGATTTGCGAGAAATTCAAGAGTACTTTCCTCTAGCAGAACTGGTATTTGTGGAGGGTGCTGGCCATTGGGTACATAGTCAGAAGCCAGATAAATTCCTAGAAATTGTTTGTAAATTTCTAGTTGAAAAATAAATGAAAACTAATAGCCAAATAGATAAATGTTATTTATTAATTAAAATATATATAGTTCATTTATAGTAGCATAATAATTGAGTAACTTAACTGTATTGAATTTTGGCATGAAAATCAGGAGGATTTACGGTTTTAACGCAGTTAGACTGTTAATATTATACAAATAGATAAGAATAGCATAATTTCACTCATATCATAACTTAAACTACTCACACTGTTTATGAATTTTACGTTAATATTTTGTTGAATTATAAAGCTGTTGCTTCCAAATTTATCAACGATTTCGTCATGACAATGTATTTTCCCACAAATACATAAAAATAACTCAATGTGACTGTTTTATCACCTGGATGTGGTGAATAGATTAAATAAAAAAGAAGTGTTGTTACCTAGTCAGTGATTAATAAAAATGTAATGCAGTTACGATTTTTCTTTTTATCCAAATCTCGATGACCCAGATTACCTACTGCTCCTAAGAACCCTAATTTTTTTTCAGCATATAAACGTCCCACAGCAGGGCACGGAACTAGACAATCGAGTGTATGATTGAGAGGGATAAGGCTATATACCCCTAAGCAAAACAAATATTAGGAGCCAACTGCATTTTTTATTTAACCTTTGTTACCCTCCTGCTGCTAATAAGAATACAGATACGTATTCTACACGCCTATTTATCGGAAGGGGTAGGCAGAGGTACTGCCAGGACGCCCACGTTTCGCATAGTGTAGTTGTGTGTTCCGTACCAAGATGGAATGGGGAACGAGCCTATCGCTATCGGCCATATCGAGCACAAATAATTTTCGACATCGGGCTGATAATAAACACAAAGATTTAGTATCACATTGCCCGACCTAGGATTCGAACCCGAGACGTCAGCATTATAATCGTACCGTAGGGCGGTTCTGCGCTATCGAGGTAATGTTCAAAGAAAAATTATTATATAAGTAAATATTTAGAGAATTCCTTAAGACCGGGTGAAATTATGTACCTATCTGAAATTGAAAACTAGGAAATTATTGCGCGGTCTGAGAATGGGAAGTAGGACCTCACGGTTCGCAGTATGGGCATATCAATGAGAATATTTATGAAAGTCTTTGAAGCGCAAGTGATAAGATAGAATTGACCAAACGCTAGATACGGAACGAATAAACTCATAATGGTTTTGATAAAAAACCACCATGTGAATGTGCCGTATGCTATCAACATTCATATTGTGGCTTTTGCACTCGATGTTCAGAAAACTTTGCACTCCATTCTCTCAGAGAAACGGGTATATAATCATTGGTTACAGAACCAGACAGCACTCTCACTTCACAGTTTCTGTGAAGTGTGTAAAAAAATATATTATTTTTATTTATTAACTATAGTATAATATAGTCACCATGGATCCTGTATATAAGTCTCTGGCGATCCTTTACGATCGTCCAGGAGAACCGATGATCAACGGCAAAGGCGAAGACAATGTTATTTTCCAACTTACAGATCAATTTCTGGTAAGTGCTTCTGGTGTTCTAACATTTTAACTTTTTACTTCTAATATGTAAATGTAATGAACTAGTCGGTTCTTATTCCACGGCAACTATATTTTTTAAATACAATATTATTAATCATACCTACACCTATATTTTCTGGCTATATTTTCGAAGCCAGGGAATATATATTTTTAAGAAGATAAATTTATTTACATCTAATGTATCCTAACAGTATTCTTTCATTTACTATAGTTTTTGTATAATTATCTAGACAGATAATTTATAAATTTAAGAGTATTTATATTAAATCATAGCTGTAGTGTAATATCGTCGTTATATCGTTTAATATCATCATATCTTCATCACTGTGTAATCTATACTTAATATTATAAAGCTGCAGAGTTTGTTTGTTTGTTTGTTTGAACGCGCTAATCTCTGGAACTACCTACTGGTCCGATTTGAATGATTCTTTCAGTGTTGGGTAGTCCATTTATCGAGGAAGTCTATAGGCTATAGATAATAGATACATAGCTGGGCACCGTTAATCAAATAGTTAACTTCGTTAATCGTTAATCCGCTACAAAAAAAGTTAGCTTCGTTAAGCGTTAAAGCGTTACATTTCAAAAGAATTAACGCAAGTTAACGTTAATCGTTAATCCGTTAATATGTGTAAAATTGCATTTTTTTATCGTTGCGTTAGTGATCGCAAATGATCACTGAGAGTAATTTATAATAACAACAAACAAAACATTCGTCACTCTAAGCACTGGCGCTAAGTAATGAAATGATCAAACGAAAAAATATCTTCGCAGTTTTCTCGCTCGCACGTGCCGGCAAAATATATCTAGTTTTGTTTTTGTTTCACGCGCTGCCACGCGCCGCCCGGCACTTGTCATTCGTTTCATACTTGTCTGAACCTGTTTTTCGCGCCGCGCCGCGGTGCCGTGCGGTAAATAGTAGGCATTAGATTAACGATTAACGGGCTTCTGCATATTAACGGAAGTTAACGTGTCCGTTAACATTTTTAAAAGTTAACTTAAAAGTTAATTCGTTAATCAAAATGTTAACTTCGTTAATTAACGATTAACGGATTAACGAGTTAATGCCCAGCTATGAATAGATATATCATATATTCCTCTATATATCATCACGCTATGACCTATAGGAGGAAAGCAGTAGTGATATTTCTAACAAATACGAGGAAATTTTGTTCGTTTTTCGTGGTTCGATTGGTCGATATTCTAAACTGATAGTCAGAATTAAACATTTTGACCGCCATTTTAAAACGTGTATGCACCCGAGCGCAGCCGGGCCCGACCGCTAGTCTATACTAATATTATAAAGCTGCAGAGTTTGTTTGTTTGTTTGAACGCGCTAATCTCTGGAACTACTGGTCCGATTTGAATGATTCTTTCAGTGTTGGGTAGTCCATTGATCGAGGAAGGCTATAGGCTATATATCATCACGCTATGACCTATAGGAGGAAAGCAGTAGTGATATTTCTAGCAAATACGAGGAAATTTTGTTCGTTTTTCGTGGTCCGATTGGTATCGACCAATCGTATTTCCTCGTATTCTAAACTGATAGTCAGAATTAAACATTTTGACCGCCATTTTAAAACGTGTATGCACCCGGGCGGAGCCGGGCCCGACCGCTAGTGTGTTATATTTTCATTCTAAATTTCTATGAAGATTTGTATGACACTTTGATTTTTATACAATGTCTGTTTCTAATTAGCCTGAACATTTTAACATTTCCAGCCTCCCGAATACGCTAACAACGGCATCGAACTTAACAATCGCTTCGGTGATGAGGTCACGCAGAAGATTCCACTTAAAGACCTGGCTCAGGTTCCGCAATTCAACGTGGCCAAGCAACTACCGCAAGATGCCGATTTCTCACTTTTCTTGCCCAAACATCAGGAAATGGCTAACGAAGTCATTGATATTCTCATGAGTAAGCAATATTTTTATATGCAATATGCGTAACATGCATTCATTTTTATTCGTCAATATTGTTTCATTCAGTGTAATTTGTGGGTCCTCATACATATCACTAGATAAGAAATTATCTACACTCACACAAATATTCCAAACTTCTACATTAATATTTTAATATGGTAACCAGGCTATATTTACTTCCATATGATAATACGTTCTTCACCTTTGAAAAAAAAAACATTGTCTAATTAACATTATTTATTAATTGAATAATTTAAGAATAACACCACTCACATAATTTTGTCACATATTCAGGTGTACCCGAGAACCAACTACAGGACTTTCTATCCACATGTGTGTTTGCCAGAGTCAACCTCAACCCTCAACTATTCAACTACTGCTTCTCGGTGGCGCTAATGCACAGGTGAAATACCATTCAATTCAATTCAAAATTTATTTCTCAACAGTAAGCAATCTACATTTGTTAAACATTAACGCCCGAATACTCAAACGCGACTTAAATATTATGTTGCACTTAACTAAGCAAATCCAGCTTACTGGCTAATATGGCCCATACGCAGTTAAGAGCAACTTAATATTTGAATGGCGTTTGAGTATTCGGGCGTAATATATACAATGGCAATCAAAACAATAAAAATAATTTATTGATACATCATATTTATACTAAAATGATGCTGTTTATCAGTAAATTTTTGCTCCTGTTATCGAATCACAAATAAGTGCCCAATTTTGTTGTCAGACGTGATACGAGACAAGTCCCGATAAAGAACTTTGCTGAGGTTTTCCCTGCAAAGTTTTTGGACGCACAAGTATTCACACAAGCTCGTGAAGCTGCAGCAGTTATTCCCTTCAATGAGAAAGTAAGTAGCTATTTACCTTTCCCTTCACAACAATTATCACATTTTTTATCAGTCCCAGAACAAAACACAGGCTTATAATTTGGAGTCCATGGACCTAGACTGTCATTTGAGTAGAAATCCATAGGATATGATCCATCTTCTTTCAACCATTTGCTATTACTAAGTGCCACAGAGCACTCATAGGGTGTCAGTAGAGGCTTAAGGAAAGCAGTGCCCCAATCAATAGAGAGTCTAGGACATGCTATTTGTACAAATGCATCCAACTCAAACAATGCTAACTTACTGGGAAATATCTCTGACAAAAGTAGCTTTACACATTTCTTATCCGAATTGCGTATTTGTTTTTCTAAATTACTCAAGACTTTGGTGCTTCCTTGACGACCTAATGTTCCCAATATAAGACCAAAGCTTCCAGCTGCTTCACTTGTTTTCACTTGATTATGTCTATTTGCTTGCATAATATTATGCTCATATTGTTCTGATGTGAATTTCTTCTCATATGGATCATATTTATAGGCTGGTATATTGGGGTTGGCAATCATTATGGCTTCCAAATGGAATCTGCCATCACCCAAATAAACAATTGCATCAGAAGACACCTTTGGTGCTGTACAACCAAGGATTTCACCTGGTGATAGGGGCTTGCACTGGGGTACTGTGACAATATAATCTTCAGACCTAAGGGTTTTTGCCACAGAATGCAGAGTTGTCACAAACTGTATTGTGCTGACTAACGCCAAGTTTGTTTTAGAAGGAAAATTCATTTTTATTGTTTCCACAAAATGTGAGGGATCTATTTTTATATCTACAAATATGTATAATACCTTAATATTGCTAGTTTGGTCAATGGGTATAAGACAGGAGTGTCCATAATGCACAAGTAGGTCAACACCAAGTGCTACAGCAGTGAAGTCATCAATACAGCATGCTCCATATGTCACATCTCCCATTATCACAGTATCAGCATCTGTAAATGTTTCTATTATGTCGCACAATGTTGTGGCGAACATCGTCAGACCTGAAATACCAAAAAAAGGTTTTTATATTTATATTGCAGTCTTAATAATTTTAAATGTATATTAATTTTGATATAAAAAATATAAATTATATTTTTTCATCAAAATTCATAAATTCAATTAAGACCCATTTCAATAGCATATCTGGGCAATAAATGATGTAAATAGATATTTTACCTTCAGGCATTTGTAATGCCACTCTTTTTGCTTCAAGAGACTGGATCCTCCATATTGTCTTATGAATTTCGAAATTATAATTTTGTGGTAAAGCCTCGCAAGCTCTATTTAATAAAGGATTATTTAACAATTCATCTGGTATTTTCGTAATAGAACGAATATTTGGTTTGAAAGTTTTACGCTGCCCTTCAGGTTTTGCACGTATTACAACTACTCCCGAGTTACTTATCGAATCCTCCATATTGTAATATTATTAATAACACATTAAACTATACAACATTGTCACAGCTTTTACAAGTAAATAAAACCGACAGGTTAATATTTAGTCAAAATAAAAACACGCGCGGTGGACTACGTGACTTTTCGCAAGTTTCTATACGTTTCGTTTTACGCCACAGTTTTACCGTTTACGCTCATTTGGAAGATATGCAATACAACATTATACAAACAGCGTTCCGTTTATTTAAGTTAACTTATTTTAAATAATTTATTAGGTTTAATTTAATTTCTGTTACAGAATGTTTACAGAGAAAATTTTTATTTAAATTTCGAACGCCTTTTTATTCATTTAAATTTTCCAACATTTTCAGGAATATTTTTAGGTAAACATGGGTAAACATAATATAAAATATTGAAAACAAAGCAAGAGCCACTTTTACTTTATTGAATATGTATCGTGAATATGTCCTCACGATGTGTCTGAAAGTGTGTGGCCTGTTGGTAAATGGACCAGACGCGGCTGCGAACGCCCAACATAATAAGGCCCTATTCGCACGGACGCTATTTCATCGTGCGTTAAAAACCGTTCCAATGAAACAAATGTAAATCCATTAGTTTGTTCACACCAGTTCACACGAAGGCGATTTTGAAACACAACCCTTATTTTTTCTTCTGGACTCTTTTTTTATCGAGCGTTGTTGGATTTTCGACGTTGAGCGTTCGACGTTAAATTTTCATATCATATAAACATAAATATTGGGAATGGTAAAAAACCGTCAAAGTCGACGTTTTTTAAGCACCCCTGCGAATAGGGCCTAAGGGGGGTTGCAGGTTGGAATGCCAGGACACACTTCTGACTTTTCAGAGTCATGTGTGTATTGATAAATAAATCACCACGCACTTTAACAGTGAAGGAAAACATTGAAACCTGCATATCGTAGCGATTTGTAAGAATTTATATGGTATGTAAAGTCCATCAACCCGCACTAGGCCATCGAGGTGGACTACATGGCCTAACCACTCTCAATCGTTAAAATGCCACTTGGCTTCGTTTTCGGTCGCAGTCTGTATATACCCTGTATACACATCACTAATTTACTAATTAAAAAAAAAGTTAATCGAATCTCATTTTTCGTTTTTAGCGACCTCCTATAATTATTCCGAGAGATTATACTGCTACTGATTTGGAAGAAGAGCATCGTCTGGCATACTGGCGGGAAGACATTGGAGTCAACCTCCACCATTGGCATTGGCATTTGGTTTATCCATTCACTGCAAGCGACATCTCAATTGTGGCGAAAGATCGTCGTGGGGAGTTGTTCTTCTACATGCATCAGCAAATCATTGCCCGCTACAACGGCGAGCGTTTATGCAATTCCCTAAAAAGAGTAAAGAAATTGAGTAACTGGAGGGAACCCATCCCCGAAGCGTACTTCCCTAAGTTAGACAGCTTGACCTCTTCTCGCGGATGGCCACCACGACAAGCCAATATGCGTTGGCAAGACCTCAAGCGGCCTGTCGACGGCCTCGATGTTACCATCGACGATATGGAGCGCTGGAGACGGAACATCGAGGAAGCTATTGCGACCGGTAAAGTCAGGCTGGTGAGTTATGCCTTCCCACTTCGATCAAATATACACTAGATACACAGTTCCCTGTAAATGTTCCTTTAAAAAGTGGCACCGATGCATTGAAACAAAAAAGCAAACAAAAAGATCACATATACCAATTAAATTAACACAAATTCCACCTTATTCCGGGGGCGTAAAGTAGCTTTTCACATAATGTTGTTTAAAGTCTGAATGACACGCCCCCGAAAGTAATAAAATTTTACGACTTTAGTTGGACACCCGAATAAAGGCGCAATGGAGTCGAATGATTACATATATTTCTACGAATTTACAAAAATGTAATAATTATATTATCTTAAATATGCTGTCCGAATATGTAGTGCATAGGAATATGTAATAGGAGTCACACACACCACGCTCGAATTGTTAGGTTTAAAATTTTCTTCGTCTATTTCTTGCGAAATAATTTCACGCCACTTATTCCTTTTTATTGCATTAAGTGGAAATCTGTAATAAATATTTCTGATGTTAATTTAAATAAGTATACATTAATTATTACTAGTAATTAGAAAAAATAAATCTATTCCATATATTTTCTGTTCCAAATCATGACACTACTCATCTTTGTCTATTTAAGCGAGTAGAAAGGGACAACTGCGATGCACAGTTTGTTGATTTTAGTTTGCTAAATTTATTTATATTTAATTATTGGTACTCAATTTCACATATTTATTAATGTAGAAAGCAAGTACATGGATTATAATTGCCGAAAATATGAAATCCCATGTGTTTTAAGCTTTGTTAGTGTTTTGTTTTTGCATTTTTTCACAGAGCATTTAAGCACTGTCACAAGCAACGGTCGGCGCGCGACTAAAGGCGAAAGAGTGCTTACTCGAAATTTAAGCACTCTTTTTCGGTGCCATTTTCTAAGCGCTCATGTTGTATCTAGTGTATATTTGATCGAAGCCTTCCCACATGTTTGCTCATACATTTTGCGAAGGAAAAATAATTATACTTGTGTTTACCTCTCAATCTACAGGACTAAGACTACCAAAAGTTGCCTCCGGTTTTGTAGACTATTTATCTCCAAATACTTACCTATTATTTTCATAATTTGCTTCTATTCGTTGCATTTTAAAAACTAGTTAAGTATTAATATTCCCAGACACTCACCGAGCTTTACTGTTCGTGTCATTAAAATGTGTGCGTCGATTTTGTCTCCCCATGATTTGCAGTGGTATGTAAGAGTGCGGGATAGTCTCCGGAAGTAATTGGAGGACAAAACTAATTATTTGTCATTCTTCCAATTATATTGTATTTTCTGTTTATTACTATTTGCTTTGATTTAGTTACACATGTGTCTGTTTCTTGTTTAGCCAAATGGCAGTACCAAGGACCTGGATATAGACATGCTCGGCAACATGATTGAGGCGAGCGTGCTGTCTCCTAACCGCGAGTTGTACGGCAGCATCCACAACAACGCGCACAGCTTCTGTGCGTACATGCACGACCCAGAACACCGATATCTCGTTAGTAACAATTATTATTCCTCAATCATGGTACTGATTGTACTTTGTAGGTCTCTCATATGTGAAAGGCCGCCTGGGTAGGTACCACCGCAATGTGTATGTCTCCCGCTAAACAGCAGTAATTACACTATTGTGTTTCGATGTGAAGTACATTGTGTCAGGATAGCGAGCGCAGTGGAATGCCAAGCATTGCTTTGTAATTCTAGGTGTTGTTTGGTTTTGCCACTGTTTATGAGCGGTCGTATTAACATCAGGGGAACGGCATGTTCGTCTCTCCATTTGTAGCAAATAAAAACCACCCCATAGAAGTTCCAATGTAGAACCACAGACACACACACGGACCTCCGCTAAAATCGAGAATTCGATTTAGAGAGCATACGTTATACCTATAGTCCATTATACTGCCATTGTAAATATACAAGCATTTCTCTCAACTTTCTTTACCTGTTTTTGTTCAAAAAACGGAGGAACGCAAGTTTCTTTACATTTCACATAGTCTGTTTTACGTAGAGTAATTTATAATAATTGGCACGTCGTCGTCAGCTAAACTCTTCGATGATACAGATGTGAGCATAAGTACCTACCTATGTATACCAACTGTTTGTCCAACAAATTTTTATATTACAGGAAAATTTCGGCGTGATTGCTGATGAAGCTACAACAATGCGCGACCCCTTGTTTTACCGCATCCATGCGTGGGTTGATGACACCTTCCAGAAATTCAAGGAATCCCCCAACGTCCGCCCCTACACTCGGTCTCAGGTAATTACACAAAATACTCATTATTTTACTTCATTAATCTAAATTCTAATGCAATACAAATTAGTTAAGTATTAGTTATTATTATAGAATTAACAAACATTTACATCTTTAACCGAACATCATTTACTTTTCTAATATTACGATAATTTTGTGGTATAAGTAGTTATATTTCAAAAAGGATAACTTTTAGACACAGGAAGTCCACTGTGCATAGTGAAAGTAATCACTACGTTCCACTGTGGACCGTAAACTTCGCCTAAAGAAATGCGACTTGTATGCAGCGACTTTCAACGATCGATAATAGGTCGTCTGTTCATCTTTTGTACTTTCAACGCATTTTATTTTAAAAGAATACATAAAAGTATAAATGCATGAGGATCTAATTTATTATTAGCCTATTGAATTTACAGTCATAAGTTGGAACCGATAGTTATTTTGCCATAAAAGTCTAGACTTCAGTTTTCCACTATGTGTTGATAACAGCTAGAGAACCCGGGCGTTCAAGTGATGTCGGTCGCCGTGGAGACTGAGGGCGGGCAGACCAACACGCTCAACACGTTCTGGATGCAGAGCGACGTCGACCTGTCCAGAGGTCTGGACTTCTCTGACCGCGGCCCCGTGTATGCCCGCTTCACACATCTCAACCACAGACCTTTCCGCTACGTGTAAGTTTACTACCCAGTTTATAATTAACGTGACCATACGTCCCGATTTAGGCGGGACAGTCCCGCTTTCAGGAAGTCTGTCCCGGTGTCCCCAGCAAGGCCTACATAGTCCCGCTTTTGCAAACAGACCAAACGATGATCAAAAGTATTTCCCTCTCGAAATGCTTTATTGAACTATTACTGAAAACGGTTGGGTTACTCCAGCACTTTCGTAAAAAAACAATCTTGATTTAAAAAACTTTTCCACAATTATTGAGTACGTTATGTGTCTGCCTGGAAGTCACGCCACTACTGGGGCTTATAACTTGTGCCTAACTAACTATTTTGTGCTTCTGTATCTGTATCGGCCCATATACGTCCCACTGCAGGGCACGGGCCTACTCTACAATCGACAGTACGATTGAGAGGTGAGAGGTTTTGTGCTTAGTGCTATGATTTTTTTTTAAATTCAATCTTTATTAAAAACTTATAAAACACAAAAAAAAAATATTATTATTTAATTCTACAGATGTCTGATATGTATACAAAGTTGATGTGACCTATGGGCATAAAATTACACTACGTATACTATACGTTCTTAGTATTTTTTCGACACGGCAAAAAACTTTATTATATCAAAAATGAGATTTTGTTTGTTTCAAACAAACTAAATAGCTTACAAATAAGAGTAAAACGTAACCACCCTGTGTAAGTACATTTCACTGACCTGTAGATCCGAATTATAAAAAAGAAATTGGCAACGTCGCGCGCGGCTTGTGTTATTGTCGCGCCGCGCCGCCAAGGCCACGCCGCAGCGTGGCTGTGTGCACCGCGCGTAGTTAGGTACTTTTGAAGTACGCGCACAACATACTTTATTTAGGTACACTAGATTTTTAAATTTTCGATATGTCCTCCATTTACATTAAGTAAAAGTTATAGCGACGGACAATATTATTATTGTTTAAATTGTTATTAAGTTTTTCAAATGATAACCCTATTTCTAGTTCTTTAATAAGCCTCGCAAAAAGAAATCCAAGGGATTAGGTCCGGGGATCGCGGCCACCGTACAGGTCCTAATCGACCAATTCATTGTTGGCTGACAGTCAATAACACAGAAACACTAACACTAAATAATAATTATCCGAAGTTACATGTCCTGTCACAATAAAAAAAAAATGTCTTAAACTTATTTACGAGTAGTGTCAATAACAAGACATAATTAAAATTATCGGCGTGAGATCGGCAAGATCAAAGCGGCGCGGCGCGGGCGCGACGGCGCAGGAGCTTACGTGTTACATGCGTTCTGAAAGGATACCGGCGGCAGACTAAAAACTATTTTTTAGAGGTCAATTGCGTACGTGTCACACACACACATACTGACCTATTTCTATTTCTTTTACGCACAGAATGTTTTGCTATGTCGCTCTCGTAATGAAAGTGTAAGTGTGTGTGTATTTATTGCTTTCTTATTTGCATCGCCAACTTTTAAAGTAATTTAGTAGTACTTATTTATGTGACTTGTGTCAGAGCGGCAACAGCGCATAAATTTTAGTAAGATTTGTCGCTTTAAGGTGAATGACCTATGCGTTGGACGTAATCAGCTGTTCGAAAAGCAACAGCGTGTTTAAAGAGAGCAAAAACTTAAAAAATAATTTATGACTAAACTATTGTTCCTATTTAATTGATTTTTAGTACAGAGCTTGAAAATGGTGCCTAGTATATGCAGTTTAAAGAAAAGTCGCTCGGTTGTATCAATGTTGTATATATGTCAGATACGTCCCGCTCTGGCACAAAAAATAAATGGTCACGTTAGTTATAATACGTGGATTTATGTCATTGATTTAAAAACTATATTTTACGTCAATGATTTATGTGCTAAATATTTTAGAGACATATGCGTTTGGTATTTTTATTCGCAGCTGATGAATTGATTGATCCTGACTTCGATTTAAACGTTAATTTTTTATCAACATTTGCACTTCTGATAGTTATTTATTATACATTAAAAGCCGTTATTTAAATTTACGCTTATTTTAAATATTATATTATTATAACCACTGCCTAAGCAACAACAAAATTAACACAAGTCTAGACTCGGCCCCCCACTAAAACAACCTGGGATAATAATAACAATATACATTGAACAGTATTAAGGTGAACAACACGGGTTCAGCTCGCCGTACCACCGTGCGCATCTTCATCGCGCCCAAGACCGACGAGCGCAGGCTACCGTGGGCGCTGTCCGACCAACGCAAAATGTTTATCGAGATGGACAGATTCGTCTCTCCTTGTAAGTATTACTATTAGTTCGATAAACATTTAATCTTTATCAGCCCCTTATACGTCCCACTGCAGGGCACGGGCCTCCTCTACAATCGTGAAGACGATTGAGACTGGTTAGGCCATATAGTCCAACACGCTGGCCTAGTGCGGGTTGGCGGACTTACATACCATAGAAATTCTTATAAATCGCTATGGTATGAAGGTTTCCTCGCGATGTTTTCCTTCACCGTTTTAGTGCGTGGTGATTGACTATCAATACACACATGACTCCGAAAAGTCATAGGTGTGCCCTGGTATTCGAACCCACCACCACCGTGACCATGTTAGCAGCCGCGTCTAGTCCGTTTACCAATAGGCCACCACGCACTTCAACTATTTAATATGCAATACAAACGATTGTTATAAATCGCTAATTGTAGACCCGTTCCAAAGCCTAGTGAAAATTCTTAAGCAAAGTCTACTCAGCAATGGTCTTGTGGCTGAAGATGATACTTATACATTCTGCTGGCTAGGTCATCATAATTGAGTGAATACTTATTGATCTTTTGACAATTTACAGTGAGCGCCGGAGAGAACACAATTACTCGCCAATCCACCGAGTCTTCATTGACCATTCCATTCGAGCAGACGTTCCGTGACTTGTCCATTCAAGGAAGCGACCCGAAGAGACCAGAACTCGCCGCGTTCAACTACTGCGGCTGCGGCTGGCCACAGCACATGCTGGTGCCCAAAGGAACCGAGGCTGGCGTTGAATACCAACTCTTCGTGATGCTCTCCAACTACGACCTGGATAAAGTAATATCAGTAGCGACAAAACCTTTTACTGTTGATTTGTTGACAGAGGACGCCGCAGTAACCTCGCGAAGTGATAAAACTGGTTCTGGATAAGTTATTACATTATAAAATTAGTACAATTGCTATAAATGAAAACGTAAACTATTTACTTTCATTTTGCAGCAGTGACCTGCTAATGTAGTTTGTAGGCTAGTGATTGATTATGAATATCTTATATTTCGGCAAAAATCGTCATGTTCGATCAGGGCGCTCAAGATTTTATTCTCACTTCTTCTCGGTAATAATCACAACGTAATTGAGGATTTTCCCAAACCTCAGGAATTAAGGAGCGCCTAAGGTCTATTTTGATTGTTTTTTTTTACGGGTTATGCCGAGAGATAGGAAACGCCATAGCAATCACGCTCAGGTCGGCAAAACCCGCTAATGCCAGCATTTCCAGTTTTTGGCTGGTCGCATTATCGAACCCAAAAACCTGACGTCTAACAATTTTTTTTTGGACCAGGTTGACCAACCAGACGGCAAAGAGCTGACCTGTGTCGAAGCATCCAGTTTCTGCGGTCTGAAGGACAGGAAGTACCCAGATGCGCGACCCATGGGCTATCCCTTCGACCGACCATCGAGCACAGCTACCAACATTGAGGACTTTATCCTGAGTAACATGGGACTCCAAGATATCACTATAAAACTGTCCAATGTTACCGAACAAAACCCAAGGAACCCTCCATCTGCTTGAATAACTTTTTCATAAGGATATTATTTGCAAAATGACCAACATTCAAATCATTCATATGTATTGGTAATGGTAATTCAATACTCCTAACCAAAATTACCAAATGGTACAATATCCTATGGAATTAACCTTGCAAGTTTTTAGGACACCGAAATATTTATCCTAGTTCTATGCATTATAATAAAATGAAAGGCTGATAGTATAATCTTGTGAATTTTTAAGTGTAATTATGTATAATATATTTAGAGTAAATTAGCTGTACATTTGACCCGTTTAAGTAAGGAATAAAGAATTAGAATTAAAAGAATAGTCTTACTTAATACTTTTATTTCAAAACAAGTGATTTACCCTCAAACCAGAAAGCCTGACATTCAATCTATAGCAATAAAAAAGGACTTAAGGAAATTATGAGCTACTTTTAAAATTTATTTTAGGGACATTACTCAAAAATCCAAAATTATATTAATTTGAGAACTGAATTGGCATTTAGATGAGTTTGAGGTATGTTTTTACACAATATTAAATCTTCCTAGTGTGAAGTACACGCAGCACACATCCTGACAACTTACCTGAAAAAAGAAACTTGGTTAAAGCAAAAACATTGACAAAACTTTTATATTTGTACATGAGTTATTATCAGGCCTATCATTTAATATCACATTGTTATCATGTAACAAACGGCTCGTTTGATTTCTCATCATATTATAATTTTACATCATGTCACACGCTATACTGATATGCATACAGACCAAAGAACCCTAAGCAAATGATTATATTCTCAGATACTTTGTTCAAGGATTGAACATTATATATTCTATAGAATGGGTGAATAGAATAAATCACTCGTCATAAGTATTTAGAAACAAATAAAATGGCATCCTTTCATTCCCTTGCATTTTAAGTCTGTCACAACTCAGACTTCCCACAAAAATTACCATAAGAATTTATTGAGGGTAACAGAATATACCACTAGTTAAGGGTGTGTCTATCTATGCGAGATTATTAATTATAATTAACAATGTAATATGAGAGATAAGATCTACAGTTACCTGTAATTCGACTGCCTAAACCCGCATACCAGAGCATCTGTAAAAAATATGAAGCCATGAGGTTTTATGCATAGAAAACAGATAATAAGAAGAAAAGATATCACACAATCAGACCTATCATTTGATATCACGTGTTAATCATAAAAACACATTTCGGCTCGTGTTTCTTGTCATCATTTCTTATCTCCAATAACTCAACAGACAACGATTATCTGTATCTGCAGATAAAACCATCTTTTGGACTTATCGGCAAGGAACCCCCAAATTGCTTGTTCAAATAATCTTATCAGCGACAGGTATAAAAACGAGGTGCGATGCGTTTACAAATCTATTTGATAAAATAAGCTCGAAGCTTAGCTCGAGGAATACTTGTAAGCTTACCATGTACCAAACTTAACTAACCACACGGAGCACGTGGTTCTTCAAAACTTTAATTTTACCTATGAACGTCGCTACTGACTTATTTATGCCTTAAAAGCACTGCGTTAATTTAAAATAATTAGAAGAGAAGTTTAAATCAAAATAATTAAAGAATTATTACCGTAAAACTGCAATCAACCTTGTATGATGCGTAAGAAATCCAAATTCCAAAATGAAGCAAAATGAAGTTTCACATGAATGAATGATGAAGATATGAACAAATTAGAGATCCGGTTGTCAATAATGAACGAATGAAAACTTAAGAGATAATATTTATTCAATCCAACTTCCGCAATGATGCAATGAATTAGTATTAATTAATCACAATAATTTAGATAAAAAAATAATTATCTAGTAAATACTTTTTAAAAATATAAAACTTTTTTTGTTATGTAATATGTGTGGGATTGAAGCCTGCAATTAAATGTTACAAAAAGCACCTCATGGAGGTACGGATTCAGGGGCAAAACCAATGGCAAAACAATATAGTTCATGCATTGATTTAAAAACTAAGGATAGGCCCTTCAGTACATTGGGTACGTCAAAAAGATGGCTGTGAAAATAGCGCCATCTGTCAGAATTTTACGTCAATGGCGGCCATGAAATCGTTTTCAATAATGCTACAATACATGTTATATCGACTTAAAGTAATATAATTTTCACTTAGCGGTGATAAAAAATGTTATCTTTTTTTTCGGAACTTTCAATCATCTTTATTGCACCTACGCACAATATAATTAGACATTTGTAGACGACTTACAGGCCGGTGCGCTGTGACGTCACAACCGCTGCACTGGTGTTGGGACCACTTTCGTGACAACACTTTTCTTGCTCTCCGCCCCGTCCATATATTTTATGTCAATGAGTTCATGCATCAATGACATATTTTATATTTTTCGTTAAATTTTGAGATACAAATCAAAATTCATTCGCATTTGGGCGTCAGCAGATTAAATATAAATGCACTGTTGTGTTTCGGATCGAAGGACATTGAAGCCAGAGTAACTACTGGACATATTGAGACTTAACATCTTATGTCTCAGGATGGCGAGAGCAGTGGAATGCCAAGCATTGCTTTGTAATTCAAGGTGTTGTTTGGTTTTGCTACTGTTCATTCGCGGTCGTATCGCTTACCATCAGGCGAACGGTATGCTTGTCCCGCCATTCATAGCAATAATGAAAAGAAAACTTTATTTTTATTGCTTTAATAGCTGAAAATGAAAATATAAATATGGATAGAATTTTGTTGATACAAATGATTATCTCTCTTTCTTTCTCTCTCTTTAGCCACGGGAAGTTTATCCGGGCAACGCCGGATTCAGGCCACTTCCAACAGGGGGTCCTTGGGGGAGGAATTTGTTCAGAAATGTATCCTTGAAACATAATTACCGTCCATCGATGATTTCTTTGTCATAAAGTAGATAGGTACCAAATCTTTAAAAACGAATGGTTTTGCTTTTTCTGTCGAGTTCAACATAAGTTTCTCTTTTCCACCCCCTAATAGTCATTGCCGCAAATAAGTAAACATTAATAAATGGGATCATTATCCTTATTCACGAAAAAACCATACCAATCATCATATCAGCCACAGGAAGTCCACTGCTGAACATAGGCCTCCCCCAATGATCTCCACAATGACCTGTTGGAAGCGGCCTGCATCCAGCGACTTCCTGCGACCTTAGTCAGATCGTCCGTCCACCTTGTAGGCGGGCGTCCGACACTTCGCTTGCCTGTACGTGGCCTCCACTCGAGAAACTTTCGGCCCCAACGGCCATCGGTTCTACGAGCTATGTGCCCGGCCCACTGCCACTTCAACTTGCCAATCCTATGAGCTATGTCGGTAACCTTGGTTCTCCTACGGATCTCCACATTTCTGATTCGATCTCGTAGGGAAACACCGAGCATAGCCCGCTCCATGGCTCGTTGAGTGACTTTGAGCCTTTTAATGAGGCCCACAGTGAGAGGCCACGTCTCGGTGCCGTATGTCATCATCGCTATTCGGACTACTGCCCCGGCTAGCACAGACTGAGGCACTTCCTTTTGTTTTAATGCTTTGTTTTTTTTTTTGTATCATGATTATTTGTTTTGTAGTTAGATAATATAGTTAATTAGTATTAAGCAATAAATAGATTTTTATTTTATTTTTATTTTTATTCAGCGGGCATGTGTAATTCTTTGTTCTCAGATCAATATACTATAATATCACCTACTAAATTTATTAAAATCGTCTTACTAATAACAACGGCGGATCCAGGGAGGAGGAGGTCGTGGGGGTCATGACCCCCCCCCCCCCCCTGGGCTGATCCTAGATTGACAGAATTGATTTATTATCTTGTTGATAAAATTTATAAGTACAGATAAATGTCGATAAATAAAGTAAAAAGTGTGTATGTTTTCACTAATCAATCATTTATTACGAATTCGAGTATTGAAATCTTATTCAGTGTACAAGAACTATATAGCCCCTGGCTTGGAAGCTGCATCCGCCATACCTCTTACGTTTTACGTTAATTTACAGTATCATCTACCAATTACGGGTATGTACGATCAAGAAGCTTATACCCTGTACGATACAATATACGGGTTTCGTCGCGATCAATTCATCGGTCATGTTTAAGACCGATAAATAACTACAATTAAGTACCCAAAAGTATACAATTAAATTAAAAAAAAAAAAAATTATAAATTCTAATATTGATAGGTGTATACCTAACTACATGTTGTATAAAATCTTTCAAGGATTCCTAGGATCCTTTTCTATCCTTGGGGGAGGCCTATGTTCAGCAGTGGACCTCCTATGGCTAAAAAGAGAGAGAGAGATATTCCATATAGTCCACCACGATGGCCTAGTGCGGGTTGGCAGTCTTTTCCATACCATATAAATTGTGCTGAATTGATATGGTATGGTTTATTTATTTATTTATTAATCCTTTGTTGCACAAAATAGAAAAAAATACAATGAAGAAACAACGCAATAATAATAGTACAAGAGGCAGCCTTATCACTCTAGGTAATTTCTTCCAGGCAACCTGACAACTGACGACGATGACGTGGCTTGATCACTTTAAATGGTATGTTAATTTTATATACTAAATTAACAATACTAGGTGAATGTACACGAAATTAAAAAGTTTCTTGGTCGATTAGTTAGTCTAATAATTTTAAAATTCATTTTTTTTCCCTTATAGCACCTTCGAAGTTCGAACATAGTTACATACATTATAATCAGTGCCAGTTTTCCTACTGCTGGCGCCTTAGGGATAAATAATTCGGGCATCCTTTTTTTACTAGTGGTAGGTCTCTCATATATGAGAGGCCATCTGGGTAGGTACCACCGCAATGTCAATTTCTCCCGTCAAACAGCAGTTTAAATGCACTGTTGTATTTCGGATTGAAGGGCATTGTAGCCAGAGTAACTACTGGACATATTGAGACTTAACATCTTACGACTCAGGATGGCGAGCGCAATGCAATGCCAAGCATTGCTTGTTTGGTTTTGCTACTGTTTATGAGCGGTGGTATCGCTTACTATCAGGCGATCGCCATGCTCGTCTCGCTATTCATTGCAATAAAAAAATCCTTGGTAACATTTTTGGGACATTCCATTAATGCAAAATGAACTATAAGTTCCGCCTTTCGCGCCTCAAGTGCCTGGCTGAGAGCGCCCTCTATATCGTCGCTACTGTACCTGCTGTATTAACTACTCAAACATCATAATTTTATGACGAAGCAAAAAAAGGAAACTTAACATGCTGCATCGTAGGTAGATAGGTAAGTATTCCGTATGTAACTTTATTTAACTTTTTAAATAGGTCTCTTCTTATGAACAATTTAATAGAAATATGGGAACGCTGTACAGGCTACAAAACATAGGCCAAATCGATAATACCTAACGTATAGCCTTCGCGTATAGCAACCAACGTAACTATACGATGTGTAATGTAAATTCACTGAATAAAGGTATAGCAATAGCGACCCACGCAAGCGTATTATACTCTGGGACAGGCGAACGTGTATCCGGGTTGGACCACCTGCCACATTGTGACGACTGGTGGGAGATAGTCATGTCGCAGCAATCGATACGCTAAGATTCACTAAACATACACATTACACACATGCATACTACACATAGTATACACTGGGGATACAGTGTAGTTTCCTCTGCTAAACAGGAAGGGGCGTGTTTCTATTTAAACATTCTAATCTAATGTTTTGTCAATACCTGTAGATTTAATTCAGTCACATGTGTCTAACCATAGCCTATATCTAGTCATTAAAGAGTACACGACATTAGCATTGGTACTCATATTATTTAAATACTGCGAAGTATTCAGTCGTTTAACAAGTACCTAGTAGTACTTATTTATTATATGTACATATACAAGTAGAAAATAATGGCTTAAAACTTTATTTATTTGTGTAATGTAGTTACTAAAAAGTTGATAAGGTTGTAAAGATATTTCAATATAAATACAGAAGGAGTTTCAGCACATTATATGTTTTTATTTTGTTTCGGAAATAGGAAGTAACGTAATAGTAACTTGTAGCCATTTCTTCGTGGGTAGGAATAAATTTTAAAAGCTAGATTCAGTTCAACTACTTACTTACATTATTTAAGGTGGATTACAGCACCAACACACGACATAGGTCATGGGTCGTATTTAGTAGTAGTGGAAACATTTGTAGATTTACAGGTATATACAATCTGACGCACTCGAAGACTGGCACCAATGCCAAATGACTACAACGAATACTTCAGAATAGATAGTAAACCAGAGTTAAGGTGCCGAATGCTATCGATATGTCTTTAAACATTTTGAACTCTTATCAGCGCAATGCCTGTTGGTTAACGGACTGGATGCGGCTGCCAGCGCCCAGCATGTTCACGGTGGTTTTGAATTAAAATCCCGGGGCATTCTTTGACTTTTCGGAGTCATGTAAAAGAACGGTAATAATAGTGAAAGAAAACATCATGAGGAAATCTGCATAAGATAGAGATTTGTAAGAATTTATATGGTATGTAAAGTCCGCAAACCCGCAATAGGCCAGCGAGATTGATTATGTGGCTCACCACTCTCAATCGTACTCTCGATTGTAGAGGCCTTTGCCCTGCTATGGGACGTATATCGGCCGAGACAGAGACTGCGTAGCGCATTGGACCTTGCCAATATAATATTTCTTTACTGGTGGTAGGTCTCTCATATGTGAGAGGCCGTCTGGGTGGGTACCACCGCATTGTCTATTTCTCCTGCCAAATAGCAGTTTAAATGCACTGTTGTGTTTCGGATTGAAGGGCATTGTAGCCAGAGTAACTACTGGACATATTGAGACTTAACATCTTATGTCTCAGGATGGCGAGCGCAGTGGAATGCCAAGCATTGCATTCCAATTCAAAGCGTCGTTTGGTTTTGCTACTGTTCATGAGCGGTCGTGTCGCTTACCATCAGGCGAACGGCATGCTCGTCTCGTCATTCAAAGCAATAAAAAAAATCTAGTAGGTAGCATACAAGTTTCTAGGCTCATAGCCGATATGGTTACCATCATCATATGCTACAAGATGAAAGCAATTTCACGTAGCCCACCAATGTTCTCTGCCTCCTTATTTTAGTAATATGTGTTAGAGACGCTAGAAACTAGATAGTATATGTGTTTTCATTATCGGGGTGCCCCATAGACCGATCGTAAAAATAGGTTTAACATTCTGACAGCGCCGACCACAAGATATCCGTTGCTCGACAAATCCTAATCTATAGTACTATTGTAAAAATCTCAATCTAATGAATTACTGTGACATTCTTAAAAATGTTTACTGTTATTAACTTTAGTGACAAATAATTAAAACACGTATAAGTTACAGAATCATCTCTATACAGGAGTATATATGTACATGGCGGCGTATCTATTTACCTAATACAATGCTTTTTATATGCCCCATGGACACATTTTTTAATAAATTACTGCCTTCGAATAATTTAATATGTAATATGGAGGTTTGAGGGGCAAGCTACCTTAAATAAAATATTTTTTTACAATTACAATGGTCTTTTTTATTAAATAAAAAAAATACATCATTTTCAGTTCTATAAGTACGTTAACAATTTAGTAAACTTTACCAAATCAACATTCACTGCTGTTGACCTGAGATCAGAAATAAATAAGCCTGGTGATAGCCATTGTTGGGATGTCTGCTGCCGGCGATAACACGACACTTGGAACGATGTGGAAAAATACGGTGTTATTTGAAAAGGTAATATTTATTGCATTAGTTCAATTGCTATGTCTATGTAGTCTTATTCTAACGCTTATATACCTAATTTAACCTAATTAATATTTGATATACATTCGTAATGGAAAAATATCCAACTATATTGTATTGTGTGATACCTACACGTCAGGTGACAAATTTAAACTAAATATAAGCGGATGGTTAGAGTAGTATACAAGTATACGTGTTATATTCTCAACAAAGGCTGGCAAATAAATAAAATGTATTTATATAGAGGAAAATGTTTAATTTTACGTCAGAATTCTTCGCCCATCGAAATATTATACACTGAGGGATACAGTACAGATCTTTAATGATTTTTATTAATTATTTGTGACATTCAAACGAATCACACATCGCTCAATACACATATACGTAGTGGAAAGAAGCTAGAGTGTCACAGATTAACGTAATTTGTTGATTATCTACCCGATAGTTTTATACACTAAATTTACATCTTAGGCTAGGTACACTTTCAAGTCGGTTTATATTAAAAATAACATTCACACAGCTCATTTACTAAAATTGTTACTATATCTCGGGCTCTCCAATGTAAACATATTAAATAAGATCGGTGTAAGTTAAATTTATTTACACAATACTGCTTCACCTTCGCGGATGTGCATCACTGACACGCAGGGCGCAGGCGGCGTGTCTGCGGCGCCTCTGCAGTCCGCACACTCCTCGTGCGTTATTGTTATTTACCTTTAGCAGTAATTGTCACTGTGGATTTGGCGGGCTGCGGTATTATAGTGATCTCGTCACTAATCTTCAGAGGCTTCAGCAAGGGGTCGGAGTCGGCGGGTTTGGCGGGCGGCACGCTGGATTTGCTCTTGTCCATGACGCGCTTGGCGACGACGCTGTGCGCGGAGTACACGTGGTTCTCGAACTGCTTGTACATGCCGAAGGTGGCCGTGCACACGGTGCACTTGTAGGACAGGTGCGCCGGCTTCAGCGTCATGTTGTGGTCCCGCGACACGTGGTTGAGCAGCTTCCACTGGTACACGCGCCCGCACACGGGACACCGGCCCGCGTCCTTGCCCTTGTTGGCCGCCTCCTGCATGGAGCTCGTCACCAGCCCGTGAGATCCCAACAAGTGCCGCTCCAGACCTTGGTCAGTGAAAAATCTAAATTGGCATTTCTGGCAATTCAATGGAGGCCTGTTGTAGATCATCTTGGGATGTATCTTGACCTTGTGAATCCATTGCATGTGATTCCTCAGCTGCTCTAAGTCCTTAATGTAACCATCACAAATTTCACAAATTACGAATGTAGCTTTGGAATTCTGGGAAGATTGCGAAGAAGACGGTTGCGGTGCCCGAGGAAGAGGAGTGATCGATATTTTAGGCGTGGTTGGAGTATTACTTTGACTATTTTGTATGAGTGGGTAGTTAGCTATTGTGGTCCCAGGTGGAGTATTATGCATAATCATAACTCCACTGCGAATAATGGGGACGCCCGAGACGGGCGCCGCGCGTGGCGGTCCCGCGATCGGCGGACGTCCTCGCGGTCTGCCCAGGACAGGCATACTAGGTATCACATTGGTTATGTTTAACTGAGGCCTGCCCAAATTGTTCACATTCATTTGTGGTCGGTTGAAATTTGATTGATATGGGCCGACTATATTGTTGCGCGCTCGCGTTAGCTTTGGTATTTTTGCAGGCGGTTCCCATTCAAGAGGGGGGCCTAAGTTAAATTCTGGTTTAAATTTCTTAGCGCAAGCGATCAAATGCCGCGCCAGTTTAGTTTTGCTGTTGTCTTCAAAGTGACAGTTGGCGCACTGCTGATATGCAGGCGCTCTCTCTAATCTACCTCTGATGTTGTGTTCGGCTTCCATGTGGAACAGTATATCATGGGGACTGCGAATTTCAAACTCACATGTGTTACATTTATAAATATTATTTTTCATATGAGGTGCCTCTAAGTGATGAGCCATCACTAACATAGATTCTGTCTTAAAACTACAAAATTCACATTTCTTCTGTACAAGTGCATAGGGGGAATTAGTCTTCTTACTGAACTCTAAGTTTTGTGTGAGTGATGCAATGGCTGATTCAGTTGCTTTGGTGCTGCGACCAGACTTCTTCTCTTTATATAATTTTCGGTTTTGCTGTTTCAGTAAGTCACTTTGTACATATTCTTGTACTAAATTAAGTCCAATATTTATGAAAAATTGTCCAAGCGAACAGTCAAAGTAACTGTCAGGTTTGCCACCAGAGAGGCTCTTAGCAATCATGCTGATTGGATCTTTAATCTCATTCAAGGTGTCATCTCTTGCTTTAATAATCACAGCTTCATCATCTGAAAGAGCATCTTCGTCAGATTCGGATGTAGATTCTCCATCCCAGGAGTCATCATCTTCTTCACCCCGCTTCCGTCTTTGCCTTTTTGGTATTTTCTTTTCTTCAGGCTTAGCTTCCTTTTGAACCTCCTCTTCATCCTCTAATGGTTCACCCCTTTCTAATCTTTCCTTTTGCTCCCTCTCTTTTTTCTCTTTCTCCTTCTCAAGTTTTTCTTGATCTTCTTTAATTTTTAGTTCTTCTAATTCTTTACCTAGTTTATCCACAAATTCACGGAAGGGTTTCAAAGATGGTTTTTCATATACATAAGGGACTATAAACGAGGGAGCTTCCACTACGAACATGTCATCGGTAAGTGAGGGCAAAATATTAGGCTGAGGTGCAGGAGTATTGTTATGAGTCGCAGCATTTTTGCTGCTAATGGGGGTAATTGTAGTACCACGAGCTGCTATACTTTGACACAAATTATGTGCATCTATGGAACTGGTACTTGTTGCCGGAGGCTTGCTTTGCATAGGCAAGGGGCCTTTCCCAGAAAGAATAGAATTAGTGTCTATTATCACAACTGTTGGCTCCTTATTTTGCTCCCCATTGGTTTTACTTTGTTTAGAAGCTAAATCTGCCAAACTTTTTGTATCACTTATCACAATAGGTTTACTCTTAACGGGAGCCTGGTTCAGTGGATCTTCCATAGTAACTTCCTCTACATCAGATTCATCTCCACCATTTTCAAGCTGCTTCTCTTCTTTCTGTACGTCCATCATTTTGTTACTTTGCTGAGATGCTTCCGAGCTATCATTACTGTCTGTACTTGAATTTGAACTGTCATCTTCATTAGTCACTACACATTCATCATCATCATCACTTGTGATTTCATGCACTTCTGGACTTGGCGATCCTCCATTTTGATTCTGGGGTTCATTTTCATTCTCCGACTCACTGCTGTCCTCTTTTGGGTGGCTTCCTTGGGATGTGTCATCATCCCCTTCTGTGCGTTCATCTGTGGACCAATTAGTGAGGTGTTCTGAGAAATGGTTCGATATAGTGAAAGAAACTTTACATACATTTAATACAACTCATTGTTGTTACTAAAACTTATAGTGTGATTCACAGTTTTTATGTTTGTATTTACAATACTTAAAACACTGAATAAGCAACTAATAGTTACATATGCTATTTTTGGAAATCTTTAAAATAAGCACATAAATTTTGATGTATGTAAATAAAATTACATAATTTAAAAGTTTTTATAACAATTATCAGAGTTTAAAGTAGTTGTTGACTGTCTGGTTTATTTGATAATTGAATAAGGAATATGTTTCTACAGTGCAATAACTGAATAGCGATGCACATGAAAATTGCGCGAGACTAGGCACACCTGACGACGCAATTTTTTTTTTTCTATATATCATACGCGTTATTACTACAAAAGAAAGTCATAGTGTCAGATTCATAAATACACATTTAATAATGAAAATGACGAGTATTTAATGAGTTTTAAACATAAACACTAATAAATTGTTTGCCGACCAACAATTCTCAAGCGTCCGGCAATTACGAAAACGCTAGAGTTGCAGTAAAGTCCAGATAATCACAGTAACCTTACCACCAGAAAACAACGAGCTAAATAACCCATTTAACGCTATAATACACCCATTTATGACATGATCATTTTGAAAAAATGTTTGATTTATCAAACAGCGTCATTATATCATGTGGAGTGTGGACCGCCATATGGGATTCCATGGCATTTCTCCGAAAACACAACTACATCAGGTTTGATGGTAACCGCCAAATATTTATGCCCAAATTGTTGTGAAAATCGTTTTATACATTTAGATTCATACCTGTGGCTGTAGAAATCGACATTTTCTTACGATATTCCTATCAAAAACTGAAAAATAGCACAACAGCACAGTAGCGGAAACCAAACCAAATCAAGCTGTCATTTTGAAAGGTTCTTAGTATGTCACGTTCTGATTTAAAATCAAGCACCGTTATATTAATATTTTAAATTCATAAACACGACTTTATGTAAATTTTATTTATATTTCGTGGTCATATTAAATAAGAAATTCGATAATATTAGTTATTTAGCGTTACAAATCCCGATTTTGGTGTGGACAGGTATAAAAAACTTTTTTTCAGAAATTGACCTAATAAAAGACCTTTACTTAAAAATGGTGGGAAAGGGAGGATTCTCGGAGGGGGAAGGACGCGGTATTCCATTGGAAATATTGGAATGCGATACGCGGCAAATTCAAATTATTCCAGGTTTTTTTACATAGTGCATAGGTATCCGGATTTTTTTCAAAAAGGGATATATAATAAAAAAAAGTCATGAATCTAACAATATTTTATTAAAAATCCAATCTCATATAAAAATTCAACATTTATTTTAATTTATTTATATAATGATTAATCTATGGGTTAATACACGGTTTTTAAATAGGAATACTTTCTTTCTTACATTAATTTCATAATAAAAAGTACAGATACAAATAAATACAATCTAATTTAAATCTTCTTCTTCTTCTTCACAACGGTTTTCAACATCAGCAAATGGATCTATCATTGGTGGCTCATCAGGTTTTCTGATTACTCCCAGTTCTTCAGCAGCATCTAAACATTTTTGAGCAAAGTCAACAATTCTTTTCTTAGCTGGATCTTCCAATTTTGATAAAGCCATTAATATTTCCAATACATCAGTTTCAAATATTTTTGCAGCA
The DNA here is from genome assembly GCA_030180105.1 of Hyles lineata. Classification (NCBI taxonomy): domain Eukaryota; kingdom Metazoa; phylum Arthropoda; class Insecta; order Lepidoptera; family Sphingidae; genus Hyles; species Hyles lineata. Next base: position 4,494,929 of record JARJEE010000027.1, on the reverse strand, counting down.
ATATCTTTGTCACCATTTATAATATTATAAAGCATGTAAACACCCCTGTACTGTATTTCATCAGTAGGGTTGGCCAGTAAACAACGGAGGGACTCTACCCAGTTGTTAAGATCCAATAACTTCCTACAACATGGTTTGCTCACTGATGTCAACACACAGAGAGCTCCTGCAGCAGCCATCACAGTATCAACATCTTCTTCTTGACACAGTAGATACAAATACTTGGTTTTCTCATTATTCCCTTCATAAGATTTAATGACATCTTCTGACTGAACCAAATTGCATACACACTGTGTGGCAGCTCTCATTAGCATCATATGATCTTCATACATATAATGTTCAATTTTAGACAAACCACCCTCCTTGAGTATCCTGTTTCTAGTTGATTCATTCATTCCTGCTAAATTACAGAGGGCCATGAGTGCTTCAAAATTTTCTAGTGCAGTACAATCAGGATGTAAAAGAGCTACTAGAGGCCTGACAACCTCTAAGTTTCTTTGACCAGGGAAAGCTACTTCAGGGTTTATTGTTATACCAATTCTTGCTAGGGCTTGAGCAGCTTGTTTTTTACCATTATTGGTACCTTCTAAAGCCATTGGTATTAATACTTTTGCTCCTCCCTGCTGCACAACAATACCTCTCAAATCTTGCAAACTGCATATGGCATTGAATACTCTTGCAATCAATTCTCGTGAATTATGACTTTCTGTTTTGGCAAGTGCTACTAAACCAGTGGTGACACCTGCTTTAGTTAATACAGTGATCCTCTTGTTGACAAAATCAGGGTCATCTAACTCATGTTGTTCTGGTATGTGATGTTTTGCAAACTTTGCCAGTTCCAGCATTTCAGGCATGACTTCTTGCTTTTCATAAGCATTACACAAGTTAACCAGTGTGGTGACAACACCATACAGACTAGACTGGTCTCCTGTTTTTGCCAGCTCAATCAGAGCTTGAATTGCAGCCTTATCCTCTACTAACTTTTCTTTTACATCTGCATCCAATGTAAGGTAAGATAAACCTTCTGCAGCCCACTTTCGCACATCATTATCTTTAGTTGGGTTTACCAGGAACTTTCTGCAAGCATCAGCTAATTTTTTGGTGGAGCCTTCAGCAAATGGGCGGATTGAGGCATCATCACCTCCAAAACTGCCAACCTTACAAAGACCAACCAAGGCCCTTACTCTAACTGCATCATTTTTACAAGTATACAATTTCTTTAAGATGTCAACACCCTTAGTTATGATGGCTCTTGCTTTATCCTTCTTTGATGCAGCAGCTATTAAGCACTCACATGCCACCTTCTGCTGAAGTTGATCTTCAGTTTGAGCCATTACTAAAATCATTTCCATTATGCCTTCCTTGGAAATTACATAATTGCCAACATCCAGAGGGCCTCTAAGCAATGAGGTTATGGCCACAGTCACTCTCACTTTAGATTCCAGGTCAGGGGACATAAGTTTATCCTTAACAAATTCATCCACTTGGTTATTAAACCTTTCTCTAGCCTCATCATAATACATGTTCTCATATATTTTGGCAAGGCACGCTGCAGCAATAGTGCTTGAAGATGGAGTAATGTTCATGGCAGATTCATACTTATATTCTTCCAATTCACTGCACACTTCCAGCAATCTATACAAACCTTTGATTTCAACAAATCTTTCAGCCCAGTTGATGGCACTGTAATGGCAGTTCCTCATGACAAGCTCCATGATGGCATCCCGGGCCTGGCCAGTTATCACTCTATTGGTTATTGAGTATGTGAGGCAAGTAAGAATGGTGTCAATTTCACTTTTGTTCTCTTCGCAGAGCTTAGGATCTGGCTTGGTGTCTTTTTTAGTGTCCATTCCTGAAAATGTATTCAAAATAACTTGCAGGCAGTATTGGGCTGCATTTACTCTTTCCAGATTACTGCTGTCAATTATTTCCAGCACCCATGGAATTCCAGCTACTTTGAGAACAGCCTTAGTGTTATTGATGCTCCTCTTGCACAATTGGCTGATAACTCGGACAGCATTCACATATATTTCAGCATTTTTCTCCACTTTAAGTAGCTGTTGTATCTTTTGTACTATACCATTTTTAAGCATTATCTCTGCGCCAGAGTTTTCTTTGGCCAGCACGAGCAAGTTGGCCATGGCCTTTTCACGTTTCTCTGTGTCTTCTTCAAGAGAGAAGGCGAGTTTGAACATTTGTTCCACTTTGTTGCTGGTTTGTGCATTTTGACGCGCTCTTTCTTGTACGATGGCGTGTAATCGCGACAAAACGGGCTGAACAGCTTTATTGGTTGGATCTACTGTAAATATTGTCTTTGCATCCCTGTAAGCTTCTTCAAACCTCTGCAAGTTTTCTAACGCTTGCGACCGTCGAAACAGAGCTTTCGGGTCTTCGGGTATTATTTGTAAGGCTTCATCGCAGTCTTTAATAACTTTGTCGAACTCTTTGGTTTTGAGATATGCTGCAGCGCGATTCTTTAAGTATGTAGCTAAGTCACGACTGTCCTTTTCAGCTAGGTTTACCGCTTTAGTGTAGTGGGATATCGCCTCTTCATACTTTTCTTCTTTGAAATACTCATTCCCTTTATTTTTAAAACTTTCTGCTTCGTCGTTGTGGATAACCATTGTTTTGTTCCTTCAAGTAACTTGTATCTAGTTGCAATATCACCTATAATCCGTTTATATGTATTCGATTCACGTGCGGATCTTTCTGGTAAAATCTCGTGGATACATCTCAAGTTTACAAACTAAAATAGAATTTTATTTTTGTTCCCCATATGTGGAAATATACATAGACTATATAATATTTAAGCTGAGATATGTCATATTTCACACCTGCATTGACTGCAGAAAAAAGTCAAAATTGTGAATATTTCAATATTTAATGCACATAATTTTATTCGCGCTTGTTAAGTATTCTTTCGTTTTTGCTACAACCAGTAAATATTTCTTTAGTTAAAGTAATTTAATTAGAATATGTCTATTGCATTTAAAATAACAAAACATTTAAGGACAAAAATATATCATGAATTAAATTTGTCTTTGGTTTTTACAGTTCGAAATACTAGTTGTAGCTTATTAAAAAAAACATTTCCGGTTGTTATTCTCGTTAAATTAAATAGCTTTTTTCTTTTTTAAATATAGAATGAACTCGAATATTTTTTATCTGTACCGCTAGCGGCTCTTTGGGAAGTTTTCGGTATCCTCGTGTTTTATTTTCGATCTTATAAATAATTATTTGCTAAAATGGCTGCAATTAGCTTGTTAAATCCTAAAGCCGAATTTGCAAGGGCCGCTCAAGCGTTAGCGGTAAATATATCGGCTGCAAAAGGTATACAAGATGTAATGAAAACTAACCTCGGGCCTAAGGGCACAATGAAAATGTAAGTTTTAAATGATTTTGTGTTAATTTCTGCTCGAACGCATGTATCGTAAAGATTTTTCATCACTACAAATAGATTAACCATGCAAAAGTACAATTTTCTCATAAATTAGAAGGTTTACAGACATTCAAAAAGTCATATGATTTCACATGATTAACGTTAGTCAGTGACAGTGTGTATGGGCGCTTTAAAAAATACATTAAAATGCATTTTAAAATTTTTAATACCTCTCATTTTCTCAATTAATACATTTTTAGTACTCAATGAATTTTGGATTAAAATATTTATTAAGAAACTAATATTTTACACAATCCATAACACAGCTTTAGACTTTTATCTTATTTAATCTTGTGAAGTAAATATCCTTTAAAGCTACAATATTGTTGCAAATAACTTTTCAGGTTGGTATCTGGTGCAGGCGACATTAAAATCACCAAGGATGGCAATGTTCTGTTGCACGAGATGCAAATCCAACACCCTACAGCCTCCCTGATTGCACGAGCATCCACAGCTCAAGATGATGCCACTGGGGACGGAACCACCTCCACTGTGTTGCTCATTGGAGAACTTCTTAAACAGGCCGACATCTTTATCAGTGAAGGTTAATTTAAAGTCAATTATCTGCATCTATCTCAATCACCTTGCATCTAATCCTGAACATTTGCCTTTATAAAATAATAGAAGGGAATATGTCCTAATTACTTTTCTATTTGTAGGTTTGCATCCAAGAATGATCACTGAAGGTTTTGACGCAGCTCGAGCCAAGGCATTGGAGGTTCTGGAATCTATGAAAATTCCAATTGAAATCAAGAGAGAAAATCTTTTAGATGTTGCTCGTACATCACTGAAGACTAAGGTAAATTCTTCACTTAATATCATAATTAACTAAAAATCTCTTTCATTTATATTTTAAGGGTGTATCAGTATAAAAGTCTGAAATATTTTTGTGGAACCTTAAAGAAATAAGTAATTTAGAAACATCTGCTACTATAAATACTTGTAGTTATATAAAAAGGAAGCATAACTCGATCTATGATGTCACTTGCTATTAAGACGTGGGTGTGTGGTAAAGTGTCCTAACATTTTCAAAATACTAGATAATTTTGATGCTGCATTGACATGCCGCATATTAGTTTCCTGACAGCTGATTTGTGGATTTACCACATTTTTTGACAAGCTTTTCTATTTGTTAAATCTATTCTACAAATATATATTGTACAGAAAGGATGTAGTTGTATATTTTAAATATTATTGAGTATTTATAAGATAGATAGGTAATTGTAATAATGTAATTTGTTTAGGTTCATCAAAACATTGCCGAGTTGCTGACTGATGCGTGTGTAGATGCAGTACTCACCATTCGCACAGATAATAAGCCTGTGGACTTGCACATGGTAGAGATTATGGAAATGAAACACAAGACTGCCACTGAAACTTCACTCATAAAGGGTACAATTTCTTTTACCTTTTCATAAGTTGATCAAATAAGTATATAATTGAAATGTCTTTCTTCTTTTTATTGAGTAGTTAGCTCTTTTTATTTTGCATTCTCTAAGTTAATATTTCTATGGGATCACTGTAATATAAGTTTACCTTGAAATAAAATTAATTATTTCTAATTTTATATTAATTAATTTTTACACATAATATCACTCGTTGGGTATGATTTTATTTTTTTTTAACTTCAGTCGCTTAGTGTATGCCTAATACCTCAGTCCACCCTGTGACCACCAAAGCTGTAAAGTAATCGAAATGTCGCTTTGCGTTGCGAAATATTTTACTACCTAGATGTTTTCATCCTAAAATTCAATGTTGCAAATGTTAAACTATTTAAGTAATTTGAAAATGCTACAATATTATCTACTTATTTGTTTATTGATGCCACATGATATTATGCCATATTTATTATAATTTATATAAGTACCAAAATAGAATGCCAAAAGAATAGTATACAAAAAACGTTGTACTTTTATTTTATTTATTTACATATACCGAATAGTATATACCAATGTTTTTAGCAAAACTGTGGGTATAAATTAACATTTTTTTAAATCAATAGGTCTCGTTCTGGATCACGGCGCGCGTCACCCAGATATGCCGAAACGTGTGGAGAACGCATACATTTTGACCTGCAATGTCTCATTGGAATATGAAAAGACCCAGGTCAACTCCGGCTTCTTCTACAAATCTGCTGAAGATAGGGAGAAGCTTGTTGCTGCCGAAAGGGACTTTATCGACCAGAGAGTTAAAAAGGTAACAAAATTATTATTCTCAGCTGAATTAAAACTTTTTACAAGATTTTGTTGCAGGTTCAATTATAACTTTTCGACGTTTTGAAATTACTAGAATAATGCATTCTATTCTTTCGTTAGCACAGAGCTAATGGAGACGTTGGAGATACAATAAAACATTTTTTTTACCAATGGTTAACAAAATATGTTGTGTTATAATAATTCACGTTTTTAACAGATCATTGCTCTGAAGAAGAAGGTATGCGACGGCACTGACAAGACATTCGTTGTAATCAACCAGAAGGGTATCGACCCAATGTCGCTCGATGCTTTTGCCAAGGAAGGCATCATGGGTCTCCGCCGCGCCAAGAGGCGTAACATGGAGCGTTTGGCATTAGCTTGCGGCGGAGTGGCCGTCAACTCTGTCGATGACATGACTGAAGACGTGTTGGGTTATGCTGGCCTCGTCTACGAACACATTTTGGGTGAAGACAAATTCACTTTCGTTGAGCAGTGCAAGAATCCACAGTCTGTTACCATCCTCATCAAGGGGCCCAACAAGCACACTCTGACTCAGATCAAAGATGCTGTCCGTGACGGTTTGAGAGCAATCAACAACGCCATTGAAGACAAATGCGTGATCCCGGGAGCTGCCGCCTTCGAGATCAAAGCTAACTTGGAACTCCTCAAATTCAAAGACACAGTGAAAGGAAAGCCTCGTTTGGGCGTCCAGGCTTACGCAGAAGCTTTGCTAGTTATCCCGAAAACGCTGGCCGTCAATTCTGGATATGATGCTCAAGATACTATCGTAAAACTTCAAGAAGAAGCCGGCTTGAGCCCCGACCCAATTGGTCTCGATTTGAGCACCGGTGAGGCAGTAAAGCCTGTAGATATGGGTATTTATGACAATTACATTGTTAAAAAGCAAATCCTCAATTCCTGCTCGGTAATCGCTAGCAACCTCCTCCTTGTTGACGAAATTATGAGAGCGGGTATGAGCAGTCTCAAAGGATAATAAATATGTTTATTTTATTCACCTTACGGTGCATACAAGTATTTTATAACAATTGTCGCTTTAGTTTATTTCTTTCACTACAAGGTCGCGTTGCACTTACGTTAATTTTCTTTTAACAATGCATTTAAAATATTAAAATAATAACTATGTTCATCGCGAAACAAATGCACTAGTGACTAGAATAATACATTACTCTAATTAAATTTAATAAATGCTATTAAGAACGTGTTTTGTTTTATTATGTAGATTTGAAGGAAACATGAATACTTTTAAAACATTTATTAGACAACATATACATACATGATTAGAGTGTGGTAGTCTCTTACAAAAACAAAGCTATTATCACAACATTCAACTTAACTGAAAACTTAACAATATTAATAGGGTCCACATTATACATATTATGTAATATTCTGGAAGTTCACCATAACAATATGGATTAGTTGTTCTTGTCATTTTTATTATATTTTCTCATTTGTAATATGATTTTTCTCATGGGAATTAGTTTGACTGGTACTTCCCTGTGGTAATTTTCATCATTTACACTACAAATTCTACAAAAAGTAACCTCGTAAATAAAATTAAAAAAACAGATATTTTAGTCAATTGTTATGTTAATGTTTGAATATTAAACAGCTTCAATACAAATCTGTATAAGCTTGTTGCAATAAATCCACAAATCAACAATGAATTACATTCAATAAACAATAAATGCAATTATAAAAATAAAAAAGTAATTCTTACTATAACAAAATTAAATAATAATTTTATAATAAATTATTTTAATATTGCCTTTGGCCACGCATGGTCACATTCATAATAATATTGTAATAATAAACTTTTTATTTTAGTAATTAGGAAAGTTTTCATAATTCTACTGTTTTAGTGACTGAGGTTTAATCAATTTATATTTTTATTATAGCCATGAATAATTTTTACAAGAAATACTGAACCGCAACAGAGTCATTGAACTGATAAATGTGATGTATCAAATAATTTAAATAGTGTTTAGTAGTTTAGTGTGTCTTAGTAGGTAAACAATAAATTATTCGAGACCTACGTGAAAGCAAAAGTAGGTTACCTAATCTTAATAAACCTATAAGAAATACTTTATTTTCTAAGGTAAAACTGTAGAAAGAAGGGGTTGGAGCATATTTAATTATTTTTATAGCCTTGGTCGTAAATGTATGGTTAAGTATAATTTAATTTAATTTGAGTAGTAAAAAACTGCATTGGTCAGCAAACTCATATCCATTAAGTATGAAATATTTAAGATTCTTGATTGAAACTGTTATCTTTTTTTTTCACGAAAAACACGTATTAAGTATTTATTTCCTTTACAAGAGATGCTTGCTTGTAGCATGAATCATGGTTTACCAGCCCCTGTTCTGCAATAGTATTTAAACTGCCCCTATGTTTGTTCCATTTATCCTACAACAAAAGACACTAAGGGTTGATTTCAGTAACAATGTTGAATGGATAATGATTGACCTAGTTGCTTTGTTTTGCGGCGATGGCGGCGCGCTCATTCACGTCGATAGTGGCCAGGTTAAGAGACGCCACTATTCCATGAAGGACCGATATTCCTGCTTTCACAACCGCTACCGGCATAGAGACGAGGGCGATTAATTTGAACAGGCCGATACCCATCACTGAAAAATAAAAGAGATTATCATATTTGATTATTAGCTAAGTCACTTATATTTATTTAATAAAATATGTTTTACAATAAACAATGTCTTAGAAAGTTTTCATGTAATAGTCAGTTTAAATCTTTGAAAATTATTTGAAATGTTAAATAACTTTTGTTGTTTTTTAAATTAAATGTGTTGATTAGAGTGTTAAAATAGTGTAAAGTAGCAAGTACTTGCGAGTACAAAAATTTTTATATCATTATTATTTTTACATGCATTATATTAGCTTCACTTGTATGTTTGTAACTGACTCCTTAAGACGCGATTTTGACCCACTTTAAACGGACAGATTTTTATACTATAGGACTTTTTAAATTTTAATATTTATAATTTGATAAGTATTTTTTATAGTTACAGGTATATAGTTTATTGATAAGATTCAAGCATTTAATGCTATAAACAAGATATTTACCTATAGGTCCTGTGTAGAAATACATTACATATAATGCAGCATAGAATGCTTCATTACCAGCACACATAAAGAACAACACTGTCTTGTTGGTGTAATATAAATGCATAATAGGATTCTCAGACATATCAATGAATTTGTGGGATGTCTTGCCCTGCAGAGTTGAAGTGTGGAGGTAGAGCCAATGACAAGTTATGTCAATGGCCATTGAGATTTGGAACCAAAAGGTATAATCCGGGTAGAATGTAGCAAGAGTCATCATGAGACAAGAAGTACCAGCGCGATCAGTGAGTTGGTCCAGCATAGCACCAAACTTGGTACCTGAAATAAGCAGACATTATTTTTAAATACTTATTGTTAATCTAAAAAAGAATACAGACAATTCATAGACTAATATTTTTTAAAATCTATGACTGCATGTGTAATAAGGTTACATAGCAGTAAAAATAATAGGTATAACATTTTTATAGAAATATTAAACCATAATCCTATGATCTTATGATAAAACAATATTCAAACTATTGAATTATTTTTTTGGTATCCTGGTGTAGCACACATTTAAAATGATTGAAAAGAAAGCATTTCAATCTATGAAACAAGGATTTAAGCCGAAATCCATATTGAAGTTATGTGATACTTAATTAAATTATCAGAAGCCATAAAACACTTACTCTGATTGAAATATCTTGCTGCATGACCGTCGAAGGCGTCCAGCAATGCTGATGTAACATAACATGTACAAGCCAACGCGCAGTGGGTCGGCATGTAGTAAAATGAGATAATCGCTAAAATAACTCTTGCAAACCCTAGAATAAATAAACAATGATGAATGCACTATTTCAATTATTAATTTAATTTATACATACAATTCATTAAATATACAAACCAATGATATTGGGAACGAATAAGAAAATATTTTCTTTAGTTTCCGTCATATTTAATTTTTCGGATACTCCTGTTGTCTTCAAAATAATTAATAAAATAATACACAAACAAGCACCGCTTTCAACACCGCACAACACCCACCAGGGTTGCCAATTAATTTTTTTTTGGATTGTCAATGTATTTGTGTTGCTAATAAAAAAATCTAAATTAGGAAAAAAGCATTAATTATTTATTTATAGCTCTGTCAATAAACATAAATATAATAAAATTCAGTTAATAATATATTATATGTCAGAAACATTATATAAATTATAATCCAGAATCATAAGACACTACAATGTTATTTCGGATTTTAAAGATATAATAATGCTTTATTTTTTCCTTCCTTCCTTTTATTCTCCTTTCTAATAGCATTTCCGTAAATCTAAAATATTTAATAAAATTCAAATTTTGTATAGCAATATTGAAAATCGAATTAATAATACCTGGCTTTTGTAATTCATTGCTTTTGGAATTTGCTAATAATTATTATTACGAACTTAATACGTTCTGTATTAAGTTCGTATTGATTTTACTTAAATTTAATTGTTTATAATTAATAATTGTGGAATACAAATGAATAAATGAAAAAATCGGACATTAAAATGCAGACATAATGTTGAGATAATACTGTTTATAAAAGGGGCTTTTGCTTTTATGTAAAGGCTTTTATTATCAATGTCATTTTTAATCTGTGGATTTATTTGACATGTCCGTCGCCAGAGGGCATGCGTGTTGTCGTTAAAAATGTTGGTCGGAAACTGTCTAAAATGATGAATCCGGGTTTTCAAATGGTTAGAACTTTAATTATACTGTAGAAAAACCACTCAACATGATCCGATTTGGTAGTTAATTAGTGGAAAAGACTTTTTACCGGGGTATAGAGTGGTTTCGGTGTGAAAAAGTCATAAGACTTGTGTCATCTGACTGTTCTTCCTTCAAGATGGCTTCTTCGCCGGAGTACGATAAGGAACCAAAAGCCCCGGATAAAAGTGCCACAACTGTATATAATGAAGATTCGAAACTAATACACAATTCTATAAACGACCAACAAACGAACTCTGACCACAAATCAACACACAACACTGCGAATGCCGAAGTGGAGGTAAGACTAATCTTGCTATTTTTCGATCACCAAGTGACTTATGTCGATTTACTTTGCTATTATTGTCAATAATGTAATAACAATTAATGATAATAGCACAGCATTTTTTTGTCGGTTTGTAGAATAGTTGGCACGTTCCTTGTTTGTTAGCCGATGTTAGAGATGTGAAAATGGCGAAGGATAATGTCAAAAATAATAATTATGTCTATTATTAATGCCTCGTTGAAACTTTGCCTGTGGGCATGAGTGTGCATTTTGATAGGCTTTCAATTTTTAATAACTTATATTCACTGTACCACATCTCTAAGATATAATTTAAGACTAAATGAAAAAAATAAAAAACATATGGTCAGATTTTTTAAACCATAAAGTCATGTTTTGATTGTATTGTCAAATATATGTACTAAAGATAATTGGCCTATTTTCTTGTCTAATATTTTTTATTTCTGTTCTTAAATCATTTTCATATTGATCTTAACAAAAGTAATAATTATTTGTTATTATAGAATAAATAGACTGTTCATCATATATTTTAATATATTATATTTATGCCCGCATTATCACAGTAGAATTTTTCAGTTCTATTGTAACATTCACCTGAATGAAGGTAGTAGAAAATAAATTACCCCACACAGTTGGACCATTTGTATAAAAATTGAACTGTATTTATTGCCACACATGCCAAAAGTGTTGTTTTAATATTGAGGTTTTAAAAAATGAGATTGACACCTTTGGTGCCACACAATAAAAAAAGGCTAATGTAGAAACATCAGTAACCCGCTATCATCAATTTAATAATAGCTGTTATTTCTTAAAATAATCCCTTGCAGTAGTTGTGGTAATAAACCACATTATGTTAAATAATAATTTAACATAATACATACATACATCACTTTCTTACCTTAAATAAATACACTCTACAATCACATACATAGTTATAACATCCAATTAGGATAGATCGTTTAAGTAACAATAATTTGATATCTCCAATTCTATACAACAAAAATATAATAGTGATATAAAAACAATCCATGAGAGTATCCTCAAGAGTATAAACCTTTACCAACCATGATACATTATAAAAATATGATATTGTTTCTTAAATATTTTTTTTATTCTTGTTGGTTGTCTGGTATGCTTTGAAGAAACTGTTTCTATCATTTGTTAAAACTGGAATAAATATTCATAACTAAATCATAAATCTGAAGATTTTTATGGCATAATTCTAAACAGAGTAGGTTATTGTAATATACTCATAGAATTAAAAGGTATTATGGCATCAATAGGCATATACAAAAGAAAAAGTTCAGAAAAAAATTAGAGATTTTTTAAAAACAATAATGTCACTGGATCTTGTTAAAGTTTTTGAAAGAAATGGTCTTACATGAAACTGAAATATAATAGTTAGTCCGCCCCGTGACCATGAAAGCTGTAAAGTGATCGAAACATCGGGAAATGAAAAAATGAAAAAAATAAACCAAATCCGCGATAAAATCCGTAAATGATCATTTTATTTCAATATAATAGTTACTTAAAAGAATTAGGATACATCTGCTTTTTTACTCATCACTATAATAGCTAGATTGTGTAGAATAAATGAAAATCTTACAAAACCATATTAAGTATATTATTGACAAAATGCATTATCTGATATCTTATTAATCTTCTATTGGACAATTTAAAATAAAAGATATTTGTGATTATTGTAAACAATTCTTAATAATATATTTGATTTAACACATATTTTCTTTTAAAAAATGTGTCTTTGGTTTTTTGTCCAATATAAAGTGCCATTACCACAACCTGTTTTTCAAACCAGTAGCATTAGAAACTATGAAATTGCTATACCTCACTGTCATTCCCAACATTATGGTAAAAAGTGAATCTAGCTTACTAAGAAGCAAGTAAATCACAGTAGTGTTGAGTAGGACATGACTTGAAAAAGAGTTTGTAAGAGTAGCCTCATTTTTGTACCAAGCCAGTACAATGTCTCACTTCAATTGAGGTGAGGCATACTGAAGCTTGACAATACGTAAGGTAGTATTGTCAGCATGTGCGTCACTACCTCTCGCTCTCATCCTTTAGTTAATTACATATAGTAATGAGTACCGGGACACCAAATATGAAGTAGTACACTTTAAAAAGTTGAGCCACTCTTACATTTTGAAGTCATGTATGTGACAAATATAATGCATCATGTGTATGTCCTACTCAACACTAAATCACAGTTATATATATATCCCTGTAGTGGTAACATTTAGCATTATTCATTAAAAAAATTACTATAAAATTTCAGAATATCTAGATGATAATAAGGCTTGGGAATATAAAAAAAAATATGTATTGTCTTCCAGACTGGAGGTGTTTGTGTGCTCAGTATATGAATATTGATATTATTGGAAAAACAAAGTACATATACTGATTCTTAGTCCTGGGCAAATTTCACATCATTCTGTATTTATTGTGGTATTATTTTGACTCATTATCATCTTGAGGTTCAAATAATGTGCCAGTAACTATATTGCAGATAAATATAAGCCATTTCAGAGTACAAAAAAAATTGCACAATTAATTACAAACCATTTGCTAATAGTAATGTAAAAAAATAATAACCTTGATTTATGCTCTTAATATTAGTCTTAATAGTGTTATGCAAATCCAACTATTGTTGAGAAATCTTGGGAACTGTTTACAGAAATTGTGAAATTGCTTTATTGTCTGATATCTGAGATCGACTTTCAGGAATTCACTGTTGGCTAGAAATGTCTGCATGGAAATTATTTAGGTTTATAATTACATCCCAAGATATTTCAAGTATGGGATACTTTTGCTCTTTTAATTATTGTTTAGTCTCATTGTGTTCTAAATATGATTTTTTTGGAACTTGGCAGATTTACTTCATAAACCTTATGTAAGTGTCTGAATGAAAAATAAAATTTCTATAGATGCAAAGAAATTTAATGCAATTAGGATTTACTAGGCTTTGGGTGTATTTTATAGGTAGGTACCCCTGCAATGTCTATTTCGCCATATGATGTTAAATATAAGTAGAATAAATACAGGGCAGGATAAACACTTGCGGCCTAATTCATAGACAGTTTAAAACCTCTTTTATTTATGAAATGTTTCGTCCCTTCCGAACAACTTGTGAATTCAGTTCGAGTAAAGAAGATAAAATATGCGATGCCTAAAACAGGTTTTAAAATTATCTATGAATATGGATGTTTATGTATTGATAAAAATGCACTTTGAATTACCAGCTGTCACAATGAATAGCTTTTGACTAAAATGATTGCATCATTCTAATATGAGCATTAAGATTGTCCTACCATAGTATGACTACGAAAAAGTAAGAAAAGGATAAAGTTAGAATGGGTTAGATAAGTTGTAGTTAAAGCAGTTTCAGTCTATGTAGAAAAAAATACAAAGAAACAAGCATTTATAGGTTGAAAGAGCATTGCTTGCACAAGAATATGTGGTTGTTGCAATAGTGGTTGAGCTATGTTTGAATTGGAGCAACTGTAATTTCTGCTTAACGCAACATACTATTCTATAAATACAAATGTCAACATCCATCAATATTGAATCCCAAATTAAATGCTGTCATGACATCATTAATTGAAATTGTATAAAGATCACTGCATCAACAATTCACATGTCAAAAATCATTCAGTTATTTTCAACAGTGTAGCCAGTGGGTTTTGTTTACTTGTTTATTGTGTGATAGCGATAGTGTTTTAGTTTAATGTCATGTCCAGTGTCCACAACTCTATAGTCTTACATGTGTTATTTTATATATGTGTGCTGTCTTATGGTAGTTGGTGTTTGGTATATTTCAGATAACTACAACTCTATAAACACCGGGCAATACCAGTAAATACTACAACAGATAAAATTTATACTGATCACCACGCCATTTTTATTCCTCTTTCTTGTCCTACTTCGACATTGGCAAAATCATCGAATTCCGATGGAGCCATACAACTTTTAAAAGAAGAAGAAGAACTCTATAGTCTGGCTTTGTTCATAGTTCATTCATAAACCTATTTTAGCTATTGAATGTTTTATCTTCTTGGCTCAAACTGAATTGAAAAGTTGGTCATTGATCATCAAAACAATATAAATTGCATAGTCAGAGAGTTAATCAAAATAAATGACAAAGTATTTTACTTGTTTCCTAGTCAATGTGATTTTAATGTGAGACGTGAAAAGATAATAAAGTGTAACATTGTTATTTTGCTCAGTGAACGCGCTTAATTAAAAACAATGTACCGCGTCGAAAATTACCGTTGCATCGAAAAATCTGAGAACTGTATAAAACGTATCACTTGAAATTAATTCAATGCTGTCTCTAAGGCTCATAATTCTTAAATTGATAACGCTAACGACACCTTAAGCATACAGAAACTATTAAATATTATTTGTTTGGACACCCTGTCCGACTTAGAATTACATAGAAATGATTAATCCTTTCAACTATTTAAAATAATGTGCATGTAATCCTACAAATACTATTATTGCGAAAATTTGTGTGTTTGTTACCTCTTCACGCCAAACCATTAAACCAATTTTTATGAAATCTGGTATGGAGGATTAGTATTTAACACATATGCTACTTTTTATCCCAACAAAATATAGTGTTCCCGGATTCAAAATATATTCAATACTCATGGGAACTCAAAGGAATTACATGGGAAGATTAAAGCAGGGAATTAAGATTTTGTATGCTATTAGAATATTATATAGTATATTGCCAACCTGCATTAGGCCACCATGGTAGTCTATATGGCCTAACCACTCTCAATCGTATTCTCGATTGTAGAGGAGGCCCGTGCCCTGCAGTGGGCTGAATGGGCTGATACAGATATATGTAGTATATTATACTTAGTAGTATATTTTAAAAACATTTATCACGCGGAATAGTTGCTATGTTTGTAAAGTGGACTGGACTCAAAAACGATAAGTCGAGCCGGAGCGCTAGTTGTGAATACTGTAGCATATTTGGCCATTGTAATATTGTGTATCTGGCCACCCGGATATACTGAGTGAGTACCGAATGGTGTACTTTTCAGATGTCTGTCGTTAATATATTGTCATGGTGATAAATGTTTCTTTTACTCTGCACATTTATTAAAAATATATTTTATTTCACTGAATGGTGAGACGAGCACCTCTTCGCCTGATGGTTAGCGATAGGATCACTCATAAACAGTAGCAGAACCAAACCACATCTTGAATTACAAAGCAATGCCTGGTATTCCACTGCGCTCACCATCCTGAGACCTAAGATGTTAAGTCTCAATATGTCCAGTATTTACTTAGTTTATTATTATATTACAAATATAAAGTCGCCATAGTGAGCGAGCAAGTTCGTCGCTTTTCGAGTTTAGTCTGTGAATAGCCGGTTTCTAGCAGGCTGACGTCACTAACGTCCTTTTTCATAGACAGTTTTACCCATTTTAGTTAACCAATGTTTTGTCCTTTTCGAACGGCTTTTGAATTCAGTTTGAGCGCAGAAGACATAACATTCGCTAAATAAAATAGGTTTTAAAACTGTAGGAATAAGGATGAAAATCGATAAGCGACGTTTAATTAGTATATATTGTCTCTTGGACACTATGTAGCATTGCGCTTGATATGCACTACAGCGAATTTTATTTTTGAATTTTGTTTTTTTCTACTCGGTCGTGTCAGTGTATAAAAGTAGCTCTTGTGGAGGTTCTCTTTAATTGACAAACACTGTGTACTTTCTCGTGTGTGTATCTGTTTCCTCCACTTGACTCTCAGAAGGTTGTAGAAATGAAAGTTCACCAAAGGATTAATAAAGTCTATATTGTTCACTACTTTTACATTTACCACTTACTACATAAAGTGTGTACGGTACCTAACTTCTAGTATGGCTTAGCGAGGCGAGAGACGGGGAACGACTGACGTAGGCTGGCGGGCACGCTCCCGCGCAGCTACGAAATGCGCCTTCAGCAAATTATAAATTCTATGTAACCTACAGTGTGTCCCTACACTCTTTTTTCTGTTCCCTTTTCATCTGAGAAAGACTGCTCCTTGATAAAATGAATTAAAAAAAAAGCGCCTTGCACTTGACATAAGGTTGATACGTGTGGGTAGTGGATACGAGAGAAAAGAGTTATTCATGTTATAAAGTGATTAATATCCCGGCTAATCCGAGATAATATAGTAATATGTAATAATTACCGTGTGCTAGTATCAAAAGTGTCAATATCAGCCGACAATGTAGGTGATTAATTGAATTAATTACGGCTTCGCGGAATTAGGCGCGACCAGTGTGGACACAAGTCTAGTTATTGAAGGTTACACAAATACAATTTCCAGACCTACTTTTAATCCAAAACGTTTACGGGTTTATTCATAGACAGTTTATAAACCTATTTTAGCTGTCGATTGTTTCGCTCCTTTCGAACGTCTTTTGAATCCAGCAATGTTTGTGTGAACTACAAGCATTGGTTTCGAGTCTGGGTGTTTGTCAGAACGAAATGTTTCGTAGTTCCCGATACCCACGACACAAGATTCGATATGAGTGTGGGGTCAGGACTATGTATGTGACTTTTGGGTGTATTTATTCATTAATTTAGTTGGAGCAAAGAAGACAAAATATTCGATAATTTAAATAGGTTGATACATTGACTATGAATAAGGCCGTAGGCTAGCAAGCATTATTTTTTATATTGAAATATATTATACCCTAGGGTCTTATAATCGAAATTAGCAGTGGCTGTGCGCTATGGTAGATATAAACGGATATATGGAGAAATAAAAGGAAAAGAAATATAGTGTCATACCATTAAAAATTAAAAAAAAAACATACATGCATCCTCATAAAGAGATAGTCCGATGTATTTATGTGTACCAGAAAGTGAGGGATTTTTCTGTTCTGCAAAGCTGGGTGTTGGAGTGTGCTTATTGATCACACAAAACGTAGCTCATGGCGCGAAGTCGAACCTGCGGCTTTTCATTCAGTAGGCCACATAGGTTCTCACATTATCAGGCATTAGCGACGTTGTGATATATTATCATAATAGAGGGGAATCTTATAAATATTGATACTATATATTCTGTACATACTCAAGTACAAACTGAGTACATGTTCGAATGAAATGTTTCATAATATTCATTTACATTTTAATCATCTTTTTTTTAATAAACTGTCTGCGTTGACATCGTAATGACTTAAAAACATCGACACATTTTCATTACCATTAGGTCAATTTATTAGTTATTGAGTGCTCGTATAAATATCAGACTTATTATATTATTTTTTAGATATGCTCCGTAACTTTTTATATGCCAGAATGATAAAAAGTGTGATAATTATCCAATTTACTATTACCACAAACCACAACGTACACGGTTGGTGAATAAAATAGCTGCAATTAAATAGTGTTTCTTTACGAATACTCGGTGGTGTGGGACGGGGTTAGTGGTTACGAAAATATTTGACCGAGTCACGGCCGGGGGATGTATGACGTACTTTAGTGTTTATGGATGTTGTGCCTCGTTACGTAGGTACGCAGCAACAGATGGTTCGCTGAAAATGGATGAGTCGATGTGATTAAGGCGACTATTTGTCGATGCCATTGTGATGGACGTGACCAAAATCGTGTTGAGCATTCGTCACGACGACGTCGGAACAATAATGTGGCGAAGAAAGCAGTTTTTGTGAAAGTCAAAATAACGCGAACCCACCACCCGTTTGCGGAGGCATCGTTCAAATGTTTCACAATTTATGGGGCATTTATCGTCGCAGTTCGGTTGCATGTATCAATGTCAGTGACCTTTGCGGTCAATTATGTAATAAACTGTTGCTTGCAGCTCTGCACGCGCGATTTTGTTTATTCATTATCCTTAGAGGACAGTTTTATCTGAATTAATGTATTTAGTCCATGACGAAGAAATTTTTGCATTCAATTGTATGTAAATTTGACGTGCCGATACTTTTATTTACTTTTTTCGAGATGTAAAATCAAGATAAACCGTTGTACTAGATTTTTAATGAAAGGTGGATTGTTAATTTACATCGGAATACAGACTGTTTGGTAAATTATCATCAGTAATTTAGGAGCTATAAAGAGACAGATGAACATACATACACTAGTACTCATAACCCTCTTACAAGTTTGCCGTGGTCGGCTAAATTATATTGCGGGCAATCAATACTACAGTTAAAGCTGTAGCTTGTTGTAGTATCCATAAATAATGTGGGTTAGAAAAACACAAAACCGTGAAGGTTTTTTGCAGACCTTAAGTTTTCGCGTAAAATCGATCTGTTCTCAGAAGTTAACTCCAATTGGTCTCGCGCTATTATTGTAGTATAAACCAAATAAAACGACCATATTGACTAAAGTTGTCAAGAATGTGCTACCCGAAACGTTATTCGCATACAAATTAATTTGCTATAGTTTTTTTACGCTTACACAGCGAGACGTTTTGAGACTTTTCAAAAGGCGCCACCCAAAATCAGAGATGTATCAAAAATATCTAAAAGTTAATGTAAATTCATCAAGATAGATTATGTAGAACATTTTGGAGCTCAAAATGTATGCCTTCTACCCTAATGAAATGAGTGTGTGTCTTTGGAATACATATATGCACTAAAAGATTTATTCGTTTGAATAATTCGTTATAAAGATTTTTTGTTGTACGTTGAATTATCAAAACTATTTGGTACAATATTATGGGGATCATATCGCGGGATTTGCAAAATGTTAATAAACTTTAACGAGATAATCGTGAAAGCGAGTCTAAGATGTTTGAGGCTTCGCGTGTGCCGTCCACGGCAACAAACCGATAACCGTTTTTACGTTCGTGCCGAATTTCCAGCGCTAAAATTAGTGAGACGCAACAAAGAACACTATTATCTAGACCAGAAAAAACTGACGACGTTGTCCATGCACTACATTTGTTTTTACGACGTACAAAAATACGGTGAAGAAAATATCGTAAAAACCATTGAGGTATTATATTAGAGCGGACATCGGGAACAAAATCTCAGCGCATTGTGCTGGTACAGGATTGAACGGTACCCAGTTAAGAGTGAAGATGATGTTAGTGCGTATGCGTAGCAGAGACAGAAATTAAAGGAGTGGTGCGGTACTATTCATTTTTGTTACAAACATTATGTTTGCAGTGCCTCGTTTACTATAATTTCTCAATGGTAAAAACTGAATTTCTGAGAGTTTTTCATAAGAATATTTTAGGGATGCGAGCATCAGACACTAGACAGCATAAGGACAGCACGATAGACTGAAGCCTGAAGCTATCTATGCTGAATCTCTATCAATCATAGTAAAATGTTTTGTCCAGTTTCTGTGGTATACTTCAAATATCCCAACCTATATGAAAATGGAAGATACATCTGTGTGCCAGAATTCATTCAAATCCAATTAAAGGCGCTGCGCCGTCGTTAATTCTAACAAACATTCAAACATTATCACAAATCGCATTGATAATATAGAACGTAGCAAGAAGGATAACTCGCCATCCTTTAGTTTAGCCTAGTTACGGTATTCCCGATCTAATCGGAGATGCATCATCACGTACGCCGCAATCGGATCCATTCAATTTCGGGATTACGTAACGAGTTGGCGAAATCGATGGCCGTATGCTAAAACTTCTGACTCCGTATATGTGTCGCAGTCCGCAGATGGTTTCCATACTTGATATTTGGCACAGTTGAACATCTTTGGGAGAACAAGCTCGTATTGCAGTGTCAAAACGTGACTAAGATTAAATAAAGTAGGTGTATCGAATGAAAGAAGTTTCAGTATATGTGACTGGAAATTCTGTGTTTTTTTAATTAATCGCCCGTACAAGTAAGATTACCGGACTATGAATAAATTGTCGGAGGTCCGAATCTGAGGCAGAAACCTCGGCTTTTCGAAGTTCATCTATAGGCTGTCTCTGTCTCTCACTTACAAGGATGAAGGAAAAGATTGTAGTCATGTACACGCTCAAAAATTATATTTATGACTTGGCTCGGGTATAAACTACTTTAAATCGTACTTACCGACATATTAAATACTATCTTTATGTTAACAATGTATTAAATAAACAAATCAGATTAAACGGGAATGCCCACTTTTGGCTCGCGTGTAAACCAGACTACAAATAACAGAAGAAAAAAAAAACGGTTTACAATTGCAAATTGCAATCGCAAATTCCGTAGATTTCAAATTGAAACAAACCATTTCGATGAATCTGACTTTAACGCCATAATATCGATCGATTTTAAGAGTGCATTTGTGCTATATTTCAAATCAAGCATATTTAAACTTGATATTCAACAACAAATCAAATCAGTAGTTTTCGAGAAAATGATAGACATACACAGGTCGAATACAAAACGCCATTTTTTGAAGTCGCATAAAATATACATTTCGTATTGTTATTTATTTATTTAATCTTTATTGTACACAAACAAAAGAACATAACAATATACAGAAATAACATAAGAACAAAAGGCGGTCTTATCGCTAATAAGCAATTTCTACCAGCCAACCTTTGGATTGGTATAAAAGAAGGAGAAAGAAAGGGCAGTTGTTACGTGTTGTGTTGTATGTATATTGGGTATTCCCTTCGTGACGGTTGCGATGGTAGTGACTAGTCCCGGCGGGTAGTCGGTGGGTAGTCGGCGGGCGGCAGGCTGGCGCGGCTCGGTTCGGTGCGGTGACAATAGCGAGCAGCGACGCGCCGGTGTTGGCTTACCCGGCCGCCGCGCCGTGTAACGGAAGCTTGCGGCACCTCATTGTGCGGCCGTCACGGCGGGCGGCTCGCATGCCGCCACCGCACTCTCTCCGCGCACACCCCAATACACCCGCATTACTACATCACTACTTCATTAACTAACACCTCCGCGCCAACTCACTTCACGTGCTTTGGCAGAAATTATATTGCACAGTGCATACCATCATCATTGTAAGGGATAGCTAATTATCGATTAACAATATCCTACTTGCATGTTTTGGAGTTTCTAAGGAGGATATTCTAATGTTATGTTTACATTTTTTCCTTTGCGTAGGAAACGTATATTTAACTCGAAAAGTAATTATCGGATCAACTTCAAATTTTCAGAGAATATTTTTAAGATAATAACTTAACGAAAATACAAAAAAAAAGAAAATTGATTTTTTGAAAATCCTGACTACCCCTAACCCCTTAAGGTAAAATACTAAATAGAATATGCGGCGAAATACAAAAATAAAAACATAAATAGATCTCAATTAAATTAACCGCGACACGAAATTGGCAACTGTCGAAATTAATTCAATTAAGCTAAAATAATTATTATGGCGCACCAAAAGGTCGGTAATATTTGACATTTAATATGTAAGTAATCATGTATAATGGAATGAACATGACGTTAAGTCGCGTCGGTGGCACAGTTAGTAGGTAACCTCATTACAACAGCAGTGTATTACATGTTTTGTATATAAACCGCGAAGTATATGATACCGGAGTCTCAAAAGCCTGTGAATTAGACGGTTAACCGCAGGTGGCGCCGCGCCGCAGAAATATGAAACCTCCTTTCTTCTATACCTTTATTGTTTTGAAATTATTGTTGGCATACATATTAAGTGACTTATCTAGTTCGCTTTCGAGTGTGATATGCCTCTCTTACTCGGCTTAGTTTTGCTTTGGTTGTTTGTTTGAAATTAACATTGCAAGTTTGTTTTTCAATTTTCAATATGAAAGTGAAGATATATGCAACTCTGTGATTAATTTCATAAACATTTGATAATCATAAAGCCAGCTATTTTCCGCGTCTTCATGAAATTAAGGTTCTCTGTTCAATTCAACTTAGCATGATCATGCTATAAAGGCATAAGACAATAAGTATTCCTAGTATCCTAAATTGTAGTGGACTGAGATACTTAGGACTTCAAAGTGAATTAAAAATGTACGCACGTGAAAGTGAATTGATTTAGTGCGTTAGGTGCCCTCGGTCGGGCACTTCCGAAGTGCACATCTGTAGCATTCAGTACGTGACATCGCAGACATGTCTGAGTCCTCAGAAATGTGCCAGCGTGCGCTGTACCATTGTCTCGAGTGCGGGCCACATACACCAACAAAAACGCTGAATCACCCATAATAAGGGGGCGTAGTGACAGTGAGTGCGCGAATTTTCAAGTGCTGCTGATTAAGCGGGGAAACGGAAGATGCTCATATATTTCTTTCATAAAGGAATTGGTAAACTTTTTGACCCATTGCAACAGCTAATGTCATTTCATTTATGCAGCAAAAGTCCGTGGAAATCAGGTCAAGTTTCAGCCCTAAAATACATCGCGAATACAGTTATCAATCCATTCCAAAACAAGCATAATTAATGCTGAAATTTTATTTCCCAAACAATTATACTTATTTCGTATTCTTACGTGCTATCATAATGTTTTGGCTCAATGAATTATGAAAGGTGGAATTCCTCTTTAATTCCCAAATATTGTCTTTATAGGGCTACGCTTTAAAGTTGGTAATTTTTACATACATACATAAACTCACGCCTTTATCCCAGCAGGGGTAGGCAGAGGTGCCAAGACTCCCACATTTCGCCTTGTATGTTCTTTCCCACAATGTGATAGATGGCGAGCCTATCGCCATATCGAGCACAAATCCCTAACTCTGGGCTGAAAATGAATAGAAAAATCCAATATCACTTTGCCCAACCCGGGATTCGAACCCGAAACCTCAGCTTTGTGACCGTACCGTAATACAACTACGCCACCGAGGCAGGTAATTTTTATATGAATATAATTTTACCATTATTTATCTTTCCTTGTGGCCCAATCCTATCAATATTATCCACAGCTTCATATGTATAGACATGACCAAAATCTTGCAAATATTTCATGATATTTACATGTTGGGAATGCGAATAGATATGTATTTGACATCTCGAGAGAGGCATACATTTAATTGTAATTGTATCTATTTTTTCTGACGAACCGTTGTAGAGCTCGATTCTGGAATTCCCTAATGCGGAACTGGAATTATGCAGAATTTCTAGGAATTATTTACCCCACGTCGATAATACTAATTATTTAGTTATTTTTGGTGCTCATTATTCACGACATGCTTTATAAAATATTCATTTTAAAATAATGCATATTTCAGAGAACTACCACGAATAAAAATAAAGTAATATGCATTCGATGATCGCACAATAGAAAAGTCATTTGCATGTCTCGTGAGCGTCATATCGGCAATAATAATGGCTTCGATCGTTTCTTAGTTGCTCGGTCACGAGAAAACTTCATAATTGTTTTCGATTTTGAAGGTATGCGAAACAGAAATCTAGTCGTTACTGTTACCAATGATTTTTGAGTATTTGTTTTTTAGCGTTTTCCAAAAGTTATTTTCTATACAGGTGGTCGAATTTACTACCATAATTGCAAATCACACTCAGGCTGTGGTTTTCGGGCCAACACCATTGCGGCCATCGCATGCCAGACATACGAGTATTGTTCTCATTTATAATATGCCCAAGTGAAAAACATCGTGAGGAAACCTGCATACCCATAGCGATTTGTGAGAATTTCTATATGATATGTAAAGTCTGCCAACCCGCACAAAGCCAGCATGGCGACTGGTGGGCTATATGGCCTAACCCATCTCCAACGTTTTTCAAATTGTGAGGAGGTTTGTGCCCTGCAGTGGGCGTGTGTGGGCTGATACAGTATGGGAAGATAAATACATAAACGTCACGCCCGTTTCCCATAGAGGTAGGCAGAGACTATGGATCTCCACTTTGCTCGATTTTTTTAGTGCAAAGCAATATGTTAAAAATATAGTGTAGTTGAATATTGGATTCAGAGAGCAATGCAGTTAATATGACTGTATTTGTGAGAGAATCCATAGATTACATAGTGTGGTCTGCGACAGACTGCGGATACCAGCACGAAAGCGCGAGGCTAGTTGGCTTGTTGGAGCGTTGCAGCCAACCTTGTACAGCGCTTGACAAACTGTATTAAATAACAAGTAAATCGATAGGAATCTATGCACATTGCCTCTTGTGCGCTCAGAAAGCTTTAATTACCGTGTACAGGATGGAAAATAATGACATTAAACTACGGCACGATAGCTCTACGAGTTAATCAAATGTATTGTAGTTAGGCGCACACCAACAATTAAAATAATATTCAAACAAACGAGAAAATTCTCTGCCCAGTAAACAATATGTGGCGTTTATACAGTTGAATATGATTTAATCATTTCAGTTGTACGAACTGCGGTTGCGATACCCTGTATGTGGTTTCAATTAATTTCGTCATGTCTCTCGAAGCCATGATGAACGTAGTGACCGGTACAACCACCCTGAGTAATAACAGCGTGACATTTTAATTTGTTGCTGCAATACTTTATTGAGATGTCGGAGTAATTGGTATATCAGGATCATGTAAAGTGGAGATCTATAGTCTGAACTTGCCTCTAAGGCAGTGGTTCTTAACCTTTTAGACACGAGGGAACATTAGACAAAATATAACTAGTCATTGACCACCCAGTTGATTGACTTGGTTGTTTGTTAATACAGTGACAAAATGTAACTAAAGGGTTTTTCTATTTTATATCTTATATCTATGTATAACACATACAAAACTTATTTTAAGGAGGGCTCCGCAGGCCATTGGGGATGCTTCCAGGGACCACCAGAGGTCCCCGGACAACCGGTTAAGACTCTTAGGTATACAGCCGTGCCTTGATGCATATTGTATGATGAGCACCATAATATTACTTTCTCTTTATACATCGCACCTTTAGCATTAAAGAGACCTAACTAAAAATCTTATTTTTTGGGAAACGTTAATTAAAGATTTGTAACAGAAGAAATTTTGTACTTATGGAAGATACATCGATAAGACCGAAGTATACATCTTTCTGTCTTACACGCGTCAATAGGTCCTTCTTTAATAACGGGTTGATGGACATAGTCATTTTGAGCCAATAAATTATTAAAAGCCAATATAATGTTTTTGGATTAGGTCACTGTAATTCTAAAGGTGCGACATGGTGTCGAAGTATTACGTCGTCCTCGGCAGTCGATCATCGCTCACTTTCCTCCTAGACTTGGTGACTGTGTCTAAATTCTCCCGACACCGGTGAATCACGCGTGCGAGCGTTACAAGCGTAAATATTTTTAGTCTCAAATGTCTCATTCACGTGGAGGACACACCTGTAATAGACACGCTGTCGCATAAATAAACAACGCGCAGAACATATTTATTTGTTTTGTCAGTTGGGTTTTTCGCTCAAGATAAAATTTATGAGTCGTATATTGCTCTCATGGCAGTGAGTATACACTGTGAACCATGAGGCTTCGGCTCTCAGGTGCAAAATTCCACATTGCTGTTCATTTTGAAAATCTTATAATTTGCTCGGTCAACCTGTTACCTCATAGGATGGAAATAATCTCCAAGAAACGTGAAACGTTCTTCAAGTGCCTTATGCTTCGGAAATAGAGGCGTGATTGGATGAAAGTTTTATGAAAATAATTTTCGTTTAAAAATTAATCTAAAAATATTATTAAAATTGTATAGTAATATTGTTTTCGTAATTTCAAAGGCTTTGAAGAATACAATTTGCGTGTTTACTTTATATTACGATTATATGAAATATTAAAATATACTAAGTAATATAAATATATTTATTAAAAATTAAAAAATATAAAAATAAATATGTCGTATAGTAAAAGAAAAAAAAACTAGAAATGTCCTATAGCTATGTTACTTTTCCATATCAAACAGAAATATAAAATAATAATTTTAATGTTTTCACATGATTTTCTTCGCTGAACCCTTCGTTTAACATTTCAGTTCGCACGATTTCGTTTAGTCTAACATGAGACGGCTATATTAAGGGCAGAGATTAAATCTTTCTGGTTTTCTTTATACAGCTACATCAAAGGGAAGTACTGTAAACACGACTCTATTAAATATATTGGATTTTGTGTCGCAGCTGTGGTTGGATATCATCCAGTCTGGAAACAAAGAATTCCAGTTTTTTCGTTACGCTACATAATTCATTTTTACGTTGTTCCGTCATGCCGCTTGCCAATGTACATATTTTATTATAACTCCGCGGCTGGACACACCTCTTCTGTGATTATTTAACTGAATAAGGACACTAGATAATAACAATTGTATTTAAGGCGCTTGGGTATTTGTTTTGTTTTTTACTTTTAGTTTCGTTTAGTTCATTTCAGTTTGACAGCTCACATCACAGACAAAATAATCGGGATATATTTTTTCTGTGTCATCAACTTACTATTTTACTGGCGTAATTATTCACTAATGAAATAAAAAAAAACCTATTTACAGAATTGTAGCGTTATTTGTCGTCCTTTTCGTAAAAAGGTTTTTTACGTTACTTTTGTTTGTGGGTAATATTAGATTTCCAATATCGTATCGTGATTCAATAGCAAATCGGGACAAAAGTAATAAATAGCTCGGTCAGGTTTCGACTTTCAATTTAATTATTTCTTTTGTATAGATGCTTTTGAATTAATAAAGTGTTTTTCAAAGGTGCTTGTTTATTATTGTTTAGTTATATATTTGTTGTACATGTATCATTCGCCATCTATAAATCGATCAGGTAATTTAGGTTTATAAAGCGATGACCCAGAAGAGAACAAACACTTGACATATTTCGTGCCGTGCTAAGTAATATTAATAATATTTTTGATTAAATAAAAAAAGCAATCGCGAATCAGCCGACGAAAGCTTGAGTCACGGTCCCTTGAAAACAACATTTGGCGCACATCCAACGCTGGAAGCTAATCTCTGCAAGTTCCGAATTTCTGACAGCATGACCTAACTTAACGAACCTTCCAAGTAAAGGAAATGCGAGGCAAGTTCCAAATAAAATATCTTAAGCCTGGTTTTCCTCGCAGTTATGTGGAACGAAAGCTATATATCTGCTCCATATTTCATGCTATTATTCATTATGTTATTGAGAAATACTCCGTTTTGGGTCTATTCGCGCGCTCGTTATATTATTATTATTCTTGAAAATTAAACTATCAAAACGGTAACACAAAAAAATAACCTATTCGTAACTACAAATTGCAACATCAAATTCCCATTTCCTTGCAGTGACAAAAAAGCTGGCATAATGAAAAATAATAATGAATTCGTTTGACTTTTATTCCATATGTCTCGCGAACGCAAATGGCAATTAATATCAAATTAACCGTAGTCAAAGCTGACGTTATGATCTATAAAATTACCCTAAATTCGTACTGTTGAAGCCTCATAAAATCTGGGCCCAACGATGTACGGAAATTGACCATAACATTATGCAACTTACTATGTACGCATCTATGGTATTAATATAATATAAATAGAAGCAAATGTGCAAAGCTGCTGTATAAGCAAAGCGCAACAAGTGACACGAGCGAATGAAAACTAGAATCTGGCCGGCGGGTGATAGGAGGCGGAAGTGCGTTAATAAAAGGGACAAGGACGCTGAATCGATCCCGCCATATCACCGCGAGCTCCTGGCCCGACCCTGACCTCCCGGGATTCAGCCCCCAGCGCTTGTCCCGTCCGTGCGACTACATTATGACGTCAAGCCGCCACGCACAAATAAAATAGCGAACGATGACGCCACTCCAACCACAGAATACTAACAGAAGTCAAGCTTGTGTATGTACTTCACTTTTGTTGCCACACTCACACTACGCTCGGCGTTTGCGCCAGGGCTGTTAACTCTGGCTTATGCGAAAACAAGTATCGTCGTAATAGCACTCGTATCGTTTGATTGATTGTTAAAATACAATATAAAAAACAATAACAAAATGAATAAATTGTAATTTTATTTATATAGTCGTAGAGAATGTGTATGTCATAATCAAAGATTATTTTTTTATCGTTTTTGTATAATTGCGTATTTTATTAAAGAAATTTATATTCAATTATTATAATCTGAAGTTTTATATACAAGTGTAATAACTTTTATTCATTCGCTCCATCTTTGACAAAAAATATTACTAGATGCGTGTCCGAAGCGAGTGACACTCGCGCTCGCAGTGGTTTCGACTGGTCTCAAATATCGTGTCGGTGAACGCTGTGTATGTGTGCGTTGGTTTCGCGCACTTTGTATGGAGCTTGACTTCTGTGTGTATTCTGTGCTCCAACTGTACGCCTGTCTGTATTCTGTATCCATTATACAGCGACGAAATGTAAATGAGAAACAACCCTTCTATTAAATCTTTTGTAAGGCTTTCATTTCCATTTCATTCAAAGAGGATAATTGTTGCGAGGTTGTATAGTGGGTACGTGGATTTCAGCTTTGAAAAATCGGTACGGTAAACTGTTGTGCTATATTTTTCATGTGAATATTTTAGATAAGAGTTATATCACAGTATTAAATTTTATGTAAACAGTATTGCATGTTTAGTAAACAGTATTTACTGATTTTGTGGATATCCAAAAAAAGTAAAATAAAAACTTTATTTATGTACATCATAAGTCGAAAAATGATGTAAATTATAAATAACATACGAAGGAACGACATGTACGCCTTTTGACCATTAACTTTGCGCAAAAAACTACTAAAGAACTACCACATCTGTGCTATACAATATACATATTAGGATTTTGTTGCATTTGTTATCTACAGCTATGCCAATTTATTATATCCTTTTCCAGTTTCATAATCAGTAAATATTATGCAATATTGACAGATTTATGTGACGAGAACGTTTCATGATAAGAAGATTGACGAAATTAAATAAAATCTCGTATCATCCTTATCGTATGTTTGCATAATTTTTATGATTAACAAAATATGTGCAGTTAATTCACTCATTAGATGAAAATAGGTCACGAACAAGATTATGAACAATTACAAAGACTATAAAACGTCTAAAATATACTCGACTACGCTGTGTTTCAATTTTCGCATTTGTTTCATTATAATTTTAGTGTTCAATAAAACGAGATAACAAGATCAGTTGCCTGCTGCGCGCCTCGATCACCCCTTTTTACAAGCACTTATTGTCTCGCCAAATAGACTAATAATATCCTTTGGTGTTTCAAAAGAACGCTTGTCTTCGGATGCATAATAATAGAATCTGTCTTGACTCTTGATGCCATTCGCGCTGATTCAGTGCGGTATTTAGCGGGTGATAGCGTATTTATTTTACGACCCAACGTGCTTTATTCATTATGGTTATAGCGATTTTTTTTGTCATGTTTTTATATATGCAATAATCCTATTTTACTAATAGACTCCTGAGTGTTGACATACAGAATATATCCAGACTGCTACTGAAAATGAAGCCAGGTGATAGTTCAAAGTGATTTTAAACACAATGCTACTAAAAATGTTCCAAAGAAACGCGACGAATTTTTTAATTATTATTTCTTCCTATCGCCGTACTTGGGTAGTAAATACATAGTTTTCCTAAAATAATAATGTACACTCATTTATTTTATTAAAGGCGTTGCATTGTGTCTGTAGCCGTCTTAAAGTTTCACCTTCTTCCGTCTCAGTCAGTTACAGTCTTGAAACAGCCTGTATAAGTTTATATTAGGTTCCGATTTTATTGTTTTTTTGTTTTTATAACGTGTCGCTATAATTTATTTCTTTCATCCTTTATGGTTCCTGGATTTCAGACGGATATGCCCGATCCCTGAGATCGTTAGCCCAACTGGTTGTCATGGCGATGTATTTAGGTCGAAGACATGATGCGTGTCCAATGGAACGTTTTGTCTAGGCGCCTTGTTTACGTTATATCAATAAACATTTAAACACGAGGTATGCATGAACGCACAAACCTTATTTACCACACGCTTGTTGAAGCGTGACTGTAGTTTGTATGTAATGCCAAATTATATTTCTATTGATTTATTTGCCTCGATTTTAACTTTCTCGGGTTGTGTGCCAATTTTAAGCTAACCATTATTATCGTATTCAGAACTTTCAAAAATGAGTTATTCAAGGAAAATGGGGGTTTTGGTACAAATGCCCAATCATAATGAATTTGCCATCGTTGGAACAAGAGAACCAAAACCTACTTTCGACCGGTCTCTGTACCCTATCTATCTTTAACTAGAGGTTAAAACGATCGATGTCGATACAATTCAATAAACAAAGATTGACATTTATCTTTATCTTACCTAGCTATTTATAAGTATATGCAACATATTTATACCTTTCTATCTTTGTTTACTGAAACACAAAATGCGTCGAAATATCTAATCAATGTTAATTTTTGAAATATAGTGTTCAGACGATGGTGGATATTTAACTTGAAAAAGAATTTCGAATAAATATTTTGCTGGTTTATCTTGACATTTGATGACTAAATAATATTTTTATTACATATTGCTAAATAAAAATGGAAACAAAATATTAATAAAATCGTTAAAGAACATGTTAGGCGGCCGTGCCGTCGCGCCGTGATGTAGGTTTCTGTGCGCATATTTACTTATTTTATACAAGTAATATGCATGTTTGAATAATGTAAATTATTAATTATGTTATCATTATACTATTTCAAAATGTGATAAATGACAAAAAAATTTACTGTAAAGGATGTAACAAAAACAATTCGAGTAGGATTTCATCAATGGGACAGTTTTAGCCATTATTCTTATCCTTCATGAGTATCCATTTTCAACAATTTAAAATTATTTCTTTATTAGTACCGTTATCAAATTACATACATTTGTGTCCTCGCCCCTCTTGCAAAATCGATTTGAGTTGTTGAGACTCAAACGTCTTAATTCTGTCATTAGCCCCAATGAATTGATAGCTTTAACATCATAATGATTTCTTAGATTTACGCGAATGTTTCACATTGAAATAAAACTATTATTTACGGACTTTATCGCGGATCTGGTTTAATTTTTATATTTGTAATCATACATATTTTGCAAATTATGTATGTTTTTTTTTCATGAATATCACCCTAGTTTCAAAGAACCACCATAAATACTAATATAATATTATGGGCTCATTTCTGTTCAGACGTGAGAATAATTTTCATTATTTATCTGGACTGTTTTCCATCTTTTTCCAATTGCGACTGCATTTGTGTTTTTACTACAATTTGCTTAAAAGTATTAAGCTTGAGCATTAATGAAAACGTCTAAGAAATAATTATTTTTCACGATGATATTGACAAACCCTTTGTCATGTTTACAACTCTTCCGCATTTTATATTAGTATCTCACTTGTCGTTGATTGAGTGCTTGTAAATGTAAACAAATCAATTCATATCTAAACGCATCGTTTTTTTTATTGGCAATACTTATTATTGAGATGAGAATATATTTATTATACTGCTTATTGGGGGTTTTCCCAAATATCTCTATATTTGCAAGTATAATTGTATGAATAACAATAATCAAGTTCCCATAGTTGTGATGAATGAAGCAATAAATTACTCCAACTTAATTAGACAGTAATCCGTCCAATCTGTGCGTCCAATCCATGATATGTGAATATTTGAAATATTATGGTAACGTCTCGGGGCAATAATTTTGAGTACACGTTGGCACCCGTCCACGCGCGTTGTGTGTAAATTGGTACTGATAGCGCGATGGTAATGTTATCATTTCTTATCGCCGCTGATTACAATACGCCGGGTAATATGATTAACACTCTCCCGCCCCCCGCTAAGCACCCCCGGGAAGTGTAGCGATAATTGATTTTTGCACTACTCGACGTATCTATTAATAAACAAACTATAGAAGGACATTTATCTTCCTTTAACATAAAGTTTTCTTTACAATTGACGGCTCCTGTAATAATAATATTTTATCTGGGATTTATACTTTTCTTGTTCTTCTATGTTGGAGGAAAAGGGGCAAAAATATTCAAGTGCAATTTATTTGGTTATTTGTGATAATCACTCAAGATAAAAGACATATTCCCATAGAATTGCTATTACTTATAGAATTAAAGTTTCAATGCTCTGTGTTATTATAATGCGTGCAAATGTCGTTCCTGGTTTACAATAGTTGCAGCGGCGACTGTGAGCTCGTCATAGTTTATTACCTAGAGTTTAGATGAACCGCAAAATGTACTATTGTGATGACCTATTTGGTACGGGGAAATCCTTTGACATAGTCTGTGGGAATGACCACAAGCACTTATTTCCTTTTCGAATACATTGGGAGAATATTTTTCAGACAGTATTAGAAGTACGACATTTTAAAATGCATTATACTCAGCCGATTTTATTGTATAGTGACATTCCTTCAATGATATCTGACTTCAGTTTGAGCCTAAACTACTCTGTCACAAGATCTTCTGTAAAAAAAAATACAGAAATAACAAGTTATAAGCGTTGCTTGTTAAATAATATATTGTATTAATATTTTTAAATATCAAAGTGATTTATTAATTTCTAAACTTAGTCTGGAAAGACGTCATCTTATTGCAAAAAATATAAGTTTTGACGGAATGCGTATTTTAGGTACTGTGACGAAATTATTCGTTTCTGAATTTCTTTTTGCGATTGTCTTATTGCGTAGGGTGGGCCAGTGTTGCGTACCGCCGCAGGTTATCTAATACTTTCGTTTTGTGAAAAATTGCGACATTCAAAAACAGCAATTGCGAGAAATGAATGACGTCAACAGGCTAATTTCCCTCAGCGCTTTCGCAACCCGCTATCTTAATTCTGAAGTGAAGTATTTCAGTTCTTTATTGAGGTATAATTTGTTTTATCTACAATCCGATAAGCCACATTAATCGCTGCATTGTCATATACAATAAAATTACTATAATCTTGTTGCATATCTATTTCGTAATACGTCGCAAGTCATACTTTGTCTTGAATTGTTTTATAGAAGTACTCAATCATGGTGATTAAATATTTGTGCAAAAGCACGGGGAGGTATCCTGAATTTGAATGTATGTATTAGAAATGAGTGACTTACCGGTTTCTATAATCACTTAACTGTAACAAGTGATTTTATTGGATATTTCGATGCATTTTGTTTCAATTAACAAGTAAAGAGAGATAGATACGTTTGGTGCATATATCTATAGATAGCTAGGTATGATATATGTATGTGTTTATCTTTGTTTATTGAAGCATAGAATTGTATCGACTTACGACCGTTCTCTATATTCTATCTATCTTTAACAAGGTGTTAAAATAGCTACCATGAATATGGCGATACAATTCTACGCTTGATTAAACGAAAATAGACATATATATTTATCTAATCTAGCTATCTATAAATATATGCACCATATCTATACCTCTCTATCTTTGTGAACTGAAACATACATTGCATCGAAATATCTAATGAAATCTCTTGTTAAAGATAGATAGATTGTAGAGAACGGTTGTTAGTAATGGCAACTTTTTTAACCTTTTGTGGAAGATAAAGACCGGCCGTAAATCATTGAATACAGTTGGTTGGGACTTGGGAGCATAATATTTATTATTTACTGGGTATGTGATACACATATTTGCCGTCTTGTAATGCAAATTTTTAAATATTTTATGTATTTATTTGTATTAAAGAGCTAGAAAATGAAATAACTATAGCGGTGAGTTAGTGGATGTATGTAAAGAATATCCTTCTATAAATGTGCGTGTCATAGTTATTGTTCACACAAAAAATACGTATACGTAATATTGGCTTAAAATGCGTCGAAGATAACACATGGAAAATAGGCGTTGTTCGGTGACAAGTGAGTAGTGAGTAGTGACAATGTTACCAGAAGCAGCGACGCCGATTACGGGCGCGTCCGTGACGAAGTGTCAGAAACCGACAGATAAGGGAGGCCGTAATTAACTTTCTAACCTTGACATTAATGTGTCGATAAACATCCAATATTGATAGGAGTCTCGCGCTTCCTCCGACTTGCAGCGTCTGGGTTTTATTTGCGAAATATTAAGTGTGCACTGTGTAGTTTTGACCTTTGTAGCGCAATTGTTTGACGACTGACTGTGAAAGACGAGAGAGTTCTGGCTAGTGGTTCTATCCCTGCACCGAGATAAATGTTTGTGTAGCCCGCAATTATTTGTTTCTGAGTCGGGTGTTTAACACTAAGTTTCAAGTAGTTTATGATCCTATAATGTAGTGTAGTGTATAATTGTTGGGTGTATATTTATGTGTATGTCTTGAGAACCAGCGACGAAACGTGGGCTGAGGGTTTGATACCTATATCAAGAAACATTGTGGATCTTAAATCTTTGAAGTTAATTTATTTAAATGCTTAAGCCAGTTGTATGAAGGCGAACTGAGGCATTCTATCTGAAGTTTTTGGTCCAAGACTTTGAATGTTACTGTAGGGTCTGTGTATACTGTGTATTCTGTGTATACTTGTGTATTAATGTGTACGTCATCGTCCGTTGCAGAATAACAAGCACGTGGAGACGCTGGACGACGGGCAGTTGCGCGCGCTGCTCGATGAGGCCATCACATACAAGTGTCCCAAAGACCGCGAGGGAAAAAGCAGCTTATTTAAGGTGAGGCCAAATTTGTTTTCTTATTGACGCAATGCCCGTAATTAGCATTGTAACAATCTTGGGTTGTCTGATTACTCGGCGGAATATCTCTGAAATTGGTTCGGAATAAATTGCTGAATGATGTATATTTAAGCTTCATGGCAAAGTTTGAATGAGATTTTCCCGAGGCAAAACTATGATAGGTCTTTGCCCTGCAGTGGAAAAATGTGGATGATAATTATAATTATGAATTTCCTTTTTTATTTTTCGCACCTGATGCTATGCATATAACTGGACGATATGTTTAGTATTGAAGATAAGTTCGTATTAATTAATCTGTTCATTAATTGACCATTTATCTTATAAAATTGACGGTTAATGATTAATTTAGATATAAATGGACCTTTGATTCTGTACAATTAATACGATGGGCCAATCGTGAAGTGACTTGAACGCGATATCATCGCGTTAAATCACTCCGTATGACTTGCGAAAATAGCAGATTCGTGTAATATTTAGCAAAGTTGCGACAGATATCACAAAATAGATTTGTGTGTGGTGACATAAAGTGTATTGTTTATGTTTATTACGCACGGTTGGGTAAACATTGAGTGGTTCCCGAGGACAAGTCCGGTGATAGTTGTGCACAAGTATGTGACACATTACACATCGTGTTCTTGCTGCTGTCACTATGACAATAAAATATTTATGTGCCTCGGATCTCGGCACATGTTATCTCTGCTAATGTATTTGTTATCGTGATCTCGCGTCATTAAAAAATTGTTGTTTAAAAACATTATTCAAGAGTATTATACTACGATTTATTGATTGTATAATAATTTTCTACGGGGTATTTTGTATGGATGAATTCGCGAATCATATTTTTGTTGGTTATGCTAATATTTTAAGCTTTCCCTCAATTTTAAAAGTGTATTAATTAATTTACAATTTTAAAATAATTAAATGAAACTACAAATGATTACGCATAAGAAGTAACAATAGCATGAACTCATGTTACTAATTAGGCTTTAAAATGTAAGCTGTCTGAAACTAAACATAGTAATTTGTAAGTGGGCGATTAGACGCAATCGAATTTGAGTAGTTCTGCGGTGCTTTGCAGTATTCCCAATGAAACAAGTATGCCGCGGCGTGCAGTGCAGTGCCGCTCAAGTGCAGCATGCGCTATAGAATATGGTTGAAAAATATTTGGACACTGTACAATCCAGCAGTGCTGTATAGTTATACAGTCGAAACGCAGTTGCGTTTTGACCTTACCAGCCACTAAACTATATTGGTTAAAAGTATAGTATCTGGTTGAAATAGTGCAATCAACCATTTGGTGCTCATTCGGCACTAACACCGGCTCTGGGTGCCACACTATTGAAAGTGTGTTGTATTGAACCGTTTCGAACCGGGTGGTAGTTACAGAAAATGACTGAACTAAATGATGTAGAACATCATAATGAATTCAATACAAAATTTTAATTTTGAATGTTGATTGTACGCAGGAGTTGCTGGAAGAGGTAGAGCAGGACGAGCAGGCGTGCGAGGCGGCGGCGCGGGGCGCGGGCGGGTGCCGGGGCGCGCGGCGCGGGGCGCGGGCGCGGCGCGCGCTGGCGCACTCCAACTCGCTGCAGGACCTGGTGGACGCGCTGGCCGCCGAGCCGCGCCGCCACGCCGCGCGCCCGCACGCGCCGCCCATACAACACAACAACGTGTCCGCGCGCACCACGCACGGCGGCAGTCTGCCCTCCGGCGTTGACACTTGTAAATATACACACACTTACATTAACTACAAGTGCTGCGTGGATACAGCATATACATGCATCAATCGCGCGACTGTTACCGGCACACATTTTATAAACCTGGATCTAATGGCGCTACACTTTTTATACAGATTTTCCCAGGAGCGCAACACCGGTATGGCACTGAAAAACTAAGTTGAAAGCGCCCATCGATTTGATTGCATCATGAGACTTTTACTTTGTCAAAGTCATATATTTGACAAAATAAAAAAAATGTAAGAGGCAGCGTTAGAGTGCTATGGCATGATATACCAGACTAAACTGGCCAATTCTAATAATTATATCTTACTCTGACGAATAACAGATTACAGAGTGAGGTTAAACCCACGCCAAATATTTCATTTATCATGCGCAGCTTATAAATATATAATTAAAACAAAATTCGTTTTTTTATAATATTCTTTTACTAAACTAAGAAGTTCCTAGAGGCGACTTTATCACTACAAACTAATAGTGATATCATCAAGTAGAGTTCCAACACGCGTAACATTAGCGAGTGGTGCAGTAGCACAGTTTAGTGCAGCGCAGTGTATGTTGCGCAGCGTCGATGCTGAGCGAGGAGCCGGCGCGCGGCGCGGGCTACCTGGCCACGGTGCACTGCGTCAACCCGCCGCCGCTCGCCGAGCGCCGCGTGTCCGCCAGCGACGCCACGCACGCGCCGCACCAGACGCATCCCACGCACCAGACGCATCAGACGCACGACGTCGAACTGCTCAACAGGTATACACACACATGAATCACTGTCTCAAAAATAATCGAGATCAAGATAATCCGGGCCCTGCGTAAATGCAAAGGATATTTTTGAAGATAATTCTTCTATAAAATCGTTGTTATTTGAAATTTTATAAAACGAAAAAGCGACACGAAAAAGGCTACCTAAAAAAAGAATAAAATATTTTTTTTTCTTAAATTCGCTATCTGAGGGACCTTACGCACCGATATTCTCAATTTATAGTTTATAGACCGCTCATAAACAGTAGCAAAACCAAACAACACCTTGAATAACAAAGCAATGCTTGGCATTCCACTGCGCTCGCCATCCTGAGATAAGATGTTAAGTCTCAATATGTCCAGTAGTTACTCTGCCTACAATGCCCTTCAATCCGAAACACAACAGTGCATTTATACTGCTGTTTGATGGGAGAAATAGATATTGCGGTGGTACCCACCCAGATGGCCTCTCACATATGAGAGACCTACCACCAGTATACATACTAAATATTCATTCTGATCTAATCAAATGCGCCAAGAGAAATAAAACTTCAAAATTCATTTCAAATTAAGATTCTCAGTAAATATTTTTATGATAAAATGCACTATGAGGAATGTTATAAATGTAAGACTACACACCCTGGGCAGGGACCTATTCTATCGACTACAAATAATAAAACCCATTCGATACTTACATATGCACGATCGCTTCGAGCATTGGTTAGTTAGGGTAGGGTCGTGTGCGATGTGTGCCGTGTGTGTGTATAGTGCGGGAATAAGAGCGCGGCGCGTTGTTGCAGACGGAGCAAGGCCGCGTACCCCATGACGTACACGGCGCGCGCCACGCTGGAGATCGGCAGCGGCAGCGTGTGCTCGGGCCGCGCCACCACCACCACCACCGCGTCCAACCAGGTGCGTACGTCGCATCCCACACTAACAACACTATTTAACATACGCAAACACCAAAACGGGCCTGTACCTCGCCGTCAGGTGACTAATCTGTACGGCGCGCCGCGCGGACCCGCCGAGCCCACGCGCGGCCCTCCGGAGAGAATCTACGCCCCGTCTCATAGCTTGTACGTATCGAAGACCAAGGACCGAGGTCCGACCGACCGAATGAGCGGGTCGCGCCGCAAAGCCCACGGTGGTGGTGGCGAGGAGCGCGATAGACATACCGGAACACTGTACGATGAGCGTATTGTCGAAGGTAAGGACTACCCGCGCGGCCCGATTCCAAACCACAAACAACATACCGAGGATGGGGACGTCGCCGACATCGAATGCCACTTTGTACATAAAAGTCGCAATTCTGATGTGCGGTATAGACCGAAACAAGATATAGATATCAATACCCAAATCCGGAACGAAAATATCAATAAATGGTATGAAGGTTTATCAGCTTATAGGCCTTCGTTCTATTCGGAACGATCTGTATGTTCGAGTCAAGGTCTTGAGAAGAGTTCGCATTACTATTGCTTGCCCATTCAATCGAACTATTGCACTGATTATCAGAACAATAAATATACAAATAATGGCGTCACTTATACTAGTTCAAGTGTTAATGTTTTGCAGCCAGAGATTACATTTGCTTCGCCACCAAGTGCTTGCACCGAACTATCTCGTTTGAAAGGGTCATGTCATCTAGCAGATGAGGAAAACTTTGTCAATGGTAGAACAGCTAGATTTGTCAGAAGTAATGCTAACAGCGATGTTCCTAATCATACTAATAATCATGTTGATAATTATTCTAGCTTAAAGAAAAAATGTCAAGGAGTTGTAGGGAAAAATCTTGTTGTGCCAACTGTTACATCAGTCAATCCCAAAAACATCCGAAATATGACGCTTGGCAATCCTGCAGATTGTGCTAGTTTCGATAGTTGTAATGTCAAACAATCCGAAAACATCTTAAAAAATGATGTCATTTGTAACAATAATAAGTACAGTATGCAAGAGTTAAAACAAAACAATAAAGTACAAAAACAAGTAAACATAGGTCGTCTATCTTCAAATGCCAGTGTTGATGTTGAACAGTCTATTGAAAATAAGTACCTTCAATCTCACAAAGAACATGGTCATCGTAATATATCACAAATTGACGCTGGCGCATGTGGCTATTCTCATAAAGAAAATTATAGTAGTATTGCTCAAAATTATATTAAGGCTGTAGATAACGATACTGTAAATATTTCTGCCGAAAACGAAATAGAGTTAAAAGATATGTCTATAGTTTCTATCAAAAGTGGCAGAAAATCGGAAACTTTTTCAGAGTATGTGGCGGAACAAGAGAAACTCATTCAAGCAATCGAAGGATCTGAAGGTGATGGTTATGATGTGATGGAACTACAAAATCAAGAGAGGCATATAGATCTTGTTGATGATAAATATATAATGGGAGACAAAAATGACGATTATTCAAAAAACAAAAGTAAATGTAAAATCGCGATTACCGATTCCAAACGCGACAACGTTGACATAAACGAAAATAATAGAGTTCCCGAGGAAGTAACACCCATTCCATGTAATGAACCTCAAGCCACCATAACCGATGGGTTAAAAGTATACGATGTTGCAAAACAAGGAGAACCCATGGAAATAATAAACACACACGAGCATTCTGATGGCCATGATGTGAAACAATCTGATGGCGGCGGTTGTCGAACTTGTAAAAGTTGCAGTAAAGTTTACACAGGGTCTCCTAACGATAAAGCTTTGTATCTTGAAAATCGGCTCGAAAATATCGATGGGGACAGTGACAAACCTAACAATGATCGATACGTATTAGCAGAACTACCCAATAACGCTTACATTTTTCTAACACTACCTAAGCGCTTGCAACCGCCTAACCGTAGCGATGGTGTGAACAGTGTGCGAGTACAGGAAATAGAGAATAACAATAACATCAAACCTTATTTCCCTGAAAATAACGAAGTGATAAAGCCATCTAAAAAGAAGAAGGAAAAATCGATTGTGCCAAAAAATAGTAACACGAGAAAAGATACATTTAACAAAAACGCTCTGAAAGTGTTATTGTTTGAGAACCAGCTCAAAAGTGATAGGATCGACCGGATGATGTCGATCAAAAGCCGCTTGTCGCCTATCACTGACGAGGTAGGAGTCCACGTGTCGCATGCACTACTTGAATGTTGGCTACTGGCCCCCGGCAGTGCGTTCTGAGCGTGTTGTGTTTTTGCAGGTCGATTCCGCTATACCGTTTAGTTGCATCACAACACCGGAGGTTGTGGCGAGTTGCAACACCACGTCGTCCACGTCGCAGGCGGCGGTCGCAGTCGATGCCAAGGTGAACTATCACGCTCCATCGCTTTCGGCTCCAGCGCTGTGTCGCAAAACGCAATCTAACAGTTTACATTTAACATGTTACTACAGTCTTGACTTACACCATTTGCACACTTTTTGATTGATTGGATCTTGATACATTAATTACTGCTTTTAATTCCTACTGTGACATGAGTTATCGTAACATTTCTCGCATGTGTATACTGTTCTAACGTTTCAAATGGACTTACAGTAAATGTATAGTATTTCGACTCGTTGAAGTCGACATGTTTGGGCCAACTCAACTAGAGCGGTAACAATGATTACAATGAACAATTTCTTGCCGCGTTCCGATCAGTAGGTACGATTGCCGAATACCCAATAGACCCTACCCTACCCTTCCTGTATTCTTTCATTTTTCTCTTTCCAAAGGCCGACAATATACTTCGATTTCCCTAGCTTTATACATTAAACGATCCGCTAGTAAAAAAAAATTATAAATGCAATGTGCACTGTTTCGGCCCGTTGAGCAGGACCCGCGAGGATATTAAAATAATGCAACGATAGTTCATTTGTAAGTACAAACCACCTCCGACTCTTTCTGCCGATGGCCGGGTATACTAAATTGGGTAGTTATTTTCTTCATTAACTTGTCCACCACTAACAATACAATAAGTTCGAAAATCCAATGAAAATTAAATGTTTTTCTAAAATAAAATTCATATCAATCGCAAAAAAGAAAACTATAATCATTTCAAAAATATATGATGTGGGAAAGTGGGAACATATAACTATCTCTTTCGCACGCTCATGTTCTAATAGCGATAAAGAAAAGTGTCGCAAATATTTTGATGTGCGACCTTGTTCAGTTTCTTGTTTATTATCCTCACTGTCAAGTAGAAATGTTTTAAAATGTATTACTTGCGATCGTAAAACGTTAAAATGTATA
Organism: Hyles lineata; assembly: GCA_030180105.1. Lineage (NCBI taxonomy): Eukaryota > Metazoa > Arthropoda > Insecta > Lepidoptera > Sphingidae > Hyles > Hyles lineata. Next base: position 4,452,992 of record JARJEE010000027.1, on the reverse strand, counting down.
AACGACTCGCATACTTCAATTGTTTATGTATTTAAATATGGAGGAATAGGGAGATATACTCATATTTTTACTGTTTTTGCCAAAACATAACGCTAAATATATAAATTCAAAAACTAACATGGGATGTTTTTGAGCGAGGAACATGAATTCCTCGGGGTGTGTAGCTTGTGGAGGGGGGAGAGGGGTGTGTGTAGCGGCGGTGGCAGAAGGGTGCGGAGGGTAGGTAGATGTGTGTGTGCGTGGTGCAGCCGCTGCAGCTGGGCTCGTGCTACCGCGCCGTGGCGAGCCTCACGGGCGCCGCCGAGCCGCGCGCCGCGCCGCCCGCACACCACGCGCTGCAGGTACAACGTGCACTTTCGTAACTACCCTACACTTAAAAAATATTTTGCTTAATTTGGTGGTAAAAATATGCAATATGTGAAAACACTGTTGGTCGTGGCCCGTTTTTAAATTATTTAAATGCGTGAAAAAATATTTTTATGTAGTTTGTGCTACACAGCTCATTTGCTGGTAATAAATATTATATCATGACAAAAAGCACCACTATAATATTTGGGGAGGAAGAAATAAAAATTGTTGATTTCTTTTTTGTGTCAATGGAGTACAAATATTAAATCCGCCTTGGCTTTTAAATTAAATTTTCACATGGGCCACCAACGAGAATTTTACATGTTGTATAATTATATTATAAAGTACTATAATATAAGGCCTAATTTTCCTGAGTAAATATACAATCCGACTTGAATGTGTAGTTTAAAAAGTCAAGCTTGATTGCGTCACATTTTTGCCATGGCTATAATAACGCCATTAATGAGGGAAATCATACTGCGGAGTGCCATTCCTTCGTCTGGTTCCCATTGGGACTGGCAGTATCTTCAACTGGCGATTAAGGGCTAAGGTATGTCTAACGGCCGTTCTCTATATCCTATCTATCTTTAACGAGAGGTTAAACTGGCTACCATTATTATGTCGGATCAATGCTACACTTTATTAAACAAAGATAGACATATATATTTATCTGGCCTAGCTATCTATAAACATATGCACCATATCTATATTTCTGTATCTTTGTTAACTAAAACGTAAAATGCATAGAAATGTCGAATGAAATCCCTAGTTAAAGACAGATAGATTATTGAGAACGGCTGTTAGTAAGTTTTAGATTATCGGAAACATATTATTATTATTTTACTCCTAACTTTTAGCATAATGTTAATAATTAAAATTTTAGTATAATGATGATCACATTGGCAGATATAAATAAAATTATATTAAACTCCACATTAATATCTGAAATCGAAACCTCATAAAGGTACATTTAGTATAAGTAGTATAAGTAGATGTCTAATTTGTTCTATTTTAACAAAAGCAGAAATGATGGGCTCTGGCAATTTATTTTAAATAATTTGAAAATCATAAAATGATTCAGCGGTCAATAATATGTATCTCCACCCCTGTACACAAAAAGTAATGAGGTTTCATTAATATTCTAAAAATATTTTTCATTGCTTTCTCCATATTTGTGTTAATGAAAATTTTAATGTGGATGTAACTAACATTACCCCTCATGGAGCGTCCCTATATGCTTGCACTGTGTAATGCCTAACTGACGTGTACAAAATGACGGTAATCTTAAAGTTTGTAAATGGTGTAACTTAAAAAAAACAAGAGTAGGCAGTGATTATTTATATTTTCACAGTGGTTAGTATGTAAACTATCTTGTACGGTGAGTGTATTGCTGATAATATGCGAATGCAATTATGATGTATGTTATTGTATGGGGTCGTGTTGTAATAAGGGTCTTGTTTGTGTTGTAGCCGCGCAGCGTGATTCCTAGCAGTTATAATGGGCTGCCGCTCTCACGACCGAACTACGGCTCCACCGCCTCCACAGCACCCGATGAATTTAAGGTATTGTATATTTTGATACATGACACTTTTTTTTTGCAAAATTTTTAGTTGCGATATGTCTGACGTCACTAAAACTACCACCCGGCTTCGTTTTCGGTAGCAGTATTGATATAACCTGTATAAAAGCGTTGATTATTGACACAAATAATGTAACTTACCGTGTGCTATGACTTTTACAGAAATCCTTGGACGAAAACGGCAATTCAGTGCAAGGATTCAGTTCCCCTCTCGCGGGATCCGGTCAACACAAAAAGCCAAGGAGGAAAAAGTCTTCCAAAAACGAGACCGTCATCGACTGCAGACAAATAGACGGCTACCAGGGCGACAAGGACGTGAACGAACTACTGCGCTTCATCGAGTCCAACGCGGAGGGAGCGCGCGCGCCCAAACTCAGCCGCGCCAAGCACCGCGACGACGTCGACGACAAGACCGCCAAGAAACGCTCCACCGAGCGACGCAAGGACAAGGACGCCAAGGTCAAGCGGGCCACCTCGCTCGAGGAGGTCTCGCGCACCAAGCTCGAGGACCTCACCGCCGGCCCGCGCGCCGACCCCGCGCCCTCCGCCAAGCCCGAGCGCCGCTCCTGGGGCGAGACCCGCGACGCCGCGCGCGCCGACCCGCCCGACCCGCCCGACCCCGCCGCCGAGCTCACCGACTTCCAGACCGTCACCAAGAAGCGCAAGCCGCGCCGCCGCGCCGACGAGCCCGCCCCGCGCCGCGCGCGCGCGCCCTCCCCGCCCTCGCCGCCCTCGCCCCGCGCGCCCCCGCCCTCCGCGCCGCACTCCGAGCGCAGCAACGACTCCAACGACGACCTCGACTGCGCGCACTCCCCGCCGCCCGCGCCCGCGCCCGCCGCGCCGCACGCCTCCTACGCTGACATCGCGCGCACCAGGCACAACATCCCCGACCTCATCGAGTCCTGCAACTACTACGCGGAGGGCGAGGGCGAGCCGCGCCGCGCCGCCGACCCGCCGCCGCCGCCGCCCGCCGACGCCGACGGGTACCCGGCGCTCGAGCCGCGCGCGCCGCCCGCACCGCGCCGCGCGCGCGACGCCAAGCCCGCGCCCGGCGCCGCGCGCCGCGACCGCAAGGAGCGCCCCGCCGGCGCCGAGCCCGCCGACGCGCGCCCCGACGACTGCCCCGCGCCCGACGTGGTGGCCGACCGCCGCCCGCCCGTCATCCTGCTGGACGCGGCCGCGCGGCCCGGCGACATGGACGGCGTCACGTTCGGCTTCGACATCAACGAGCAGCTGCTGGGCGGCCCGGCGCGCCGCCCGCGCTGCGACCTGCTGCGCGACGCGCTGGAGGCGGGCGGGGGCGGGGGCGGCGCGGGGGGCGGGGTGTGCGTGCGCGCGGGCTGCGCGGCGTTGCGCTACGTGCCGCCCGCGCCGCCGCCCGACACGCACCACCTGCACCAGATCATCGACTACGTCGGAAATGGTCAGTGTTTCTGCACACTCTTACACTCGGTCGCTAAATTGAAACTACGTTAGGGGTAGTATGTGACGTTATTGTTTGTTTGTTTGTTGCAGCGTGGGAGGACGTGGTGCGGTGCGGCGGCGGCAAGGTGCGCTACTTCAGCGAGTAGCGTCGGGCGCCGGTGTCGGCCGCGTGGAGACGCAACCCGCACCTGCGATAGACATCCTCGTCGGGACCTGGTGTCGAATCTTCGGTGTGCGAGTGTCTCCAATCATAATATTGTTGCTTAAGAGAAACGTTTAGTGAGGTGCGCGAATCTGTGATCTCGACATACTCTGTAGAATTGTCGTGGTGAAACTGTGATTGTGACGCTATAGAGTGCGTCTTCCGTGCGCTAAATACTGAAGTGAACTGACGGTGAGACGGTGTAGTGGCGGTGCGGGGCGGGGCGGAGTCCGCGCCGCCGATCATTACTATGCGCTTATAAAGCACGAGAGTTTAATGACAACTACTTTCAGCATTTAATGTTTCGAATTACACCTCTAAAGACCATAAACAATAATATAACGTTCCGTATCATTTAAATATTTATTTGAGATTATGCAGTCAGGTGCGCATCGGTTTGTTCAACTTGAGTGATCAATCATTGCTGGATGTCATGTTGCTCCTTCTTGTTTATATCTTCCGAGAAGGATGTGTGTTGCATAAATGAGACAATCTTCGAAACTTTCTGCAGTGTTATATGTCTTATCTTTAACGAGGTCTAGGATATGCATTAAAAGCGAGAAGCGTCAGGCGTTACGACGAAGAAAAACTTTAATGAAAGAAAAATATATAGAAGAGTTTAGTCGATTGTTTTTTGGAAATGATAGTGCGTTTCATGATCTCTTGAAGCGCGCGGTATTGAGTGATGTTCGTCGGCTAGTGAGCGCGGTTTGGAAACTTCGTACGAGTTCATACATTGCAATAAACTGTTTAAAATGTGTGATGGCGTGCGTCGGTTGGAACTAGTGATGTCTCGTCGTTAGTGGTGTAAAAATATTTAACACGATATTTTAAATATGTATAAAATATAAAGTAGTGAGTACGAGCGGGTAGTCTGACGCGCTCCGCATCTAACTGAACGGTTTTGTTTAAGAAGGCATGTAACATTTTGTTTCTGTTAATTTTTATTGTGCTTGAGTCTTGTTAATCACAAATATTTGGTAGATTTTTTCTAACTAGCTCCCCTATTCTCTTTGTTATGTATTTTTAAGTTTTACCATTAAAATGATGTAAATAAATAAAAGATCTTATAAGAATTACACTGGCCATGATTGTATGGAGCGGTGCCATGTTAGCTCTGCCGTTATCTTATTACGTCATTATTACGGCACCTCGTTGCTAAGACGCTCATTTAAACATATAATACATACATACTATAGAGTACATATTGTTGCTGTAATAATATAAACATCGTATAATAGCATAATAAAAAATGCTTGATTCCGTTACGTAATAAGACAATGATCGAGTTTTATAGAGTATATGGAACTGATATCAATGGATCCTAATAAGTATTGAAGTTTATGAATAAATGCGCCTTGTGGCTAACTACACGAAAATGGAATATCTAGTATTGAAGTTATTATGTGCGGGGCGTACACCTCGCCGCGATATCGATACTTAGCATATGTACTGCGTCAGTGATATGACGACACTGTAGTGCACGGCTCAAGGGTCGTTTATTGAAGGGACGATCTTAAGCAAACTGCACGAGTGTTGATGAAACGTTGCCAAATAATTATAGCTCCTTACTGGATATTCAGATTCGGAACAGAGTTGCTACGTTATCACGTGGCTATATTTCGGAATGCATTTTCAAAACGGCCACTTTTAAGCTAGATATAGAAAGTAATGTGCACATTAACCGTTCATTAATTCACAAACTAGTTACAAAGAATTAAAATGTTTGGAGATGTAAATTTTTTTTTATGGTAGTACATAAACCTTAAATACAAGCGAGATAGATATGGAAATATCACAAGTTAATGTGCACATTTGTGTGACACTTATTTTCCTGCAAACTCAGTTTGTAAGGGTGTAGTGTTTGATCTAAATGGTCGTTGGTGAACGATAATGTAATGCTGCATTTACACGATTGATAAACTTCTGCTAATCTCGATAAACAAGCGTGGAAACAGAGCGTTTGGGTCGCGAGAGCTTGTCTATATTGGCGAGCGATGGTTTTAGGAATTTGAACGTAGGTCGTAGTCGGTTGGTCGCAAGCGTTCGCGATGCATTAACACATTGGATCGTGTTATGAGGTTTTAGACGTTAGCAGCAAGCTTAGCAAGCGGGTAAATGTAGCATTAAATGATAGCATTCGGCACTTGGCAGGGTACACGTGATAACGTAGCACCGCCGACACCGATGAACGTCGCACGTCGCATTCAACTAATTATTTACATGTTATACTTACTACTACTGCCTCTATCTCTTTCGTTATATCGTGAATATTTAATGACATTAAACTAGTCGAGATTACAAATTATAAAAAATCATAATTTCAAAAACTTATAATTATTTTATAAATACATAAGTAGATAATAAATATTTGAGTTATATAGCGTTCCTTTGGATGTGAGACGGTAGTTGATGAAGATCACCAGTCTTAAACGATGGTTGTAAGGTGTGAAATGTTTCTGTGAAACAATATTTATCGGTGTTCATAAATCTACTTCATTAGTTTCGACGGCTAGATACGCTTAAAAGGTAGATTTCAATATTAGTAGCTAAATGTTTTACCTGCAAATTTAATTACCACTATCCAATTCCTTTATAAATTGTTGGTCCAATGCGTTTGCATTTAAAAATAATTGTAAATATTATACGAGTAATAAATGTGAATTTTAATGTTGTAATTGTAATATTGGTAAAAGGAATTCATTCGAGAGAGGCTATTTCACGACACATACCACACTGTAACATAATGTGTCCGTAATCATTCCCACGTGTGGCGAGTTTCACTTGTCCCATCTGTCATACAATATTGCTTCGAAATCTACCTTAAGTTTTTAAGTAATCTTTGCCAAAATGTATATTTACAGAGTCTATTAGATTTGTTTGTCCCACGGGCTCCATAGATTTAATGATTTACGAAAATGAAGCCGCGCAGATCGAATTCACTAATGATTGTTTGAGAGCTTGCATCGAACTAGTATCACTATACATATACGATAAGGTAATCGCTTGCGCCTGGGATGCAGAATGTGAAGGGTTCAATACAAATGTAATATCTAAAGGGGCTTCATACTTGCGCGATATTTTATGCCAAGGAAATGCGAGTGAATCTAACTTATAGGAATGTTTCGATGTAAGTTTGCTAAAACAGTTAATGCAATGATGCTACTGGATAATACTTTGGAAATATAAATTATAACACCAATATGCAAACGAAACAACGGCCACTTTTGTAAATATGGTGTAAATTAATTTGTTCAATTTGTTTTGTAAGAGACATTGAGTAAAAGTTACGTTGTCGAAATTGATAGCAATGTACTGAAGGCACGCGCTCATATCATGATTAGAAATGATTTATTATTTGTTTCGTATGTAAAATATGTAAATAGTAACGCAAATAAATTGGTCGGATTTCATGACAGTTGGTAGTGCATTGTAGGTATGATGTCGATCTGTGGGACTGAGTGTCAGAGTGTCGGCTCGGCGCCGCGTCGTTGCCGCGTCGTCGCCGCCTCGGCCGCGTGTCGGCAACGTGTCGGCCACGTGTCGGCCGCGTGAACTGATCGCTGCGGCGGCACTGACAGTGGAACTTGACAGACCTTGTGTTAGTTTCATTGTACGCAAAGGCTATTTAAGATATTTTTTTACGCAAAACTTTGGGATCTAAAACAATGTTTAGCTGCAATATATTAATGTAATTGATGAGCTAATATTGGATAATCTCTCTTGAGCTAAAACATAAATGTAATTATTTTATTTAGTTAATGGAGTGATACCTATGCTTATGAGAAGCTATTTGGCGAAGTGTAAATGTATAAATAAATTAATGCTGAATTAAAGTTTCGCGCGGGCGTCTTATCGTCTGGCGCGTTTTGTGAAAGATTCATGAGAGTTATATTTATAATCGTGTATGAGTAGCAGCAGAGACCTATGTTTTGGACATCAGATGATAAGACGACCGACCTGTATTATAATATGTATCGATATCGAAAATTTTATTTATCTGCTTACATCTAACTGATACAAATGATAAGCTTTTACTCTGCTCTCCAAATAAATCATTATTCATGTTTTATTGTCGATGCTATAACATGCTGTTGTGCACTAACGTTCATTAATGTATATTGTATTTTTTTTTTTCACAACGAACCTTTTTATCGATATACAATGTATTCACAATAAATCCTGAATAATTTTGATATAATTCCTTGAATCTGGTATTATTGTGACAAATCTTATTTACGACAATGCAGATCATAATATTATTATAATTTTAAACCAATCTGAAATATTCCATGTTTTATAATTAAAATACTGAGGAAATGTACAAAAATATCATAGGTTTGTGTTGATTTTATGAAATGTAGTCCATGTACTGTGGCCAACAAAACCTGTGTTGATCGCAGGCTCGATGACAAATACAGGTTTTACAAACACTGAGTTGTGTTGATTGCCGCCAGAGAAGCAAAAATCTCACTTGTGGAGATTTTGTGTAACTTGACTGGTTTATGTTCGTACAATGATCTCGTATGTATTTGTATACAACGCGCTAATATTGAAGGAGTGCCGCTAGGTGAATGTATCATAAAGCTTTAGCACTATAGCATTTCTCTGCGTGTTTTTTAATAAAATTTGGTGAACAGAGTAAAAATATAGCATTTACTTATAACTGTAAAAGATTTGTTTATGTAAACAATATAATAACCGGCTGCAATTTACAGTTATGTACTTTTTCACTGTTTCCGTTTTCTTAATAAAAATGTTGAAAATACCAAAAGTTGTTTTTGTTGACTATTAGGTCTATAGTGTAATGCTTCTGGTTGGGATTTTTGTCATGCAGTATTGGATCCATATGCGTATGGAACATGAATTATTATGATTTAGCCCCTAACAACATGCCTCAGAGTCAAACCTTTCCAGAAGTTCTCGTGGGGTATACAGGTGGTGGTTTTTCAAGTAGGCGCGGATGGCCAACTCCGAAACTGAGTCATAGCTAAAAATACTGAAAGGAGTCACGAGCCCATTTTAATAAAAACTTAAACATGAATTCTTAAAAAAATCACTATTTGAAGCTTATAAGTTGAGAGGACATCTTCATTTTCCGATTTTTCTTTCGCTACTTTTGTCAGCACAGTTGCAGACTGCAACTTATTTTTAATAAATAGTGTTTCCTACTTATCTTATTTCGGCCCCCACTAGACTACCCCCAACCAAGGTAATATAATCTTCGGTGTCATCGAGGGACGGGGATTCGTTCAGTGGCGTCAAATTTTCCGTTGAGTGAAGTCGTCTTCAAAATAACTTTTATCAACTCAAGGTGTTCACAAGAAGTGTTTTCTACATGTTGTATAAAATTGTGTCAGCGAATGGGTAAGTGAATTTTATGTTCCTAAAGTCTAAAGGTATTATTTATGTTAAAGGATATTACAATTGGTTAACTATAAACTATTTCTCAATAGTATTAATTTACAAATACCCTTAAATCTTTTAATAATAAAAATTATTTGTGGGCAACGTTCATGTTCTGTCCCCCGAATGTATTTAATCGATATAATAAAAGGAGATTATCATTCGACCTGTATATTTGTAATAATACGTCATCATCATAAAATCTTGAGACAATTTTTTTTGCATATTTCTATGTTCCGTAGCAAGTAGCGATACTATGATACCAAAGTTTCAGCAAGCTTACGTGATTTTCATACAGAACGATTTAAAATAAAATGCGTTTGCGATTGCAGAAGTATCTAAATATAGTGAAAAATCTGTCAACGAAGATTTTTTTAATATGCGTGGTGGTAAACGCAAGACGGGACCGGATGTGACAAATATGAGGGTAGTAATTCCAAACATAAATCGTTATATTTATTAATTTAATTGTTTTCGTCGACTTTTGAAACACAGTACATTACTATATGAACAGTGATCTTTCTTTTCGGTGAGGGGCCTATACTATATTATTTGATTGTTTCATCTAATCAATCCAATAAGTATATCCGTAATCGCTATAGGCCGTATGATCCTTCGGAAGAATGTCCATGAGCAACATTTAGCGTATTCCTTAGTTTCAAATGGTAAAAGCTGACAACAGCGTAAAACTCATTTGACGCTTTGGTCAGCTTCTGTCCCCTTCTCTTCACTCGCCTGGCGTTGTTTTCAACACAGATGTGTAATAATTAATCCAAGTGTTGATGTTGTTAAGGTTCACTTTATTTTACTGATTTTGAAATAAAACGACGTGCGGTTGTTATGAAAGTATATTGGACACTGAATTTTATTTGCCGATGCATGACATATATTTATAGATCGAACATACCGCCCACCAAAAACTGTGAGGGCCTTTTTACAAAATTAAACTTATAAACAGATTGAAATAAAAATATAAAAATCAATTTCAATTTGTACAAACAAACGGTTGTTTAAATGAGCTTTAACAATCACATCACAATACCTGTAAACAAACACTAAACACACAACATATTTTATTTAAATGAGAGGTAAAGTATAATAACTTACAAGTATTGTATTGGAGAATCAGTTCAGTGGCATAAGTATTAACATTTATAAAGAAATTAATCTCTAGTATTTACTGGCAAAGCACACAAGCTAGATATCGATCTTCTAATATTTTTACCATTACATCGAATCGCGTCATGTCATCTTGTCCTGGATGCTTCTGGATGATTCGTGCGAGCGGCCACTTACTGGGGGGCATGTTTTCACCCCTGACTAGCACTATGTCGCCGACTTCAAACTCGGATGCATTCCTTAACCATTTAGGTCTTTGATTTAGTCGTGTCAAATACTCGGTGTGCCAGCGTTTCCAGAATGTCTGAACCAGTCTCTGCATGTATTGCCACCTACTTAACAGGTTTACATTGGCAGTTTCATAGCTTCGGTCCGGAACAGTAACCAGTGCTTCCCCAATCAGGAAGTGTCCAGGCGTGATTACCTGTATGTTGTCTACATCCATATCCGTGGGAATAGGTGTCAGGGGTCGAGAATTTAAGCTCGCTTCTATTTGTGTGAGCACGGTCGCGAATTCTTCGAATGTTAACTTTGATGTAAGAATTTTTCTTATGTGTTGCTTTACGAATTTAACTCCGGCTTCCCAGAGCCCGCCAAAGTTAGGGCTGTATGGCAGTGTGAAGTGCCACTGCGTGCCGTCAGATGCCAGTTGCTCAGTTATGCAATCGATAAATGCGAATTGTGCACTTTTCCGCATATCAAACAACTCCTTGTTTGCAGCTACGAAATTGGTCCAATTGTCGCTCCATATCTCGTGACACCTTCCGCGTCTAGCGACAAATCTCTTGAACGCCGCAATGAACGCATCTGCTGTTAGATCACTGACAAGCTCCAGATGCATAGCTTTGACAGCCATGCAGATGAAGATGCATATATACGCCTTACGTGCTTTAGCTCCTCGTCCTTTAGAATTCAACACCTACACTGGGCCGGCAAAGTCAACTCCGCTTCGAGAAAATGCGTTTGCGTTCCTCATCTTTATAACCAACATAATATTTTCAGAATTGCACAGTTTTTGAATATGTTAGTCTATACTAGCTTCTGAACACATGTGCCTTTCATAAGTGTATGTATGTATATTTAACCAAGCATAGTAGTACTTTTAATTACTACAACAAAAATTTAATTTACTACTTCAAAATTTTAATACGAGGGGTGATCAAAAAGTAATGATAAACGGGTAATTCTAATAAAGATAAAAATTTAAAAAAAAAACATTTCGCTTCTTCAGTCCTTCACCACTTCCCAGCTAAAAAATTGTATAAATAGGACGTCATTTGGAGGAGCTACATTCATTTGAATACCAGCAGTCGGAGCGACAACACGAAAATGGAGAAACACGAAGTGAGATGCGTCATCAAGTACCTCTGTTTGAAAAAAATGTCTACCAAAGAGGTACACGCCGATTTGGTGGAGACACTGGGGGACTCTGCTCCTCCATATTCTACGGTGGCACGGTGGTGCAAAGAGTTTAAGTTGGGTAGAACATCCACAGAAGATGAACATCGCGAGGGACGCCCAACCTCGTCCCTCACGGAGGAAAACGTGAAAAAAATCGAAGATATCGTGTTAGCAGACCGAAGAGTAACCATCAGACATTTAGCTGAGGTCACAGGGATCTCATATGGCAGCATCCAAAACATTTTGACCAGCAAAATGAATATGAAGAAGGTCTCCGCGCGTTGGGTCCCGAGAATGTTAACGGACGAACAAAAGAAAAAGCGAGTTGACATTTCAAGAGCCAATCTTGCAAAGTTCCAGGCTGACCAAGAATTATTTTTGTCACGATTTGTGACCATGGAAGAAACATGGATCCATCATTTTGATCCGGAGACCAAACAACAATCGATGACTTGGAAAAGGCCATCCTCACCGACTCCTAAGAAGTTCAAAGTCTCGAGCTCGGCGGGCAAGGTTATGGCGTCCGTTTTCTGGGATGCTCAGGGAATCATAATGGTTGATTACCTAGAAAAGGGAGCTACTATTACGGGCTCCTACTACGCTGATCAAATAAGACGACTGCGAGACGCCATAAAGGAAAAAAGACGGGGCAAACTCCGAGCGAAAGTCCTGTTTCATCAGGACAACGCTCCTGCACACAGAGCCGAAGTTGCGATCGCTGCCATTCGAGAAGCAGGCTTCGAACTGGTCGAACACCCGCCCTATTCTCCAGATTTAGCCCCCAGCGATTTTCATTTATTTCCTAGGCTCAAGGAACACCTCAGGGGCAAGAAATTTGAGGATGATAGCGAGGTGATGGATGCTGTAGAGGCATTTTGGGATAGTCAAGATACAGATTTTTTTTAAAGGGTATTTTAGGTTTGGAGAAACGTTGGACTAAATGTATCGGACTTGTTAGGAGACTATGTAGAAAAATAAATTAAATTTAAACTACAATCGTTGTTTTTTTATACTTATTATCATTACTTTTTGATCGCCCCTCGTAAAAAGAGAGAAATAAAGTTAAGCTCTCTCTAATATGCTTAATTTTTTTATACAAGTTTTAAAAGTGCCATAAAGCCCATAATCACCCTTTATAATTCAGCACGGTTAAAGAACTTTGATTAATTATAAACGACAGTTTTAAAGCCATTTAATGTTTTATTTTGTTGATTACGAGTTAGAAAACTTGTGTTATCAACAACGTTTTGTATAATATATATTACTTGTCTGTTTTCCCGTAAGGAATAACTTTACGATACTTTTTAAGAACAGTCGAACAACCCACAGTGCATATTCCAAGATATCTCTTGTAATCCCGCCATCTTGACATTCACAAAATATTTAGTTATAAAGTGAAAATAAAAATCTCGAATTCGTGACATTATATTTTATTTTCATAATCAACATGATACAGATGTTATGGCTTTGTATTCAAATATCATTCTATTATAATAAAAGTATTAACAAATTATCTTACATCCACTTGAAAATGTACAATTTGTAATAGACCTTACAAAATATCCTAGAGCTGTACAAGTCGATATCAAGAGTGCGTGCGCTCGCACTCGAACACAATCACATGCACCCACTCGCCCGCCCACCCGACCAGCCTCACTGCCACGCGTTGATATCAACTTGCCTCGCTGTTAACACTTAAAAAATAACGCTCTATTGCTCCTACTTTAAGGCATTAAAGATATTTTTACGATTTCATTTGCTACGGGGACGTAAACGGATCACCTTTAATGCCCGCTAAAAATTTGTCATATTTAGAGATTAATAGCGTGGCGAAATTGAAATTGTAATCTGATTATTAGAAGCACCCGTCACAGTATCGATCACGCGTCTGCCTCGGCGCCACGCACCAACTAGAGACTATTTATATTTTTATAAGGAAGCTTTCATCATCGTGCGGCCGATCCGAAACCACCACACCACACCGGCAGTGTTCACCGACACCGCTCGAGGCCACGGAAGCGCTCGGGGGTCCGACGCGAGTCGATCGAGTCCGTGACGTCACAGCGACTCCGAGCCGAACTCCCGGGCTCGGGGTCAAATCAAAAGTCAGCAACATTAGGCCGAGACGATCCGGCGGCGGCGGGCGCGCGGCGCGGCTAGAAGATGTCGGGGCAGTCGCTCCAGTCGCGGCGGCGCTTGCAGTCCCAGTAGCGCTGGTTGTACACGTGGCGCAGCTGCGGGTGCGCGGCGGGCGCGGCGCGCGCGTCCCGCGTGAACCACAGCGGCGCGGGCGCGGGCGGCGCGGGCGAGCCGCGCGCGGCGGCGGCCTCGGCCGCGGCCTCCAGCTGGCGCCGCGCGCCGCGCTGCTTCTCCTCCAGGCGCAGCTTCTCGGCGTTGGCCTCGTCCCAGAGCCCCTCCTCCATGAGGCGCTGGTCGGGGCGCAGGCGCGAGTCGGTGGGCGCCACGTTGGCCTCGGGCTCGTTGAGCTGCGCGGCGAGCAGCGTGAAGTTGTACCACTTGTCGGAGTCGGGCGGCGCGGGCACTCGCTCCCAGGCGACGGTGAACTTGCCGGTCTTGCAGACGGTGTTGTCGGGCGAGGTGCTGGTGACGGGCGCCACCTCGACGCGCGAGTCCCAGTGGCCCTGCAGCACGTAGCGCGGCACGCCCTGCGGGTCCTTCACCACGCCGGTGACCTTGCGCTGCGTGTCCTTGCTGAAGTACCCGTAGGGCAGGTACTTGAGGTGCGCCACGTAGCCGGCGGCCGGGCCCGCCTCGCCGATGATGTCCATGTCGCCGTGGTTGTCCACCCACAGCTTGCCCACGATTATGTTGTGCACCGTCGTCGTCACCTACATCACAATAATCAATGTTAATGACACGATTCAATTCCATTTTCATTTTCCATTTTGAATGTCAAATAAAATATTTCTGCGATTCGTTTTTGACGTGCTAATATTACACTTTCCTTTGGTATCATTTTTCGCATTTTAGGAGGGGTCATCATAATGAACAACTTTAACTACGGGACCAACCCTGAAATCACGGAACATAATTAGCCGTACCATACAAAAAGATTTATCCGTAAATGTATAATCTCTGTTATTCATAATATGCAAACAGCCAATTTTAATTATATAAAATCCCACGCAGGTATACCTTGGTCCACCGGTACCGATTGGTGGAGTTGTGGAAGAGCGCGTAGGAGTAGGCGTTGGGCTGGATGGTGATGAACTGTCCTCGGAAGCGGCTGGTGACGGAGAAGTCCTGGCTGGCGCTCCAGCCGCCCGCGCCCTCGCAGTGCAGCGCCGCCGTGGGCGGGTGGTGCTGCACCTTGCACCCCACTTAGCCATTTACTTACTGCTTGCTCGCTACTCTACCTGCCTACTGCTCGCTGCTGACTATTCACACTGTACTTACTGTTTACTGTGGTTTGTGTATGTCGCTTCAGTACTGTGACCCTGGATGATGTGTACCTAATTGGACCTCCATTTTTTGTGGCATAATGCGCGTAAAATAATCATTATTATTAAAAGGGTTTATTAATGTGTATTTTTTGTGAGAGATCCTTATAAATAAAGCAAAATTGTAAAATCATATAAACGAAAATATATTCATCTTTAACTTTGACACAGGTCATGCTATTTCTAATAAATGGGTATACCGTGATAAAATATTTTTAGAATCCATTAATTTAGTATTTTTTATATATGTATAAAACATAATTATTAATATTTAACATAAAATAAAATAAATTTTACACATGTTTTACAGGCAATTATTTAATCCTTTTTTAATAAACTTAGAAATGGTTCATGCATAAAAATAAATATTCTAAATATTTTTTAAATCGTGAGTTTTTATTACAAATCAAAAGTACTTTAACATATACTGAGTGATATGATATAACCCTTTTAAAGCAATAATGTAGTACGTGCGTTTCGAACACGATAGTCGTAGTTTTGAATTTGGGCCGTTATGTGTGACCACCATTTGTTATTTTGAATTTGGATAGTTAAACTTTATAACCTCTACAATTGTGCGATACTTACCAAAAATCAAACGGCATTTTTGAATTTAGAACTTCGTGTTGAGCTCCATAACACCCAAAATTGTAAAATACTTACCAAAGCGAACACAGTTTCTTTTGAATTTCAAAATTTATATAGCACCATAGATAAACAAGCAATACTCACCAAACAACAAATAATGTTTTGAATTTAGAAACTGGTATTGAATCCCATAGCAGCCAACACGACAACATCCAATACTCACCAAAAGTAAACAATAGTTTTGAATTTGGAATCCCTGTTTAAAACCTTTTTTGTGGCACCAAAGAGTTCCGTACCTTCCTCCATGTGTACTTGTTGCCGGAGCTAACGAACATGGCGGAGGCGGCGCCGAGCGGTATGACCTGCAGGTATTTGCCGCGGAACTTGGTGGTCATGGTGAACTCCTGCCAGCACTGCCAGCCGGCCTGGCCCTCGCAGAACTGCGCCACCATCGGCGGGTGATGCGACACCTAACCAGCGGCAATTTAGAATTTTAGTTTTTTTTAAATTTAAAAACAACCAGAAAAATGCAAGAGACAAGTTTTATTAGAAAGCGGAATGGAGGAAGATTTTATGGTATATGTTAAATATTATTCACTTGTTTTATGGTATTTTTGTTTGTCTTTATTACAATGAATTTAAGTTGAATTTACTTTAGTTTGAAAATGGTTTTGCCAATATGATATTAAAATATTTTTAGTAATAAGTTGTTAGTGTTAATACAATCTTGAATGCACGAGTTTAGTGGTTGTGTGTACTGATATTATTTATTTTCAGTTTTTTTATTTAGAGAATCTTAGAAGTATTTTTATTATTTATTTTGTATATATCTAACTTAAAAATTCTATATAAAGTAGTCATGTGGTTTATTAATTAATTTAAAATGTCTTTAATTAAATAATTACTATCTAATACTACATTAATATTACTATTTACTAAAGTATACATTCATATTTTTTTATTTGCAGGAAGAATAACAATGACTGGAGACAAGTATAGCAAAGCAGGTTGTAGCACGTATTCCATAATAGTGTATACTAAATTGACATACCTGTTCGGATATCGCACGCCATCCCAAGTCCGACATTCGATCACACTCGTACGTCTCACCGAGCAACGGGTTGAACGGCTTGTTCGTTCTGCAAAATAATATCACTGCATCTTACATATCTCTAAAATATAATATTTCCTTAAAAATATGTTCTGATGAATATCAAATGACACAAGATTTATTAAAATAGAAGAGAACGAGTAGGCAGAAGTACTACCAGAACATCCATATTTCGCCTTACGTGATGTGATAGGGTGCGATTCGTCATGTAATAAGACACATTACAGTCGACCTCCGGTAATCCAGCGCATGTCTAATCCGGCGTCCCGTGCAATCCAACATGACGATGGCGAGCGCAGTGGACTTGGTACGTAGCATTGCTTTGTAATGTGTTGTTTGGTTTTGTTACCATCTATGAGCTGTCGTATCGCTTACCATCGGGCGAACGGCATGCTCGTCTTGCCATGCAATGAGTGTGGTACCTGCAAGCCGTGGTGGCGTAGGAGGAGACGGTGAAGGCGGCGACGTAGGCGAGCTGCTGCGCGGGGTCGCTGAACTGCGCCGCCTGGTCCAGGATGCCGGAGTACTCGTAGTCCTCCGTCAGCCGCTGCAGCATCGACAGCGGCTCGCTGAAGTTCACCGGGATCGGGATCTTCGACAACTCCTTGCCTGGAAGATAAGTTGAAGTATGCTTCAGTCAAGTGTTCAGTTAACTAGAACACCACTGACTTAGTTTTTGTGTTTGAAGAAAATATTATCGTTTGAGAATTTGGCTCATATTTTAAAAATAATTCTTCCCTATTGATACATGCATTTATTTGTGGTTCTTTATAGATCCCTTTTCTACAATTTCCAGTACGATTGAGTGGGGTTAAGCTGTACAAGTCACCACACTGGTCTAATGCAGGTTGGCAGCTAGCTAATATAATTCTACCAAACCCTTCTTTAATTAGAGTTTTTAAGTGTCTATACGCTTTGTTTTAAACATCAATAATGTATTTCGTAAGTCCACATAATGTTGAAATTATTTTATGGTGGGTTAGACACGAGTTAGATTTCCAGTGACGCCAATTTTTTTACAGTATAATTTGAGTCACAAATGTGTCATACATTGATAATTTCTGTAATAATCTTGAGGGATTAAAAATAATACATTGTTTGCGCTTTGCTAATACGCCAGGAGATAAGGAATAAAGGTATTAACATGGATCATTTTAATCAAGTATCTATTTGTGGACTTGTTAGACGCGTCTTCAAAAAAATCCTTTTCTGTACTAAATATCACGGTTGACCGCTTCTTATGTGGAATTCATTTAATATCTTTAGAACCTAAAGACTATGTTGCATATCTGATTAAGAATTGGCTTTTGTTGACACTTGTATACGAGAAGGGGAAGAACAGGAATAATCTAAGTTTGAAATGTTTAAAAATATCCGAATCAATTGAGACATTTGCAGCCAAATACATCAAGTTCGACAGCGCGGTCAAATCATTTAACAATAATGAGTTGACTCGTGGATTTGTGGTTGACCTTGCCGTCATTCGGTGCGGGTATTGTAGTTGCCTGTCTGTCTTTATTTACTTCCTGTTTTTTGGCTCGTCGGCAATAAAAAACAAACTAGTTTTTGGGCAGAATGCGTTAAATTTAAACAGACTGAAATTTATAGACTAACAATGTAGATGATTTGTAAGGACGAAAAATACTCACAACTTTAATATTTAAATAAATAATATCTCTGGTAATTTGGCACAGTTATATCGACCTTAATATTTGCGCACGAGGAGAAAGTTAAACCAATTATTCAATGGTCAATCAATATCATAAACGATAACACTAAACTCGCACGTGACTTGAAATATAAGCGTTTTATTAATGTCAAGTTTATGAATGTTAGACGTACAATATTCGTATAGCCATATGCAAGGCTCGGAACCGGTTTAAAGAGAGCGGTTAATTCTGATAAAATACCGGTAAATTATATCGCTCCTACGTTTACCGGTTAAAATAATGAACGGTTTCTAACTAACCCAAACGATAAAGGTTACCGGTTACTTACGCATGAACGGTTTAGTACCGGTATTAAACGGTTAATTCCAAAACAAATTAACCGGTTAATACCGTCCGTTGCATATTATTGCAACGCACGATCCAAGGTCAAACTTGTGCGGTTCGGGTAGATTCGTGTTGAGACGTGTTTATGTCGAGATACCGCGTGCGGGCTCGTTACTCGTCTATAATTGTATTCGAATTATTCAAGAGAACTGGACGCGCAAAACGCAAGTCCGTTTTGAGGCCCAAATAATGTCAATTAAAATTGAAATTTGCTTTAATTTTTACATTTTTGACTTCCCGACGTTTCAATTACTTTACAGCTTTCGTGGTCACGGTGCGGACTGCAATTAAAATAGTTCTATTTAAAGTTGTGAATTAGTTGCTGCTTACCTGTTGTGATGGGGAGAAAAAGAATAAATAGAATATATCCGTTCTTAAGATATGACATGGAAAGCCCGCTGGCTTTCCTTGATTTCTTTCGAGGCGCCGGATCTTGATATTTTTTGAGGCGGGGCAAAACTGAAGAATGGCGCCCCCGCCTGCGTATATTTTCATCTTTATCATAATCATCATTTGTAGCAACCAGGCTCAAGCCTTCGAGAGAGAACGCTATTTTACCACCATGTTAGGCATTTTACACGCTTTATATTAGCTTCACTTGTATGCAGCTTAATTTTTGAGGGTTAACGTCACTCGCGTCCGTAGGCTTTGACTCTAGTTTCACTACACGTGACCAAAAATGTCAAATGAGTGACACAGTTCGTGGTGGTAGGACTTAAGTGTCCGTCCGAGTAGCGACCACCGTCCACGGGGCGAGGTGTAAATACCACCATTGTGATCCTCGTTTTCCGGAATCAGCCTGTGTTATTCCGGATTTTCGAGGGGAGCTCGGACATGGGGTTGTACCGTCTGGCTATTTTCGGTCGCTGTCGAAGAGAGGAGTGGCCGCTCACGGTACAGTACAGGGGCCCAATCGTGGCTAACCACCATGAGAGGCTGCCTCACCATGTCGTGTATAATCTTGTATAGGTCTGTCGTGCCGGTTGATGACCGGATGTGGCGTCCCGGCGGCCCATCACCAAACCCATACCTACAACCTCGTGACAGTGCAATTAAACAGAGCAGATCCTTCGGCGGTGCATAACCCCACCACTGCGTTCACTATGGAGTTCATCAACATCTGCGGACTCCATACGAACCTCTATGCCGTCCACCACCATCTCGAGACGGCCCGGCCTGCTTTGATTTTCTTGATGGATACGCGGATTCGTTGTCCGGCCGAAAATTCCTACCTGCTGTACCCCGGTTATTCGCTTGAAGACAACTTCAAGCTTAAAGCCGGGGTATGCTTGTGTATTCGGTCGGAAATCTGCTGTCGCCATTTGCGCTGCATGGAGGACCCCTCCTTATCCGCTTTGTGTGTACACGTGTTACATGCGACGCGTGTACCAAAATTGCTGACGTCCTCCGGCACAAGGCCGCGTAAAAACGCTGACTCCGCGACCTAAATTCGTGGTTATAAGTTGTAATTGTAAAATAGAATCAATCTTGTATCTAGCATCGAACAAGTAACTAGTATTAAATAAATTAGTATTAAATTTTTTGGATTTTTAAGTCCTTCGGCTGTGACTAACGTAATTCGTGGGTCTTGGTTCCCTGAGCCGCATCTACGTGTGCTTTTACTGGTCTCACAACGGAGTCGATGAGACGACTCGGCTATTCAGGTATCTTAGCCAGGCGGCTCAAGACGAGAGGGCGCAGTTCCCGTCGGCCAAAATGGTGGTCTTGGGGGATTTCAATGCACATCATGAACTGTGGCTGGGCTCCTTCAAAACTGATCATGCTGGTTCTTCTGGCCTCTGGGCATTTACAATCACTGCCTGGTTGAATCGTCAGTACCGTTCGCTTCACCTTCACGTCCCGTGCAGTTTAAGCGGAGGATCTGGCATTACTCAGCAGTCAGCAGATTGAGATGGTATGCGAGATTATTTCTCATCCATTCCTTGGAGGCAGCTCTGCTTTGAGGGTAAAGATCCTTCAGCGAGCGCCAACGCTATTGCTAACGAGATCAGGCTTGGAATGAAATACTACATTCCATCCTCTGATATAGCTAGTACGGGCCGTGGACGCTTCTGGTTCAATCGTGCCCGCGCCGATGCTATCGGCGACAATAAGGCGGCATATCGCGCTTGGATCAGGGGTCGTCCCATGAAGGATCAATTTCAGTTCCCTCATAGAAGCCTACAACAGAGTAACCAAGGCGTGCAAGAAGGGCTACGTTAAAGCGGATGCCCAGCGCGTATGAGGGCTTGCGTTGGCCAATCAGTCAACTAGCAGTCGTGTTTATTGGAGTTTGGCCAGGGCCGTTCAGTCTAACTTCTGCCGTCCAGCTTTGCCACCGCTGAAGTATCCGGAAGGGTCGCTGGCTCACAAGCCGCAAGAGAAGGCTGCCTTCCTGACAAATCTCTTTGCGGCTAATTCCCGCCTCCAAGACCGTGGTTCCCAGACGCAAAGTTTTCTCAATGGCGGATATCCGCATTAGGAAGTGTGATGTGCGGCGTGAGCTACGGAAACTAAAAACTTTCTGAATAATATTTTTAATTAAAAGACCGACTTTAAAGTGCCACTATTATATCATTCGTTCCCAAGAAAAGATTTTTTTATCAGTTCTACATACTGTCTGAGATATGAAGTATTTATATTTCTATCCCCCCCCCCCCCCCCCCCCCCGCACGTTTTTCACTTTCCCCGTTGCTTTACACTTATACTAAACCCTAATGTAATAAGAATTATTGCTGTACTGTTCAATTTTCAAGAGTTCTGCCCTTCAGGTCCGAAGATAATCACCAGGTCTTCACGAAGTTTTTTTGGTCCTACCTAACATATAATACTCTTTGACAAAAAAGTTATTTTATTAATCGATTAAGTACTGCTGGAGATATTGAATATTTACAAATGTACCTAATTTCTACCCTCCACCCCCACCTATTTCCCGTTTTCAACCATCTTTTGTAATTACACATTTAAAGTTAATCTAACACAAAAAGAATTAAGACTGGACTGCTTAATTTTGAGGAGTACTGGTCGGCAAATCCGAAGATATTCATCAGGTCATCAACAATTTTTTATAGGACCAACCATGAATACCATGCTTTCTGACGAAAAAGAAATTTTCAAAATCGGTTCCTAATTGCAGGAAAACTCGCGTAACAAACATACAAAAAAAAATCAGTTGAATTGATTACCTCCGCTTTGGAAGTCGGTCAATAAAATATCACGCTGCTGAGCAAACGCAAAAATAAGGAAAGACGCGACCGAAGGTATTCGCTACTGAACTTGGATTTAACCGGTTACGAACCGTTTTGGGGAACGATAATTATCGCTCCCAAAACCTAAATATGTGAAAACCGGTTTTGCGTAGTAACCGGTATATTGTTAACCTTTAACCGAAAAAGAGTTTTATTAAGGTCGATGACCGAAACCGGTTTAGAAATTTAACCGGTTTCCGAGCCTTGGCCATATGTAATATCCGTTAGTGTCCTGCGCAAGTATCTCATTTTGGAATAATTCATACTTTACACCAAGAATTGAAGTTCGGCGAGTCTTAGGGATGAGACAGGCTAGTTGTCTCAACCCGCAATAAAAATCATATATACTCGGTTCACTCGAACCCATATCCCCAAAGAACTAAATAAACATTACCACAATTAAGTTCGTTGAGCATGTTTCCGTCCCTAGATATGAGCGAGGTTATTCTTAGTGATTCGCTTAAGATTAATATGTCATTTATCAAATCTAAAATTTAAAAATCCCACACAAAGTGCACAACCCGATCTTTTCATGGAACTAGGCCTATGGGTTACATAGCCTAATGACAAAGATAATAAAATAAAGATATGCACTCAAAAGACAAAAATAATACAGGTTATATCAAGACTGCTACCGAAAATGAAGCCGGATGGTAGTTTTTAGTGACTTCAGACACAAAACAACTAAATTTTTTGCAAAAAAAAACGAGATTTTTTTTCCTATCGTCGTTTATGGGTGGTAAATACATCGTTTTTCTAAAATAATAGCGTATACCCATTTATTTTTAAAGACGCTATGGCACGCAAGGGTTTAAATTATTATTTTAGCAATAACTATGAATTTACTACCCGAACAAAGATATTTAAAACTCACAAAAACAAATTGTCGCGTTTCTTTGCAAAATTTTTGTTTGTTTCATTGTGTTTGTAGTCACTAAAACTACCACATGGTTTCATTTCCGGTAGCACTCTTCATATACCCGGTATACACAGTCCTGACCCCACATAAAAATCTAGTCTCATGGGTATCAGAAACTACGAGAGACTCTTCTGTCTCACAAACACCAAGACCCGAAAAAAATATCTGATTCACAACATTTGTCTCAGTGCAGGGATCGAATCCACCGCTTTTCGTTTCACAGCCGGGCAACCAACCAACTATTTAACCAACTGTATCATGGAGGCTGTTAAACTGAGGCTAAGAGATATAAATGTGTCGTACCGATGCAGTTCTTCATGATGGACCATAGCGAGAGCGGGTAGTTGGGCTTGTCCGGCACGCGCAGACGGCGCGGGTGCCCGTCCACCATGCTCGATACCGCAGACACGTGCGGCTGCAACAAACACACACACACATAATTACTTATTGCTAATTATACTATAAATAAACATTCAATATGAGTATTGGTCCATGTAAATAGGGCGATGAGATATGAAGATATCGACGATATGCGTAACTTATTAGTTAAGCATATTGTTGTGTGTCAGTGGCGAAACCTCCATACATGCCGATTCCTACCGGCTTTACTTTTGTTATTAATTCTACGTGAAGGATCATTTTGATATCTTAAATTGCATTTTTTTTCATTTTTTTTAAAACAAATGCTGCATATTTTACACTAATATAATTGCAATGGATATGTTACATTTTCGGCTTCCCATTTGGAAAAAGTCACCCTTCGCTACTGTTGTGTATGTATAGCGCACTCTTTGTTTACAAATGTGTACCTTGTATTTTGTATTTTCTTGGAGGTTTTCCGCAATAAATTTATTCTTATTCTATTGTTATGGATAGCGCTGGATTATTCTTTTTCATATGGTTGAGTAAACATATTGTATCAGGCCATATAGTCCACTGAGCTGCCCTAGTGCGGGTTGGCGGACTAGGTATAGTTAAAAGTTCATGACATTTTAATTACATTGATCTTAATTGATTCGTGATTGATCTTAATTTGAAAAGCGATGAATCTAAAAATCGCTCATATTTGTGTCATTTTTAACGAAATGAATTATCCAATATATTTTATATCAATAATACAATAATGGATTTATTTCATACAGAATAGTAAATCAATTAAGACATTCCGAAAATTAAACATTCAGAATGGAATTATTGCATATGGATGAACGTACAAGGACACTAATCGCTAACTTGTCTATGATTATTATAATCGGCAACATCAACTCTCTCTAGAAAGCGAAGTTATTTGGGTCGCGCAAACTTTAATTAATTCGCGGCAACTTGATTTTCGTTTAAAAATTATACTTGATATAATATAAGCATATTTTTTTAAATATTTTCTCATATTAGCAATACTTTTCAACTGTTTAAAGAGGCCGTAGAATAGAAGATAAATACGTCATGATATTGGCTTAATTTTACGTCATATACAAATACAGTGAAATTAAAAGTCACGGTAGCACCAATACTATTCTATATTCTGTATCCGTTAATAAAATATATGCAGCTAATTAAATATTTGACAAGTTCGAACGACCAACACCTTTCATTTACAACCATTTATTTAAATGAAATCGAAGGTATCATGAATAAGAATTTGCAATGAAATATAAGTTGAAAGATCATTATTTGTATCGCTATACGAAAACCACAAACATTGTCTTAAATTACAAGAACCAATTGATCAGATGATTTGTATTTAAATAGATTTTGATCAGAATAAATAGTACATTTACGATGAAATTTCATTGAAAAGAAACGAAAATACTTTATCAAAAATCTGTAAAATGTCATACATTATTTAGATTCAGTCACTTAATTCACTACCACACGGTACTCAAGGCTGTTTTCACCGGAGAAGAACGGGCAAAACAATAGCTTTACTATTTTCAAAACAAGTTTACTATACAGTGATCATACAGGAGTGATCCTCAATCCCTACATAATAATTGATCCTGAAAGTAGGCCAATTAAAATGCCACAAAAATGAAATGTGTGCGTGTCGATAAATCATTGATCTGGGTAATTTTTTTCCGGAATACATCCCTAAATAGCTGGCAAAATCGTAGTTTCTGCCGCTGTTTTTCGATCATTTGCCTCGTATTGTGATCTTTGCGTGACATAATGTGGGACAAGACTGCAAGTAGTATGAATAACAATATGGACAGTTGGATGACGTAATACAATAGAGCCTTAAACGAGTTGTCACGCTGATGAATAGTGTCGCGCTTTAAAAATCACATAAGCTGCAGATTCATTACAAATCTCCGAATCTAAATGAACAACTTATTTGTACACCATATTTATGTACGAAATAGCAAATAAACAGAAATCCTAGTAGTTATGTTAATATTATCGTGATTATTTCGTGTCATCATTCACCATCACGTGTATTGCAAAATGTATCTTTGTTGGAAATAAAACAAAAAACACAATTACGAGGCTCGAGTCTAAACAGAAGCGGCTTCTTAGTACATCAATACAACATACAAGTAATGTGGTATCTAGAGTCTAGACACCGTATAACAATCGCATCCCACTGTCGCTATGAAAACTTATATCTTTTAATCTACGCATCAGATTTTAATCAATAGAGTGATTCAAATAGAAGATTATTGAATGGTATCTGGTATGGAGCAAAAATATATCAGCATATGTCCAAGCTGCTATATACATAATATGTTGTATGTAGTGTAGGGGTTATTATTAGGATTAGTAAGTTGAAGTGGCAATGGGCTAAGCACATAACAAGTAGAACTCATGGCCACTGGGGCCGAAAAGCAGGCCTCTTCCAACAGCTATTTTTCGCGGTATATAGCAGTCTATGTTCAGTGGAGGACTTCCTGTGACTGAAAAGAGAGAGATAGAGAGAGATGTAGGAGTGTAAGTAAGTACTGACCCAGACGACGATGTCCTGGTCCTTGGCGGGCGCGGCTCCGTCGGCGCCGCCCATGGCGCTGTCGGCGCGCTCCTTGTCCTCCACGAAGATCACCTGCGCACACGACACACACTATCACTCTACACTGCGCACCAACATTATATCTTCTTTATCTTTAGATGTTAGGATATGTCATATAATGCGTTTTCACAATTCATTTTTAGTCGCGTATCCAGCGTATAATGGCGAAAACTTCCCAACAGTGATCTACAAGACTTGGTAAATGTTATTTGATGCCACCGAACACCATTCTCGTTCTGAGATCAACCTGTGTTCGTTATTGCTCATCCGCTCCTGTTTACTCACAGTATACACATAAATATTTGTAACGACACATTAATCGCGCACATAACATGATCTCGACCACATCCCCACTACTGCAACTCCTATCGGACAAGACCTGCAGTAGCAGGCAGATATTGAAGCCCGGCGAATCTGTAGTTTGTCTTCAAACCGCCACGGAATTACTGAGCAAAAAAAAAAACAATTTGAACAAGTGGAACAACGAAGTGACCGTTCACTATTGTCTGTCTAAGACTGTCGCGTCTATAAAACTAAAATTCGATAAAAAGTATCTTAAAAACGGTTTTAGAAATTCTTCACTTTCCTTCTAATTGAATTTATCACGAGCTCGCTTTACCAACCGAATTTAACGACCGTTCACAAGGAAATTGAAAGTCGAACTAAATTTAAATATTATTTAAATATAAGGATTTTAAATAATGGTCTGAACTGTGAATAACAAACTCTGTGGCGTAGTGGACCAAAGACAAACATTTTTGACTTATCAGTTTCAAGTCTGCGGACTAAAAGTCCATTATTTGTCCTGATAATCAATACTGAAAGCAATTAGAATCTAATTGCCAATTCAGTAAACTCTTTCGTGGTATTGAATATTAGTGAACTAATAAATAGACATTATTTTACATAACATAGCATACCTGTTGAGTTTCTGTCACTGTTTCACCTTCCGATTCATCCGAGCTTTCGCCGCTTTTTACTTTATTTTTTCTATTTACCTGCAAGGGAACATCACTTGGTGAAAACACTATTCGACGACCAAACCATTCAAATTAACTAATAGGTACCGTTTGACCTTTCATACTTTTCAAGACGAAACAACTTTGTACAGGCGTAACTCACACAATTTCAATATCATGTTTCGTAAGAAAAGAATGAAACATCAAAGGTACCTCATAATTTAATTGGATAGTAAGTATTCTAAAAATAATATTTTTAATATATATTTCACGTAATAAACAGTTCGCATGTTATTTTCACAGACCTAATGTTCAAAACTCATTTGCAAACTGCCCAAACATTATCTACTCTAATGACAATGATACGTTAATTTTCTCCGACTAAATTAACAGGCGTATAATTAGTCATTATTCAGCATTGTTTTTGTGTACAGTTTTGTCGAAACCTTGAGCACCAAATGGATAATATTTTACCCGATAGTTATTTTGTTAACTGTACCACATGACTTTCAGTGAATCAATGTCTAAATTACGTTAATAATATGGAAATTTACAGAACCATTGCAAGCTATTAATATAATGTTTTCATATATAAAATGTAATTCAATAAATAGTATTATTACTCGATCAACTGTCGGATGAGCCACATGAAACCTTGCGCGAAGGTTATGCGTAGTACTCATCTGGTGTAGGATATCTATTCCGCGATGCAATCATACAGATTACAGAACAGATGTTCTTGCAATCACAATCAAAGTGAAAGTGTATCGATACTCGATGGTTACGTAAGCTGATGCTTAAACTAAATCAGATAAGATTTTGTATCTGATTTCTAAGTGCTAGGCCGAAATTGGTATGAGATATCTGGCATTATATTATGCCTGTACTGTACTGTATAAGCCCTCTGCAATCGAGAGAGCGTTTGAGAGGGTCTTAGGCTATATAGTCCACCACGCTAGCCTAGTGCGGGTTGGAGGAATTTACAAACCAATCAAGCATGTAGGTTTCCTCACGATATTTTCCTTTGCCGTTATAGAATGTGGTGATTGACTATCAATACTCCGAAAGTCTGCAGTGTGCCCTGGGATTTGAACCCGCGACCGCTTTGTCCGTTTACCAACAAGCCGCATATTATGTTTAGTAGGAGTTACATAAGACATGTTAAGCACCATAGTCTAGTTTCACAGCAAACAGTCTCCAATCATTTCAAAGTGGACACATGTTAACCGTCATATAGAGTGCTGTTTTTCGGGTTTAAGTTTTGAATATATTTAGTCAATCGGCGAGATGAGTGTAATGGATACTCAATTTCAAAATTTCATGATTTATGACTAAATACATTGAAGATTACTTTGTTGTATACAGTATATACATAATGAGCAAACTTTGATGTCTCAATTCCTGAAGTACAAAGTTCAGCCATCATGTAAAATTCAAGCATCGCGGCCTGCTACAATGTACGCATGGGTATTATCATGAAGCAACTCACGGGCACTTTGATTACAAATGATGTTTTGTCGTCCATTGTCGAAGAGACGCCCTCTTCAACTGCGTCGAAGAACTCATGGTCTTCATCCTCCGTGTCGTTACCTTGGTTGGCGCCGTTACCTCCTGCATACAAACAAAAATAATGAAATACCCATTAAAAAAACTATCATAACTACACAAAAACTAAAGCAACATACGCATTTTAACTATAATTTGTTTATTTTAATGTTGCTGTTACGTTGTTACCTCCAAATTGCCAATCCAGCCTCTAATTTTAAAGAATTTGTTGAATATATTTTTATGAAAAAAAAAAAAAACTATTTTGAATAACTTTTTATTTGAATACAGAAGATGAATTCTTAGTTTATTTAATTGAGAGGTAATTCAATTTGATTTTGTCTGTTTTATTGGAACAAAAGTATTTTTGTATTGTGAGATAGTTCTATGACATATTTGATTATAGTGTCGATTTTTAGAGGCGTCAAACTGTCGTGATTGGTGTTCGCAGATGCAAGAGCTACAGCAGTGTGGAAGCCGTGAAGTATCTGCAACGGTGGCGCATTGCGTTACTCCGCGATCTATCTAATACCTCTCCATTTATTAATAATATATAGGTGAACTAATAGGTTACGAAGATAAATAGAATTGGCTTTATCTTGCATCTGGATTTAGTATGCACCACTTTAAGGATCTGTTTATTTTGTTTTTTTTTTTTAACTATAATAGGTTCGATTGTATACTAGAAAAATATTTCTTTATATGACAAATCCGATTTTGTTCTCGTGATTCCTTAAAAACAAATTTATAATGGGTTGTAGCTTTGAAAGTCCTATACCTGTTTACTTTTGATTTGCCTCCACACAACATTATTTTATCGCGATAACACGTGCATTTATCAAATCATGAATATTGTTATTCTACATACCTACAATCTAACTATTCCACATTTTCATAGCATTGTCTGATTAGCTAGACCAGTGATTTCCGAGTACCTATGAATGTTATCACAATAGCCGCTGAAAACTGCTCCCAACACGCATTTTATATACATGTGAAGTTTATAACGCAGAAATGTCACGCCTTTATCACAATCTAGATAGTTATGTGAGCCTTAATAAATAAACTGACCATATAAAAAGCTAGTTACTTAATCATAAAGATGCAAATTTGAAGTAGGTATTAATTAAGGATGTGCAACCGCTATGATTAGCTTTATGCAGTCAATTTCCTAATTAGTAGTTGCAACAAAGTTTTACATTAACAAATATATTTCACACCTGTAGCTACTAGGGCAGCAGTAAGCATAGTTTGACAAAAAATCCTATTTGTTTATATTTCATACATAAACATTTTTGAATTCCTCTCTTGAATTATAATATAATAAGTACAATATAATTTACTAATAAATAATGAAAACACTTATATACCACACCCAAATAATTAGTACATAATCGACACATATCTACATACACATTCAATAAGTATTGTCACATGATAAATTACACATTCTTCACTCAAGAAACAATAAATTCTCTGCTATCTACCAGATCACAAATAACTCACTATACACTTATTTACTTAACAATCCATTAGGTGTCACTATGTTTATGTTATTTGTTGTAGAAACACAGTAATGCACTGGTGATTAATGATACAATGAATTGTTTATACACAATCTTTCTTTCTATCCAGCATTATGCCAATTCCCAGTGTTAGATTTCCTTTTCAGTTCTTACCATTTTGCTTGATAAATAATAGTATTCTTGGAAGTAAAACAATTGATTCTCCTACCTTTCCTGACAATATTGATCAAGCACATATTTAATATATACTGGCCACCACACCATTCTTTTTATTTTTCTTTCTTGTCCTACTTCAATATTGGAAAAAATCATTGAATGCCTATGAAGCCACACAATTTAAAAAAAAAGAAGATATAGAACTATATTTTCTTTCTTCCCTTCTTTTAGAGGAGGTATATAAAAGCTATGGATGCACACAATCTTATTTTGTTTTATTTATTCATACAAAACAGATACTATAAGAGATTTCTGTAATTTAAAACATAATATTTTTTCCATATAAGGGAAATTTTAATGTGTTTATTCCAGTTATTTGTTCTAATCAATTGGTATTATGAGTTTATTAGTATTATTTTTGCAACATCAATAAGAATATTAAAATAAGATATACCTAAAGTCAATGTTAATCTGGTCATAATTAAGAGACATTTATGATGATGTCGTTACAGTACATTATTTTTAACATTTTATTACACCAAAAATTGTAAAAGACACAATTGATCTGATCCAACTGGCCGTGACCTAATAAAATCTCTATTTCCTCAGGCAGTGAGAGACAAATATATCCAGTTCAATGTGACCTTGCTACATCTAATAAAACTTGTTGAGTCTATGCTTTTTATTTAATCGAATAGTGGAATTTTTCACTAAAATCATTGTATTATACTAGCTCATTCAAGCATAATTTGGTTAACTATACTTTATTTAACATTCTTCCTGGGCATTTGCTGGGTGATATACAACCTCTTTTAATGCTTATTAACATCAGGTTTCAAATAAATCTGACTAGAAACACCTTTCCATTTTCTCATTAATTTTAAATTATGTTGTTTATACAATTGTGTGAACAAATCATTATGTGAGTGTAAAAATAATATACAAATAAACTTGTTTCAACGGATAAGTTCAATCAAAGAATCTCTTCAGTTTTGTAATTCTAGCAGCTACCATTTTTTTTAATTTATCAAAACAACATTACTACCTTACTCCATGGTGGTAATGTTTTCATAATTTTGTAAAAAAATATTTTATTTATATCAATACCTTGAACTGTTTTTATGAATTCATAACAAATTATTTGTTCCTAAAATAAAAAACAACACTACATAAATAATATGATATTTGACATTTTCTCTGACCTCAATATGTCACTAAAATACAGTAATTCTATAGTTAATGACTATTTAATCCATTTTACCATACTGCAGATGCTTAACAAGTCACATTACATGGAAAGCTACACTTGTGTACTGAATGTAGTCTCAGCAAAAGCCTACTATGAAAGCAGTTGTACAACATAAATAAACAAATGAAACCATTGTATTGCAAATAGATAAGGCAACTCTATTGAAACAATTTACCTGATTACTCAATAATTATTACAAGTAATTAGGTACATCACTTTGATTTTCCCTTCCGGAATAAAATATATTCGTGAAAGTATTATAGCACCATTGATAAAAATCATTCATAGCTTGACTAGCCCATGAAATGGAGACCTAGAACAAATAGCATTTTGTAAACATGCACTCACACCAAAGACGTTTATTTACATATGAATTTAACACATTTTCCACATAAATAGACGTGTATTAGTAACCTCTGTGTGCTCTAGGAGACAAAACACTAACTGCATTGTTTTTGAGTTGTTTGAACAAACTATATAAGACATGACAATTGACAATGTACAGCCCGGCGTAGCGTGACAGTCGGCCTTGCCAGCGTTAAGATGTGCTAGTCTATTGAAAAGCGAGATACGTTTTTTGCGTTCAGTGCGATGATTCATGTTCTCTCGTGCGTTCTGTCTTCACTTACCGCCCATTATGACGAATCGTAATGGAGGACTCAAGATTACATTAGAAAAACTTCAAGCTGACATAGTACACAGTAATAAACGCAAAGCTTTACATGTACAAGACCACAGTTGGGCAATAATAACGTAATTTAGATACCGCAATGTACTACTGGTAATACAATAATGCGCCGTCAAGACGCATCACTTCACAGTCTCCAACGCAGCACACGATAATTAAATAAACGAATACGTAACACAACCAATTACTATTGCAATGCTTTAACAGGAAAACAACCTTGAAAACACCAAAAATCTGTCTACCATCTCATGACAAACACTCCGCTCCGCTCCGATGCCTACGTACCGAAACCACGGTAAACGTTTCTAAATATATTTTTATTTATACATATTATGTATACAACACAAAACGAATTTACACTCAAAACAAATAAATTGCAACTATGAGATTTAGTTCCGACACATGTAAATTTCTTTTCGATTTTTCATCCGTCACCAAACTGATACGTTCCATTTCACGAAGAACAATTTACAAATGTTCTATTATTTTCAGAATGAATAAAACAAGGCGTACAGTTATACAGCCTTGTTTTAAATTTTAATTCATTCATTATTCAATGATAGTCGCCTGATTTAGTGAGGTCAGAGAAAATGTGTTACACCATCATTTTACATAATTCAATCCTTGCGATTTTAATGAATAATATCTGGTGTATGAATTTTGATGAACGCGAGTTACCTATTCTGTTATTTATACACAAGGCGTCCCATGCGATACCATATGGAGGGGAAGATATCATTTTAATTTTGAAAACAGTATATACGGCATTCAAACATTTTTGAATAAACGCACCTTTGACGATGAAATAGAACCCACCATGTGGTAAAAATCAACCCATAATTTTACGATACTAATTAAAAGTAAATAACCTGAATCCTGAGAATCTTGTATATAACTGTAAATACAAGATATTTTAACCACTAATATGCCATAATCAATAATCATCAATTTGTAATTTCTGAAATTATAATACGCTGACTCACTTTGTTAAGATTTATAGTTTATGTATTTTAATTGCAGCATCCATACAATACACACATGACTCCGAAAAGTCAGAGGTGTGCCCTGGGATTTGAACCCGCGACCACCGTGAACATGTTGGCAGCCGCGTCTGGTCCGTTTACCAACAGGCCACCACGCACTTCAACACACACTTGATAGTCAATCACCACGCACTAAAACGGTGAAGGAAAACATCGTGAGGAAACCTGCATACCATAGCGGTTCATAAGAATTTCTATGGTATGTAAGTCCGCCAACCCGCACTAGGCCAGCGTGGTGGACTATATGGCCTAACCACTCTCAATCGTACTTTCGATTGTAGAGTAGGCCCGTGCCCTGCAGTGGGACGTATATGGGCTGATACAAACATACAGAATTGCAGCATGCTTATAATTTGTATTTTAATATTTTTTATGGTACAAGCAGCGATTGGTTCATGGTCAAATCAGCAGCATGGTGCTTAAATGTTGAACGGCAGAGCAGGCCTACGGACTGTAGAATGAGTGGGGGCTATTATATAGAATTATTTTTTAAGTAGGCATGGATGACATAATCCGGTACTATGAGGAATAGCGAGCAATCGAACACAATGATTATGAAAAAATAACAAAATGTATTATTACACCATTTTAATTTTTCTTTCTTTCCATGACAGCTAGCCTCCCTGCGTTGAGAGAGGAGTTCGTCGTATTCTATTGCATATTTTATAGATTTTATCTATTAAAGGCATATGTGTAGCGTCACTCGCGATTTTGTACATAATAAATACCTTTCACATGGTTTCTTCACCATTAAGTGTCTTCAAGAATATATTTTGATAATATTAATAGAACAGAGCCAGAAGAATTTGTAATTAAACAATAAAAATAATTGAGCCAAACAATTTCTGAGTTATTTCATGATAGTTCCACTCTCAATGCTGGATACTATGGCAACCGAAGAAATGACAGTATTTTGTGAAAATTACCTCTTCCCTTTAGTTCGTCGTATATAATTACTTCCTTTTATTTGATCCATATTAGCAACATTATCAAATGGTATATTAATACAGCATGTGTTACTTTTTCAAAACCAGCGGGTTTGATTTGTCGTTAGGAATATTGATTTATCAAAAATCCAAGTCTGCACGTTTTGTTTTCATCAAATCGGGCTCGTGAGTCGATTCAGTATTTTTCGCTATTTCCCATCGTTACGGATATGGCCATCCACACGCCCTTAAAAAATTCACCCTGTATAGTAGTATTTACAGGATAACAAGTAATAATATATTAACATTTTTGTGGAAAATTGATTAGGAACGTGTTGTGAAAAAAAACTCTAATATAAATTTATGTCTGCACAGACAAAATAGTTAGACAAAATAGTGTTGGTCCCAAAAATATTGTTTCGTAATTGGGTATTGTGAAAGCAGAAAGTCACAAAGCTTTCGATACGCACAGCCTTGTCTTACTATGAGGTCAGGCCAGGAGTTGGTATTTTAGTGCATTGTTAGTGGCTTTTATTATTGTTGGGTGTGTTTATTTAATTGTTTATATTTATGTATATTCAGCTGGTCTTCTTACGGCGGTTATTCTATGATCCGAAACGAAGTTAGAATGTTCGAAGCTTTCGCGTCCAAAATTATAAGTTTTCCACTTCTTATAATAAATACTATCGTCTATGATATTCTTTCCGAATTTAGTCTATGGTTACCACGTACGACAAATAATTCCATTATTTCGTGGAGTGCATAAGCACCTAGTGGTCTACTCTTGATAAGCACATTCGTACAGTTTTACATATGACGCGAAGTCCGAATACTCGAAATTCGTTTGAAAGTATACAGTAACCCCATATATCCGTAGACAGACAGAGACAGCAATACAAATAAAGAGAGAGAGAGAGAGAGTGTGTGCGGTTGGTACCGACCTGCGTGCGTGGTGGTGCGCGCGGTGACGGTCTTCTCGAGCGTGTCGTGCTGGCGCGCGAGCTGCTCCACCACCTCCTGCAGGCGCAGCTTCTGCTCGCGCTCGTGCTGCAGCGCGCGCCCCATGCGCCCGCTCGACGCCGCCGCCGCGCTCATGAACTCCGAGCACGCCTGGTAACATTTTATACTTTATTTATATCAGTTTCATTTAAGTGCACAAATAACATGAGACTGAATCATAAATGAACTATTCCTATGGTTACTATGACTATGGTCATTGAATTTCTTGCGATCTACCTTTTTATATTGGGTTGGAACTTGGAGTTCACTTCCTTACAAATGGTCTTGCGGGATATTAGTCCAGCGACTATTCCAGTATTATAATATGTTTTTACTTTATAATGTTATTGGGTCTTGCGGAGCTTTGCTTTTTGGTTAAGCACATTCCAGTGCTCGAAAACTTATACGTCATAATGTCACAAAAATATATACATACATAAACGCACACCTTTTTTCCCAGAAGGGGTAGGCAGAGGTGCCAGGACACCCACATTTCGGCTTGTATATTCCGTCCCACCATGTGATAGGGGGCGAGCCTATCATCATATCGGGAACAAATTCCTGGTTCCGGCGCGGATAATGAATGGATAAATCCAATAACACTTTGCCCGACCCGGGACTCTAACCCGAATCCTCAGCTTTGTCACCTTACCGTAGTTCAACTACGTCACCAAGGCTGTCACTCGCTAAAATATAATTGAAAACATCACATTAACTAACTAACGATCTAGTAATCAGTTCTTCCCTGATTCAGGGGCGCAAAAAATCTGCAATTTTATCCCATACCCATGGTGACAGGCGACCTAAAAGTGTCATCGGAGTAAAAAGCTAGTTAATAGGTCAATGAATGAATTTACAGGAGTTACAGTGGTGGGCGTGAGGGCGAGACAGTCTGTAATAGGTCAATGACCTCTCCAATGACCAAGATCGTCTCTGTGATATATTAATAACTAGGTAATACATTTATTCTACAGTCATATGCGTGGCATTTGACTAGATGTGCTATTAATCACAATTTTAGTTTACCAAGCTTCTTCCTATCCCAAGTTGCAATACAGGATTGTATTGAGTCTATTAAGTACAACTGCATAATTATTTCAAACGAAATATAACCGTTTATCGACACTCGGTTTTCATAGACTGCATTGCGCTTACCTTGAGGCGAATTTTAGTCACTATGTGGTGCCCGTATTAAAAAGGTAAAAAATACATTCATTGGAATATCACTACTTTTCTACGGATTTAATCGAGGACTGGGTTTATTTTTTTTAATTTTCCATCGTTTCGGATACTTTACAGCTGTCCGATTCGTAAATGAATAGTTACACCACATCCGCGATTAAATCCGTAAAAAATCACCCGTATTTCAATGTGTACCATACATACATAATACATAATTGTCACGCCTGTATCCCATAGTACTTTATACTTTGCTCGATCCTGACATTACTTTCGCTTCATCCACTTTCATCAACATCTTCATGCATTCTCGTCGATTCAGGGTACTTTTGACTTGACCTTTGTCGAGACTATCGATGGTGTAGGTTCGGTGAAGTTGACCCCTACCGACTCTTCATGTGAATGTGTATCATTCTCATAAATAATTTTCGTAGGTCTTTTATATGTGATCACTGCAATGTCTATTTCTCCTTTCACCTCTTTCACCGTAGTGTTTCGGATTAAGTACATTGTAGTCAGAACTCGAAAAGCGACGAACTTGATAACTCAGTATGACGACTTTGTATTTGTAATATAATAATAAACTAAGTAAATACTGGACATATTTAGACTTAACATCTTATGTCTCAGGATAGCGGGCGCAGTGGAATGCCAAATATTGCTTTGTAATTTAAGGTGTTTTGTTTTGCTACTGTTCATGAGCGGTCGTATAGCTTACCATCAGACGAACGGCATGCTCGTCTTGCCATATATTGCAATTAAACCGTAATAAAAACATTAAACGTACATTCATCATGGCATTGCAGGATATCCTGAAGAGCGTGGCCCGTTCGGAGACTTGCTTGGTGGTGTCGGTGGGGGGTATCTCGAGGTCGACGAGCGAGCGCTGCAGCGCGGCGCCGTGGCGCGCCACCAGCTCCGAGCACGTGCGCAGGTCGTGGAACCGCGCCGCCAGCTCGCGGGCTATGCCCCCGGCGTCCTCGCCGTCGCCCTCGCTGTTGCCCACCACCACCGTGCCAGTCGTCATCTGATCTTCATCGTCGTCGGATTCTTGTGCTCGACTGGTGATGTACAAGGAGAGAATAAGATATTTGAGATTAATGTATGAGATATGTAACAATTTTGAAATGTTTTTATACATTGAAATAAAACAATTAGAATTTGGTTTAATTTTTACATTAAATACTGCAAATAATAGTTTTATTTCAATGTGTAACATGCGCGTAAATCTAAGAAACCATTATAAGAATAAGATATTTTGAAATCAGTGAAAAATAAAAAAAAAACATGAATTATATTTTATGTAAATAATATAAAGAACCAAAAGATGTAATTCCCTGATTGTTCAAACTATTAAGAAGTTGGGTTTAAGCTACGATTTTAGACTAAGCTAG
Organism: Hyles lineata; assembly: GCA_030180105.1. Classification (NCBI taxonomy): domain Eukaryota; kingdom Metazoa; phylum Arthropoda; class Insecta; order Lepidoptera; family Sphingidae; genus Hyles; species Hyles lineata. The sequence goes on along the minus strand of JARJEE010000027.1, from coordinate 4,415,466 downwards.
AAACATACATTTTAACCTAGTCTAAAGTTTGTTAGGCAAATAACACTGTTTCCAGAGTACGAGTATTTGTTTTTATACTGCATAGATTTAATCTGATTGTATTTTGTTTTATCTTAATCTAAAATTGTCATGATATGACTTATTATATTGATTGTTTTTTTATTCCACCTAAACATGATATACAGCCTTACTCATAAATTAAAGTTCTAAATTCTACCTGTCAATCACTAAATCAAGTGTTCATTTTACTTTACTGGTTTGAAACTAGAGAATCGTGCCCATTCTTCTCTAGTGAAAACCACTTACCGAATCAAGCGATAGAACAGAAAATGACTACATCTATACATATAAATAAAATTGCAGTGTCTGTTTGTAAAGTGAAAATTAAAAAAAAATGACCAACTACATATCGTTATATACACGATACCTATAACGAAAATGACCTTAGATTTTTTTTGTCTGTCTGTCTATCTGTTTGTTCTGGCTAATCTTTGAAATGGCTGGACCGATTTTGAAGGGACTTTTATTGTCAGGTAGCTTATATAATAAGGAGTAACTTTAAACTTAGGCTACATTTATTTTAGAAAAATAAAGTTTTGTTAAAATCCACACAGAGGATGTCGCGGGTACAGCTAGTAATAAATAAAATATCAAACAAACATATTAAATAAAAAAAAGGAAATAAAATATCAATACCTTTATGAAATCAATAAATTATTTTCATTTTCAAACCTTTTTTATCCCTGATACTAAATAGGAAAATTAATACTAACATGGCTTTAGCCTTGGCCAGCTCCAACGCTGTGACCCAGCTCTGTCGATCCACCTCATCATGGGCGCGGATGTGGAATGTCTGAGTGCCTCCGTTACTGATCACAAACGTGCAGCTGTCTGCCGTGTGGATCAGCGCTCCGAGCAGCGATATTGTACCGCGACACGTGTGCGCCACCTCTGCTTGATTTCTAAAAACAAACAATTATCATTACTACCATCATTAGTCTACACTTTATAGAAATAGAATCTTATTGGGTTTTAAAAAGAAAATTGGGAAGCCTAAAATTCTGGAGGTAATCAATTTCAAAATCAGCACTATATTAAGCAACATGTAAGTATAGCTAAATGAATGATTTTGATAAATAGATTTTCGATTATGTTTGGTAAACTTTTAAAGTATTTGATATTTATTTTATGTCTATGTGCTAGGATAGTATCGTCCATATGAAATATTTTTTGTACATTGATAACCTATTTCTATTTTTGTGTCATCTGCCTACACCAACAAGATCCGTCACATGTAATATTTTATTATAGTAAGTAACAAATATTTATCTTATTGTTATAATGTCCATTTTTTCTGACAGAAACAAAAAATGTTCCCATTCCTTAATGTATCTAAATTTATAGTTCTATTAGAAATTGTTCACTTATAAGCATAGATAAGTTACATTTTTCATTAATTGTTATACATTTACTGGTGTGATCACCACCGCAGTGTCTATTTCTCCCGTCAAACAGCAGTGTAAACGCACTGTTGTGTTTCGAGTTGAAGGGCATTGTAGCCAGAGTAACTACTGGACATATTGAGACTTAACATCTTATGAACGAACTTCTTTCGAACGGCATGCTCGTCTCGCCATTCATAGCAATAAAAAAAACAAATATTCATCAAATTAAACTTAATAATTCACATACATTTTTTATAATTGTCTAATATTATTAACTTTAAGAAAACATGTTACATACATGTATATTAAACATTATAAGACCACAAGTTTCCAACAATATTTATGAGAATATTTAATTGGATTACCCCTGAAATCAATTCTAGTAAAACATAATTAAATTATTTAACAGTTTTATATAATTTGGGCAGAGGCCATATATAGAGTTTAATGTGCAATTTCTAAACAATTACATACATTGGACTTTGACCAATACAATCAACAATTGGTATGGTCGAGCAATATTGTAATAATTGATGACTACACTGGAACAATGCATCCTATGCTCATGAATTATTGATTTTTCAAATCTTGTGTACTGTTGAAAAGGTTATTTAACTGGCACAAAGGTCAAACATGCCATTTAAGCATTAATAACACTTGCATATTATACTAATGTCATTTAGCAGCTTCATGCAGTGGAATTGCTAGGAATTATGATGATGAATAACCTAAATAACACTTGTATAATGTAAGGAATTCATATCATGTAAGTTTTTAAATCAAGCAAGATAATTATGTTATCAGTTACTGTCCTAAAAAAAGAGATGACATTAATAGGTGGTTCATTATACACTTACAAATCAGAACATTTAATGGAATTATTAAAAAATTTGAGTTTCTGCAACATTTTGCATCAACACCATAAAAGTGGGGCAACAAAATAATTGTACTTATGACAAATCACAGAATGAACAGTGATATCACTGATTTTTATGTCTTCACAAATTAGAAGTTCAATTTAACTGTAAATAAGTGAAATTAGTTTTAAGAAGAAAGTGTAAGTTGTATTGTTGTAAAATGTTTGTATTCATTGACATTTTAGATAACAGAATAAAAGTAATCAACCATCACAAACCAATTCTAATAAGAAACTAAAAATAAATAAACACTTTATAAAGTCTTAAAATAAATTCAGCTTGGAATAAAACTTTAAAGGTTTTTAGTATATTTGAATGTGAGAGCTAAAAGAGTCTGATTAACAAAGATCTAATATCCTTGTATTGCTATAAGAATGTTGCAAGACTTTGTTAATTAATGCTGTGATATATTCTTACAATACTCATAGGAAAATTTGTTGTGTAGAATGACCTTGAAAACTACAGGTAATTTGAAGGTTTTTTCACACTTAAACATAATATTCAGATGGTCATTTGAAAGTGTACTTTTTTATTGAAAAAATAATTTTCTATTTTTTGATATTATGTTGTGACCATACTAACTTGTCCTTGGCGTCAGCTGTCGTTGTCAAACACATAAAAATGTTATAGAAAACGAAAAGGACAGCCACATATTAGTATGCACAACTTTGACCAATAAAACATTCACCATTAAATAATAATTAATGAACTATGCTTAAATAACAATTTGTAAATAATACATAGAAATAATCGATGCTTTACGTCTTTCTTCTGGTTAAAACATTTTCACTGCGTCATACCAGATCGTAACCCATGGAATTTTGTCCTTGCACATAACAAAATGTAGGAAGTATGTAGATGTTTTTTTAATCACCATACGTGGTATATTTTTACAACATACAATTTTAAATTACCTACCTGTAATACGATAATAAGCCGTTCGACAACACGAACCATCTTTTCTGATAACCCTTTAAATAATTCGTCCATTTAAACAGCCAGCCCTTCTTCTCGGGATCTCCAGGTATTGGTTGACCTTTAGGCACGATTACATCAGACATTTTTCCGCGTAAATTCTATATTTTTATTAGAAAAACATAATATAAATTTACTTTAGCCACGTCCGTCGCCCTTCCACCATACCAAAATCAATCAACAGATAATAAAAAAAGTTGACTTTGACATTTCATACAGGTTCCAATTTACGCAAAAAATAATTCGGTATAATGACAGTGGATTCACGAGCATGTCTAGCATGTCACGAGTCTGTCCCTTTTTTATTGTACTCCTTAAATGCTATTCTCGGCCGTAAGGCCTCTTCCCCAGTATTTAAATTCTATTTGATATGTATAACAACAAACATCATAAGTAAATAGTAGATATCGCCTCGGAAACCAACAGCTTTTTGAAGTGTCATTTTAGAATAGAAATATAAATAACTAGAAAATACAACTACTTTCTCTATGATCTAAATAAATTACAAGGCTGTACGGGCTGGAACCCTTTGCCTTCCCATTTTAAGGGAGAATGAAGGAAAAAAATATCTATGGTTTGTGCTAGTCATTGTCAATCGAAAATTCAAAACACTTTTGCTATGGTTGTATTCATTCACAACAGGAGCAGTGTTCTTGTTAGGAAGGTCGCTAAATATTTTGTCCAAGGTGAAATATTTAGTTTTTGTAACTCTTCTTTAGCTCTATTGTTTCCAACGTTTACTGCTTATAAATACATTACATTTATTATTTTCATACTTAGCAACTTTTGCGTGGGTGGTGTCGTATGAGTTTTAATTTTTACCTCATTATTTCGAATTTATAAAAATATAGTGTTTGCGGCTCATACAGGTACAGCAAGCAGAACCAGAATTATGGGCAGTTCATATTCGAGGTCGTATTCCCCTAACAGTGGACAAAATGAAAATACTAGTGAAAGACGTAAGTATTAATAAGTATGTTTTTTTTTTTAAAATAACTTTCATTAACTTCAGATAAACAACATTGACGGTAAGATGAATACGGTTTTGACTTTAAAATTTTACGTGTTATTAGTTTATAAATAATTTAAAATTAATAGAAAATCTGTAAATACGTCATTTTCATTACATTGGTAATGCAGTCCCCTAAAGCCCCAAAATTTAATATTCTACCGTCCATAAAGCCCAAAAAATTTATATTCGACCAGTCGGATGTAGAATATAAAATAAAGTGTAATCTTAATATTGTACAATTCAAACTACAAGTTGCTAAAAAATAGAATGGAACAATGAATGTTTCACAAATAATAAATACTTATAAGAATGGTACGAGTGGCTGATTATGACATGGTTATTCTATATTTTTTAATTGATGTCATAACTTACAAAACGCTATATATAACAAGAATTACTGATGTTTTCTTTATATGAGGATAAAAATAAGATAAATAATTTCTAATTTAAAAAATATCAATGTATTTATATCTACATTATATTCCTTGTTTTTGGTATCATTTAATTACTTCATTAGATTAACACACATATACTCTTTTGCCATATCAAGAAGGATGTCAAGAAAACAAGGCGAATATATTGATTTCATAAGTAAGAAAATATTTAAAATAATTAAAAGCAAATGTAACCCTGTATCAGCCCATATACGTCCCACTGCAGGGCACGGGGCACCTACTCTACAATCGAGAGTGGTTAGGCCAAATAGTCCCAATAATGTAACCCAATTACTGAAAAATAAAATAGATTATAAAGTTAGAAGCAAGGTTGGTGCTGATTATCAATGAAAATATCTTTAAAATATATTAGATATTCCTATTCATATTATTTGACTTTATTTTGTTTTATAGAGGTCTTCTAGCAATTACATATTAATAACTTTATAATTTGAACCAAATGTTGTAGTCATGTTTTGTCAATTTTAAAAGCAAACATTGTAATTTAATAGACAAATAAAAACAGACACAATATATGTATAGCAAGGACAAAAGTACACAGCAAATGGTATATAAATAAAATTATAACAATGTTAATGTTGAACTATCGATTTTATTAATCACCATGTTGTAATTAATCAATCAAACCTGTTTTTTTTTGCTACTGTCTATGAGTGGTTGTATCGCTTACCATCAGGCGATTGGAATGCTTGTCTCGCCATTCATAACTATAAAAATAAACCTTACTCAATATTAACATGATGGCAATAAATGGCTTACTTTTCTTATTTTGTAGCTTATTCTGATTATCCTTAATTGATGTTTTTAAATATGGCATTACAAATATTTATACTTAAGTTACCAAAAAGTAATAAAAAGCGTATAATGTAAGTACTTAAATACTTAAAAAAATTAAGTATCTTTGTGTTAGTAGTAAATACATAGTTATTAATAAAATCATAATTTAAACCTTTGCATACTATTGCGTCTTAAAAAACGAAACAAACCAAAATATCCTTTACAGTACATGACAAATTACAGTATACTTATTTTTTCAATAATGTGCCTAAAGATGCACATAGGTGTAAATTGGTCTATATTGCATATCAATAACTTGCGTGTTTTTGTAGTAGCGTCTTTTTATATTTACACTTTATTCGTGCTAATTAATGTTGACTTAACATCGTCGGAGTCTAAAAGGTGGCTAAAAAATAAGACTAAAAAATATAAATTATTTTAATACGAATTTCGAGTCGTCAAAGTCACATAAAATAATATAATATTATTCCTTTCTTTCATTTCCATTCCTGTCTAAACTTCGGCAATGTTATTAAAATATTTCTCATTTTCTCCCGATTCCGGCGCGTAGTGGATCGCCTCGTTAATATGCTATAATGTACGTCGGAGGCTTCACTCGACCTAGTTTCTCGCGGAGTATTATTCTGAAGTACGAGACAGATATTTATCACGTGATGCTCTTATACGGTCTTATCTTCAAACCTAACCATGATAGATTTCTTCGTATTATTATAGGTGAAGTCCTCGTTTTTTTCATTATATTATGTAGAAATCAGGCCCGGTTAAGTCAGGTGTAATTGTTTAATCAGTTTTCACATTTATTTACTTCAAGTTATAAATAAATATGATCAGAAAATATTTCCCAATATTTTTTATGGAGTCCTAAGAGAAAGAATGAAGGCAATAAGTCCAAAAATATAATTTTAAAATCTGATCGGGAGTTCCAGACAGCTTTATTATTTATTCAGTTTCATTAATCAGAATAGATTATCACGGAATACCTATTGTAAGAATATTTCTTGTATTCAAATAATATACAACATTTTAATTATTTTGTAAAATTTCCTTCAAGGTATCAGACAAGTTCCACTAAGACTTAGCAAAGTTCTTAGAAAATTATTATGCATTTGTGATATTGGCATATGGCGTGACCAGCGATAGTTTTGCTACATCACACATGTTACATCGTTTAAGATAGTGAAAGCATAATGCATTATACCTACTATTTTCTTCTTTAAGCAAATAAGTCAAATAGGAATCGTAACATATTTAAAATGAGTCAACCCTTGTAAAGTATTTCACTGAAACGAGACGATAAAAACATTACCTTTTTGTGAGCTAAATTAACGAAGGTCGAGATCTGTCTATTGCATGCATTTTTTTTATTTTCTTTTTTTACTGCAACAGGTGGCACGATATCGCGCATGGAATCCAGCAGCAATTACGTCGAGTCCGTAGTGTGTAAAGAAAACGACCTCAAGGAGAACGAAATGAAAGTGTTTGACATTGGCGAAGACGGCAAAGTGTTGTTGGTGAAACAAAAAGGCGAATTTAGCGCCGTGGGTACGAAATGCACGCATTACGGAGCTCCCCTGGTGAACGGCGCCCTTGGCGACGGCAGGGTGCGGTGTCCGTGGCATGGAGCTTGCTTCAACCTTAAATCTGGAGATATTGAAGACTTCCCGGGATTCGACTCGCTGCCTTGCTATCAAGTTACTGTTACAGAGAAGGGAGATGTGAAGGTAGTAATTTTATTTAATCTTTTATTGTTCAAAGTAAAAAAAAGAATAACAATTTATGGAGACAAAACAACAAATGAAGTATGTGCTGCTGCTGTATAAATATTTTTCAGGTTCGCGTGTGATAATTTTTATGCATTTTGCAAAAACATTTGGCCTATAATCTTGCGATCGTCTTTTTACGAATCCATACCGGGAATAACCCATCATTACTTTTACTAGGTGATTTGAGATAAAAAAATAAACTCATTCAGAATCCATTTCCCAACAATAAAAATCCACTCTGCCAGGGGTCCTCAAGTAATAATAATAAATAATAACACCTAACAGTCACATACATATTCCTGGCTCCACACTAAGATCGAGTTTTGTGTCTTGGATGTCCGAAAATACGAGAGACTTCGGTCTCACAAACACTCAGAAATAAATATTTGTGAGCCACACAAAAATTTCTCTGGATGCGGGGCTTGAACCCGCGGCTTCTCGTTTCACGGGCGTCGTCTAACCGACTGCCTGATAGAGGTTGTCAAATGTTCACACCAGGGCGCGGCGCCCAAAATAAAGGCGCGCGCCGAAAAGCAATGAAATAAATAAATAGCACCCAACAGTCACACACATGTTATCTCTTTCTACATTTTAATTTTTGTGCCCATTTACCTTATTAATAACATCATACCTATCTATTTCCACCAGCTTAGGTAGGCTACGGGGCCGATACTAGAATGTAAACACAAAAAGATTGGGAACCCCTACCTTATTCTATTGGGCATGAATCCATGGTTTAGCATCATTCCGTCACTGTACCGAAATATATTTCACACATTTCGATTTTCAATGCATACTCTTTTATAACCTGTTTGGGTTTGTTCGATTCCTTATCTTAAGTAGTACCAACAAATAAAAGTCTTGATTTTATCGACGAAGCCCTTACATAGGTAGTTTCTTAAAGCTTCGCTTTTTATATTAAATTGAAGTACTCAACAGTAGCTTTCAAATATCTAGTGGTATACATGTCAGATTAAAAGCTAAAAAAACTAGCCCTAATATTGATCTCTCCAGTCAAGTTTTGAATGTATATTAATATTATGTAAATGGTATGCACCTCACGCTTGGAAAGGCCAAACAAACTCGAGATCCACTAACAAATTTTACATCTGACCTGCATACACTGCAGGTGAAACGATTCGCGGATCTCGTAATGTGTGTTACTGCTTAAAGCCAGAGCTTTCTTTATCGAGACATTCAATTGAGCCTTTCTACGTAGGTAATATAGTCAATCGTTGTGGTTGTAACTTTTAAACCCGCCGTCGATCTGTTGCTACATCGAGAAAAATATCGAAATAGAGCCAACTTTAGCGTTGTAAGATTTTCGTGTAATCTATTTTGGTTATTGTTTAGCAAATTTGTTTTCTGAATTGCAATTTTCTTTTTTATGTACAGTTTCTTCTTTCAGTATAAAAATAAACCCGTCATAGTTTCTGCTCTTTTGTTGTACAGGCACCTAGTAAATTTCTCCGTAAAGTTTATCTAATCTTATAGTTTAATTAATATAAAGTTCAATAACCGGTGTCTTTAATTAACAAGAAGTGAAACCAATTTCCAGTCTAGGCATGTATTTCTCACGGTCTGTGTCATGTTTGACTATGCAGTTTCTTTTTCATAATTTGTCTGCGTAATATTGTCATTAGCACGTGACTTGAATAACTCTTGTTTGCATAATACAAAGTAACCAGTCTTACTACACTTCTTTGTATATTTTTATTTCGATGACTAAATTTGTCATGACAAGGTGATGACTAAATTATATGTAGCTATTTAAAATAAATCCATTTTTGCCAAGTTTCTGACGTCAAACTGCGTATTATACCGCCATTGTACAAAAATAAAACTTGTATGAAGTTAACTGTTCGATGCGTACGAGAATGCATTGCGCCGATGGCATGCAAGTTATGTCACGATATCTCCCTTCACCTTTACAACAGAACCTTTAACTTTCGAAAAAGTATTGTTGCATGCAACGTGCGTTCCGCATCCGAATTGCATTATAAAAAAATGTTAGGTTAAGGATTTAAGGAAAATCCAGCTAAAATTCATTATCCTTGTTTGGCACTACGATTGTTGGTGTGGACAATACTGCCCAGATAGAATATCAATAAGCAAGAACTTGTATATCTCACCATTGGACACAATTACTTGGTCCTTTATTGCTCCTTCACGCTACTATAGATGAACCAGGATAAAATAAAGGAACTATGAGTTGGAAATGACAGACAAATAAGTTTGAGAACCGCTTGGTTCGGGACAAGATAAAAATGATAGGTACTCGGTAAAGTATAAAATATGAAGTCTCAAAAGAGAAAAAAGGGAATTGGACAAGACATTAGTGTTGTAATGCTGACAGCCATCGTGGCGCAGTTGATTGAAGGCCGGTTGTGAAACGAGAGGCCTCGGGTTCGATCCCCGCACCGAAACAAATATTTGTGTGATCCAAAGGTATTTCTTTCGGGTCTGTGTGTAGACCGAAAGTCTCTCGTAGTTCCTGATACCCAGGACACAAGACTTGATCTTAGTATGGGATCAGGACTATGTATGTGACTGTTGGGTGTATTTATTTTTATTATAGTATACTCTTAGAATATGCAATGTATGAATTTTGCTTTGAGATAAACTAAATATGTTAGAAGTGCACCCGTAAAAACGAGCATGTGACTAATGTGGAAGTGAGTAATGCGCTTACCTCATTTTATTTTACTTGACGAGGTAAGGCACGCCGTCAACGCCGTTTTATCAAGCCATGTCTAATTATTTCCTGTGAATTTTAAAATACATTCGTTTTCTGTTTTTACACATTTGTATTACATTATGAATATTTTAAACCCGTATCCAGGGCTAGGAGACATGTTAAATGCTCATATTTATATGCGATTACGAAATATGAACGCTTCGCAGAAATAATCATCTTAAACCGTTGTTACGAGACTTTCTTTTCGTACTTTTAAATATTCTGTTTAAATGATTCCTCTAAATGCCCTTATTTATTTCTATTGTCATTTTAAAAGAACGATGTTATTATTTCAAGACGTATTATGCCAACTTACCGCAAATGGAAATGAAATATTTGATATGAAACCATAATCTAGTTCTATCTGTACAAAAGCAATAGTGTCGAACCTTGAAATATTTTCTTATCATAGTCGTTAATTAAATATACTAAAGTGTTACAAAATTAGCAACTTTACAAAACAAGAACATTAGAATCAAGCAACCAGTAAATGAACATGCAATATTTATACCACGGAGCGTAAACGATATAACCACGAATTGCAAGTGTTATAAATAACAACCGTAAAAATAATGTACACCTACACCTCCGTAGTACGTATTTATAATTTCCGTATCCGTAGTAACTAATCTGCTTAAATAAGTGGCCTCTAATACTAAAGGTTGCATTACTGATCTACATTGCCGCCTACTCATGCAGTATCTTAAAAGCAGTTGACCTTCGTTTACCTTGACCAACTAGACTTATAAGTACTTGGGTTAGGGTTGCCATATTAATATATCACCCGCGTAAATACCCGACTTAATACCATCTGCACCTACAATTGCTGATAATTTGTATAGTACTTTTGACTCTAGGCGAATTGCTGAAGGTAATTCGATATTATCAAAAATCCAGCTGAGTACATTTAAGTCAGACAGGTTAAACAAGTTTATTTCATTAATATTCAAGTGTCATGAAAATACCTTATAATCAGGCGAAAACAGGCCAGGCGGCACCCCTGACCTACAGAGTACAGAAAAGCGACCCAGGCAACACGTTTCAGACGGTGCGCCTTACTGATGACTCAATATTGACCCTCTCGATCGGACGTCAGCCGACAAATTTGCGTTGTGCTTATCGTCGGTTAGGTTGCAAAATTCTATGATTATGAACAGATTTGGTCTGTGGTAGTGTCATATACCTAGAATTAGTTATACTTACAGAAATATATGAAATAGTTTGCAATTTCAGTAACGTGGTGATTTATCTTTTTCGCTTCAATTTCTTAAGTAATACCCATCCACGATCTCTTGGGTCATCACATATTTTGATTTTATAAATTACTATGAACCGCACTTCATTTCTAGATAAATATTTCCATGCAGCTCGCTCATGGAATGAACTGCCTCTGTCAATAAAACATACAAAATCACTGACTATTTTTAGTGATAATAAGAATTATAAGGTGTCACGAGCCTTACACGATCTTACGACGTCTACGAACATTGTATGATTGTGGTCATACCCGATTATTATGAGACATATATGGCTTGGTGCTAATTCCCACCTACCATCTGTTTACTTCTGTCGTTTGGAATCTTGTATTTTAATTTGACTAGGCTATAAAACAAAATATTTTAATCCATTTAAACATTCATTTGATAGCCTCCGAAGCGCAGTTGGTTTGAAGCTAACTGTTAACCGAGAGACTGTGGGTTCGGTCGCCGCACCGAGACATATATTTACCTGATGGCTGGGAGTTTGTGAGACTGAAAAGTCTTTCATAGTTTCATAAGAAACTATGTCATGTCATCATCAGGGATTATGTATATGAATGACTGTTAGATGTATTTAATTATTTTAATCATGAGAGAACAGAGAGATGTTACTAAGCAGTTAACGCAGACTAAAATTTTTAAAATTTTGGTTTATAATTTTTTATTTTCATGTATAGATTTATACTCTCAGCATTCAGCTGGTGTTGTTATGACGGTTACGGGCCAAGGCCAAGTAACCGTCATCTATTGATGACTTACATCAGGTTCAGGCAGTTGGTCATCACTTTGCAAGAACTTCCTTACTGTACGACAAGTGTTCAATATTGCTGTTTTTTGCATGGGAATATATATATTGGGGGGAAGGTCTAAAAGTATTATACTATGATGTAAATATTAAGGAATAACACCTGTTGTGGATAGTATAATGGGCACTATAAAAACTTTCTCCATTCTCCAAATTCTGGCTATTTCGTCTTTAAGATCTGTATATTTTGTAACTTTTTATGTTATCGTTTTTGTAAGGTTATGTGTATTAGGGATGGCAATGTCAACGATGTATGCTATTTGATATATGCTTATTGGTTTTATCTTGTATGATTATATCTGGTCTATTATAGTGGATAGTTCTATTTATGAGTATTGCGCGATCGTAGTACATGTTATAGTTATTGTTTTCTAGCACAGGATTTGTATAAATACATACTTATAATAAGGAACAGGTTTGGCCGCTTCTGCTAACAGTTTATATTTTATAGCTAATTTTTGGTGGATAATGTTTACTATTTGGTTATGTCTGTGTGTGTAATCTATTTGGGTTAGTATGGGGCAAGCTCCTGTGATATGTTGGATAGTTTCTGGCAGTCGATGACACTTACGACATTTGTCGTCTGCAGCTGCTGGGTCTTTAATAATGTGTTTCCTATAATTACGAGTGTTAATTATTTGATCCTGAATAGCCAAAATGAAACCTTCCGTCTCAGGAATTACCGATTACAAGAAATTTATTTATTTATTAGAAGCCTCTGCATCGATATGGGATTATTATTATTATTTTATTGTTAAGCTCTATTTATTTTATTCTTCCAGGTACGAGCGAAAATCAGTGACCTGAAGTCAAACAAACGTATCAAGGATATGGGACTAGTTTCTCCCTGCGATGGTTCCGTCGTAGTGATTGTCGGAGGCGGTCCCTCGGGCGCCACATGTGCGGAAACTCTACGCAGCGAGGGTTTCCAAGGTCGCATTATCATCGTCGCCAAAGAACCACACCTACCGTACGATAGAATTAAAGTATCCAAAATTGGTATGGTAACAGAAATCGAAAAACTACAAGCCAGATCTCAAGATTATTATAACGACGCCAATATCGAAATTCTGAAGGGCGTAGAAGCCACCAAGCTGGAGACTAAGGACAAATTAGTTCATCTTAGTAACGGAAATAAACTTCGCTACACCGCGTTGTACCTCGCAACCGGCTCAAAGCCGCGCGTGCCAGATGTACCCGGCATAGACCTCAAAAATATCTTCACTGTAAGAAACTTTGAAGATGCTATTAACATTCTTACCACTTTGGGCCCGGACAAAGACAAAGACGTAGTTGTTCTTGGGCAGAGTTTCATCGGTCTCGAAATAGCCGCTTCGTGTAATGAAAAAGCAAAGTCTATGACAGTAGTCGGCAGAGATACCACACCACTCGGCCATATATTTGGCCATGAAATTGGTGGCAGCCTAAAAACGTTGTTTGAAGATAAGGGTGTTAAGTTCCATTTTGAAACCACGATAACGAAATGTAACGGTGAGAACGGTGTGATAAAATCGGTGGAGCTCACTAACGGAACCGTCCTGCCCGCAGATATTCTCATTTTGGGTGTGGGCACCACATTTTACACCGAATTTTTGAACGATAGCGGTATCGCTCTGGAGGCTAATGGTGCGGTCACCGTGGACGATAAGTTGGAAACTAATGTGAAGCATGTTTTCGCCGGAGGTGATATCGCTCACGCACCGGTGGCTGCGTTTGGGAACAAACATATGAGCATAGGTCACGTAGGCTTGTCGCAGTACCATGGGAGAGTTGCAGCTCTCAACATATTAAAGAAGGAGACACCCTTGAAGACCGTCCCTTACTTCTGGACGATGCTGTTCGGCAAGTCTATCCGCTATGCCGGGTGCGGGAGACCAGTCAGCTCCATGATTGATGGCAATGTAGATGAGTTAAAGTTTGTAATTTTCTTTTTTGATGAATCTGATAAGGTTATATCTGTGGCGTCTTGCATGCGCGACCCGGTCGTGTCCCAATTCGCAGAGTTCCTGTACCAAGGCAAATCACTCTACAAGAAAGACTTGAAGGACGATCCTTTTGCCTGGACAAAGAATATTAATTAAGTTTCCTTGTAATAACGAACCTAATTTATACCTTTATACGATCTAGGATTATAATTTAATTTTAAAATTATTTATTTTCCACATCACAATCGCGATATCGGCCCTTAAAATTATAATAATACCAGTATTATTTATATTCCTAATACTTTTCGCAGACATTGAGTATACTCGAATATACAAGTCTCAAATATAAGGATGTACTTAAACAGATACATACTCTCAAAGATATTATAGTTTACTAGCTGTCGGGCCCGGCTTCGCCCGGGTGCAGATAGTTTTTGAGTCCAATCCACATCAAGAACATATTATTTCGCGTGTCTACTAACTATATTTCCCGCGTGCCGTCGACTATATTTCCCTTCCGTAGGAGAGGACATCCCGTGCCAACAATTTGAATTTGAAAGAGTAGAAAATATGTATATTTGGTTTCCTGACTCATCCCACGGGAACACTACATTTTTCGGGATAAAAAGTAGCCTATGTGTTAATCCAGGGTGTCAGCTATCACTATACCAAATTTCATCAAAATCTGATGAGCCGTTTTTTCATGAAAGAGTAACAAACATCCATACATCCATACTTACAAACTTTCACCTTTATAATATTAGTAAGGATTACTATACATTTATTTATGAATATTTAATTGCGTGTTATAAGTATACATAAATAAGTAATGATATTGTGATTTATGCCTCGGCCTTAAAGATATTATTGAATACGATTACAGTATTCTAATTGTGATAAAATGTGTAATATTTATCTTTCTCATTCACGGTCTTCGGAATAAGTGTTGCACTAATAGTCTTTTCGAAAATTCCTATTTATATATAATATTGGCGTCTATGTCATGTTATTGGGCACACGTCGTTACTCATCAGGGTAAACACATCATTTACCTGCTATTTATTTTAATAAGTATACTGTAGACTACCCAAAGCAAATTTTCATTCTTTTTGTCTTAATCAATATTTCCAATCAGGCCAAGCCAATATTGTTTCTTATATATTACATTACATATATATATATACTACATACAAGTATATGCGTTACGAAAAGTAAATGTAATAAGGCTTAGAAAAATATTTATTGTGATAGTATTTAGGTACACGTTGTTAATATCGCTGCAAGTGTAGGTGTGCCTATATAATGATAAAATATATTGTTATATGTTAATGCCTATGTATTGCTTTTTGCGTACTACTTAATAATTATTATAAATTATCACAAATAATTTGTCGAAATATTATTTTTTACATTCTGTGGTGCTTTTTCTGTGATGGGTAGAACACAAATGTATGTGCCAGCTAACATTTTTCGAATAACAAATGCTTAGCATTTATTTCGTTGATAGCATTTAATTTAATTAAACAAGGATACTGTGAAGTAAAATATGATATTTAAATAAACATATTATATTGTATTTATTCCTATTTTAAGTATTGTGCAAACTAGATTATAGGTAAGAAGTACAGTTTGTTTACATTATCTTTGTAGCTGTTACATTATTATTACTGTTTTTATTCCAAATAAATTCAAGTCAAAAAATATTGTTCGCATGAGTTTTTTTAATACTTACATCACAATGAGAGCATCTGTTTTTATTACATACTTTTGTTATTATGTTAAATTTAACTCAAACTGTAATTGAATACACTATTGTGATAAATTGTTTAATAAATTATACAACATTGTGATGTATGTGTAATTATTAAATTAATAAATGTGAAGTATTTGAGTTTTTTGGGCTTTTTGTTTACCATTTACCTTAATATGACTCTGCTACTAGATATTTTTAATAAATCTGTATCAGCCCATATACGTCCCACTGCAGGGCACGGGCCTACTCTATAATCGACAGTACGATTGAGAGTGGTTAGGCCATATAATTTAATAAATGCTTGGTAAATTTTAAAAGTCCCATGAACCATATAGTTTTTTTATGTTTTATTTTTATGTTATGCCTAAGAAAACTACAGGGCATTATATTTTATGGTTTAAATCAACAAAATAATCATACAATACCATAATGTTTCAGGTAGTATTTTGTTTCTAGAACACTAATTTAACTACTACTATCAGATACACACCTGAAGACTTTTCTACAAGATGTTCAATGATATTTCTATGGTGACTTTCAAAACTTATAACTATTAACTAAACCTGATGAACCAAGGTTTATTTTTTTCCAAGAGATTATTCTTGCACTGAAGTAAAACAAGAAGCCTGGAAAAGACAACCTACAACCTGGACACTACAGAATGTTGTTGCTTGGGTCCCAAAAATTTCGCATGTGTATAAAATTCTGTAAACAACCCATGTTGTTCACCTCCACTGGACAGTTCATTGTTTTGCTACCAGTCAAGTTTAAAAGTAGAAAAACATACATACAAGACAAATTAGGAATCCTTGTGCCATTAGGTTGACTCTGAAAACCAGTGCTGTGTTATCATTCCAATGACAACTAAGCAAGTATGCTGCAATGACATCCCTTTAGTACATTTCCGAATTATTATACATATTGAATTATTTTTTAATCTATCTTTGTTGTCTCCTTTTATATGTTATTTCTTTTTCTCAGTTTTGTACTTGTGCTATAATTGTGTCAGTAACAATTATTTTCTCTCTTTCTTCTTTAGAATGTCACTATTAAAAAAACTAGATTAAGTTTAAAACATAGTTTACTTACTAAACAACTAGATTACAACATATAAAATATTTCTGGGCTCTACAACTATTGACTATATAATTCTATTCCCATTTTTCACCAACACGTAAATGCTGTAATCTTTCATACAAAGTAACATCGTTTTTGAAAATCCTCCTAGACCGGTCTACTAACTCTGCCATCTTTGCTTCAGTTTTACCCAATGCTTTTGCATGGCCATAACTCTCCGCCTGAAATTAATGAAAATAAATCAATATTATACATAAAGTGCAATATAACATTATTACTTTCTTATTAAATATATTCTAACATTTGCATGTGAGTCATGAATTTGAGTAGATATAATTGCTACTACATAATGATTATGCTGGTTTTTTGAACATACCTCAGAAAGATAAGGGAACCGTAAATAAAACATATTTTGTTCTTCAATCGCAAAATCTTGTTTCAAAGTACGTAAATGTTTTGGTTCAACTTGCTTCACTAGACGTTCTTTTCCTCTAAATATATGACCATTGGGCATACGATTTCGCCGAAATAATGCTAATGTTAACTTCATGGTTATATTGTAATTTCGATTTTATTTTCACCTTTTAATTAATTCAGATTTGTGTTATTAGAATACAATGTGTGCAATAAGAATTTAAGTTTTCGCAAGTATTATTGACATTAAAAAAATATTTTTAGGTTACATTTTTGTTTTTCTTTTAAAAACCAAAAGAAACTAAAGTCATACAGCCAAGTCTACTGTATGTTAATCTCTATGCAGAATTTTTGTATGTATATAAACATCGACGGCGCGGCGGACGCAGAACTATAGGCTGGAGAGTAGAGGTGTGATTAAATGCGATAATCTTATAACACGCTAAATGCTAAGTGTTAAATTTATTTAGCAGACTATGAAAGTAGCTATAATTATAATTTCGTGCGGTAGCAGAACAGCGCCATCGAGCCCGGAGGCAGTTCGAATAAACAAAATTCGACGCAGGAAAGCGATCTTGTCGCATCTTGAAACTAGCAATTTCAAACCAGATTAAAAAAATATAATAATAAAATGAATAACTTCTAAACTAGAAAATTTAGGAATAACATTTCTTTAATAATAATATTTTAAATAAAACCTTACATTTTCAAGAGGAAATTCAATGCTTTATATTTTTTTATGAATTAAATAATATATAAAACGCATGTACGCATTTTTTGAGATACGACAATATCGCTTTTCTACGTCGAGATATTTAATTACACAGGATTATTTCGACATCTTGCAAAACAAATCGTTCAATAGATTTTAATCAGTTTCAGCGCCATCTGTCGTCCGCCATAGTCGTTATTTCACTTCAATCAATATTCGACTGATAAACTCAGTTTATTAATAAAAAATAACGTTGTTAACCGTAATTTGACTAGATGGCGCTTTTAATTTATTTAATCATAAGATAATATTGTTCGGTTACACACCCTTGTATGAGGTAAAATACAAATGATTGGTAAAAATAACGGTACAGAAATAAATTAATAAAACAACAACATTACATTAAGTAATATGTATTTTATGTGCATTTCCTCAAAATATCCAACTCCAATTTCAATATACATTATTTTTTAGAATTTTAATGAATACAATTAGTACATCAAAAGCCCAATTTAATCTTAGTTAGTATATTAAAATGTCTAGATAAAGTTATCGAAGTTCAAAAACGAAGATTAATTATTCATTTTTTTTTATTTCTTTTTTATTTTTTATTAAGAAATAATAAATACGCCCATTAGTCACATACATAGTCTTGACCCCACACTAAGATCGAGTCTTTGTCGTGGGTATCAGGAACTACGAGAGACTTTTCGGACTCATAAACACCCAGACTCGAAACAAATACCTGTGGTTCACAAAAACATTTGTTTCGGTGCGGCGATTGAACCCGCGGTCTCACATTTCACAGCCGGCGTCAACCAACTGCGCCACGGAGGCTGTCGGTTAATATCGCAAATACTATAATAACCGACAGACTAAAGGTACTAAAAGTAGAGTATGAAAACAGAGGCCGCAGGTTCAAACCCCGGATCGAAACTGAAAAAAGTTTTTGTATTGTAAAAGAATAAAAATTAAATATTTTAAATATTAATTTATATAAATAAATACTTTAATTAATCATCTACAATTAATGTAATAATAGGCATGCATACGAAAACTCTCAGATTTATTAAATGAAAAGTACTTCTACAAGCGTAACACATGGCAGTTTTATTATTAACATCACTTGAATGTTCAAAATAGTTCCAAATAATATCATCAGAATTTCTGGACATATTCAATCAGTTTTGTTTTTATAGTTTATATAGACGCAAACTTTCACCTCGCAATATATTAAAAATCACGACGCGACGCACACACCCGTCGACAGTATGGAGTGCAACTGATTCAAATTATAGCAATTAGTACAAATTTAACAACGCTATTGATATTAAATTATAATTACCAATTGCATAATTCCTATTTCACGATAATTCTCATTATTAGCGAATCTTGTTTCAAAGCTATAATACTATAATAATTTTAACCAATCATTTGCATTAAATTATATTATGAACTAAAACGGACCAATCATAACTCATAATAGCGTATAGTCTACAATTTATTTCCTTAAAAGCGACATCTATTGGTAATTTTACTGTACTATTTAAAATTTCAGTTGACACGTTGAGTTGACGAGTTGACAGATATATTCAACAATAGATGGTGCTGTAGCTTTAATTACCCGATAAAATATTTCTACCTAATTTCAAGTAATTGAAATTATAATTATATAGTCGCTTTATTTTCTTAATATTATAATGACTACGACTAATTTAAAAAATAACGTGAAATTAATTGCTATTTATTATATTAATCATCTCTACTGGAGAGCAATCTGCCATCCTCAGTCCCGCCCCATCCTCTACACTAATTTACCTATAGGTTTAAATATTATTAAAAATATGGAACTAATCTCTATCATAATAATTAAACATAAATGCATATTGTCAGTCTCTAAAGTCTGAATCAAACTTATATTATGTCCATGATCAAACTCTATACTAAGAGCTATTACACACTGTCGACTAGTCGCCAACAACTCAGTCGTTGGGCGACCAAATTAAAGAGCGAGTAGCCTAAGCGACCGGGCGGCGCGGCGCGGCGTCTAAATGCATATCACAATTCACAGACTTAGAAGTAAAGTGCATAATATGTATTATGCCTTTTATAAGAAACTATAGAAGTCGTAGTCGCCGGCGACTAAATCGCTGGCGACAAGTCGACAGTGCGTAATAGCGGTAAATGGACTGCCAGCACTTTAACGAGGATATCAATAGAATTATTGTCTTCATTGATAAGATTTTAAATATCTTTTATTTCCATTTATTTTAATGTTCTGCGTGGACATTTCTGTTATATTTAGTGAATTAACAAAAAAACTGTAAAATTAGAAAAATATTTATTGTCATAGACACAGCATACCTATATTTTTGGTCGTCTCGTCTCTATAAATCTATGACAGAATGGCTGTCGGGCGAGCGTAGGGTAGTGTCGTATCTATCGTAAATAAATCGTGTGAAAATCAATTATTTTTAATGTAGTATAGCTAATAAACATTATAATTTTAGCTATTAAGTATGGAAACGCGGGGCTGATGATTGTATAATTTTAGGAGCAGTCCACAAGATTGGTAAGTAAATTTGTTGTGGAGTAATTATACTTTCGATGGTATTTGTGTTATGATGTTTCCCGTTAAATCATTTCATGATTTCAAATAGCGAAACTAAGAAATAATAAATATTGGAACAATTAATACGGCGAATGGCTACTTTACGATACATTTGATTGTCATTACATTTCGGCACCCTTTCACTTTATTGTGTACACTGTATTCGTGCTCTACTTACTATCAACTTGCTTTTTTTATTGTTCAAATCCCTAGACATTGGTAATTATTTTATATCATATATTTCATCCTGGGTTTTACCACTAGATTTTTCGTTTTTGGACAAGGTTCATTTACCTACCTAACATTTTGACCTATATAGAATATAGAGGTGGGGATTGTTTATTTGTAATCAAACAATTATTATGGATGGTGTCTTTGTACTAATAAATCTTTATAATAATCTTAATCTTAATAATGTTAATGCCCCAATGCTATGCTTAGTTTTTTACACTTTGAAAAGGTTCTTGTATTACTTGAATATCATTATGGTTTAGACTTTAGTTTAAGGGAAATGTGTTTTAGACCTTCTGCAGGTCAGTGCTACATAACAAGCATTAATATTAAACTAATCATATGTTTTGACCAATTATATGTAAAATATAACATATTTTGTTTACAAATTCGGTGAGACTATTTGTGACTTGTATATAATACAAATTAAGTTTTTCCTTACAATAGAAGTCATTGCGAAAGTGTTTAATTTGTTTTTAATGTCAAGAGAGTTGATTATTTTAATCCAAGTTACACAGCACTTCATTCTATATGGAGTTTGCAACATAAAGTATGTATTATTAAACACCTTTATCTTTATAATAGGGAATATGCATGCCATTTTTTTATATTTTTAATCGATTCTGTATGTCATTACATTACCAGAAAAAAATATAAGGCTTTAAAAATATCAATCAAAAAAGTACAAAAAAATAATAAAATCTGCTATCAGTTTCGAAGCATTTAAACGCCATTATGGCGCGTCCTCGCTGTGACGTCAGAGTCTACTATGTCAGCAACGTAGTATTTGGATGAAGCTTCTTTTATTAATTGCTACATAACTGTCTTTCGTCACAAAATAATCAATTTTTTTTAATAATACAACGAAAACACAAAATAACTCTTAAACAAACTTAAAACAATACACCCAACATGCTAAAACTTCATAAGATAGTGTACTCTGTCGTCACTTCCCTTTTCAAACGTTTCGAAAGAATTGCGCGGCAATTTTGAAATGTCATTTTTTAAGTATTTTTTTTACCGATTTAGAGTTGATGAATTTAAAAAAATATCTTATTGATATATTTCTATATCAATAAAGATTACAACAAAAAATATTTGACTTATTTTGGAGTCTCGTGCATATTCCCTATTGTTTATGCATTTATTGACCATACAGAGATATATTTATTAAAATGTTTGTATAGATGCAAAAACAATATTTGTTGTTTTTACATAAAATTATATTATTGTTCATATACAGTTTGCCATGTCTAAGTTCCATGTTCATGGTAAAGTGTAATTTGAATGCTTGAGTGCTAATTTTTCACACTTTCCATGTAAATCTTTTTACGATTGTGTTGTGTGAATCTATATTCATATCATACACTGAAAGAAAGTCCATGAATTGCTAAACAATAGTTTGCCAACTTTTTAACTTTCTTTTTTTATATTATATTGAGAGTTAAAGTTTAAAAAAATTGTTAAAATAGACACACTGTTATAAGAATATTTTTGTTTATTATTTATTGTTGTCTAAACTTATTTTTTTCTCATTTAATTAATATTGCTTCAATGTTGCTAATCAATTCTATTAATTTGTAGAAAATTTACATTGAGGTTACTAAGTTTGATCAGGATTTATCAAAAAATACAAAAAAATATGGGGAAGTAAATTTCAATTACTAATTGTTATGATTGATTTTGCCAAGTTTAAAAATCTACATATCAAAATGCACACAATTCAAGCACATCTCATAAGAAAATTTATTATACTCAGTGCGGGGTCATTGTCCTCTTGATATCCTTAATCAGTTGTGTTTACTATGCTGTGCTTTTGATTGGATTAAATTATGCTAACATGTATATTTACATTATTTTTTATTCAGTCTTTAAGTAAATATTTTGATAATTAACTAATATGATATGTTTTCCCTGTTTTGTTATCAAGCAAATTTTGCACTTTACCTTAAAACCATTCTTATTTTCTATTGTAAAACATAGTTGTAAAATTTTTCAAATCTATTGCCGAAATTTACACATAAATATAATAATAATATGATATATAGACATGGATATTAATTACTCCGCACAAACATAGAAAATGTCTTTAAAGTACATAGCTATATAAGCAATATTCATTCTAGAAAATAACCATTTATTTAAAAAGTAATTAATATTTCAATAAAACTTACAGGTGAGTTTGACCATTCACAATTACCAAAGCTATTTTACCTATTATAAATGAAAACAGTCTAGCTTGTAGCTTCGGTCTAATAATGCTTTCTAGTTTTTTGGGGATTAATTGTTTAACTTTCTTCGATGTAAATTGTATTCATTATATAGGTGCTTATCGATCAGATATTGATTTAAAATTATTATAAACTATTTTTCCAAACATTATTTGCCATCAATAATACAAATAGTTAAAATATTACTGGAAAGTATTGACATTATAAGATAGAGCACATTGTTCACACATAACCAAATTCCGTGCCATGTTTTATTTTACTGTGAATCACAAATGTTTGCTATCCGTCAACATAACTATTAATCAAGTTGTGTCTGCACTCACATGATAGTAGTGAAACTTTCTCACATGCTACAATGCTTGTTTTATTTTTATGATTTAGAACATTGTTTTCATGTTTTTCAAATGCAGTGTAACTATCATATTAAAATTGTTTTTTTCTTATACAATCTGGGATAGTGCATTTTTGGAATGTTACAAATAATTAGAAAAAAATTGTTTCAGTATAAGTAGTACATATACAAATTTTGAAAAACCATACCGTGAATCGCTGGTATTTTAGAGTGAAACATACTTATTATTAACACATGCTTTAAGTTTATACTAAAATAGCAGAGTGATTATTTATTTACACAAATTAATAAACAAGGAAAAACTTTTCCGATAATAAGAATTATACAACAAATTACAGATTAGTTTGATTGCCAAGTATTTTAATAAAAAACGTCATTCACATTGAGTAATAAGGAACTATATGTGAATAGAGATATTACATCAGAGAGCTAAGTTATTATTAGAAGCCAGCTCTGCACACTGCAAATGTACCATTGATGAATTGGAACATCTGAAATTTGTTCATAATCTGCCATGCTAAATTAGTATGCATTAGCAACGCACAGGTTTATCAGACTCAGTTGACAGTTGACTCAGTCTTGAGCTTTTACACTTGTATATTAAGACCTGAATCATTGATTCGTATTTATTGACAATTGTTTATGAAGATGCGGACGGATTAATTCTCATTTCCGCATAGGTCAGCGTGCCCACGCCCCTACATACTACATAATAATATTCAATAAATAAATTACGAATGTATAGTAATATCGTATGGGATAATTTAGCATAGATTCTTAGTAGGAGATATTGCGTACTTACATTGGCGGCGCGTCGTTGGGGTAGGTCGGGGTTGGGCAGACGCCCAGAACACCAGATATGTATGAAGCCAGAAGCCTACTATTTTGTTTTATTTTTTAAGGATTTGGATAGAAGATGTAGCAATTTCCCCCAGGGCGTCCTAGCGATTTTGCCATAGGGCGCTGGGAGAACTAAAATTAACATTACGTACTTGGGAGACCTTGAAAAGCTCGTAAAGTTTGTAAATATCCGCGTTAGACCAGTCAGATACTTATGGTCTATTCCCAAAATATTAGGCAGGTAGACGACCGGTCGTAATATCAATCAAAAATTATGATGCGCTGGCCCTAACTTGAAGGTTGGGTAAGGGGAGATAGAAGTTGGCAAATCAATGCGAATTATTTTATTGTCATTTCTAATGATAAACTGTCAGCTTTTATAGATAATGCTTGAATTGCCTTAGTCTTGTCTGATTCAGTTACGACTAGATGCATTTCAAGTATCATACATCCCACACTGTTGCCTTTAATTTGAGCTGTAGAATCGCTCTATATTTAGTTTACAGCCTTTCAGCTACTCGCTCACTCGAAAACGTCTAATTAATATATTAAACTGCATAATATCAATCGTATGATATCGAGAGACAAGATTAACAACTTGTATATCAGATTAGAAATGTTCTATTGATGCATATATGGCGTTACAGGGAGAAGTTTAGTTCATGTGCTACTGGTGGCAGGTCTCATATGTGAGAGGCCATCTGGGTAGGTACCACCGCAGTGTCTATTTCTCCCGTCAAACAGCAGTGTAAACGCACTGTTGTGTTTCGGGTTGAAGGGCATTGTAGCCAGAGTAACTACTGGACATATTGAGACTTAACGTCTTATGTCTCAGGATGGCGAGCGCAGTGGAATGCCAAGCATTGCTTTGTAATTCAAGGTGTTGTTTGGTTTTGCTACTCTTCATGAGCGGTCATATCGCTTACCATCAGGCGAACGGCATGCTCGTCTCGCTATTCATAGCAATAAAAAAAAAATGTGCGGTAAATAGTGGGGCGCTGGACTAGTGACTTTAATTCTGTAATTTTACTTCGTTCAGAATTTGTGATCCAGTATAAAGTTATAAAAGTGTCATCAAAGAGACGGTTACTATTTGCCGAGTGTTTGAAATCGACGGCTCACCACTCCACGGTACACATTGATTTGAAATGTTTACTCCTATGGCCCTTAAGATATGCTCGCTTATCTTCTTGGATTTAACAATAACTACCAACGCAATATATCAGCGAACTAGTAAGAACTCTCTTAGCAACAATCAGGCACCGATAATACCTTTGATTCATGCACATGTAATATATAAATTATATATAAATAACAAACAGTGATATTTATTTATCGCTTGGATATAATCCGATCTCTCACGATGCGTTTTCATCGGTCATTCCTACAACGTGTGACGCACGTTCGTGCTCTGTAATTATAGCGGTTGGATGTTCGTATCTGCTCTTACATCCACCACCTTCTATGTGTTCCAGACTAATAAGGTCAGTTTCAGCTTAATGTGGCTTCACCTTATGCATCTGGTTTCGAGCATGCCTACATAATTGTTTCGTCCAAGATCTTTTGATCCCACTATTTACCATTCGTTGCGTTTAAGTCCTAGTAAAGAAAATAGTACTGTCTACCATTAAAACAATCCCCCTTAGGCAGTGATTGATTATTATTTGCCATTATTATTATTGAAGATCACTGTGGCTGTATTCGATTGCCATCAGACAAGCTAACTTATTCATCTGGCTTCTGAAAATTCATGTTCAACAGAAGTTTTACCGAAAACTATTACTAATGCTAACATTCAGAAAGAGAGCATTCTCCCACCAGTGTATAATCTAAACAGTATTATTATTAAACACAGATCGAGTTCCAGTGACTTGTTATGAGATAAATTGCTGTCTGTTGTTGTAATGTTCAAATATCGGGCGGCGTTAATGTCTGCCACTGATACCCATCGTCCTACTGCCAGTCTGACTCAGATAGTCATGTATCTCGACTCTAAGAACATTTGAATAGGTAAATATTAAATTAAAACCGACAAATTTGGGGAACACGTGATTTTCCTGAGATTTTTATGCAAGTCGTGACTGATTAGTTCACCTAAAAAAATTGAAGTGTTTTTCTAGTTTGTTGAAAACGTTGTGTAAATTCAGTGATTATTGATTTAAGATTAATCATTTCCGCGATGTTTTTGTGATGTCAATTAATTTGAGTTTGAGTGATTGCCGATTGGAGCGACACATCGCGCGCTTTTTATTAAAAACACGTTGAAAGGAATCGAAAAGCCTTTTCCTCTTCGGCTGTTTATTTGGACATAAAAATTAAAAGATGGTTCCGTTATATTTTTTAAACATAACCATAATAAGAATGTTAATATATCAGTGTATCAAAAGTCTATCCACTACAACGTAGTATACCATTACCGTCCTAGGATCGTATCAGGCAAAACGTATTATATTTCTATGAATTAATATGGACTGCTCACTAGACATTTTTGTCATCGGTCGGTTATATTTCATGTGAAGAATATTTTTATCTGATACGTTTATAGCCCGGCCATGGTATGCTACGTAGTGTTGAATAAACTTTTTTACTAACCGTAGAGCATGTTTCGTTGTTAGCCGGCAGCAATTATGATGTACGGTAACAGGAATACAAAGTGTTTACAAATCCGATAATTAAGGTAACGGAGTATTAATAAATACTTGTGTTGTATGTCGTTGACTCGCCGGTAATGATGCAGCTTTCCTCACTTTCTATGGAACTTATTGTTTTACAATCATTAAACAAGTGATTTTGAAAACGCTAGTTTAATGTTTCAACCTATTTGTGTGATGCAGGAACTAAACAACAGCATTAATTGAGTAAAAAAAGTCGTTTACAAAGAAAGGTTTCGTTTGCAATTATTACTTGTGGTTATAACTAGGACAACATTTTTCACTTGAATAAAATGTTATTTATCCTACAAAGTCATATTTTACCCCTATTGCTGTTCAAAGGGATCTTCATTATCAAAATACTTGGTCATATTATACAAATCTAGCTGTTGCCTGTTGCATTTTTTTTTTCAGCCACCGTTGAACCTTGTGATGCTTGACCATGTATTTTACGTTTTGAATACATGTGGGAATAGTTTCGCCACGTCCGACTTCCATGCTCTTCCATTCAGTTCTCGCCTATTCCGTATTTCCACATCTTTTTCTTTCATTTTCCAACTCTTTCACTCTTTAGTATTTCCATTCGTGTTCTCTTTCTCACAACACGTTCCATATCAGTTATTCGTCTAGCGGCTAGCGTTTCATTCTATTCATCTTCCTTCATAATATTTTAATCCTATACATTATTTGTTCCTTTGCCCTCAGAGTCCTCAAAACAATTAGCTGCAAGTACGCAACCATCAGTGGCCGGTGAAGCGGATTGGTGTGCAAGATGGCGCAGGTCGGAGCCAACATGGAGTATCAAGAGTACAAGTGGGCGTACTCAATCATGGACTCCTCCAAGTGAGTGCGCATGTTGTCGTTTATCCTCATTTACTTTTTATTGCTTCACTAACTTGGCACGAGTGTTGACTGGAATTCCCTTTTAGGATGCCGTACGGTGATGGTCCAATGTTTTAATGTGCTTTGGTAATAAAATTTATAGATTAATGGCAGCTTAGGTGACCTATATTGTGGACATTTTAGAACTGGTGCAGCAATTGTGCATCTGCCAAACATTAATATAAGAGAGGCTGTCAATTTTGTTGTGGAAAGATTTTTACGTGATCAATTTTTTACTAAGATATTTAACTGTATGTTGTATAAATGGCACGTCCGCTGTTTACTATCAGAGACGCAACATTACAAGCACGTGGCCCGCGGAAAAATGATTGCACAGTTAACGCGACGTGTTGGAACTTACCACATCTTACAAACGACGTCGCATGCGATCACAATGCCGGCATTTTTTACGTTTATGATGAAGAAAGCCCAAAGGCTATTAAAGTGAGACTAGTACCGTAATCAAAAATTTAACGAAGCACGGGCCGTTGCGGAAGTGTCTGCAACCGACCGGAGTTGTGTAATTGTTGTTTCAAAACTGGGCAAAAAACACTATTTGCACACTCAATCATTTTATATTTATTTGTAAAAGTTCGAGTGGAAATTTCAAGTTGTTAAAATTGCGAATTTCTACTAAAATAAACATGAAAAGTTCGATTAATGTTTTTACTTTTTATATGGACTGCCTCTGTGGCGTAGTTGTAATACGGTACGGTTACAAAGCTGTGGTCTCGGATTCGAATCCCGGGTCAGGAAAAATAGATTTAGGATTTTTATATTCATTATCACCCCGGAGTCAGGAATTTTTGCCCAATATGGCGTAGGTTCGCCCCTTATTCCATAGTGGGACGAAATATATATGGTCTATGTGGGTGTCCTGGCACCATGTCCTACCCCTTTTTGGAATAGGACGTAAGTGTATCTGTGTATGGGTATGGATGGAGATTTTTGCAATTTTTTAAAAATATGAATTAAATGAAAACGGTCCTAGTATAATCATTGTTTTATTTATAATGATAAGACGTTGACCCTGATTACACTATCGTACAAAAATGGCAATTTAAGGAAGTGTAGAGCTCCACAAGTGTTCCTTTACGGCAATCTTATAAGTTAAAATACTTGGCTCGAGCGTACAATATTGTGACGTATGATCAACCAAGAATCTTGGTAATAAATAGAATTCCAGGGAGTTTGAAACTTTTTACTTTACGCTTTTCTCAACATCTTTTGAGCGTCACATAAACGCCATTGTTTCTCTGTTCTTCTTTGCTCCCACGAATAGACAATAATTAATAATCGATTGTACACTTTGTCATCAATGGGAAAACGTGTTTACTATACGCTGAGAAAATTGCGTAATTCCAATACTTGTACATGGAGTTAAGTGTAATAACATTGCAAACGCTATATCTAATTAACATGAATTGGACAATAGTCAGTGACAACAGTGCGTGTTGGCCTGTTGGTAAACGGACTAGACGCGGCTGTCAACATGTTGACGGTGGTCGCGGGTTCGAATCCCAGCGCACACCTCTGACTTATCGGAGTCATGTGTGTATTGATAGTCAATCACCACGCACTAAAACGGTGAAGGAAAACATCGTGAGGAAACCTTCATACCATAGCGGTTTTAAGAATTTCCAACAACACCAACCCGCGTGTGGTGGACTACATGAACTAACTACTCTCAATCGTACTCTCGATTGTAGAGGAGGCCCGTGCCCTGCTGTGGGACGCATATGGGCTGTACAGTTGAAGGTAGCTCAACGGTGACTAGGGAAACATAGGTGTCAATGATCTCGCCATAGAAATTGCTATCGGTATGTTTAGAGAAGTTGGTACCGATACCGATAAGAACTCCGGTTTAAGTAGTTTTAAAGCGGTTTATTGTTCAATAATGATTGTTTGCAATGGAGTGTAGAATTGCGATCAGGTGAGGTCAAACGTAGGAGAAATAATGTATTCTAAAAATTAACAATGCACTCTAAAAATACTTTACTGATATGCTTGTATGTATGGATGATTCACTTTACTAAAACACATTCGTTACCGATTGAAATTTACAAATTTGAAATGTACTAAACACTGTTTGTCTGTATCTGTATCAGCCCATATACGTCCCACTGCAGGGCACGGGCCTACTCTACAATCGACAGTACGATTGAGAGCGGTAAGGCCATATAGTCCACCACGCTGGCCTAGTGCGGGTTGGCGTACAAAACACAACTTAATTAAAAATACCTTAACTTAAGGAAATAAAATTAGAGCTATTTGTACATATAAAACACATAAATTCGGCACCAAGTTATCAGTATACACTAATTGGCATTTGGCTGCGACTAGTCAGATATCCTCAATTAATAGTATTCGACAATAGATAATTTAAACTATGTTTTCTGTGTTAAAAACTTCTAAATTGGCCGTAAAATGTCGGAAAATTTGTATTGAAATACGCGAATAAAAAGAACAGCGGGAGTAGGGGTTACTCTATACTCCGACACGACGACGAATGTTCGAATATCGTACGTTAAACTGTAGGGATATGCCTAAAATATTGGGATCCTTTATCGTTCCTCGTAACCACAGACTAAGATCAGAGTGAATGATAAGTTTTATGGAGAATAGTATTGATTTTTAGAAGTGGAAAACTTTTATCTTATATGTGGACGTTGAACGTTCGAACGTTCGAAGTTCGTATCGTAACTCGTCAGAGTTGGGGTACTCGCTATCTGTCGTATACCCGTGTCTTCACGTCACAACTCTGTAATGCATTCTTTTTCTGTCACATGACTTATTTGAACGGATTTCTATATTTGTTTTATTTTTGATTTCGGATAACATAATCTTTAGTCAAAAATAATTACAAATATCGGTCATCTATTTAATTAACGGCTGATCAACGAGATTAGTTAATACAATCAGATGTCTTTAAAGAGTTAGACTACGCAATGAATCATGCCATGTCACTTTTAAGTTAAAACTTCAAGCTCCACTTTTAGTGCCCTAGGAGAGGTCGAATGGGGTGTCAGTGTCTCTGGCCTTCCAGCTCGGTAGGCTGCGGATTGTGGCCGAGTACCTAATGAAAGCCATGCAATATGGGCAACATCGGACATCCCAGGGTTGAAAGTGCCCTGATTTACGTCTACGTAACCGCCCGGTGCAAAACCATTGCTCGTCCTTCCATTGTGCAGGGCCTGAATACTCCACACTTACCGCAGTTTTTGGACGCCCGTGCCAGAAGTGGGCGTCCATGCCAG
This sequence comes from Hyles lineata, assembly GCA_030180105.1. Lineage (NCBI taxonomy): Eukaryota > Metazoa > Arthropoda > Insecta > Lepidoptera > Sphingidae > Hyles > Hyles lineata. The sequence goes on along the minus strand of JARJEE010000027.1, from coordinate 4,384,364 downwards.
CGCCCATGCGCTCTATCGCACATCTAAGAGTCGTTATAGGTGAGGATATAATGTCTTTGCAGTTTGCTCAACTACCCCGATGGCTTTACCGCGGGCAGGGGATACCGTGGCGGAATTCTGGCAACCCCAAACTACAGGACAACCCATGCCATGTCTTAAGATTAGTATGTATTTACCAAGTCTTAAGCAGAGCACCATTATTCGTACCCTATTGAGAACACAACTATAGTAAAAGATATTACATTTTAGTTTGGTCTCATAATATATATAGATTTATACATTCATATAATCGCGGCCTTTTACAACCCGCTACTAAACGTCCTCGCCACTGAGGCTGTCTCATGTAAACACACAAAACAACAATTAAAGCAAATTACATCACAATACAAAGTAAACGGTTGGAAAATAAAAGAACATGCAGGCGGACGGCTGATAAAGCGTCGGGTAACAAAGGTCACGGCGCGGCGCGGCGCTCAGTTTCACCTCCGTCCCGTTCGGGGATAGAAACGATGCTTTTTACCAGCATAATTGTATGCTAAATACCTCACACAGCAATGTATGCAAATATAAAAAACGTCAATTGTTAATACATGGCCGTTCAATTAGTGACGCCGACTCGCGTGGAGACAAAAATAACGTTGGGTCAACGGTATTTTATACTCTGATGGTAATATATTACATGACTGAAGTTACAAATCAAATTAGATAATTTTATTGCTTGTCATATTCTATTTGATAAATACTGAAATATGACGTCACTTCTTCAGTGTCACGGTGGTTGCAAATTCTGCAGTTGTAAGACTATCACGCGTTATACCTGCACAAGTTGTAAATTAGGGACCCCCTATAAATTACGTCACACGTTCAGGGGAGGGAGGGGATCGACGAAATGTGACATTATGTGACAAGGGGCGGGAGGGTTCCAAAATTTTGTGACATCACGTTTTTTGAAAATATATTTTATATTTAAGTATTACAAAATAATTGGAGCTCCGTCTATCTAAAATTGCAAAATATGTTACATCATACTAGGTAGGGGTCCACAAATATGACCAGCTGTGACAAGGAGGGAGCGAGCTCAAAAAAATAATGAAATTCGTGTGACGTAATTTATGGATGGTCCCTTATAATACATCGGCATTCTAATCTAAATAGTTAAATTGACCGGTATTCACGACGTCACAAGCGAATATAGTCTTCATTCATGCACTGATGCAGCAACACTAACTATGTTCAATTACTAAACCGATGTCTACCCTCAAATTAAGCCCTGACAGACGTTGATTGTACAATGTAAGTTACAGAGGGAAATGGCTAATTGTCTAGCTGACCCAGTGGATGCGTCGGCTCTGTCAATAACGGCTTATATAAAATCGGAGGCAACAGACGTAGGAACGAACCGGATACAGTAATTTCCACCTTTGATTAACCTGCTTTGATGTTTTGGGCACGTGATAGGAAGGCTACATGAGGAAAGGTTTTGGTGTAAACAAAAGGGGTTCTTTCCGGGTAAGAGACGGTTATGTCTTTGAGGCCGACAATATTATCCCGGCCAAGGTGAATACCAAGCAAGATGCATTCCCGTGGCTTACAATGATAATAAAAAGCCAGAAAATCAAGCAGACTCCAATTGCATTTTCCACTCTAAGAAGTCCTCGGAACATATTGCGTCGAAAATCCTTATGAATGTTTCGATTAATGAATGATCGATTGATGCCTTATTATTTAAATTCAGTGATTCCTAATTTAGAAATAGACATTTAAATCGTTGATATAAATGCTACGTTTAAAAATAGAGCTAATACTCATTGCGCCCGGAACCGCACCACACATACGAACTGTTAAGAAATAGGAAATGTTGCAACAAAAATCAAAACACACGATGTACCATTTCAAAGAAAAACGTTTACCTAACGTAATTTAACATGTCAAGTACGTTTTAGGATATGTGTGGCAATATCTGCCTGCTGTGGAAATGTTGTAACTAAACCATAACCGTAATAAACACATTTGCGATTGGTAACACATCTAAAGAAATAGTTGGAAAAAATGAGTTGTCATTTGTGAATCAATTTATCATAATTTGCTGTTGTCTTCTTACATTTTCTCTAAAATACAAGTTAAAAGTTTCTTAGTGTGTAGCAGAATGATCATTTTTGAAAATTATGAGTACATTGCTTCAAGCTTGGTTGGAAAAGTCTGCATTTTTGTATGAATGAATTTTACATATCTGTGGGGTTTTTCACAAGAATTTCCAAGGTATGCGACGCACACCAAATACATTAGGACGATTTGTTAGTATAAAATGACTATTCCGAAGGCATGGCAGACAGGCGTAAAATTCACCAGCTTCATCATGGCTATAAATTCATACGCTGGTCCAATGTTCCAATGTGGGCAGGTAGACGTCAAGAAAGGCTCATAGCCAAAAAACATATTCAACTGTTCTGTAGCCAAAACTAATAATACTCATTTTATGGCTCATTAAGTAGTGTTCGACATTTTCGAGTCATCTTTAATAGCAATTACATAGTCTGAGATGCTTATAATGCTTTTATATTCAGATTCTCCCTAGGTGTCTGGTGATACAGCGGATGCGGTCAGAAACCATAGAATTTTTAGGCTTTTTTGTTTCACGTAAACTCTACTTAAAGAATCTAGGCGTAAAGTGAAAGTTTAGAGTTGCTTTAAGTGTTACTTTAAAAAGGTTTGTTTTAAATGACGGTAGGAACTCCTGCTTAGTATTTCATATCGCCAACTTGCGTCCTAAGTGTTGCGATAACCGACAATTTATCATTCAAGTACATACGGATTTCTTGTTAAATATAAATTAGTGCGTGTCAAACAGATGCGTTTTTAACGAGCTTTATCTTTACATCGCTTACTTGTTGTTTCGAATCTTAAAAAGTAATCTAAAATAATTCGTTTTGATGTTAGGACGTAATACTACTTTGTTTTATCAAATAATGTACGGGAAATATGTATTCAGGTTGTGATACGTAAATTACTTGCGCTAATTGCAATTAATTGATTTTATCTATTTCAGCGGCATGTATATTAAACTTGAGTGACACTTGTTTTATTTTATCTTTGGATGTCTTGTTATTTGATTACATTAACGTGGTAATTAATTTTAATGTATTTATGAAATGTCGTGTATTACCTAATAAGTTTTATGTCCTAGAGACGAGGGGAAATTTTAAAACAATTAAAAAATTGTTAGTGTCAAAACTTACATTGAGTTTATGAGGATTTTTAGTTCAGTTGGAAATTGTATTGTCATTATATGTTTAAATGTTGAATGACCTCTTACTTGCAAAAACTCTGGCTCATCCTAAGTACAGTCCTCATTTATTCGGAATTTAAATTAGTTAATCCGAAAACTGTTGATGCTGTTTCCTGTCAGTATGGTGTGAAGACATTATTCTCCCACCTTTCGACAAATCTATACAGCCTTGTCCAATCGCTTCCAATTCGTAAACTTCCCTACCAAAAAATCCTATTGCCAAAAGTAAATAAATACAGAGATGTTTTTGGCGAATGGTGGTCGAATGTAGTTAATTGTGAGAGTCTTGAGCAGCGAGCACCGAGCTATTACATTTCATTAGCGAGATATCCGCGCCGCTGGACGGCACTTCATTTAATTAGGCTGGGGTCAATAGGGTACACTTTATGCGTTGCGTCGCCTGTATTATCTATTGCTGTTTTGGTTACCTCAATTCAACGGGTTGAGTGTTTGCCGAGATTACTTCTTTTGTTTATTCTATTAATTGAATGTGTAATTTAAATTGTAAAGAATTTAATAAAAATATCTATTGATGGAAGGTCTCTCATAGATGAGAGGCCGCCTGGGTTGGGCCCACCGCCATGTCTATTTCTACCGCCAAACAGCAGTGTGAATGCACTGTTGTTTTCTGGTTTGCATGGCACATTAGCCAAAGTAACTATTGCACATATTGAGACATGTTATGTCTCTGGATGGCGAGCGCAGTTGAATGCCAAGCATTGCTTTGTAATTCATGGTGGTATTTGGTTTTGCTGCTGTCCATGAGCGGTCATATAGTTTACCATCAGGCAAATGGCAAGCTCGTTTCGGCATTCATAGCAATAAAAAACATTATAAAAATCATTAAGTCTTCTTGTGATAATAAACATACTAGGTACTTGCTACCAAATATATTTATTGACTTTATAGCAACAAAGATAAAAGTAAGTGGCGAAACCAATTATGAATTACATTAATGTTTAATGTCCAATATTCTACGAAATCTAAACTGCAGTGTCGGAAATTATCAATTAATGCCATCCATTTACACAAATGAATGTTACGAACTTCCTAGAAATTATTAAGAGCGCACGTTGGAATATAAACTACATAACGTGCGTTTGTTTTGTACATAGCACAGAACGCTGCCAACGAGAAACAAATGATAATAATGAATATGATAGTAATTCAAGGAAATTAAATCGAAATGTGTGTCGTTGTATCCAAGCGTACAAATCCAAATAAAATAAAATCAAACAAAGGTGAGAACGGTTTCAACAAATGCTGTTAAAACTGTGTTATTTTTACACAGTTTGTAGTTTAACCATTGCATTTTATTTCACTGCATAATGATTATATCGATGTGTATCTCGCGCTGATTAATTCCAAGGAGAAAGCGTGGTGTCGTTGTACCGATCCAACTCTGCCATCCTCGGGTCAGGCAATTGCTATGTTAGTCACGGTCGTACTTTTAGCGGCGGTAAAAAAAAAACAATACCGAATGTTGGTCCAGCTGTGGATTCGCACCTGTCGCCACGATGCCTTTCTGTGTCATTTGAATGGAGCGGTTATGTTGCTCCGGTTTCAAAAGTAAGCAATTTATGTAAATGCTTTTGTGTAGTAAAACATTAATTGTATCTATTTAATACGGATTTTTAGGTTCCTGTTAACACACGGAACACATTACATATGTGTAAATCGTACTAATAATTCATATTTTGTTTTGTAACATATTTCGCAGTTATAAAGCGGAAATTAGCTTTGAAGTGAGAAATCTTACGCAGGTGATGCTAATAATGGACGAAAACGTAGAATGTACTAGATTTTATCCATATCGTTTATATCTAGTGCAAATAGTTGCTAGAATATAATTTCGTTGATTTTGGTCGACACTATAGTATATAAATAAAATTAAACAAGCGAACCTCTAAAGTAATGCGACATTTATTTTATTGTTATTATAATGCTACATTAAATTGTACATTGTCCACTTTCCATAATTTTTATTTTTATTTGTGCCTCAACTGCTCACAATCATTAATCATGGACAATGAATTAGTGTCCCTAATTTTTACGATGTTATCTATTATAATACATTATCCACGGGCTCGAAGGATACACGCGACTAATTAGTTTTTGGAAAATTATCCCCTTTTCCGTACAAACTCGCCCCTTTGTTTTGTATGCGCTAGTCGCTGACTGCGGGATGCGCCAGAGTGTGCCCGTGCGTAAAGATCTTTGACCCGCGCAAAGACGTAAAATAAATAGGTCATGCAAGTCAATAGCACAATGGTATCGAAATGTTGTAATTTTTTGCGAATGTTTTCTTTGCTCTTAATTGAGTTTGTATGTAATTGATAATTGTTTTACCCACCTACTATCCAACTAAACTATCAGGTACCGTTTGACGTTTCATATTTTTCAATTTTAAACATATTTAGACAAGCGTAACTCACACAATTTTAATTTCGCTTGCCGTAAAGCCACAATTCCATGGTTTTAGGCGAAATGTTATTGAAATCGTGTAAGTTACGCCTGTACAAAGTTGAAAAGTATGAAACGTCAAACGGTACCTGTTAGTTTAGTTGGATAGTAAGATATAACTATCGACTGTTTAAATAAGGCGTTTATTTTAGTCATTGTATGTACCCTAAACTAGTTTTTATTTATCTTTTTTAACTAATTCGTGGATTTTGGACAACATTGTTTATAAGCCCTAAACTATAATAGGTTTTTATTTATCTTCTTCAAATAATTCGTGGATGTTGTTTAAAAAAGTTGGGAACCTCTGGTTCAGCTAGAATTTAAGATCTCAATATTTTTATTTAATTTTAAGTAGATTTAAGCCTCTGTAATTCTATTATTTCCATAAACTTATTATTATTATTAATCTCTCAAATGTCAGCCAATAGGAGGGCAGAAAAAAGTGGCTCCGAACAACCATTTTTATCTTAGCAGGCCGGCATAATTGTATCGATTGGCATGGGACTGCCGTATGATGCAAATCGACACTCTGCCTGGACGGCATTTGCGCTTACCATCAGGTCCAGTGTGGTCACTATGCCGGGCCAGAATTTAGAAAAAAAAACTTCGTTTTCGTAACACCAGCGCTCTGTCTGTATAATAAACACTAAGAATATATATCATTGTTGTTCGCAGGGTGTCTGCATGTCTGATCTCGATGCTGCTGATCGTGTACGGCAGCTTCCGCTCGCTGAACATGGAGCGGGAGGCGCGCGAGAGGGCCGAGAGGGAGAGAGAGGCCTCGCTGCTGGGCGGCAAGCCCGTCACGCCATCCTCTTCCAATAACAGTGAGTGTTACTTATCACAATACCAACCAAACAGCACTGTAAATGCACTGTTGTGTTTCGGTCTGAAGGACATTGTTTGTCAGAGTAACTAATATACATACTGAGACATATTGAGACTTTACATCTTATGGAGGATGCAGTGGAGTGCCAAGCATTGCTTTGTAATTCAAGGTGTTGTTTGGTTTTGCCACTGTCCATGAGCATTCGTACTGCTAACCATCAGGCGAACGGTATGCTCGTCCGGCCCTTTAAGACAGTAAAAAAATGTGATGGTGGTTAAAACTTAAAAGTAACGTTTCAATAGATATTGTGGAAGAATATTTGAATAAAGTATATTATGGTCGAATTACAATATACTTCACAGTTGGTAGCCCATAGTCCATAGACTCCTGAGATCGGATAATGCACTCCGTATGAGTTTAAACATTTTAAGAATATCACGTTAGTTTTCGCCAGGGACTTGCAGGGCTCGAATTATTAGTAAAGTCGTCTCTATCATGTCTTACAATGGATAAAGGAAATAAACCTCTCGAACTGAGGGTCACGTTAATGGAAATTCTGCCTATACTTTCGCGATTACTAGAGCATAGTGCTCTTCTTACGATATTTGCTTCTATAAATTGTTCTATAATGTATTCTATAAATGGCTGGTAATTAAAAAAAATCAATCAACACAAATATTCAAAAGAAACCCCAAAAAGGACATTCCAATAAATACCTTATGAGTGCAAAAATAAAAAGGTCCAGCTAAAAATCTATCTGACCTTGTAATTATAAATATGTACCAGTACAAACAGCGTAAGACAAACTCGCAGCACGCATCGCCTTTCTGGTAAAGTAAGTACTCTGTACTGGTGTGTTACGTATGTGATGTTGACCGATAGCCTCATATCGCCTCGGACATAACCAAACAAGGATAAATGCAGTTCCATTGCAATTTAAAGCTATATTTATAGCTGGCTTTCATTGCGTAATTGTTTAATAACATACGTCCCACATTGATTGGAGTTTTATTGATTACTTGGAATACTTTTTCTGTCAAAGGCGGCCCTAAACCTACAACTACATTGTACAATGTATTGTACAATACTTATGGATAGGTTTTCTATTTTATCCCATAGAAAATTAGGATGATGAATGATGGAGATAAAACTTATCGAATAAATTGCCAGAATGCGATGTAAAATACAGGGTATATTGAGATTTGAGACTGGTACCGAAAACGAAGCCGGATGATAGTTTTAGTGCCTACATAGCGACATTTTTTTGTGATGTTTTAAATATCATCGTGTTTGGGTGTTTATCCATAGTTTTTGCTAAAATAATAATTTGAGCCCTTGCATATTATTACAAAAACTATGGATTTACCACCTAAATAAACCGAAAGGAAAAAAAAAATCTTTTGTTTTAAGAATACAACAACCCAAATACAAGGAAAGGAAAAAATAACAAAAAATATCGTATTATTTTAAGAAAAACTATGGATTTACAAACCAAATACGAAGAAAGGAAAAAATTCCAAACAAAATCGTCGCGTTTTTTTGCAAACATTTTAGTTTCATTGTGTCTGAAGTCACTAAAACTACCACCCGGCTCTGTTTTCGGTAGCAGTCTTGATATACCCTGTTCAAATATTGCATAAAAAATAATGAAGATTGTAGTAGACTACCGAACAGTTGTAAAACGCAAAAAAATGGCGCTTATGAAGTACAGTAATATAACGTTTCGATTTTTTAAAACTTCAAAATAATATTGAAGCTATTGAAAGATAACGATAAAACTTATCACCACCTGCGTAAATGTTATGTATACTTGAAGTCAGTGTCGATTAATATCTTCAAGTATATATGTATTTATTTTGTTTATTTATATCTGATATTACTTCGAATACTCTAAGACTAGCATACTCTTCTGTATCAGCCCATATACGTCCCACTGCAGGGCACGGGCCTACTCTACAATCGACAGTACGATTGAGAGTGGTTAGGCCATATAGTCCACCACGCTGGCCTGGCGGGTAGCATACTCTTACAATGTTGATATTATATGTTTTATTTGAAATGTTGTATAGTCTAATCTACAAAATTGTGATCACAAAAACACTTAACTATAATATAGAAAGTAATCTGCAAATAAGGAATGCTTAATTGACGGCCGAAATCAATAACCGATCCTAATCGCTAATTATCGTTCCTGAAAATAACCCAATTCTGTCAGACTTAGTAGAAACGCCCACATTTACTTATTTTGGTTGCTTTATTTTCTTTAAACCTTAGGCTCAGTTACACAAACTAACTTTGTCCCTAACTATGACTTTGTTAATTTCATCGCCATACATTGGAGACGTATTTGACATTGGTAATGTATGGGATTGACATTTTCAAAGTTAAAAGGCCATATATTTTGTGCAATTGGGCTTACCCCCAAATACTGGATAGCTACTCAGCCACCGGACTCATTTGATATAACGTTATTTTGAGGTTCCGTTAAATTTCAAAACGAAATACTGGATAGCCATTTAGCTCAAAAAACGGTCTACTCAGCAAACATCCAATTAAATTTCCACAGATTAACGAAAAGTTTGTTTTCAGTTACAATTTTTATTGTATAAATATAAACGTTTCATTTGACGCAATATTCTTCATACATGATTACTCAAAATTGGAAATTTAACCCTTTATATTTAATCTGAGGAATGCTGAGGAATCATTGACACGTTTTTACTTATGTTACGGTTATGTTTAAAGCTATATTAAATATTGCCAAGTTATTATTTTAAAAAATCTGTTGATAAAATCATGTGGGCGAAAAAACTTATGTCCCTATATCCGAAGCGAGTTGATTAAAAATATTATGATGTTTGTTTTTAATATTTATTGTTTACAATTATTGCACTCGGTTTGAAAGTTAGTTTTTGGAATATCTCTTTTAATAGATAGGTATATAAAATACCAAACAACGGCTGCAGAACTAGCTAAATACCAAACTGAGAAGACTACGTAAATAAATACGATATGAGAATGAAGCTGTGCTGGATATTATAAACAGATAAGTATACACGTATTCCTCTAAGTTTTAACGTATTTATATGATCATTAACTATTTAATATATAATATGAATCGAATATTCGCACATTTTAAATCATCATCATCATCTACAGCCTGTAGGATCCCACTGCTGGGTACCTATAGGCCTCTCTCATATTATACCTCCTATATATTATCTCCTCCTCATATAATAGTATTATGAAATAAATTTGGAAAATAAAGTATGGTACAATGTATATAACTATAAATAATCCTTTGTTTCAGGAGCTGGAGTGGAGTACTTATATATTCAATGTGTATATAATAAGACCTTTCAAGAAATATGGCTCATATATATAGTGCCATGTACATCATTTATAGACCAAATAAGTAAGCTCAACAAATATATATAAAAAATAAAAAGAGATATTATATAAAATTATGATATACTTTGACTTAAAAACTTTTGCAGGTAATGCTATAGGAATCATACATACAGCAAATAATTTGGACAATACACACCCCTTTGAAATGAGTATCTAATATGAAAATATACAAAAAATAATGAGACAAATTGTGTCAAGGAAGAAAAATTTGCATCAGAAAACAGTGTTTTAAATCAAAGTTGAAGAATGTTATAAATTTTAATTAATATGTAATACATAAAATAAATTGTTTATTTCACCTATTTTCATAGTTTAAAAATGTAATATTATATTTCTATTGTACATTTTTAATAGCGTATTCAATAATTTAGTTTTAATGTTAAAATAATTGTTATTATTTTGTGTTATAAAGGAATATAGATATAAATGTAAGACAGATCTAAAGAAATGTAGATAAGTAAAAAATTATAATATGTACTAATGATGTTATTAAAATAAATATACTACAATAAAACATAACTCATTTTTATTTGTATTCATTCTATGGTAATTCAATATAATGCACTGTACGGTGTAAAATATGTATTTTATGATATTATTCCTTGTTACAACATTTTCATTGGTTATACTATGTGGAGCTGGTGGAAATGATTCAAAAAGATCAATCTCCAATATATGATCATTTTGGGAACATGCTATATTATGTAACAGCACATGCCTCTATAATAGTAAGCAAATTTTCAAAAACTTATAGCCCAACTTGGAGACAAGGAGATCTTTGTTTTAAAACCAAAGACCCTCTCCACTGGGTTTCTTGATTTAATATGGTATTGATTGTAAGCTTCTTCAGCCTTCCCTTTCCAGACATGCACTTGAAGGAGAATCATTGAAAATTGTGCTATCATGCATCAAGTCTGCCCATCGGCCTATAATGTTTCTTATCCTCCAGTTAGGGTCGCAGACTGCTTGCACTTTTATAGACAAATGGCCTTTTCTGTTTCTGCTTGTGCTCCTCCTAAAAACAAGATAGTTAAAATTAGAGCTTATATCAAACTACAGATTATTTTATATACATTGAAAACATATATATTTATAAAATTGGATTCTTTATAGGAAACTATTATTGTGGTTGAACATTGTTCCAGTATATACTGAATAGCTACAATCAGTACAAATCATAGAATGATTATTTAAAAAAATAACAATTTATTTAGCCCTACAACTATTCAGAGAGCTTGGTTATATGGGGTACCAGTGGGCTGAGGAAGAGCCAATTATCTGCTAAATGTTTTCATTCCAAGAAGCATACATTATTGAGTAGAAATAATTTAGAGTGTGCCTATATTTTGTGCATACTATATTATTCTATTCTATGATTAATAATACATTATGCACAGTATAAAGGGACACTCTAAATGATTACTACACAATATAAAACACACTAGGCATTTTAGAAGCACATTTAGTTAAAATAAGATAAGAAAACATACTTGTGTACATGTAAAAGCTAAATAGTTATGTATACATCATTATAAATAGAAATTACCTGGGGATTTGATCCTTATATGTGTGAAATTTATAACTCCAATCACTCCTGCGATCGCATAGAAATCATTCGCAATATGACATTGTTGTTGTTAGTTGGGAATTTTCATGCCACGATTTTGTAGTTTAACCGACTCTGCTGCAACTTTATGATGTACAGTTGGCTGTTCCACGTGAAATACGTCTCCAATCACCTTCTGGTAACTGCCTGTCGCAGAATATCATAGGTAATGCAAGTAACAGTTGGTCGCAAGTTTTTATCAATCGACTTCTATTTGTAGTGGGTTCTATTGTCTCCAAGCAAGGTTACACAGATGCAGAATAGTTTCTTTCTTCAGGCGGAACCTCACTTTGTTTGAATTTTTTCTTCTTTGTATTTATCGAAAGCATTGAATTTTTCTTGATTGACTCACCTTGACGAAGCTATATCGTCATCAGACAGCGGTGAAAACGTCGCGAGACACATTTTAGTAAATAATATGTAGAATTCACAAGTTAAGAGTGGTCACAGGCGGACTTAAGACGACGGCCGCTTAAAATTAGAAATTAGACTGTTTGACAGCTGTCAAACTCTTAAGTTGCTTTCGAGTATACGAATCGGACGACTAATGCCGCGTTAAATATCTAATTCTTATGTGGTTTAATCGTAGTTATGTTTGATTGAAATCAGTTTAAGAGGGCATTTGAGCTAGTTGACCGGAGTTAAAAGTTAATTGGTTTTCCAGTATTTGGGCATTAGACTGCGATTACGACCACACAATATTTTAGGTTGTAAATGCCTTGGTGGGAAGTGTGTATCTTTAATTTCGAAAATATTGTAAATACATTTAAAATATTATTAAATTCTTCGTGCTCTTGTTTCAATATAATGTCAAAGTAATAAATTAAACTCTGCCCTGCGTCCTTTTGGGATAGATACAGGACAAGTCTCTATTATGAAATACAGAAAAGTTTCTACTAAACATTAAAGGCCTTATTCATAAAAGCTATTTTAGCTGTCGAATGTTTTGTCTCTTTCGAACAACTTTTGCATTCAATTTGAGCGAAGAAGACGAAATATTCTATACCTAAAATAGGGTTGTCTATGAATAAGCCCTTAAATTTATTTTATTTGAATCTTCAAATTTCATTCAAACCCTCAATTGATTTCGTCACTTAAGTAATCATGTGATAACGTAAATATATAATATTTATATTGCTGTCACAACTATATGTATTTTACATAAAAATATAAATATTTGATTTGGCTAAGCGATTAGCATGTGTAAAGTACATCCATCGGTCAACAGTCAATAATATCTGCACGAAACGTTGTGTAACTGTTAACTGACTTCCAACTATCGCCGCGTATTATTTACTAATAATTCAGTGATAAAAATTGCTTGTTTTTGTATTTCGTCATTGATATTTCAAACGCTTCTGTAAACATTGTCAAATCCGGACTTAAAAACCTAAATATCGAAATGTTAATATTCGATAATCCACTTTTATGCTTATTAGCATGACCTATTGGTCATCCGCATCGGTTCGGACGAAACCACCTGTCATAATGACGAAATACCCATAATTGTAAATGCCACTTCGCCGTCTTTTAGGTTCATTCAGTAATTAACCGTTTTTTTGCCGTCCGGTATAGTTCTGCATAGTGTTGGAAAAAATAGCAATAGCAATCACAAATAGCAAGTGAAGGCGATAATAACATTTCACAAGTTATTTAAAATTTAAATAACAAAATTTTGCTATTCGCGATTGTTATTCACAAAGCTGGTTAGGCTAATATTTTTATAGGATCTCGTGTAATCTATGAAGGAGTGAGTTTAAAAAGAACTGAACAGTCAATTGTATGTGTGTAATTTTAGATGTGAAAAATGGTTATAATACATAGTCAGTTTTTATGTTTACAAATTCTGTGGGAAGTAATTAGCAATAGCAAAAAACATAGAGCATGCTAAGGCTTCTAAAATAACAAGATAGTGATGTTAATTTGGAATAGCAATAATTCCCATTTTTAGTTGTGGGTAATTTATTTGGATTGTATTTTTTTCAGGATCATGTCCATTGTAGTAACATTTCCGAAACTACCGTGTTTAATGGTTAGTTTGTTTCTTTGTTTCAGATGTACAAACACTAAACACAATGCAGGCGCTGTGCTTCCCGCTGGGCTCGTCGGTGGCACTGCTCATCATGTTCTTCTTCTTCGACTCCATGCAGACGTTGGTCGCCATATGTACTGCTAGTAAGTCGATAAAAACCTTTCTACATTGAAATACAGTACACCACCAATTGATTGCTGCAATTCAATTTGCAATCACTTGCTGTCAATTCCTTTCATAACTGAAAGTATATTACTTATATTTAGCTATTATCCTTTTAAAACGAGTTTGAGTGGGATTAAATGGCCCTAAACGATTCATTTTTATTTTTCTTCTCCAAGTAATTCGTGTACGTTGGACAACCTGTCATCTATGAGCCAATAGGAGAGCAGAAAAAAGTGGCCCGGCACCACCATTTTCATCTACGTTTTTGAAATGCCGGCACTCCCTCTATATAATTTATTTCCAACTCCTATTAATTTCACTTTCTGATTAATTTCATTGCGGGTTACAGACAAGTTAGACATTCCCGGAGACTCGCCGAGCTTCAACGCTCGGTGTCATTACATTGCGTGCCACTATTGATCCTGGCTTACAGATGTTATAGTAGTGGGTGTGAGGGTGGGAGAGTTTCCCTCTATATAATAAATACTCTAAGTTTGTAACCTTGCCACGTTTCAGTAATAGCGTGTGCGGCGCTGGCGTTCCTGCTGACGCCGCTGTGCCAGTACGTGGCGGGCAGCGCGGGGCTGGGGGCCAGCCGCAGCGCCGTGTGCGGCCGCTACTCCGCGCCCGAGCTGGCCGCCGCGCTGCTCGCAGCCGCCATCGTCGCCGTGTGGGTGCTCACCGGACACTGGCTGCTCATGGACGGTGCGTGCTAGTACTATACAGTAGCTGCTGCTCGCAGGAACTCGCTGCTGACCAGGACGAGGAAGCCTCACGCCTCGCGAGTCAATCAGCTGGGATCTTCGTTTTTTTTTATTGCTATGTATAGGATAAGGTAAGCGATACGACTACTCATGAACAGTAGAAAACCAAACAACATCTTGAATTACGAAGCAATGCTTGGCATTTCATTGGGTTCGACATCTTGAGACATAAGATTTTAAATCTCATTATATCCAGTAGTTACTTTGGCTACAATATCCTTCAAACCGAAATACAACATTGCATTTATACTGCTGTTTGACGGGAGAAACAGACATTGCGGTGGTACCCACCAGTTAACCCTATGAATATCTTCAAACCTCCATATTACGTCTTTAAATATTATCTCATAGTACTGTAACAATCTTATGACTCAACATTTTATATTCTACAATATTCCGTGCTGTTATTCTAGCCATGGGCATGGGTCTGTGCGTGACGTTCATCGCTCTGATCCGTCTGCCGTCGCTGAAGGTGTCGACGCTGCTGCTCACCGGGCTGCTCCTATACGACGTCTTCTGGGTGTTCTTCTCCTCCTACATATTCACCACCAATGTCATGGTCAAAGTCGCCACCAGGTGAGGGATTTGTGATTTTATAAATTTTGATACTTGCTGATTTCAGACACTCAAATGGTCTACTTATAGATGGGATAAAGAATTTTTTTGAATGAATGTGAATGTCCATTTTACTGTGAAACTTCGTATTGGTGCGAAGATTTTAGTATGAAACCTCCGTTTTTATAATTACTTTATTTTATAAAAAATTGTCGCCCGGGATAAAACAGGAAAACATTTATAGAAAATTTTAAGCAGTATCGGTATTGGGATCTACGATAATTTTTACCGATACTATGAATGTGCATTTGGGACATCTTTGAAATAAAAAGCCATAAAAGTTGTCAAATTCACTGCTGAGAGTAACATAAATTTTCAATATTTTTCTTATATTTGATTTATTTTATCATAATATTTTAACACAACATATCATATCCCCAATTTGGCAGCAGCAATAAATTCTATGACCACTCAAACCCACCCATACTTGATATTGCAGGCCGGCAGAGAACCCCATGAACGTGGTGGCGCGGCGCCTGCAGCTGGGCGGCGCCATGCGCGACGCGCCCAAGCTGTCGCTGCCCGCCAAGCTCGTGTTCCCCTCCATGCACCACCAGGGACACTTCTCCATGCTCGGTCAGTACCTACTAGATATATATACAGCTGGGCGGCGCCATGCGCGACGCGCCCAAGCTGTCGCTGCCCGCCAAGCTCGTGTTCCCCTCCATGCACCACCAGGGACACTTCTCCATGCTCGGTCAGTACCTACTAGATATATATACAGCTGGGCGGCGCCATGCGCGACGCGCCCAAGCTGTCGCTGCCCGCCAAGCTCGTGTTCCCCTCCATGCACCACCAGGGACACTTCTCCATGCTCGGTCAGTACCTACTAGATATATATACAGCTGGGCGGCGCCATGCGCGACGCGCCCAAGCTGTCGCTGCCCGCCAAGCTCGTGTTCCCCTCCATGCACCACCAGGGACACTTCTCCATGCTCGGTCAGTACCTACTAGATATATATACAGCTGGGCGGCGCCATGCGCGACGCGCCCAAGCTGTCGCTGCCCGCCAAGCTCGTGTTCCCCTCCATGCACCACCAGGGACACTTCTCCATGCTCGGTCAGTACCTACTAGATATATATACAACATAGATTTATTTAAGTCACATGTAAGTACATGTTTAAAAAAGGTTAGAAGTACGTTATTAAATTATCAATGCATTTATTTATTTATTTCAAGTAAAATGCAAGTTTACAGTCTTTGAACCAAAACACTTACACTCTTATCAATAAACAATGGCACATAAACAATATGTTTTCTAAAATCTCAACAACAAAGGACATTTATATATTTATCGGTAAAAATAAAAATGAAAATCTATTTAACAAATTAATAACAAAATAAAAGAAAACATACGTAGTAACAAAAAAATAAAATTACACAATAATCAAAATCTTAATATCTATAAGTACTTAGTTATCTACAAAATTCAGTTATTACATTTTTACGAATTATTTAGGAATCTAATCATAGAGGAATACACATGATATGGTTTGTCATGGAAGAGGTCTAGATCTGTGTGGTAAGCGAGCATCGAGTTGAGTAGCGCGACGGCGCGTGCGGTGGGCGCGGCGGCGGCGCGACGCGTGCGCACCCCGCGCGGTATCGCGAACACTCTTCTACGTCTACGCGAACCCTCACCTCCAGTCAGAAATCGAGCCGGGACGCAAGTCAGACCCACTTGCTCCAATGCAGTCAGATTGTCCACCTTGTTGTTTAGAAGATGGTAGTAATGAACTAAAAGTATTTGCTTGCGTCTATACTCCAGAGTGAATTGCATTGAAATTCAACAGCAAAATAATCTGCATATAATATTCCTGGAAAACTATCTAACAACCCAAATCGATTCAACTTATTAATGCAACTCCTATGAACCAGCATCAACACAACATAGAATACTGAAATCATAACAACCACCATAGCTCAGCAACTGTGACTTTGTTAAACCGCTACAACATACATCAGAAATAAAATAGGTCATAGGACATTTTTTTAGGATAATTAGCATAAAAATCTGTCTATATCAGCTAAACATAGACCCCCTTTGGGTTTATAGGTTTAAAGGGTACAGTTATAGACATGACATAGTATGCAGAAAATAATAATTGTGTCAATGTTTGTTCCAGGTCTGGGTGACATAGTGATGCCAGGTTTGCTGCTGTGTTTCGTGCTGCGCTACGACGCGTACAAGAAGGCTACTCTCGTGTGCCAAATGGGTCAAGTGCCAGGCCCTAGATCAATGGTCAGTTTCTACTTTAAACCCATAATATTATGTATGCCTCCTCTATAATCGGGAGTACGATTGAGAATGATCAGGCCATATGGTACACCACGCTGACCTGATGCGAGTTGGCTGACTTTACATTCCATAAAAATTCTTGTAAACTGCCATAGTATGCAGGTTTCCTCAAGATGTTCTCTTTCACCGTTTTATTGCGTGGTGCTTGACTATCAATATACACATAACTCCGAAAAGTCAGATGTGTACCTTGGGATTCGAACCCCCGACTACCGTAAACATGTTTGTAGCCGCGACTGGTCTCTTTAGAGGTATATCAATATAATGACAGCCTTAAATGTTAATAGAAATATATTTAATGCTGTATTTACACGCTTCGCCAAGCACGGCCAGCCTATACCAACGCAAGCGTGTAAACGGTGTGTTTGGCCCGGTTGGCCTTGACTTTTTGTTGTTGGTAGTTTGTAGTTGGTAGACATTGGCCCAGACTCAACCAACGAGTAAATGCACTATAAAAAAATTACATTTGGTCCGTTGACAGATGTTCAAGTAGGTATGTTTTTACAAGTATATGTCGCGTGCACAGAGTTCCCGGCTGACGTACTTCCACTGCTCGCTGCTGGGCTACTTCCTGGGGCTGCTGACGGCCACGGTGTCGGCCGAGGTGTTCAAGGCGGCGCAGCCCGCGCTGCTCTACCTCGTGCCCTTCACGCTGCTGCCGCTCCTCACCATGGCATACGTCAAGGTACACCCACGCATCATATACACTACACTGAGACCTACTGAATAGGCTGGTTTTGGCTTCGTGACGTTGGTGGCGACTGAAAACCAGTGCTGTGTTATTGACTTCACTTCACAGCTTTTAGCTGAGATGATCACCTAATTAGCACAATGTGAATGTGTTATATGTTTTGTCATTTTTTTATAAATGTTATGTACTATGTTTCTTTTTTCTATTGCTGTTGTTTAAATATATATTTTTTTATTTTATCCTATTTCTGGTGTCAATAGTGTATTTGTAATTTCATGTACATTCCATGTTGTGTCAATAAATCGTTTTTCTTTCTTTCTTTCTTTACTTGCTGTATTTGTACATCTTTACTGGTGGTAGGTCTCCCATATGTGAGATGCCGCCTGAGTAGTTACCACCGCCATGTCTATTTGTCCCGCTAAACAACAGAGTAAAAGATATTACATGACAGCCTCCGTGGCGCAGTTGGTTAGACGCCGCCTGTGAAACGAGAGGCCGCGGGTTCGATCCCCGCACCGAGAGAAATGTTTGTGCGGCCCACAAATATTTCTTCCGGGTCTGGGTGTTTGTGAGACCGAAAAAGTCTCTCGTAGTTCCTGATACCCACGACACAAGACTCGATCTTAGTGTGGGGTCAGGACTATGTATGTGACTGTTGGGTGTTATTTATTTATTATTATTTTATTTTTATTTATTAAAAATATTCTTGTGGTGTTGCTAGTAAAATATGGTGTACACGTACAGGTAATTCGGACAAATAATAAATAATGCCAGTATGCTCTTGCGTTACATGTTCACGATGAAGATATGAGTGTATGTTATTTGTTACGCAGGGCGACCTGAGGAGAATGTGGAGCGAGCCGTTCATAGCGCCGCCGGCCGGCAAGAGCAGCGGCGACTTCGACGTGTGACTGCGCCCCCGCGACACACACTCCGCTTCAACGGCCGACACTCTCTCTGCGACTCGCAACTAGCAACCAACCACTCCGACAACCTCCGACGAATATACGCATCCACACAATCCAAAGAACACTTGTATAAAATCTTGATACTTGAAAAGTTTAAGTAAAAAGTGTGCAGTGTAACAGAAATCCTTGCTACCAGTGTCTTATATGAATTTTATTGTGTATATTTTACGAAGTGTTGCGAAAGAACTGTAACAGTAGCGTAATTATGTGACGGGGAACGTGAATTGATGTGTTTACGGTACGATCTTAAAGACATAACATGTATGTTTTAGGTTAGATCATACGCTTTTGTTTCCTTTACTAATACAAAACGGAATGTTACATCACAGGGTAACTTGTCCATTGCGTCAAAGTACTGAGAATGTACAGTATTGCAGCTGACTGCACTTCTTCGAGTTAGACCTTTGTTTTTCATATTTTTTTCGTCTTTTATACCATTTGCGCATTTGAGATAGTTGTAAGAAATAGTACATTTATTTTGGTAGCGAATTTTAACCTGTCTGCCAAAGTTGATCTACCGTGTCCGAGAGAATATAGGATGACGTAATGTAAGTATTTGGAGTATATCAATGTTCGCTTAGCGACGACATTGAAGTGTCTCGTAGACACATGCACACTTGTCTTTTCTAGTACTTGTATTGTCCGATACTGTCGGTTCTCAGTATGTTGAAATGTAAGTGAAGATGCAGGACCAGTGCACATTATTTTGTTTATGAATTTAACTATGACAGTGGCGCATCGCTACTCGTGAAATACTCAGCAACGCTTTTGATGATTTTTTACAAACTTTTTAATACTTTTTGTATCAGTAATACTTGTATAGACTGCCCTCTTGAATGAATACTTGCATGTGTGTAAATGTAAGCTGTCGGCATCTTATTATTTTTGTAAGACTACCACGTGACTAGCACAAGGGGGCGCAACTACTCGTTTTAATTTTTTATACTATTTTCCCACAATATGAACAAACAAGTAGATGTAAGATCTTAACGTGAATCTCACTCGTTGTACGTGAATGTTTTGTTAGCCAGTTCTTGAATATGTTTCAACATGATCAAAACTTTGTTGTCACTGCCTTAGACTGATGTTTTCAATGAAGATTTTTTCTATGTGTTGAATGGAGTATTATAGACAAACTGTTAGTCTAAATATATAGGTTATAAGCTACTATTGTTGTTATTATTATAACAACTGTATTGTTGTTGTAAATTATTTGATTGAATTTAATGAAAGATGTTAACATTCTACATCGTAAGGAGTATACTTGGTACGTACGTGTGATTTTTATTTTTAGGTACTTTTTTTTAACAATTTAATTTTTGTATTTACTTTTAAATAGAATTATTTTTTACTAAACGGTTATAATTGATAAGTTAACGTGTTCGAGTAACATGGAACAGTATTTTGTATGACAAAAGTGATATGATTTAATTGAGGCTTAATTTGGCGACAGTAACCTGTAATGCATGATTTACTCTTATGATTTGCTTGTTGTACTTTCTTATGAAACTGTTTTCGCAGAGGACTTGTGCTTTGCGTTCGATGTAAAGTGTATTCAAGAAATAGTTTTTGTGTATTTTATAGATATTTATATAAATAGTCACAGAACTCTTTTCCATTGATGTACATACATTATTAAAGATATATTTAAGATTGATGTTCCACTGCGACGTCAGACCATCACCCATGTCGAGAATATTATTGTAAATAACTAATGTTCACACACAAATCATTACCTATCAAAAACTGGGAAAATGCATTTAATATTTTTATATGTATCTGTGGAAACATGTTACTAAGAATACTTAATAAAAATATTAGATGGAGTAATTTTTGATATTTTATTATGTGATATACCTTTTTATCTTTTACCTTCCTATCAACTCCATATCAGCTGGTTATGAAAATTTTGCGATCATATATTTTTTATTACTTTGAATGGCTACACAACCATGCCATTCGTCTGATGGTAAGCAATATGAGTGCAAAACCAAATACCATGAGTTACAAAGTAATACTTGGCATTTAATTGTGCTTGGCATCCTGAGTCATAGGATTTTAAGTCTCAATATGAGTTACTTTAGTAATAGACATCCTCCGTGGCGCAGGCGATACAACGTCGCCTGTGAAGCGAGAGGCTGCAGGTTTGATACCCACAGTGAGAGAAATGTTTGTGTAGCCCATAAATATTTGTGGGGTCTGGGTGGTTGTGAGACCAAAAAAGCGCTTGTAGTTCCCATGACACAAGATTTGATCTTAGTGTGGGGTCAGGACTATATACGTGATTGTGGGGTGTTGGGTGTAATAAATGATAATTCAGATTAAGTAAAGCAAATGCTAATAATGCTTTAACTAACACATATTGCATCATTTGGGTAAGTAATGATTTAGATTTTACATATTATACCAAGAAATGTGACAGTGGTATTTAATGTGATCTGAGGTTAATCAGATCAGAGACCATATATCTAAGCCACAGGTTCAATTCTCATACCAAGGCAAATTATTGTGCAATTTACAGGTTTTGTTTATGTTTATTTAATCTCCAGTTGGTTGATTTGGATCTCAGTCTAAGGGTCTAGTCTAAAAGATCACTGTTTTTTAAGAACTTTTTGAGCTGTCTTTGACTTAAAAAAATAACATTATTTGTATTACAATTGCATTATAACACATCTCATTTCAAACTCATCACAAAAATTCAAAAGAAGAAAAAAGTTGTTTATACAATGTTCATTTATTAGCTTCAATTTCTTTAGTGGTATCTCTCTTCTCAATAAATCTCAGTTGTTTCTTCCTCATTCTTTTTAATTTTGCTGAGTTTGTAATCACTTGAACAACCTCTGCCTTACGTCTGTTCTCTTCTGCTTTTTTAAGATTTTCACGACGTCTTTCCTTGCGTTGAATTTCTTGTTCCTTTAACTGTTCTAAAACCTGCCTGGACAACTCTTTCGTTTTCTTGAGTTCCAAACGCAGAGCTGTTTTCTTCGCAAAGTCTTGTTTGAGTCCTTTTGTCTTATTTACTGTAGAAAACCTGTAAATAAATAACTTACATAAAACTATACCCTTAAATATAAATTTGCATTTTAAATATCTAACCTGTTTTAAATACACGATGTAACAATGTGAAACTCAAAGCATTTCTTGAAAGTTATAAGGGTTAGAGGACAGAATCAATTTCAGAATTAAAGTTGAATAGTTTTCCTGCTTATTCTTATCGCTTACCTTTCTTTACTAGACTTCCAGAACCTGCCTGATTTTGGTAAACCTTTTATAGGTTCTGTTTTATCTTTCTTTGGAAGTTTATTGACCTTTTTTTTGGGTAATGTTTCCTTGGTTTGTGTTTCATCTTTATTGTCCCTGCTATTCACAATATTTGCTACAATGGATAGCACTTTATCTTGCGTTTCGTCAGTCATTTTTATAGAAATATTTACAATCTACACGTGTAGTCTCCGGACGAGTGACAGAATGACATTTGTCAAATGACAATTTGTTTTTCCAGAGCTAAAGCAGCTTTGGAAATGGGAATGTAAGTTCAATTTACCTTTACTGGCAATATGGAATCGATATATCTATTGTTAAATAATGATAATATTGCTCCTTGGCAGTTCGTGACTATTTCCAAGCTTACAATGTATAAAATACCAAAGAATCTCAACCATGATCTCGACATATAAAGCTAGGCTCTATGGGTTAGACCTTTGCCATTCCATCAGGCTAAATATAAAAAACAAAATAAACTGTCACTGTCACTTTGAAGTTTGACATGAATTATGTCAAACAAAAGTGTTCAACTGTGTGCCCAACGGAGTGATTCATTTTTTGCTAATAAATAGATTATAAAATAGTAAGATATTATTTATAGTGCACTAGTTGTTTAAGTATGTTAAATGTTAATAAAATAGATCTCGCACTTCCAGATTAACATAACTACAGAGGAGTGCAGCAAAGCTGACAACCTCAAGATAAGCGTTGCAGGAAAGCGATAATTTATACCAAAATGCCTGTGAGTTTCCTTATATGTCTATAAAATACAGTACAAACTCCAACCAGTATTCTCAAGCTATTACTTAATTCAATTATGTTATTCAGGCATATCACTCGACGTTGACGGACTACACCCAGTCAGTGGGTAACTTGGCGTTGCTGCCTATACGTACCACCTTCAGAGGCCCAGCCCCACTCAGTCCGAAGATAGAACTGGACATCATTGATGAAGCACTCAACTATTTTAAAGCTAATGTTTTCTTTAGGTTCTATGAGATTAAGGTGAATATTTCAGACTTGTTTACCTGTTATGTATAATATTGAACAGAATTAATTTAGTGTAGTATTATGTTACTTTACAAAAGTCCTGCCTCTGCTTTTTTTATTTTGTTCAGATATAAATGATATTTTTTTTTTTTTTTTTCTGTTTTGCTTTTGAGCTGCAATCAGTCGCCAGACTTTTATCAACTGAGTTAAGGGAAATATGGTTTTAAGAGCAGCAAGCCATTGCTTTGCTGACACCTCAAAGTATGTGGTTCCTTTTTAGTCTTTTAACCACATTGACATTGTCGAGTAAGCCTGAAGCAAGTGGGTTGGGATGATTTTTGAGACGTTCAATGTGCTGTTTCTTATGACGCTCTATTTCTGATGCCACTGTTGGTATGTTTAAATATTCGTGTATTTCGTCATTCCTTATAAACCACGGAGCTTTCACTATATTTTTTAAAATGTTGTTTTGTACCCTTTGTAAACACATGATGTTACTCTTGCTGGCCACTCCCCATATTTGAATCCCATATGTCCAAATGGGTTTCAATATAGCGTTATAAATCATGAGTTTGTTATCCAAGGAAAGCACCGAGTTTCTGCCCAACATCCAATATAAGCTTCGAAATTTGTGATTTACATGATCTCTCTTGGCTTTGATATGATATTTCCACGTTAAACGTTTATCCAGGTGGAAGCCCAGATACTTCACACAGTCAGTACGAGGTAAAACGTTGTTTTTTAGACGCACTGGGGGACATTCTCCTTTTCTTAGTGTGAAGCAAATGTGGATGGACTTCTGCGCGCTCGCTTGGATGCGCCACCTCTGAAGCCATTTCGATGTGTCGTCTAGAAGTTTTTGAAGCTTTTCACTAGCTTTTACAGGGTTACTATCCACAGCAAGAAACGCAATATCATCAGCATAGGTCGCGACAGTAACATCATCTGAGATTGGTTGATCTGACGTGAAAATATTATACAAGACCGGACCAAGCACTGACCCCTGTGGTACACCAGCTCTAATGGGAATCAGAGAGGATCTAGCATCCCTGTGCTTAACTTGAAAAACTCTATCGGAGAGATATGACTCAAGGATAAAAAATACGGAGTGTGGCAGTTTTTTCTTGATCTTAGATAGCAATCCTTTATGCCAGACTCGGTCAAATGCTTGCTGTACATCTAGAAATGCAGCAGAGCAATATTTCTTGGTCTCGAAGCATTGCCTGACGCAGTGGTATACACGATGTACCTGCTCGATGGTGGAGTGCGCTTTACGGAACCCAAACTGATGCTCTGGTGTAGTTTTATTTTCATTCATTACTTCAACCAGTCTTTTGAGGAAAATCCTTTCCCATAGCTTTGACAAGACTGGAGTAAGACTTATGGGTCGATATGAGGAACAGTCTTGTGGTGGCTTACCGTCTTTATGGATCATGACTATCTCTGAGACCTTCCATAACTTAGGAAAATAGGATAGCCTAAAAGTGGCGTTAAACAAGCAAGTCAAGTATGTGATACATTTCTTTGGAAGCTCCTTGAGGATTCTTGGGGTGATTAGGTCGAAGCCTGGCGCCTTATTAGGATTTAAAAATCTAATTTCTCTCGCAACTTCTTTTGGTGATGTTGGTTTGATAGGTAAACACAATTGGATATCTTGTTTGAGTATGTCATCCAAGTCATCTTTGTCTCTTCCTTCATTTGGTTTAAATACCTCACTTAAATGTGCAGCAAAAGCCTCCGATTTTTCAAGGTCTGTGCGTGCCCAGGTTGACTGCCAATTTATAGGATAAAATGATAACTGCGGCCTATTTAGGTATTTAGAAGCTTTCCATAAAGAATACTCTCCGTGCGCAGTTGGTGATAACGACTCTAGAGTTTTCTTTAGGCTAGTATTTTTGTTTTCTTCTAGAATTACTTTTAAGTCTTTTATAGCTCTATTTAGTTGGCTTTTGTCTGATCGATTACGCGATGTCTGCCATTTCCGTCGGAGACGCCGTTTTTCGGCTATTTTCTTTTTGACTTCCAGTGGGTGAGTAGAAGTCAAATTTATGTTTAGCGATGGCGTATTTTCCCAAGCTGCGACCTGAATAATATTTGTGATATCTTTGCAAGCATCTTCGACGTCTTCACATGTTTTCAGTGGAATTTTCAGGTTAATGTGGTCAACCAGGTATGAACGGAAGCACTCCCAGTCAGTCTTTTTGTTGTGTAAAGATAAAGGAGTTTGCTCGCATTCCACCATAGTTGAGGACAAAGTTAATATCACTGGAGTATGGTCTGATGACCCATCTAAGCAAGATTCCACAGTTGTGAATAGAGAGTTTATGCCTTTAGTCACGAAGAAATCCAGCAGGTCAGGCATTTTCTTTGGGTCGGTTGGCCAGTATGTAGGCTCTCCAGTTGATAGAGGATGGAAATAATGTTGGTCAATGCAATTCTTTAGATATCTACCCCTTGTGACAGTCAACCTAGAGCCCCAGAAAGTATGTTTAGCATTCCAGTCGCCACCAGAAATAAATCTATTACCTAGAGTTTTGAAGTAATCGAAAAACATTCTCTCTGTTACGCATGATGATATTTTAATTATTATTTTTTTTGGCACCAAAACAAACTATTTATGGGTGTGGCTTAGAATACACTAGGCACATTTGTTGTTGACTAATAGCTCACCTGGCATGTAAATTGTGATATTCACTCATGCATTGTGCTTAACCCATTAGTGGCCAAATCAAAACTACTGAACGGATTTTCAAAATTCTTTTATTAATTGAAATTTAGTAGCTGCGAGAGAAAGTAGTATCACAAAAAAACACGAATGAAATAATTTTCATGAATTTTCAGGGGTGTTCCCAAATTGGCACAACGGCTCCTTATGAGTGAAAATTTTCGAAACACGAATTTTCAATACACAGCTTTTTCTTGCACCTCTTGCAACCTCAGCGACCTGTGATCATACAACCCATCACACAACACATCACACAGCAGATCGCATCGTTTTGGAAGCTTTTCAGGGACGTGGTCAACCCCATCCAACTGTAAACTTTCAATATTGACTCTGAGGTCATGTGTGGCGACACTTCGGCGGTATAGTAATTGGTCCATTCGCTCTTCTTTGGGTTTGTGTGTGATACCCCGACAATATCAGTATTCCCAAAAAAGTTTTCAGCTCTGTATCAGTCTGCAGTGACAATGAAGTTGTGCCGATTATTTTGATTGGCACACAACATGCTAAACTCCGTGGTCAAAAAGCTTCTCAAATCTTGCAATGGCTGACAAACCTTGTAGTGCCTGCTTGGCGCGATTTTGGAGAGCTAATATATCGTCAGTTTGTCCAAAGATTGTCGAGTAATTAGGTGAACAGTTTCGCCAAAGCGGAAAACTGGATGACTGTCGGCACGCAGAGACAGTGGGCTGCTCTGGTTGGGATGATCTATAAAAGGTCGTGACCTTTTAGTAGCCAAAGGTTCATCATCACTGCTATCCTCGGATTCTAGAGTACTCACGTTGCAAACAAATACTTCAAGATTTCCTCGGACATCGGTTGGTCGGGTACTAGGTGCCACATCATCATCTCCTTCTTCTTCTTCTTCTGGTGGCACAATCGCTAAATCATACTCCCAGCCTTCGTCACTATCCTCAGCTATTGTACTGATACCTTCTTCTAAGCCCCTGAAGTCATAAGTACCACTAAAATATTGCTTGCGATTCATATTGATTCTGTAAATAAAATGGTTATTTTTACTACACTTGTAGCCATTGTACCCAAATTGGCACACCAATATTTATGTCTCTATGTTTTTATATACATGTAAAATAACTGCAATAAAATAACTTTAGAGGTTAGATTAGGTACTTATTTTACGAAAATATCAACAATATTCATGATATTCATCATCTGTAATAAAAAATAAGAACAAAATTACACTTACCTGTAGTGTCCTCCAAATAATGAACTTGAATGTATCCAAAACAAAAGTTTTGTGAACAAATTAGTATATTCCGATGTTTTAACCTAAAGAATATTCCTTCGACTGCATAACAAAGTAACATAATATTAACTATTGTCAAAACTTTTTTTATCTACCCTCTTTTATTAAGTGTTCCCAAATTGGCACGGTGGTCAAGAATGGGTTAAAAAAACTCATGTATGTGTGCAGCCCTAAAACTAATAATAAAACAATTTATTTCAGTCTGATTCGGACAGAGTGCTCATTTACCTCACATTGTACATTTCGGAGTGCTTGAAGAAGCTTCAGAAGTGCTCCAACAAGAACCAGGGCCAGCAGGAGATGTACATGCTGGCAATATCTAAGTTTGACATTCCAGGAGAACCCGGCTTCCCACTCAATTCTGTTTATGCTAAACCTTCTAGTCCACAGGAAGCAGGTACATAAAACATAATAATTTGATAGCTACTTCAAATATTACTGAATATATTGGAACAGATTTGACAAATTAAATTATTTTATTTTGCTATCTACAGAAATAACAAAGACATTCTTGCTTTCAGATTTAATGAGACAGTACTTGCAACAATTGAGACATGAGACTGGTGGAAGAGTTTGTGAAAAGGTATTTGTTTTTTTATTTACATAAAGGCCTATTTAAGGTGACAATGATGTTGGTAAAATATTGCAAAACTAAACTTACACTTGAGTGTATATTCTTTAGAATGTTTGTATTGATTTAGTAGTAGGGGCATTCCACGCGAAGCGGACAGGTAAAAAATCGCGATGTTTCTGATTTCAGAAATATTTGAGTATGTTCTACCTATATATGTCCTTGATTCGTGTATCAAATATTTTTCTAATATAGTGACTGGTTAAAGAATTAAGGAACTTTGAAATTTTGGCCAACTGGTGGGCATACAGTACTTCAAAGGCGATTATCTAGTCAGAAAATTATTGATTAAAATAATTAAACCAATGGATTTAAAACTTCATTTAATGAGCTTTTTAATTGCATTTTTGGATATTGAAATAAATTATTTTTTTCCAATTTTTTTTTATTTTTTATTTTTTAACTTCGATTTTCACAAACTTAGACCATTTCGATTTTTTTTATTTTTTTTATTAAAATAGCTAGTATTGTATAGAACATCCTTGCCAAGTTTTATAATGGGCGTGGAAGTGGTTTACGAGCTATGCTGGGAATACTGCCGAAGCGCGGCGTCCTGCGCGAGTTACGTGAAACTATCAATAAAATAAAATCACTTCCGACCGAATAGTTTGCATATTTAAAACGATATAAATACATTTTAAACACTTTTTAGATACCGTAAAATCATACAACTATAGTCCTGTAATACAAATATGGTCCATTACCATACTTTGACATTTTGTTCGTTCCTTTATGTCTTTTATGGATTAATAAATCACTTTTTACTTATGATATTACATTTACGTAACATATTTTTATATTAAATCAGTAGTCCATGAGTACAACAATTTAATTTAAAAAGTCACCGGGTACAATTGCTATTTTTTTTTTGCATTTGACCCCCTACTCTCCAGTTCAGCAACTTGAAAAAAAAGCGCTCTTATAGTGTTGCGTGTTTAAGGAGGCTGAATTTGCAATTGTATATCCCTGTTTGTTTGGTTGTGTATTTATGGGATGCTTTCTGCTGAGTCAGTCTTCTGTTTTTAATATCAGAAAGACATAATTCCATTTGTCGATTTGAATAATATTTATATGATCTGGCTCCAGGCTTCTTCCTTGACATTGTTTTCAAATCCCTGATGTAATTCTAAATTTGTTTTAATTGGTTTTTAATTATTATCCAAGAAAACCGTTGGACTATTGTTTTAACCAAAGTATGAAAATTAGAATAAACTTGCCTAAGTATTAAAATAATTAACTGATATAAAAAACAGCTATAATATAATAAATACAAACATATTACCTTTTAAAAAAATAAATTGTAGGACTGGGCAACTACATATGCTTATTTTTTTAAATAAAAGTTAGGGGAGTTTTGAAAACACGCAATAACTGATTAATTCCGCACCGCTCGCTGTTGATTTCACATACTTGCCAGCTATCGCATTTACTATTAATTTCAACGCCTACATCCATTCTAGTCAAATGTTGTCAAAAAAATCGCTGAATGGAACCCATTAATAATACAAAATGTCAAAGTATGGTAATGGACCATATTTGTATTACAGGACTATAGTTGTATGATTTTACGGTATCTAAAAAGTGTTTAAAATGTATTTATATCGTTTTAAATATGCAAACTATTCGGTCGGAAGTGATTTTATTTTATTGATAGTTTCACGTAACTCGCGCAGGACGCCGCGCTTCGGCAGTATTCCCAGCATAGCTCGTAAACCACTTCCACGCCCATTATAAAACTTGGCAAGGATGTTCTATACAATACTAGCTATTTTAATAAAAAAAATAAAAAAAATCGAAATGGTCTAAGTTTGTGAAAATCGAAGTTAAAAAATAAAAAATAAAAAAAAATTGGAAAAAAATAATTTATTTCAATATCCAAAAATGCAATTAAAAAGCTCATTAAATGAAGTTTTAAATCCATTGGTTTAATTATTTTAATCAATAATTTTCTGACTAGATAATCGCCTTTGAAGTACTGTATGCCCACCAGTTGGCCAAAATTTCAAAGTTCCTTAATTCTTTAACCAGTCACTATATTAGAAAAATATTTGATACACGAATCAAGGACATATATAGGTAGAACATACTCAAATATTTCTGAAATCAGAAACATCGCGATTTTTTACCTGTCCGCTTCGCGTGGAATGCCCCAGTAATTAAGATTCAACTGAAATAACTAGCATATATTTTTTTTATGTGTGGTTTGTGTTAACTAAATTAATAGACACAACATGTGCCCACATATTAAGTCAATGACTCTATTGGTAGATTGACTGAAACAATAATAAATATAATTAATAAAGTAAATTTTAATGATAACAAAACAGATATCTAATATTGACCTTATTGTTATTTTAGGTATTTGCTACAGAAGATGGTAAGCCAAGCAAATGGTGGCTTTGCTTTGCCAAAAGGAAATTCATGGACAAGTCCCTGTCAGGACCAGGCCAGTGAAAACATTTAAAGATTAGCATTTATTCCACAATTTTCTTTATTGTATTTGTTTACTAAAATTGGCAGTATTTTAATTGTACATTTGACTCTACTTGGGGTATTACTTGTTAACTAAGTATTTGAAAATATGTATATTGAACATAAATTTAATTTTTGTATACTTTGATTTAATTTATATTCATGCATCAAAGCATTTCTATCTACAAAAAAGGTAGGATTGTGCAGTTTAAATATTGCCAATTATATTACTTTATATTTAAAGTTTCTTACTATTCCAATATCTGTAAATAAAATCATGTAATAAAACTTGATTAAGAAAACTTTCGTTTAATTTATATATTTTTGCAAAATGTATCTTATCAAATTAATATAGTTAATAAAGTAGTAAAGTACAGTAAAATATAAATCACAATAATTAAAATACATTTATTGTTTCTTAAAACAGATGTATAAATTTCTAGTACATTTGTAAAAAACATCTAAAATTGATACTATTTACAATGATAAACAATATGGATGAAAAATGATCATATGAATAACAACAACAAAAAAAAAAGATCTGGAACACTTAGGTATAAATTAATATTTTACTGAAAACATATGGCATACTGTTTACTGTTCTATATTCAATTTTATTTCGATCCTCAAGATAAGTGTGATAGTATATATCCTCAAGATAGTGACATACAACCTTGTTCATGAACAGTTCTAAAACCTATATTAGCTATCTTATATTTCGTCTTTATCGCTCAAACTAAATTAAAATTCGTACGAAAGGAACAAAACATTTGATAAGTAAAATTGTATGAATAAGGCCGTTACTATGGACTAGACATGCTATTATTAGTAATGCAGAATGTTTTACTTATAAATCATACTGCCAGTTTATAAACTTTATTATTACCTATTATAAGATACACTATATAATTGGTGTAAGCTGCCTATTAAGTGTATGTCGCATAATTGATTCAAAGGACTGAACATGGTGGGTAGTAGTTAAGATAAATCTCAAAGACTTGTTACAGATCTTTTGATTGAGAAATGTACAAAATAGAGAAATATATAATAAAAAATATATATTACAAATACTTATGCCAAAATAGGATATACTTTTTGCAATTGAATACTTATCTTCAGTGATAAATAATTTCAAATCTTTAATTTGGGTATTTTAGATCTTATTAAATAAGGTCCTAATTAAGACCATATTCTTTGATTAACTGGCCAGCAATGACCAGCCTTTGAATCTCAGAAGTGCCTTCATAAATTTCTGTGATACGAGCATCACGGTAGTGCCTTTCCGCTGGCATATCTGATACATATCCCATGCCACCCAGAATCTGAAATAATAACCATAAATTAATTAAATAAAGTGACTTACCCACAATAATTGATAAACATAACACATGAATATAATAAATAACACTGTTTCATTAAGAGTACTGGTCCAGTTACAGACAACCATAATATAATTATTATAAGACAAACTTTAAATAATAAGATAAAATAGGTTTTTGGCAGAACATTAAAAGTCAACTTTTTATATTGACACTGTATTAGGGATTATTTATACTGAAATTATAATTGAGTATGCAATTTCTTAAAGCATAGTTAGCTTGTAAACAATTAAAAAAATAGAAACTTTCTAGAAAACTAAAAAGAGTTCAAACCTCATTTAATAAAAACTAAAATAAATTTTGCTGCGAGTTTTTTTTTAAGGAATACCTGTATGCACTGATGTGATAAGAATGTAGCTGCCTCAGAAGCTGCTAATTTTGCCATGGCAGCTTCTTTAGTGTAAGGTTGTTTGTTGTCCTTCAACCAAGCTGCACGCCACGTGAGTAGTCTAGCAGACTCCAACTGCAGTGCCATGTCTGCCAACTTGTTCTGTATGGCTTGCAGCTTCATGATTGGCTTTCCAAAGGCCATTCTTTTGGATGCATACTCTATTGCCACATCTAGGGATGCCTGATTGAAAAATAAATATGATAATGCAGAATATTTGATGACAAAGGACATTTCTTTTTTTTTTTTTATAATGCCGGCCTGCTAAGTTTTTGGGTAATTTTAAAGCAATTTATACAAATACACATCTTGTTATCAAAAACAAACACCTACTAATTTTGTTGGGAATGTGGCCAAATAGTGCTTATGATTATTTGTTTTAAGGGTATGATGGCACTGACATATGCTGTGCGTAGAAGTAAAAAAAATATTGGTTAGTAGAATTCTGTGCTATTAATATTTACCTGTGCAATACCAAGAGCCTGTGATGCTATGCCAATTCTTCCAGCATCTAAAGTCATCATAGCTATTTTAAATCCAAACCCAGGCTCCCCTAAAATATTCTCTTTGGGTATTTCACAGTCTTCAAATATGAGTGAGCAGGTAGAACTGCCCCTTATGCCTAATTTATCCTCTTTCTTTCCTAACTCTAATCCTTTGATGGGTTTTGGCACAATAAATGCAGAGATACCCTTATGTTTTAAGCTTTTGTCTGTGGTAGCAAATACCACAGAGGCTTTACTTTCATACCCATTGGTGATCCAACATTTAGTTCCATTTAGGATCCATTTGTCTCCTGAAACTTTGGCCACTGTTGATGCAGCTCCTGCATCAGAACCATTACCTGGCTCTGATAATGCAAAGCAACCTACTATGTCTCCTGAAAAATAATAATAAATTAGAATTTAGTTTAAGATGTGGAATAAAATGTATTGTCTGTGCGTATATTGATAAAATACATCACTGAATTATTTATACTAACCAGTGCAAAACGGTGTAACAAACTCCTGTTTTTGTTTATCAGTGCCCCAACCAAGCACAGGCCCTAAATACAGTGAATTATTTACTGACATAATTACACCTGCGGATGCGCAGCCGCGAGATATCTCTTCTAAAGCTATGGCGTAGGCGAGGTAGTCTAGACCAGCGCCGCCGAGTTCTTCAGGGGTGGCAATTGACATCAGCCCCAATTCACCCATTTTCTTTATGGCATCGCCAGGATACAGATGTTCACGATCATATTTAGCTGCATTAGGTTTTAATTCTCCTTCGGCAAAATCTCGACATGTTTTGTACAACATTTGATAAGTATCTGGTAATGAGGATAGCGAAGCAATACATCTTGACTGTCGTAAAGTTGATGGAGCTGTAAATTTTATTTTGGATAAGAGGAATTATTGAAATAAATATACAAAATATCCCTAAGAAAACTTACCGACACTTTGAAGAACTTTTGAAAATGTTACTAACATATTTATTTCTATTTAATATAAAAAGAAAATAATATAAATCAAAATAATTTTAGAGGCACCTTTGAACAAAGTTGAACTTTTACCTTGCGTTCCAGGTATCATCATAAAAATAAAATGCTACATTTTTTAGATTGACAATTTTTCAATCGGAATTCGGAACTTTTACAAGGCATATGAAGGAGATGGACAATTTTTTATTTGTTAAAATTACTAACTTTATAGATAATTTCAAAATTTACATTTCATATCTAAACATTAATTTAAAAATACATAATTAATATGATTTTATAAATAATCTACGACTTTTGGCAATTTAATAATTATCGAATAATTTATTTTATGCAAATAAACTAAGGAATTTATACAATAAACCGAGTCACTCAGTGCGGCATCTGTTGGTAATTGGTATTTTGTAGTTTCTCCGTCTACGGTATTTTGTTTGATTCGCTTTTGTCTGTCAAAAGTGGCAAACAAAAATACAAAAAAATAAAAAGTTAAAATGATAAAATGGAGATATTGTTAAGATTTGTGCCTGCACATACATTACGCAAAACAACCTCTAGAATACTGTTAACTCATGTAGCTACATATACAAGGTTTGTAATATAATTATTTTGGCTATTGGTGTTACGTACATAACCTAAATGGAGTGTGTTCTGTATTTTGCAGATTGGCCGAAGTCGGGAAGTTAGAGGTGCCTAAAACGACCGGCAAATATGATACGGGGCAATTAATATTGCATAAAGTGTTCGGATATCGCGGTGTGATATTGTTTCCCTGGCTAGCCAGAGTATACGATAGAGATGCCACTAATAAAAAGGAGAATCCGGACACTACGGCATCATCGGAAGCCTCCGGAGATTCATTGTCAAACGTCGGCAAAGAAGTCAAAGGCAGGACTCATACTTTCTACCAGGTCCTCATAGACACTAGGGATGCACCTTACATAGTAAGTGTCTTTATTTGTTTTCATGTGATGTGTAAATTATGGTTACCTTGTAATCTTATTGGAAATTCTACTACAGTAGTTTTCATAACATATAAATTTGTGTGCTAATAACAATCTACATTCTTTAGAGATGCAAATGTGATAAAACATTATTTACTATAACTACATATTTTCACTAACACTAACAATTCATTCAGCATATTTACATGCTGGGTACTAAAATAAGTGGCACATACTAAGCATTAGTTTGTAAACTGTTTTAAACTCATATTTGTTATTTTATTTTTTTAAATAGACTATGGCTAAAGATTCTAAATGCTTAGTTTATTTGCTGATTAACACATAGGCTTTTTATTTTAGCAACATTTTGCTAGTTGTCATTGTTTATTTGATTTATGCAACTTTAGTTAGTAACGCCTGCACAGCAGTCATTCCATTGGAAGTGTATACATCATAGTTGCTGACAAATAGTTATTGAAACTATATCATGGACTTACGGTCTCTTTTAGTATTTCAATAGTTTCATTAAAATACCATACTGTTCAATGTTGATCTAAATCAATATTTACTATTTATTAGGAGTGAATTTGAATTTTACATGTTTCATGTAAACCTTTTATGTATTTTTTTTGTTATGAATCTGCATTCACACAGTAGTGACTGGTGATGCAGGACAGTTGAAGTGGGCATGACTGTGTGAATCTCCTGGCAGAGTGTTTTTAATAATAATGTAAAATGTAGATTATTGCCAGATTCATGCAAGTCACTGGCATCAATTTTCACAATTAGTAAAATCTGGTGTGGTCCCAGTTTTAATATTCCGACTTAAATAAAAGCCCAACTTATAGCTGTAAATGAAGCTTGTTAAATAGGCTCTGAGGCAAAAGGCTCTAGCATTATGAGACCGCAGATGCTTTTGATGCTATGCCCGCACTTCTTTTCAGTTTCACATCTTTTTATTAAAATGTGAAACTGCACATTGCCTTGGTGCAGTGAAAAATGCATTTAAAAAATACTGTCAATATTTTTTTTTGATAATATGTATGTTATGCCCTAAAGTTGTGATACAATTAATGTAATAAGCTTTTTTGCTTGAAAAACTATCTCTACTTTGTTATCAGAACCTTATCATATAGTTGGAAACATTTATGTTTTATTAAATATAAATATTTTATTTTTGACTGTGCACACAAACATCGACATGAGGCCTGAATGGAAGAAAAAGGTATATTGAGAAAAGTATAAAACATTGTCATGTTGGTACTAACTATTTGGTTTAATAAAATGTACTAATGTATGTGTGCAAGGATGTTACATTTAGAAGTAATTTCATTTACATTTCGTAATAATCATATGTTTATTTTCATTGTTGACTAACAGTAAAAATCTGTGTATAAACAGAAATTAATTAAAACAAATCAATATTGTTTGAATTTAAAATTGGAAATATTTACATAATGCTATATGCTGACTGACACCCTAACATGTTTTTAGTTTGTACACAATTTACATATATTTCATATCAAAACAGTGTTACATTACCATATTTATTATATTTGTAAATGTCTAGTATTACTTGTATACTTTAAGATTTTTCTTGACAGTAGAAATTCTAATTAATATAAATCTTATTTGTAAAAATAAAAATGTTGCACAATTTAAAGTTATAATAGAGTTAAAGTCTAGTTTAATCTCAGTTGGAATTTACTAGAACTTCATATTAAGCATGATATTAAAATGGCTATATTTTTAAATAACAACTCAGCTTTTCACACAATAAGCATTTAGTAAATTAATTTTAGAATCGATTATTTATTTTCCATACAAACTTCTTGGTGCTCAAATGTTGAGTATATTTTAGCGAGCTCAGACGGAAGCGGTGACGTTCCTTGGAAACCAAGAGTCGAGTCGCAGTCTGTACGCTATACCGGGGTTGGACTATGTGGCGCACGACGACATCATACCGTACACATCTGTGGAGCGAGTGCCGCTGCAACACGAGCTCTTCGACAAGTTCCTCATGCACAACCCAGACAAAGGTATAACACGTAATTGTAATAATCACCACATTGTAAGCTGGTTTTGAAAAGAGCAAGTTGCTTGCCCGTTCTTCTCTAGTGAAAACCGCTTTCCGAACCATCCAAAAATTACTGAATCTAAATCCTGTTGAACATTTTATGGGATTCAATAATATATTTTAAAAGTTATAAATAATGCACAACAGATACAACTTGACTCACCATAAAGCATCTAATAAAGTGGCTATAGGCGAAACTAAGTTCCATCGTATTTTATTAAATTATCCTGAGATTACAATACCGTCAGGTACACCACTACACCCTTACTATAACTGCATTATCAGAATATATTCTCTCATGTAACATACCGGCACTATGTACAACAGTTTCGTCGCATGCCCACATCAATATGGTGTGAATAGTAGTACGAATCTAGGTACATATTTGTTTATGTTTAATTTGATCAGTACCGGATGTAAGATTGACGACGCCCTGGGCGAGACTTCTACAGCACCCTATAAGTAATATCCAAATCCAAGCGAAAGACAGTAAATCATAGATACAGTTCACTAAGTTTACAGTAAATTCCGACATTCGGCGTCCTTTTGCACTGGCTCAACCGCGCCCTACCCTAATACCGGCTCTGTCTGTGATAAATGGATATAGAAAGAGAAATCCCTTTTTTGTGATGGATATTATACTGTGTTTACATACTTAATGAAGATTTCATAAATCATATTGTTGATTTCCAGATCCTCCATTCATAGCGCAAGAAACCCTCCGAGCGTGGCAGAAGAAGAACCATCCGTGGCTGGAACTGAGCGACGTGCACCGCGAGACTACCGAGGGGGTGCGCGTTACCGTCATACCCTTCTACATGGGCAGCCGGGAATCGCAGAACTCGGCTGTGTATTGGGTACGTAGAGTTACTGTTAACATGTTTAATATCGGCCTTCGTTATATTATAAACTAGCGCTCCAGCCCCGCTCCGCCCGTGAGCATATACACTTTCACAAATATTTATTTCGGGTCTGAGTGTTTATGAGACCGAAAAGTCTCTCGTAGTTCCTGATACTCACGACACAAGACTCGATCTTAGTGTGGGGTCAAGACTATGTATGTGTATGTTAGTGTTACGGCCATATCGATGCCAAATTTGGCAACACCTTTTGAGATAGGAATGGTA
The DNA here is from genome assembly GCA_030180105.1 of Hyles lineata. Taxonomy (NCBI): domain Eukaryota; kingdom Metazoa; phylum Arthropoda; class Insecta; order Lepidoptera; family Sphingidae; genus Hyles; species Hyles lineata. The sequence continues at coordinate 4,346,496 of JARJEE010000027.1, read as the reverse complement.
TGTCTACTCATTGTGATTTAAATAATTGCATTGTACTTAGGAACAACCAGCTCTGATCTCAGTCGCAATTCTGTTTAAAATAAAATTCGTTTCCAAGGGCAGTTCCTGTAAACAGAGAATGTGACGAAATGGGAACAAGTAAATATTTTGTGATAGGTAATTGTCATTGTCTTCATAATATTCATAGTATAGTTTAAAGGTCAATGTGTTTTGTTAAATCTGTCAATTTATACTGTATTGTATCAACCCATATACTGTATACATCCCACTGTAGGGCACGGGCCTCCTTTACAGTCAAAAGTACGATTGAGCGTGGTTAGGCCATATTGTCCACCACGCTGGCCTAGTGCAGGTTGATGGACTTTACATACCATATAAATTCGTCAAAATCGCTACCTATGGTATGCAAGTTGCCTTACGATGTTTTTCTTTACCCTTATAGTGCGTGGAGATTGACTATCGACAACTGCGTTATACATACAGTATACACTATGGCCTTAGAGACGGTGTTAGGGTAGGGCGCAGTTGGGCGGCGGCCCTAGCCGCGCCAGTGTAAAAGGGCGCCCAATGCGAGAATTTCCTGTAACCTATAGTGTGTCGAATTTTAGGGCGCAGTCATGTGTGTATTGATAATCAAACACCACGCGTTAAAAAGGCTGAAGGAAAACATCGCGAGGAAACCTGCATACCATAGCGATTTACTAGAATATTTATGGTATGTAAGTCCGCCAACTCGCTAATGAGAGTGGTCAGCCGTAGTCAAATATATAGCCTCATCACTCTCAATCGTACTCTCGATTATAGAGGAAGCCCGTGCCCTTCAGTGGGACGTATATGGGCTGATATAATACAATAGTGTATCTATGATTTACTGTCTTTCGCTTGGATTTGGATAGTACTTATACAGCGCTGTAGAAGTCTCGTTGTTAATCCTACCGCTACTGAATGGCGTAATCCGTTTCAAATGTAGAGATGATATGTTGTATGATGGTGTTTATGTGTCGGCAGTGGCGCTACTGCATCCGGCTGGAGAACCTGGGCCGGCAGGCGGTGCAGCTGCGCGAGCGGCACTGGCGCATCTTCTCGCTCAGCGGCACGCTGGAGACCGTGCGCGGCCGCGGCGTGGTGGGCCAGGAGCCCGTGCTGGCCGCACACGCGCCCGCCTTCCAGTACAGCAGCCACGTCAGCCTGCAGGCGCCCAGCGGACACATGTGGTACGCACCAACACGCATATACACGCACGCGCCTCCAGTACAGCAGCCACGTCAGCCTGCAGGCGCCCAGCGGACACATGTGGTACGCACCAACACGCATATACACGCACGCGCCTCCAGTACAGCAGCCACGTCAGCCTGCAGGCGCCCAGCGGACACATGTGGTACGCACCAACACGCATATACACGCACGCGCCTCCAGTACAGCAGCCACGTCAGCCTGCAGGCGCCCAGCGGACACATGTGGTACGCACCAACACGCATATACACGCACGCGCCTCCAGTACAGCAGCCACGTCAGCCTGCAGGCGCCCAGCGGACACATGTGGTACGCACCAACACGCATATACACGCACGCGCCTCCAGTACAGCAGCCACGTCAGCCTGCAGGCGCCCAGCGGACACATGTGGTACGCACCAACACGCATATACACGCACGCGCCTCCAGTACAGCAGCCACGTCAGCCTGCAGGCGCCCAGCGGACACATGTGGTACGCACCAACACGCATATACACGCACGCGCCTCCAGTACAGCAGCCACGTCAGCCTGCAGGCGCCCAGCGGACACATGTGGTACGCACCAACACGCATATACACGCACGCGCCTCCAGTACAGCAGCCACGTCAGCCTGCAGGCGCCCAGCGGACACATGTGGTACGCACCAACACGCATATACACGCACGCGCCTCCAGTACAGCAGCCACGTCAGCCTGCAGGCGCCCAGCGGACACATGTGGTACGCACCAACACGCATATACACGCACGCGCCTCCAGTACAGCAGCCACGTCAGCCTGCAGGCGCCCAGCGGACACATGTGGTACGCACCAACACGCATATACACGCACGCGCCTCCAGTACAGCAGCCACGTCAGCCTGCAGGCGCCCAGCGGACACATGTGGTACGCACCAACACGCATATACACGCACGCGCCTCCAGTACAGCAGCCACGTCAGCCTGCAGGCGCCCAGCGGACACATGTGGTACGCACCAACACGCATATACACGCACGCGCCTCCAGTACAGCAGCCACGTCAGCCTGCAGGCGCCCAGCGGACACATGTGGTACGCACCAACACGCATATACACGCACGCGCCTCCAGTACAGCAGCCACGTCAGCCTGCAGGCGCCCAGCGGACACATGTGGTACGCACCAACACGCATATACACGCACGCGCCTCCAGTACAGCAGCCACGTCAGCCTGCAGGCGCCCAGCGGACACATGTGGTACGCACCAACACGCATATACACGCACGCGCCTCCAGTACAGCAGCCACGTCAGCCTGCAGGCGCCCAGCGGACACATGTGGTACGCACCAACACGCATATACACGCACGCGCCTCCAGTACAGCAGCCACGTCAGCCTGCAGGCGCCCAGCGGACACATGTGGTACGCACCAACACGCATATACACGCACGCGCCTCCAGTACAGCAGCCACGTCAGCCTGCAGGCGCCCAGCGGACACATGTGGTACGCACCAACACGCATATACACGCACGCGCCTCCAGTACAGCAGCCACGTCAGCCTGCAGGCGCCCAGCGGACACATGTGGTACGCACCAACACGCATATACACGCACGCGCCTCCAGTACAGCAGCCACGTCAGCCTGCAGGCGCCCAGCGGACACATGTGGTACGCACCAACACGCATATACACGCACGCGCCTCCAGTACAGCAGCCACGTCAGCCTGCAGGCGCCCAGCGGACACATGTGGTACGCACCAACACGCATATACACGCACGCGCCTCCAGTACAGCAGCCACGTCAGCCTGCAGGCGCCCAGCGGACACATGTGGTACGCACCAACACGCATATACACGCACGCGCCTCCAGTACAGCAGCCACGTCAGCCTGCAGGCGCCCAGCGGACACATGTGGTACGCACCAACACGCATATACACGCACGCGCCTCCAGTACAGCAGCCACGTCAGCCTGCAGGCGCCCAGCGGACACATGTGGTACGCACCAACACGCATATACACGCACGCGCCTCCAGTACAGCAGCCACGTCAGCCTGCAGGCGCCCAGCGGACACATGTGGTACGCACGCATGCGCACATAACGCACGCGTACGTGCGTCCGTACGCACTAACATGCATGCGTCACCTTATTTGCACATCTACGTACGCATGCATACATAACTTACGCGTACGCACGCACACACGTACACACGCTCATTTAAGACTTTCATTTTAATAATTATCTAACTACTGGACTTATTTTATTAGTGCTTGCGGCTAATTTAACGAGACTGATTTTTTCAATTTATAGACAATCATGTTTTATAAAATAAGCGAATGTGGTATACGTTTCCTCAATTATAAAAAAAAATACATTTGCCCCTTTTCATATTTTGTGTATGAAATTGTGATAATAATTATCTTCATGTTGTTTCCCAGGGGCACGTTCAGAATGGAACGTGAGGACGGCTACACCTTCGACTGTCGCATCCCACCGTTTTCGCTGGAGAGTAAACCGGACGAAGGCGCTCCGGTGGCGCCCTCGTCGGCCGCGTGACCTGCCCCCCACCACCACCACCACCACCACCCGCGCCAACACGCTATCAAACATTATTCTTTGCTCCAGTGATGCCATTATCATTGCGTTGAAAAGAAAAAAAAAACACATAGTGAGAATAAGGAACGAGGCCAAGAATATTTTGTATTATGGAAATTATGTAGTTTTCGTTTAGAAGAGATACAGATAGCTGATAGATAAAACTATTGTTAATTTGGCTATGAGAAACATTGCAAGAGGATCGTGAATTCTAGATGCTACCGAATGAAGCGGAGACGAAGGCTCGCGGTTATAGTCAAATATTTTTGGCGATTCGTTAGGATGTGATGAATGCGTTCATATTGTGATGTTCACTAGACAGTCATATTTTTATTTTAGACATTTTTATCTAGAAATAAAAAGTGATGATATGTTAACTCTATTTATTATTTCGTTGTTAGACAAGCATTAGAAAAGTTCATTGCATCCATTTGTTTGTATTATAAATTCCTTAGGCTTTTATTAATTAATTCCTAGATCTGTAATAAATTACAGTATTCTACATTATTTTCTTTTATTTCGTCTTTGAAATACATAGCTTTGACTGCTTACCCACAAACCTTGCTTATGATTTAAATACAATTCAATTCGTATTTCTATAATTTAAATGAGATAAAAACAGGTGGCCTAAGCTCAATAATGGTTCACAATTTAACTTAATATGAAAAGGAACATTTTTCAAGGTACAAAAAAGAGGTAAAATAAAACAACAAATTCTTACTAAAACTAAGAGATTTTAATTATGATATTATTTTATGAGAACATTAAATTGCTTTATACACATACTCAAAGCTGTACAATAAATTATTTGTACACTAAAAATCACAGACCAAAAAATACATTGGCCCGTACTAAAATATTACATACAACAGTGTTTACAAACTGGAGCCAATTTACCATCTTACATCTAATTTAGTAACATATTGTGTTTGTAAAGAAATCTTTACCAATATAAATGTATCTCGCTTACTCAGATCCAAATTAACTTTAAATACTTGCAAACGACAGTATATTTTACAAAAGGCACTTCCTATGAATAGGTATCTTTGGTGAGTTAACCATACATTAGCAGTTGCTTCTTATCGTACGGGGGAAAATAATTGAGGAGGCAATATATACTTTTCATCAGAAAAATCGAAACACCTTGCAAGTTTATGTTTTAGGACTATCAGGAAAATGTGTAATTTGATTTTAACACATCAACATTACGATTTGAAAACCTAAGATGTTTTATAGCATAGATAAGTTATCCCGCTCTATTATGGTAAGACGAAAGCAAGGTAATTGCCGGACTTGTAACCAGTCACGCTTCAACCAGTGTCGTGGATACACGTCTCTCTGACAGTCAGATAGTCTCTGATAGTCAGAGTCTGACTATTTGTATTCTTAAAACCAAGTGCCGAAAAAAGGCATCAAATGATTTAAAAAAATGTACAATTGCACGGTGAAACAAAAAAATATATTCCATTTAGTGCGCAAGTACACACTGATTTAATTTTTTGACAAATAAAATTATTAATATTCTCTCTCATGGCGACGTTTGACGTCTGATAGCATGGCGGCGTCACACGCGCTTTAGCCAATAAGCGTGCGGCACTTATTATTACGTAACTAACGATGTCTATTCATCTTTTTCTAACATAGGTATCCTGCGTGTTTTTACTCTTTCTTCAAACTAATTTGAATGTGTCTGTGCATGTAGGTGATTATAATAAAACACGCGCCATTTTTTGGGCCAATAAATTAGTGTATGACGTGCCTATTTGTAAAACGTCAGTGTTTGAAAACCTCATTATTATCTTTTATACGACATTTGACATATATATGCCATAATATACATATTTTTTTCCGATAATCCTTACAAAATATAAATAAGCAAGGTGTTTAGATTTTTCTAATGAGAAGTATGTTTTTGTAATTAAAATACTTGGTGTGGGATCTTATGAATACACAATGTGGTTGTCCTAACGTAGCGCTAGTAATGCACCAAAATAAGGCAGTCTGTCTATCATACTATTGCGATATACTAAAATTATTCAACATGATTAGCTTTATTACGCGAAAGCTATTACATCAGCAATGCGTAATATATTTAACAATTGTGATAGAAATATATAGAATTTTCTTTGTGTTTATAAACTGTAATGGGATTAAATACACGTCATAAGGCCAGTGCAGACCGGGGCCCCTACACAAATGTCTAAGGATTAAATTAATGTCGGGGCGGAATGGCAAAGGATTTTTTTTTTATCTGGTTTGCATCGAGCAATGACATTCGATGCTTTTTCAAACATTTTTATGTCGAAATTTATGCCGTATTTCCACCAGCTAAGTTTCAATGTCCTTTGTTAAAAAAAATATCCCGTACCATGCCGTCCCGGTATGCGCTGGCTCTTACACTTCTAATCTGTTTTTTTTTTATCATCCTGCACAATACAATTTGCGTGCTTATTAGCTATGGTACATCTAACTCCGTTCGGATTCACAGACTGACTTCTTGTCTATTTATTACTCAATTCCTGTGCAATTTATTACTTTTTTAGTTTTAACATGTTCTGGTCGATTATAAGCTTATTTTCTAAACTTTTGCAATGGTAATGAATTATTACATAACGAAGGCCAAAATGGTTTTTAACTATTTTTATTATAAATAAACAGCCCACGGCCCTATCGAGATATCTGAACTCTACGTAATATTATTGCTTATATTGAAATATTGCAAGGAATTAGCATAAACGGTTAGAACAGGGTATCCACCTGGATTCGTTGGATTTGAATTTCGTTTTTATTTTGTCGCAACTGGACATTAACATTCAATTACATTATATTGTCGAATCCAATTATAAACCATTTTACAAACATTATTGACATATTCCGATATACTATGGTTTGGCCATGGAATTGCATTTTATCGACCAACTGGAATGTCGATAGCTGCCGAAAAAATAGCGTGGATAGCGGAATTTCAGTGATATCGATTATTCGTATTACATTGGCCATTTGTATAAGCAAGACCCAAATTTAATCAATAGATTTCCCCCCAAGACAATTTTCGTATATTCTATGGGTATTGTAATGTGAACTTTATTTCTGAATCTTAAAGTTTATTTTCCAAAAACAACTAGCCATAATAGCATTCAAGTTATTCGATAGAATGATCCCATGGGTTCGTCCATTGTTTTAAGTCTCACTGTCAAAAGCAATCCAATACTCATCTGCCGATATAGTACAATGTTTGGCAAGCGTACTACAAGTATTATGGAAGTATAGTTACAATTTGCAATTTTAGAGGTGCATGTGCGTTGTGGTCTTTGAAATATATTGGAGCGGATATCAGGAATACTGTGCGAGAAGGGAATAATAGATGTTCTTTTCAAATCGGTCTTAACCGAGTATTTAATCATCTTTGATTTCCTCATCAATTGTATCAATGTTTTTCATTTGAATGGTATAGATTTTTAAGATTCATTTGCGGATCGAAGCCCGATGTTATTGAGCGCTTGTGATTGGTCGTTTAGTGGACTGCAAGTTATTGCAATATTAATACGTACACTGTCCTCTCCAATCGTTAATTTCCTCATCAATTGACGTCATCAATATTTTTCATTGGAACGATTTCGATTTTTAAGATTCATTTTAGGATCGAAGTCCGATGTTATTGGTTGTTCAGTGAATTGCACGTTATTGCAATATTAATACATGCATTGTCCTCTCCATGTCGCCTTTTTAACACGTGGACTGCAGCGCAAAAACACCTAACTACACACCAGTGCGTTTCGGGCAAACTATGTGTGGATATAACACAGTGCATACACACAAACATATACACACAAAATCGTGTTGTCAACGTGTTAAGAATACTTAGCTCGAAAACTTTAGCGCGCCGTATACTAATGTTTTGCATGGCGCCGAATTATTAAAAGTAGCATACTTGTGAACTATGCCATACTTGTTGCTCAATATAATAATAAATACATCCAACAGTAACATACATGGTCCTGAGCCCATACTAAGATCGAGTTCTGTGCCGTGGATAGTAAGAACTACGAGAGACTTTTTCTTTTTCACCAATACCCAGACCCGAAACAAATACCTGTAGATCACACAAAAAATTGTCTCGGTGAGGGGATCGAACCCGCGGCCTCACATTTCACAGCCGGCGTCTAACCAACTGCGCCACGGAGTCTATTAATCTTGGACAATAGCCAAACATTTAATATCTGATATCCGTTCCAGCATACTTCTATACAGTATTGTTGCAATAACACTATTTTCTCAAGCAGTTTGCTCTACATTACCCCAACTTTTAGTCCAAATTCCGAAATATCCGCTCCAATATACCCCTATTTTCATACATACATACATACAAACTAACATAATAAGGTTACCGTGCCAGTTGTATGATGAGCGCGGCGCACATCTCGAAGAACTCCATGGTGTGGTGTCCCTGCGCGCCGGCGGGGGTGGTGGGCAGCGAGGGGGTGAGGGAGGGCGGCGCCAGCGGGGAGGGCACGTCGTCCTCGCTCTCCTCACGCTCGCCGGAGAGGGACTTGAAGTCCAGCAAGTACGACTTGTAGTCCACTTGGTACAGCTGCAGCGACATCTTGACGTGCTTGTCTGTCATTTTGTTTAGTGTTCGCACTCTGAAACAGTTTTTGGATTTTTTGTGTAGTTTTGATGACGCTAGAAGGTATGTATTATAGAGTAATACAGTACGTGATCACACGAATTTTTAAAATACTTTTGAAATCCTTGTAGTCATTGTGATATATGACTACGTATAGAGAAGGTAAATGTTGAAACTAAATTTTTGCAGCGTGAAACAAATAATTAGTCGTCTAACCAAATAATATAACCATGCATTGTTAGACCGCTTTCAGGGTGTATCTTTCTCGCGACCAAAAGGTCGAAAGCGCCGTGAATTTCATGGCGCTTAGGCGTTTTTGGCTGATTCGTGTGTGGTGCATGCACCACACTTAATGGGACACATTTTTCAGAAAGAACGTCTTATCTAGTGTTAACATTGATATCGATACTTGTAGTAGATTAAAATTATGACTGAGGATATATTATAGCGAATGGTGTACCTGACGTGATACGGGTTGATGACTTTCCACTCGTAGTCGAGCGCTTTCATGGCGCGGAAGACTTCCAGCATTATGTCGTTGGGTTTGCTCTGGGACCTTATGCCCAAGTGCCACTTAGCCCTGCATACATAGTATCATAAGATATTTGTACTACGCTACGGTTACAAAGCTGAGGTCTCGGGTTTGAATCTCGAGTCGGCCAAAGTGATATTGGATTTTATTGCTCATTATTAGACAGGAGTATAGAATTTGGTGATAAGCACCTAGCACTTCTGCCTGCCGCTTCAGGGGAAAACGGTTTGGGTTTATGTATGTATGTTTGTATGTTAAGAGCTTAGAAGTTGTTTTCTTGTAAAATAAAATCCAATGATCTCCAGTGTGGAAAAAGGGGGGTTATTTAATGATCCGAAAAGAAGTTCGAATTTCGACGTTCGAACTAAGTTCTAAGTTTTCCATTTCAATTTTTTATTATTATTCTCTATGATACTGATTATATTCTCTGAATTTAGTCTATGATTGCGAAGTATAGAGGATTCGAAAATTTGTGGAGTACCTTGGCACCTTGGTAGGTAGAGTTTTACGTACGATGTTGGATCATTTGAAATGAGTTTCAGATAGCAGAGGAACTCCCCATACCAGACAGAAGACGAAATACAAAATATTTAAAGTATATAGATTTTTTCAAGAAGTTGGCTTCGGCAAATCATATTGATTAAAGTTTAATACAATAAATCTAAAGACACATAACCGATGCGACATAGGAAAAGTGAGAACGTAGGCCATGGCATTAAAAGTATTATAAGATGGTCAGTGATAGAGACTAAAGTTTGACTGTTTCTGGTGTTACTGTTTAAGAGGCATGCCAGTAACGGTCTTATTCACAGACAATTTTAAAATCTATTTTCGAATTCAAATGTCGGACGTAGAAACAAAACATTCGATAGCTAGAATAGGTTTATAATTATCTATAGACTAGCGGTCGGGCACGGCTTTGCCTGGGTGCATATACGTTTTAAAATAGCGGTCAAAATCTTTAATTCTGACTATCAGTTTAGAATATCAACCAATCGGACCACGAAAAACGAACAAAATTTCCTCGTATTTGATAGAATTATCACTACTGCTTTCCTCCTATAGGTCATAGCGTGATGATATATAGCTTATAGACTTTCTCGATAAATGGACTACCCAACACTGAAAGAATCATTCAAATCGGACTAGTAATTCCAGAGATTAGCGCATTCAAACAAACAAACTCTGCAGCTTTATAATTAATTGTCTATTATCTATAGATAAGGCCGTAAGAGTAAGGTAAACAGCTGCATGTATTATGAAGTGTCTGGTGTGGGTAGGCAGTAGCAGTGAGACGGCAGGTGGTAGGTAGTGAGTGAGTGGTAGTTACCGTTTGACAGGCGTGCCGCGCGCCTTGTCCTGCGGCGGGTGGTGCGGCGTGGAGTCCCGCAGCGGCGCGATGCGCTCGGGGTGCGGCCGCGCCGCCTCCGCGTGCCCCGCGCCGCCGCCTGCACACACATACATATTGTACTAACCCGAGCTGGTCGTCATACTATATCGATGGCAAAAAGCAATCTTGTGGTATCTCAAAAAATGCAACTTTACACCGGAGCCAAAAACACATACCTACATAAACTCACGCCCCTTTCCCAGAAGGGGTAGACAGAGGTGCCAGGACACCCACATTTCGCCGTGTATATTCCATCCCACAATGTAAGCGGCGAGTAAATAGGCGAGCTGTTATTTACACTATCCCCTCTATCCTTCTTTTGAACTTATCGCATGGTTGTCTATAAGACATTGTTGCTGAACGATAAATCAGCTATTAGTACTTTCAAAAAGAAATTATGTTTCTGTATGGATTTTGTGTAAATATATGTGTACACTAAAGATTTAAGTAAATAAAAGTTCTAGCGGCGCGGCCCAGCTTAGGAAACCATTTTTACAGCATTTTTAATTAATGCTCTACTCATAGTGTGATTTTACATAGCCTATAACCTTCTTTAACGAGCAGGCTATCCAACACACAACAATTTTTCAAATCGAACCAATAGCACCTGAGATTATCGCGTACAAAGAAACAAATTCTTCAGGTTAATATTTAATATTTGTATTTACATTTATACATTTAAATGTAAACGTATATTTCAAACTTATCTGAATGAAGGCTTGTATTATTATTATAGTTGAATTATTACTCACTGGCGACATAGAAGTCCTTGATCTCGGCCTTGGCGGCCTCATCAGCGATGCGCTTGTTGTCTATGATGAGGTGGTAGGCGATGGCGAGCTGGTCGTGCGGGTCTCCGCTCAGCAGCGCGTTGTGCACCTCGTGCTCCTTCACGCCGAACTTGTCGCACACCTCCGATATCGCCTCCGTGTCTATCACGCTACTGTCCTGCAGTGTTAGCGGACAATTAATAATCTATCGCTAGAACACTATAACTACTCCGCTCAGGAGTTTTTGACACTTGACAGCCTACGTGGCCCAATTGGATGAACGCCGGCTGTGAAACCTAACAATAATTATTCAATAATTCAATAACTACTCAGTTCAATAACTGTAAACAAATAAATAACATCCAATAGTGACATACATAGTCTGACCCCACACTAAGATCGAGTCTTGTGACGTGGGTAATAGGAAATACGAGAGATTTTCCGGTCTCACTAACACCCAGACCCGAAATAAATATTTGTGGGCCGCACAAACATTTGTCTCGATGCGGGTATCGAACCCGCAGCCTCTCGTCTCACAGGTGGCGTCCAACCTCGCCGCGGGGGCTGTCAAACTACTCCGCTTAGAAGTTTTTGACAGACTCCATGGCCCAGTGCCAGTTTCCTCTCGATGTTTTCTTTCACCGTTTTAGTGCGTGGTGATTGATTGTCAAGTATAAAGTAAATGGGAATTATTGAGAGCATAGTTGACAACCTGATAATGGAAACTGCTCACTCGAAAAATCACCACGAGATTTTGCAAGGTACACATAAATCTATTTATTATATTTACAAGAGCTGTTTATTATTTACACCTATGTGAGAATAATGAAACATATATTGTAGATCCGTACTAATACCTGTTCTACGGGTGAAGGGAACAGATATCCCGGCAAATCCTTCTGGAACCAGTCATGTTTCTTCACATCCTCGATGGTGGCTCTCTTCATTGGGTCTACCTGCAGCATCATGCACAGCAGGCTGACCACGCTCTTATTCAAGTACTCCGGTATAGGGAATATTCCAGACTTGATCTTTCTGAAGAGGGTAGGCACATGTTCATCGTCAAATGGCAGTGTTCCACAGAGCAAGGCGTAGAGGATCACACCACATGACCACACATCTACTTCAGGTCCTGCGTATAGTTTTCCTGATATTACCTGCAAATAAATATATAGGCTGAATGACTAATACATGTGTGATGTTCATTGTAGGGTGTTTTGTTTGATCTGCAAACTGTGCTAGTGATTTAATTCCGAATTGCTAAAAATATAGGCAGTATGTTACTTTTAATAACGATTTTCAGAATCAAAAGTTGTTTGCAGTAGATGATAAGTTTTGTATTAAAAATATTATTTCAAAGAATCCATACTAACTTCAGGCGCTGCGTAATTCGGTGAGCCACACGACGTTCTCAAAAACTCTCCGTCCATCATCATATTGGACAGTCCAAAGTCAGCTATCTTCACATGCATATTGTGGTCGAGGAGCAAGTTCTCCGGCTTGAGGTCTCTGTGTACTATCATGTGTCGGTGGCAGTAGTCCACCCCCGAGATAATTTGTTGGAAGAACCTGCGTGCTTCGTGCTCTTGTAGCTTACCTCTCTTCACTATGTAGTCGAATAGTTCTCCACCAGACACATATTCCATAATCATGAAAATGTCTGTGGGGGTGGATATCACCTGGAAAATATTGTTTTTAATTATAGTGAGTAATTGGGAAATGAGGTGTGGTCTGGGGGTTAGTCTATGAAACGATACGATCTTCGAATGTTCGTATATTCGACGTCCAGATTAAGATATGTTTTCCACTTCTGAAAATCAATACAATTCTCTATTATAATTATCATTTTCTCCGAACTTAGTCTTTATGACGTATGATAAAGAATTCATTCATTTTGTGGAGTATATAGGCACATTCGTAAAGTTTTACGTAAGGCGTCCGAACATTCGAAGTTCGTATCGTTTCATAGCGTGAACCCCTGTGTCAATTTTTATTTTATTGACATAGGCTCACCAACAACATGTATAATGTATTTTCTAATAATATCATCATGGAAAAAATACTGATACTGAAATTAACAGAAATGTGAATAAAAAATAACAAAGGAATTGAATATAAACTTATTCAAAAAATATTAAAAATTAATAAAACAAATAAAATGTTATACAATAGCAACATTTATAGGTTTATATAAAATAGGCATATTATACAAAAAAAAAAAAACGAAAATAATGTGACATGGTTCAATTCAATGCAGATTCTTTTGACTTTGTATACTAGTGTGTATGTTTTAAGTGTTACTCTTCAGTCACTATAATACTGACAATCATATAATCACTAGCTTTTCAACCGTAGGTAAGTAAGCTCAAGTTTTGCCATGGGATGTATACAACATTATTATTGTAATTTGTTGCTTGTTTAGTAAAATGTATTTCTTCCACACAAATCCTTAAGATTACAAGTTACATATTATATATTTTTTAAAGTGTTATTTTGGCTCATCAAAAGACTCTATGATACTCCTCATCAAATGTACCTGATGTTAAAGTACTAAGCATCAACATCATCATCAGCGCATTGCAGTTGTCTCCTGGATAGACCTCTCCCAAGGTACTCCACTAAGCCTGGTCTGCTCAGTTAGTAGTAAACATATTGCCTTATAAATAGGTTTTATTGCTTGACAGTAGTTTGATTTGTAGTATATTTCACTATAATTTGTTATGTAATAGTGCTTTGGGATTAATTCAATAATTAATAGAATAATTTTATTACACATATTACTTGGGGATGAAAAATTCCTCTTTACTTGCATTTGCTATGGAATATTAGATAATCCAAATAATTTGAAATACATCTTTGAAATTAAGTCTATTTTTGCTTAAGCTTTTTTAACTCAAATATTGGTGACTACTCAAACATTCTTTTGGAATAAAACCCAAAAAAATTACAATATATTATTCAATATATGCCCCACTGGTTATAAGTTATAACAATGAAACCAAAATATGCTTCAACATGATATTTATAAAGCAATTATGGAATGATATGTTATCGACACTTTTTATTCCATTCAAATTGAATTGTATGACTCACTAGTTGATTGATCAGATCATCATTTAATATGAATTGAAGGTCATCAAAACAAACATTATTACCTGATATAATTTAATGATGTGAGGATGTCTGAACAACTTGAGATTCTGTATCTCGCGCCTGATCTTCCCCACGACATCTAGAGATTTTATTTTTTGTCTGTTCAATATTTTCACTGCGACCTTGTGTTTGGTCAGTTGGTGCTCCCCGATTTTCACTTTACCAAAGGTCCCCACTCCTAGCGTCGAGCCAAGCGTGTAATGGCCTATTTTAACGATTGGCTGACTGTTACTGCTCACTGGGACGGGTTTTTCAGGCTTTTCAGCCATTTTTATGATAAGTTAACTCGCAAAGCAACAAGCAGTTTACATTAGGATAAAACACTACTATATTTATTTGTACTTTGAGAACTAACAATCGAATGCAGATAACACCATATCACAGTATTTTTACAGAATATACGCAATTTAACACGACCAACCAAAAAGGAAAACACAATTGGGTGTCAATGTCACATTTGACATTTCCATTGTATGAAAAATAAATTGTCAAAATATGTATGAGCGTTGTATGGAAGCGTTCCATATCGCTGGACGTTGACATAGTTTCGATCTGGAAAAACAGGTATTGTCTATGGTAGACGTTGTCTATGGCTTAAACTGCTTACCTCGCCCCGCACTCCCCATTCCCGCCCCGCCCTGTTATTTTTTCCCGCAAGAGCTAATGTGAAAAAAATATAATATTTACGGATTTATATGTGTTTCTTTGATTATTTTTCTGTTTTCGTCAGTTTTCGCTATGGATAAGTGTGGAATATGCTTAAAACATGCAGTTGTGAGTATCTTCTTTGGTTTTGTAATGAACATTTTGTGTTATTCTTTCATTATTTTTTTGTTTTCTTTACGACTTTGATATAAAAATAACGTCCCTGGATCAATTTCGGCTTATGATTTCGAGAGATTAGTATGTCATTGGAATCGTTGTCTTGCAACTACATCGGAATATCCTGGCAATGACGAGAAAAAAACCTTTACATTCGAAACCTGCCCGCGTATTTTTTTTACTTGTCTGATGTCGGGCGTTCGGACGGTCTGTTTTTTTTATGTCTGGCTCAGCGCCTTGTAAAAAAACAAGAGTGGTCTTTTTTTTCGAGCATGAATAGTGAACCTTGGCTTGTTGCACGGGCGCAGTAATTTTCAATAACTTTGTTATCAAAAAAGTCTATTTACAAATGTTGGCTATAAAAAATATGAACTTGTAGATATAAACCTTACCAATAGATCTATAGATTAAGAGCCAAGGATTATTGTTTTGATCAAAGATTTATTTTTTTGTAATGTTTCTTTTTTCTAGTCATTTGGTACTAAACCACAATCAAACTAAACATCAATAACATGTATGTGCAAGGTTGTATATGTATACAGTCAATATTAGAAATGGATATGCAAAGTTGTTTGAAAACCATCAAAGTATTACCCTTTAATTAGGATAGCATTGCGGCATTATAATGTGCAATTGTCTGATCTCTTGTTTCAGCAACTGTTTGAAACTGGCAAAGATGGTGTGTACGCCTGCTTTAAGTGTCAACCGCTGGTGCCTGAGGTTTCTATTGGAGAGAACAATTCAGACCAACCAGAGCCTCAATCTTCCAACAGTGAAGAGGTTTCAACCTTGTTTATTTGCATTACAAAGCAGAGAAAACAACACTGGATTTACACAGTTCATAAACATTATAATCCACATTTATCTAGGTGTCTATGAGATACATTGTACAATAGGTACAGAAGTGATTTAGAAAAAATCAAAGATTTATGACATTCAAAAAGCGTTTATTTTGTTATCACATGCAAAAAATATGTAAATAATTGTAAGAAATTACCTAGTGTGATAAGGCTGCCACTTGCACTATTATTATTATTATGTGATTTCTTTGTTATTTCTCTGTACAGTGCAAAAAATGATTGAATAAATTCAAAGATCAGTTGAGTAGAGAGTTGTTCCACTTGCATTCAACTACTCTGACAAATAAAATGTTGACAAAAATCAATTCACATATTATCTTTCCATAGTTCATAGTAGCCTTTTATGGGTGACATGTGTTAGGGCGATGAATGTTTGTAGGAGAATGGTGAGCCCTCATTGTACTGTGGTTTATGCCACAAATCATTCCAGAAAAATGTTCAGCTGCAGAACCACTTGCGCAACCATCGTGCTGAGAGAAGATTTGTCTGCACATACTGCAATAAAGGTAATAAATATATCAACAGTTGTGCTTATATATTACATTATTTTGACAGCCTCCGTGGCGCAGTTGGTTAGACGCCGCCTGTGAAACGAGAGCCCGCGGGTTCGATCCCCGCACCGAGAGAAATGTTTGTGCGGCCCACAAATATTTCTTCCGGGTCTGGGTGTTTGTGAGACCGAAAAAGTCTCTCGTAGTTCCTGATACCCACGACACAAGACTCGATCTTAGTGTGGGGTCAGGACCTATGTATGTGACTGTTGGGTGTTATTTATTATTTATTTATTTATTATACCCATTCATGACCCACCTTGTCTATAACTTATAGGGTAAATGTGTTAATGTCATTATTTAATGAGGAGATATATAATATAAAGTAGTGTGACCCACATAATTTTATTAGTTGAAATAAATTGGTAGTGGATGAAAAATATTGAATGTATGTGGTATATATATTATAGCCACACTAGGAATCGCCAATCTGCACTAGCCCAGTGTGATGGACTACATGGCCTTAACCTCCTCAATTGTACTTATAACTACTCAAAATTTTACATTAATTGTATTAGCATTCAGTGACAAAATATAGTCATACTTTGTGTTTCAAATATTAAGAAAAATGACAGCAACAATATTTATTACTTTAATGAGATTTTTATTACAGTGATTTTAATAAAAAATGTGTTTAACAGTTGTAATGGTTTATAACTTATATAATAAATATTTATTTGAGAACAATAGCTACGGTTGTGTAATTAAGTGAAGCTGAACACTGTAAAATCAACAATAGCATTATGATTTTACACAGGTGTGTTTGGAACATTTTAAAATTGCTTAATATAAAATCAAAATTGTCTGAAGTTGTTTTGTTATTATATTTAACTATTCTATAGTATAAGTGGGTCATCAAGACCAGTGTTACAAATTTAAATGTAATATAGTATTCAGTCTTCCCTTTAGGTCAGTGGTTTTTAACAGGTGGTGTATGGGCCACAGGTGGTCCCTGGAAGCATTCCAATTAGTCCGTAGAGACATCCTACGGCAATCCTTAAATTTTTTATTTATGTTTTATTTATGGATATATAGAAAAACCTTTTATTTATTTACTTTTCGCTACTGTATTAACATACAGCCAAACCAGTCAAAGAACTGGATGGTCAATGGTTAGACAGAAATTTTGTCAAATACTCCCTCATGACTAAAACGTTAAGAACACTGCTTTAGGTAAAAACATTTCTAATAATACTTATTATAGTGCATTAAACTATTGATTTAAAAATATGGACAGGGCGGAAAGCGCGTGAAGTGTTCTGATGTAAGTGGTGCGCGCGCTCCAGTACATCTCTAGTGGAGCGTTACTGAAATTAGTCTTCGCTAGCAACGATTTTGAAAATGCTTGCTTGTATTATAACATATAGTTTAATAAAAATTAAAGATAAATATTTTTATCAACGTTTAGACCAAATCTGTTAATTTAATATGTATTATCACTGTCATATTTCTGAAAACTCCAAATGTACTTAAAAGCCTATCTTTAGTTTTTAAATCAAAGCATCAAATACGGTTTGTATAATATTCACGTAGAGTTGTATTTATGATTTTGTGTTTCAGCGTTTTCTCAATCCAACAACTTGAGAGCTCACCTCCGCATCCACACCAACGAGAGGCCCTTTAAGTGTTCTGAGTGTGGAAAAGCATTTACACAGGTATTTATATTATATTATTTATAATCTGTTATGAACTGACTCGATCAGTGGCTACACCTGTTGGTATGTTCCGTGCAGTTCAGAAATCAAGACTCTATGCGCAAATTAAACGCGCATATTGTACATTGCTCATAGTAGAACTTTCCATCATAGTGTATGGTAGCAATAAAAATATATTTCATAAGCAATGATGCACTCTGTTTCTCTCTTCGGCGGAAGGAAGTACGCTGATGAACTTAGGTCTCCAACAAGGATTTGCATATGAACTTGTTATAAGTGACCTGTTGGAGAAGAAAACTTAACCAGGTCGTGTGGCCAGGGCCTCGCCTTGTAGGTGGGAGTCTGCCTTTATTTTTAATAATTTAGTCCGTCAAACGAGCAAACAAGTCATCTGATGGCATCTGGTGGCCACTGCCGCCCAGGAACATCCATAACGGATGGGAAGACGGAAAGGGAGTGGGGAGGAAAAAGGATTACAAGAAGGAAGGGGAGTGGGAAGGAAAACGGATGGGAAGAGGGAAGGAGGCTGGGAAGGAAAAAGGATGAGAAGAGGGATGGGGAGTGTGGAGGAAAACGGATGGGAAGAGGGAAGGGGAGTGGGAAGAAAAAAGGACGTGAAGAGAGAAGGGGAGTGGGAGGGAAAAGGGATGGGAAGAGGGAAGGGGAGTGGTAAGAAAAAAGGACGTGAAGAGAGAAGGGGAGTGGGAGGGAAAAGGGATGGGAAGAGGGAAGGGGAGTGGGAAGAAAAAAGGACGTGAAGAGAGAAGGGGAGTGGGAGGGAAAAGGGATGGGAAGAAGGAAGGGGAGTGGGAAGGAAAACGGATGAGAAGAGGGAAGGGGAATGGGGAGGAAAACTGATGGGAAGAGGGAAGGAGAGTGGGAAGGAAAAAGGATGGGAAGAGCGAATTGATAATATGCATCTGGCAATTTCACTCACCGAATGAAATGACACAGCAAAACTGTCGATCTCCTGAGATAGTGGTACCGCACCGGAAGAGCCTGGCTATTCCTGCTGAGTCATGACTGACAACGGCGTAGCTCCACTTTATTTTTATTTTTTTAATCTGGCCCGGCAAACTGGCGGCATTGCACCTGATGGTAAGCGCAAATGTCGCCCAAGCAGAGTATCCATTGGCATCGGACTGCAGACCCATGCTAATGGAAACAATTATGCCGGCCTGCTATGGACCAGGAAACTTAATCAGGCCGGCCATCCACTTTGTATGCGGGCATCTGACATTCCACACATACGTACAATTATTGGAGTGGATATATTTGATAATTTGTCATCAGGTGACGAATCTGAACAACCATGTTCGCCTGCACACCGGTGAGAGACCATTTGTATGCCCCGAGCCTGGCTGCGATAAGGCGTATGCACAGGTAATGTAACATACTTACTGGTTGATAGTTACAAATAGGTATTATTATTATGTTAAAAATGTACTACAATGGCTATTGTCTCCTTATCTATATTTTATCCGAAGCCAGTAGTGTCTCAATGCAGGGATAAAGACCTTTTTCCAAAATCTGTCCATCACTACAAATCGATAAAATAGAATAGATAACATAAATGGCTTTATTCACAGACATTTTACTAACCAGTTTTAGCTATCGAATGTTATGTTTTTCGCTTTTTTTTAAATGCCTTTTTTAAACTACTAATAAGGCTGAAAATGTTTATAGTGCTTCTTATGTACATACATTGCACCTGTGTATGTATACGTGCAGGTGACGAACCTGAACCAGCACCGCAAGCGGCACCTGACGGGGCGGCCCGTGGAGACCACGTACGACTGCACCGTGTGCGGACAGCAGTTCCAGCAGCGGAACCACATGTACAACCACCGGTATGTACACAAACACACATGCACGCACGACCACGCATACACGCACACACCCCTGCACACGTACATACGCACACACGCATACACGCACACACCCCTGCACACGTACATACGCACACACGCACACACGCACACACCCCCGCACACGGACGCACACGGACGCACGTACACACGCACGCACGCACGCACGTAGGGTAATAATAATTCAATAATATTTACTCACGCCTTTTCTATTTTGAATGTAATGTAATTAAATAAACTCTCCAACTCTCACGACAAAGCATGGATCTTGTTTATAATTAAAAGGGCTTCGGCTAATCCACGCAACTGACCTTGTCCAGCCATAGTTGTTTGGTTGTGCTATTGTCCATGAGCTGTCGTATCGTTTACTGTCAGGCGAATGGCAAGCTCCTCATACATCGCAATAAAAAGAAGTTCTTGATGCCTCTAGTATAGTGTGTGGGTACAACCATTCATCGCAATAAAGAAAAAGTTCTTGGTGCCTCTAGTAAAGTTGTTGGTATAGAATATAAATTATTATTTTTTTATTTAAATATAATCTGTCCTTGATGCCTCGAGTATAAAGTCTCGGTGTAAAATTGTTTCAGCCGCGAGGCCCACGTGGACGTGAAGAGTCCCGTGCGCAGCGCTAACCAGCGGCGCGTGTGCGTGATCTGCGAGCTGAACTTCCCGAGCGAGCGCCTGCTGCAGCAGCACGTGCAGCAACACGTCGCCGCCGGGGACGCCGCGCACGCGCCTGATGATGATAACAGTCAGTACTGTGTACACTACTAGGGAAATTGTTTGTGTAGTCTTGTATGATTTAAGAATTTCTTGTATTTTTAAAATATAATAAAAATATCTACAGCTATTTGGCAGCCAGTGCATCTATTGAAAAATAAAACACACTCACATATTTTTATAATAAAGTAACTGCAAAAGGGTTAGTTAGAATTTGACATACATTTACTGTAAATACACCTTTTTTCATAAGAAGAAAACATTCATGGTAGCTATGCAGAAGGGCCGCCGTCGCGCTTGACGTGACGACTCTGATATTGTTCTGTCTGATGCATTACAAATCCAAACGACCAGTCAAGTCCCGTACAAGTCTGTCTGATGAAGCCAATAAGCTCTCCTTTCTGTGCCTCGGAAGATGCCGAAAGGTGTATTGTACCACAACGAACATTCGAATTTTGTTTCGGAGCATAGAGTAACTCCCCAAAAAATTATGTAATTCGTGTGTCGTAATGTATGGATGGTCCCTAAGGATAGTGTGTTGTTTCAGAGCGCGTGTACCCGTGCGTGTTCTCGACGTGCAGCTGCCTGTTCTCGTCGCCGCGCGAGCACACGGAGCACCTGCTGCGCGCGCACCAGCTGCGCGTGCTGCAGCACCGCCACGCGCCGCAACACCACCCGCCGCCCAAGCGAGGCCGCCCGCCCAAGGTACACTCGCTCACTCACACTCGTACACACGCAGACACCTACACTTATACACACGCAGACACCCACACTCATACATACGCAGACACCCACACACGTACACATGCAGACACCCACACACTTTTAGGAATTAAACATTTTACTGAAACGCCCCGCAACCCGACGCGTTACGCGTCAAGTCAAATCAGGTTGGACTTTTTTTCTATGATCAGAATCACACTACCATTATGCCACGCAACGTAGTGGGTCGCGTGGCATTTCATTAGTAAGTCTCCAGTCTTATACACGCACAACGCAATCTCAAGCAAGCCCACACATACGCACATGCGCAAGGGTTGGCAAACGCAGACGCGTACGTACACGCAAGTACGTATGCACCCGCACACATAGGTGCATGCATACGCGCAGAGCGCTCGCACGGTCGCAAGTCGCAACACATGTTTTATGTAGCAGCTTTACAGCATTTTAAAACTATTGCCAGAAATAAACATGACTATATTTTATGATAATGTAATAAATAAGAATCATATTTTTTTTTAGATATTGAAAGAAGACCCATTGGAGCCGAAGGAAAATATGCAATATCATGAGGTAAGCTATACAAACAGCATGTCACAAACCATTGAATACTTTTTACATCTCTAGAAATCATTACAAATTAATTATATAACAAAATAATATTATTTCAGGTGACCATTATCAAACACCCGCAGCCGCAGTACTTGCCCAAGTTGAAGGTGCAGAGTTTGTTCCAGTGATGCGTGATATGTCTATGTGATGGAGAGAAAATATTTATCAAAATTATTCAAATTTTCGTACATTGTTCTAACTTAGGTCCAATTATTATTAGGTGTGCTCTGTACTTAATAAAATGTCATCGCACATTAAGAAACGAGGTGACGCAATGCGTAGCTTTACAAATAAAATTAACTGAACAACAGCGACTTGAAAGCCAATGAAATATAAGTCTTACTACCTTTCATTTAGGTTGGAAGTACAGCAGCAACAGGCCCAAGCTATTTCGATAGCACGTTAGAATTTTATGCCGTCAAATTGACAAGGACTTGTTAGTATAGTATCCCACATTCAATAACCAATGAAGTTCATAGGGGTATAAGAGGCGGTGATGAAATTATAAATGTTTGGTAAGCCCCAGTGTTGCACATCACAGCATATTGTTTTTGAAGCTATGCATTGCGAATTGCAATACTAATTGCAATGCAACCTGTTTGAATTGGCTGCAAGTTGGGCTTGAGCTTTGTATTATTGCATTGTACATTGTCATGATGCCTTCTCAGAGAATAAGACAAAATTCTTATATTTTTCTCACCTTATTGTGAAGACAAAATTCTTATGAGGGTTCAATGATTAATTATTTTCTTTTTAATTTAAATATTGATAGCAACCACACGACTTTTTGAAATTTGTTGTGTTTTTTTTATGTGACTGGCAATGATGCGTCAGGTTTTTTTTATAAGTAAAAATTCTACAAAAGTATTGGAAAATTCAACAGTGATCTCTAAAAGTGGATTCTCTTAGTAATAATAATTATTAAAACTTGGTTCGTTCAAATCTTGTTTCGGAATTTAGAAGGGGATCTACAATTATTTATAAGGATTACTTATAAGTGATATTAGAGGTAAGTGCAATTTATAGTAATTATTATATAGACATTGTTACATGTTAAGATATTAATTTTTTCATGCAATATTTTTTATATATCAGGACGGAGTAGTATTTACAGTATTGGGAATGATTTTATGCTTTTCCTTGTAAAATTGCATGTGAATTATATTTTATGCATATATTATAGAAGTAAAATAGATATAAATAGAATATTATTTTTAATAGCTTGGATATCACACAAATCGGTACATATTTGGTATGTTTAGTGAGTGAAATAAAATTATACGGATGAGCACAATTGATGGAAGCAATAAACACCAACATTAGGTATACTGCTTAAATCGTATAATTATATTACGTACTATTAGTCTTATTCATAAACGGTTTATAAGCCTATTTTAGCTATCGAATGTTTTGTCCTTTTCTAATGATTTTTGAATTCAGTTTGAGCGAAGAGAACAAAACATTTGGTAACTAAATCAGGTTTATAAACTATATGAAAAAGGCCATAAATGTATAATATGTAAAAAATCAAATTAAACACATCAATTGACCAATATGTATTTCCCAATAAGTCTACATTGGTTATGTTTTTATTTACATTATCAATTCATATTTTGTTAATATGTATAGGTATGAAAACTTTGTGAGTATTCATTTTTGGACTAATGTTTTCGCTCCATAATAATCAAGTTATGATACATGATTTAAGTAACATAATAGCATATGGTATAGTTTTAGTATAAGTGTACTGTTTAAATAAGTTACATCGGCAATCTTTGTACTCGCAGCAACAAGTAGAACTGCTGTTAACTAAAATTAATTTAGAGGCCAATGGAATATAGGCCTTATTGCCTTCTGTTTAGATTGGAAATACAGCGACAACAGATACTATTTGGGTCGATTTCATCATACATAGTTGTAACTTATTTGAACGGTACTGATACTTACATATCCTGTTACAAAATATATTTTTCTTTGATACTTTAATTTCTTTCAATATTTTATATAATTATAAATCGGTATATAATATTGTAACAGATTTTCTGCATGGTTGCTTTCAGGGGAAGTTTTTGAGTATGAGAAATATGAATTATTTTGTATCAATTTACGACATATACAACAATTATTCTGTTAGATTTTGTTAAAGTTTTAGCGAGCTGGACTTGAAGCCCTTGAGTATTTTTTTAATATACCTTTGCGGGTTTAGATTTCTTTACATAAAAAAAGTTTTTGCCTATGGCTGTCTATTGTAGTAGTTCATTCAATTGGATCCATCAACCATGCAGCAAGTGTTACATATTTGGCCTAATATTTTCATTTGCTAACAGTTCTTCTAGAGTACTTATAGTATTCACTGGTTAGAAGTGTATATCTCAAATAACTTCTATTTTATTTCGATAACTGAAACCATTCTGCGTTTTAACAAAAGACAATATTCATTTCTTTGTACGTTTATTATTGATAACCATATATGCTTAGATTATTAAAAGTATTTTTTTTCTTTTTATAAAGTCAATCTAAGGATCAATCCATGATGTCCAAGATATAAAAAAAAATTAACAAACTAAACACATTGGAACAAGAAACAAAAAAAAAATAGTTTTTTTTTGTTTTTATGTATTTTATTTTTTCGTGTCTTTAGTATAGTATAATATAATATGGAAAAACAATTTTAAATAAATATATATTTATATTTCTACTTTAATTATCTAATTGTAACACTTCCAGTTAACATTGTCAAGTTGTGAATAAAATATTGCATACCGTTATAATTTTGCGTATTGTCACTTTATGAGCTGGCCTTTTAAAAGTCGCAGTGACACAATATATTTAAGTAATGTAAGCTGATGGGTAAAGTATCCAAGGTCGAAATTAGGAAGGTTATAACCATTGACATGAATATACGGGCAGGGTGGAAAGCGCGTAGTGTTCCGAAGTAAGTGGTGCGCGCGCTCCAGTGTATCTCTAGTAGAGTGTTACTGAAATTAGTTGTCGCTCGCAACGATTTTGCAAATGCTTGCTTGTATTATGAGAGAAAGTTTAATAAATAGGAAAGTAATATTTTTATCACCGTTTAGACGAGATCTATTAAATTAATTTAATATTTATTTTAGCGCGATTTTCATGGTCATCTATTTGAAACTCTAAATTTACAGAAGGGCCTATTCTTAGTTTTTAAATCAATGGTTATAACATATCATGAGATGGTTATAAGACATCCTGGGGTGGAAAATGTAAAAATTTGTAACAACCCATGAATTGGGTAAATGTACCCAATTGGGTACATTTTTATTTTAAAGTTTGAACATATTTTTATTGTACTTGACACCTAAAGCACGGTAATGATATTATTAACGTGCCTAAAGCGTTGATCAAAGAATAATCTAGACCTTTGGACACTTTATTCATTGGCTTATAATTTAATAATATCCGGTAGCCGTAGAGTTAACAAGCTAGGCTAAGGTGCAAATGTTCCTATGAATGTATAAGAGTATCAGATTGTATAAGTATGCTGTATGTTGAGTGTTGTACAGTCGACCATTATGTTATCCGTAGCCTTGTTAAGCGTCAGCCATGTCGGAATTTTTCTATTAACATACTATTAGTAACATATGATTAATAAAATATATTATACAATTTGAAAATATTATTTAATTGGGTTTTCATTTCGGAACTTTCCTGTTATTTTTATCTTCTATACAGTCTTTACACCTTCAGACCAAAAAATATAATTATTTATACTTAACATTCACATACATAGGCCTATCTTCACATTAAGAAAGTCGTGAAGTAAGTCTCTCGTAGTTATCAGTAACTACGGGAGACTTTTCGGTCTCACAAACTCCTAGAACCGAAACAAATACCTGCTGATCACACTAACATTTGTCTCGATGCGTGGATGGAACACGAGGCCTCTGGTTTCATAGCTGCAGCCTAATCAACTGCGCCTTGGAGGCTGTTGGAAGTAGACCATAGAAGAATACTAGAGGGACCATTGCAAATAAAATGTTTGTGTCAAAAAGATACTGTGGCACTATTTTTCGTTACTCCTACAGTGCCGCACTATGTTCCTTTTGGCTCCATTGTTTTTAGTAAAAGCTGTTATCTCTAACTAGCATTATTAATTATGATTAATTATGATAATAAAGATATAACTATAAATAATTATAGATTCCTTCTGCCCTCAGAACTGATTGTAAAAGGGCTTGTTCAAATCTAATTGTGATTAATTTTAGGTGGCCTAGTGGATGCGTCTTAATTTAAATGGTTTAGCTAATTAATATTAACTCAATGAACGGAATATTATTTTTAAAATCAAAATAAAATAGTCAAGATTTTATAAGAGCGTTATCCAATTAACAATTATCTATTGTGAAATCAATAGGTACTAGGTAGTCAATTAGTCATCTATAGTCATCGGCATATTTATTTAACAAGGTATAGTTTACAATTTACCAAAATAAGAAAAATAATAAAATAAATAATATACTTAGTAGCATTCGTTGCAAATAAATTATTGTTTATTTACCTCCGTAGCTAAGCGGGATATAAAACTGTTAACAACACAGGTACTCACCCATACATTGGTTTTAAGATCTTTACGGCTGAATAGGCTAGCTGGATTTATTATGCCTAATGGTAGCGCGACAATCTAGTAACCTTGAACTTCAGTTGAAATGGACCGGTTTGACTAGGAAGGTAGCATAGTCTCTCAGAAAAACAGTGTGAAATTGGTGTGAAACGACGTCGGGACGTCTGTCGTTTGTTCTTGGGCGGTAAGTGACTTCCGGACGGACGATATTTCTACTTTTCGTCCTTTTTCCTTCCGTTATCCCTTCTATTTAAAGAGGCCGTCAGCCCTTCAATTTATCTACGCTCGATTTCGTATGTGTGTATGAGCGAATGTAATCCCTTAGTCCTTACCAATTACCATCTGCTCGTTTGCCAGACTACGCAATATTTTAAATATATTTCCTTTGTTTTATGTGTAAGTAAACTTTATCATTGTACGGTGTTGAGTGTGATCATGTGCCAGCAAGGGGAGGGTCTCGCGATTTGATATTATAGCCCGCCCTGTGCCGGTTTTGTGTGGACGGAGAGGGACCTTCCGAAGGATCAAAAATGATAAAAAAGATACTAATTAATTATAGGCATGGCGAAAACGCTGCAAAGCTTGTCGTTAGTAGAATATCCAGATAATAGCAGTTACTTATAATGTACTACGAATAAATATTTAGTAACTACGTCATAGTGTTGTACTAAGAATAATTATTATACTTAGTGTCACTGCCGCGCCACTGGATTATGGATGCGACTTTCAAAGTTCGAACATACCTCTCTTATTTATGAATACACAAGACGACCAGGCCATTCGCCTGATGGTAAGCGAGACGACCGCTCATAGACAGTAGCAACACCAAACAACAATGAATTACAAAGCAATGCTTCGCATTCCACTGCGCTCGCCATCCTGAGGCATATGATGTTAAGTCTCAATATGTCCAGTAGTTACTCTGGCTAGGTACAATGTCCTTCAGACTGGAACACAACAGTGCATTAACACTATTGTTGGGCGGGAGAAATAGAAATTGCGTTGGTATCTACACAGGCAGCCTCTCACGTCTTATGAAAGACCTAACATCAGTATGACCTGTTAATTTTTCGACCTGGCTGGTGGTGTGGTTCGTTTTTAACGGACTTCAAAAAAGGTGGAGGTTCTCAATTCGACTGTACATTGCTTTTTTTTTCTTTATATGTTAATTGCCTCATTTTTATAGACCATTCCAGCAGAAATACCTGCGTGCATTTTCCGTAAAGTGTACGTACGATAGTCATTATGTGAGCGAATACCAATGTTCTTCAAGGAAATATACTGACATTCACCATTGCATTAACTACACCAATAACTATGTATCAAATTGTTTAAATGGCATTTCAAAGCGACTAATAAGATAGACAGGTAATATTTTCGACATTTTCCGTGGCGCAGTTGGTTAGACGCCGCTTGTGAAACGAGAGGTCGCGGGTTCGATCCCCGTACGGAGAGAAATGTTTGTGCGGCCCACAAATATTTCTTCCGGGTCTGGGTATTTGTGAGACCGAAAAGTCTCTGGTAGTTCCTGATACCCACGACACAAGACTCGATCTTAGTGTGGGGTCAGGACTATGTTTGTGACTGTTGGGTGTTATTTATTATTTATTTATATTTTCTTATCGACCGGCACAAATTGTGCGTGTCTGCTTGAATACCAGTTATGCGAGTGGATTAACTTTATACTTGCCTTCGTTCCCGCTGCTTGTTCGTCAAGAACAAACGCAAACACAGCAACTGAGTATTTGCTGACCTCCTAGAGACTAAAGTGGTTGAATAATATAACTTTTTCCATCAAGTACGTAAATTGTTTTGCTTTTGAGAAGCATACAATAAATAATGATTGATTTGATGCCAAGATGTAAATATTTTTGAAGAGATTTCCATTTATATTACCTACTCTGCTGCTATATGATATTTATTAGTATTTGTAAATCATAAAAAATAAATAAATTATCGTTGCATTGGATTAATAGGATTTATAAAGTACACTTTTAATTCAAATGTATTATAATTATTCAGTTAAATAAAGATATTTTTAACTGAACTGAAAGTCATAAGAGTTCTTAAATGTTGAATATCATTAACATATATACACAAAAAGGGAGCAAAAACCTAACATTCCATTCTTCAATACCGCTAGGGTTGCATAATAAGTTAATAACTATTATATGTATTAAGGTACTGTTAGCACAGCCGCTACAAAACTATTTTAATGTATGCAGGCGTTGTGAACGCACTATCCATAGATAATACTGTATATATGAGAAGCAGTATCTCTCGATTTTCACGGAACGTGGTCGTGTTGTGTGCAACAAGGATTTTCTTGAGGTCAGTTGTTAGGCCTTTCAATAATTATCTACCGAAAAATGCCTTCACTATTACAAAAATATAATCTATTATAAACAGCGATAGTAAAAACGGAAGTTTTATTAGTAGCAGAATATGAAAGTGTTAAAAATACCTGCAGAAAGTTTTAGAAAAATTATTTTGTAAAAAATAATGATAGACATTTTGATTTGTTACAAGCAGTTATTTTAACCCAATATTTGAATGGTACATGTTTTTTGAAAGGTATAACCTACTGGTGGTAGGTCTCCCATAATTATGTGAGAGGCGACCTGGGTGGGTACCACCGCAATGTCTATTTCTCTCGCGAAACAGCAGTTTAAATACACTGTTTTGTTTCGGATTGAAGGACATTGTGGAAGAGTAACTACTGGACATATTGAGATTTAACATCTTATGTCTCAGCATGGCGAGCGCAGTGGAATGCCAAGCATTGCTTTGTAATTCAAGGTGTTGTTTGGTTTTGCTACTGTTTATGAGCGGTCGTATCGTTTACCATCAGGCGAACGGGACATGCTCGTCTCGCTATTCATTGCAATAAAAAAAAAAAACATTGCTTTGTAATTCAGGGTCTTGTTTTGATTTTTGCTATTGCAAGCGATCGTATCGTTTACGATCAGGTGAACGGCATGCTCGTCTCGCTATTCACTGCAATAAAAAAAAATATTTATTATTCTTAAACTGGTATCACGACACATATATTTATTTTGTTCCAATTAAAGCTATCATGTATCCTTTTGTGTTACCTTTATTCTTAAAGCTATATGTACTTTGCCGACTATAAAAGAAGGAGACTAACATTTTGCCTCGTTAGAATAATAAGTGCCACACACAGGGAAAATTTCTCGCGGCAAGAATCGTACCTACGCTATTATCGCATGACATAATCGCATATAAGATTATCGTGTCTGACATGGTATATAAAAAGGTTTATACTATGCAACATTTTATATCCTTAAGATAATGGCATCTTCGAGGCGACTTTCGCCCCGTGTAAATGGGGCTTAATGGTTGAAAACGGTATGATATGTATAACCGCAAGGGACTATTACTGTAAGACGAATACAAAATAGGACACCAGTGTTTCCCAGAACGTTTAAGTTCAAGGAAAATTTTGAGATGCGGTCAATTATCCTTTTCGAATTTATTATATAGTAAGTCAATTAACGAAGAAATGTGTATTAAGCGGTGGTATTTGAAGTGAAAACCTTGACTATTAAGGTATGTTTTAATTTATTATCCTAGTTCTTATAACATATTGTACCTAGTTATCCGTTAAAAGTGAGATTATGAGTTCCATTTTCCATTCAAATGAAGGTTTAGATATAATATACCAAATTGGTTGAAACGTTAATTTGTTTTATTCGTCGTTTTCTTGGCTAAACCTAAAAATTCGCCCAACTTTTAGAGTTCTCAGGTAATAAGAACATTAGGTCTCATAACTTCTTTGAAACCAAGCAAGCGCACTTTGGTAATAGCGCATCTAGAAGATTTACCCCATTTATCTTGTGGTTCAACTAAACCATCTGAAGCGTCATTATTGTACTTTAGCTGTTAAATCACGACACCAAGTTTTATACTACAAATATAATATGTAAATAATACACGTAACAGGCGCACACATTCTGACCTCTCATTAAGATCTTGTGTTGTATCGTGGGACTAGAAACAAATACTTGTAGATCACATAAATATGTCTCAGTTCGGTCATCAAATTTGCAACATCAAGCTTCACAGCCGGCGTGTAACCTACTGCGCCATGGAGACTGGCGAACTAAGACTATAACTATTATAATTACAAGTCTTTTGTGCAGGATACAAGATGGAAAGGTGGGTTGGCAAGACTGCTGTAGTGACTGGCGCTAGCGCTGGGATTGGCGCTGCTATATGTCTGGTACTGGCTGACGCGGGACTGCGAGTAATTGGGCTGGCAAGACGGCCTTACCTTATTGATGTAAGAATTTATATCTATATTAAAATTATACAAGCTTTAAGTAGTCTGGGGTCATCTCTACGATTGATGGGAAGTCGCTAACTTTGCC
The DNA here is from genome assembly GCA_030180105.1 of Hyles lineata. Classification (NCBI taxonomy): domain Eukaryota; kingdom Metazoa; phylum Arthropoda; class Insecta; order Lepidoptera; family Sphingidae; genus Hyles; species Hyles lineata. Next base: position 4,315,454 of record JARJEE010000027.1, on the reverse strand, counting down.
CGGGAATTTGTTAGTTTGAATGCACTCTTAGATTTTAGTTCACCCTGAAAATTCCGAACGCAAACTCCCTGATATGAAAACCATGTTAAATATGATATGTTTATATCTATAAGTATTTCGTGATTTAGTGTTATAGCTGGATAATTATCTGATCATCAGTTTTAGGCTTTAGGTTCTTATAAGTTTCAAGGATCGTTCATTGCATAAATTCAATTATTTCATTAAAAATCGATAAGTTGTAGTGGTTGTGTATTTTATATCAGTATCTGTATGATTCTAAATAGAGCATATCTTTCTTATTATATGTAAATAATAAGGTAGTACCAATTTGTTCATATAACCTTAAAACTTAAAGGTCGACGCATAGTAAACATTCCAATGACTAGAAAACATATTTTACCTTCAAGTCCAACGGTGCATGAAATTGCTATTTGACAATATTAGTGTTTCGTTGGTCAAGCCAATGTCATTTTGTTTGCAGAAGCTACAGTCCCAAATAAAGGGAACGGGTACAATAACTTCTAGGAAGTGCGACGTGGCCAATTCTCAAGAAGTGGCAGATACGTTCAAATGGATCGAGGAGAACTTTGGAACTGTTCATATTCTCATCAACAATGCCGGCGTTTTGTTTGGAGGACATATTACTGGTATTAGCAACGTCTCATCCACTAAGTATCATTATTTATTTTTTTATATGTAATATAAAAACAAAATACATATAATATATAAAAAGGCATCCAACAATGGCGAGGCTCGAGACCCAAGCCACCTGTGGTCAGGACCCAAAAGAGAGAAACTGCCTCACAATACATCCCGTGGCAAGCAATACTACCTTCTGTATCTGACTCCTGACCTAACAGCCAATTGGGAGCCTCTGTAGATGTTGGTCGAGGCTCTTTAGTATCAGCCCATGTTAGTATCATTATTGTGTAGGCCTCCCGTAGTGATTTCCGCGGCTAGCTGTAAATGTAGTCGTATATTTGAAGTTGGGCTTATTTTAATACGAGAACACTGAAATTTTACGTGTAACTATCTATATTATTACTGACGTAGGTAATGACGCCTTTCATAACTTATAATAATAAATCTATATTTAAATAGCTTGATGTCGTTTTTGTTTCATTATTTGTATAAATAATTTATATTTCAGAAATGGGTAATAAGACGTTAAGTGAGGACGCTCTCTTATCAACCATTGATGTGAATTTCAAGGGGCCAATTATTTGCACACGACATGCTGTCGCCTCAATGAAGAAAGCCGGTTTTGATGGACATATTATTAACATTAACAGGTCAGTAAATGTAATAAGCGATCTGCATTTCTGGTTTCATTGAAGGGTTAACTTTATTCGTTCTTTTTATAGCATATATTATAGCATTGTCCCTATATTTGCAAGTACTTACATATTAATTATTTATGTTTATTATTCTACTTTATTTTTTAAATATTTTTTTATACGCCCACTTCATCTCATCTCTGCATCAGCCAAAGGTAGACTGGTAGATAATGCCTCTGGCATGAAGTCCGCCTTGTAAACAATGTTAATGAAGTTTAATAAATAAAAATAAATACATATTTAAGTTGGTGCTTCTGCATAAATTATTAATCTGCCAATGTTTTCATACCAGATTAGCCAACCGCTAATAAGCGAACGGCTCACAAAGTATCGGCGAAGTTCTTAAATATAACGTAATACTTATTCACCATATAACTCCGGAAATTTTAAATGAAAAACATTGCGTAGTGAAAAAAGGAATGAATCAAGTGACAAAGTTTGAAGAAGACTGAAAACTATATTTTTATTATTTTCAGCATCGGTGGGCATTACATACCGTTCATAAGCTCGCTGAACATATACCCAGCCACCAAGCACGCCATTACTGCCTTCACGAAGATCCTCAACTACGAACTGGCTGAGTTTAATAACAATATTAAGACTACGGTAAGATTTAGAATTAAAAAGAAAACTTGTGACCGCTTTACAATTATTGTTGTTATCAGGTATTCTAAACAGGTGATTTATTCACAAAAGAAACCAAAAACAGATGACCGTCTGTCTGGGGTCTGTCTGGGTATACAATACTCAGACATAAGAGCTGGCTTGCGAAGCCATAGCTTGACGGCCCACACCATCTCGGCGCGAACCAAATGATTCTCAAATTCTTTTTTGTGCCGCACCGTCAGGTTGTGGAATTGTTTGCCGTCTCACGTGTTCCCTCCTTCCTATAATCCTGTGTCCTTCCGCCGTAGTGTGAAGAGGCACCTTAGCAGGCCGGTATAATTGTATCTATTGGCATGGGACTGCCGTCCGATGCCAATGGATACTCTGCCTGGGCGGCATTTGTGCTCACCATCAGGTGCAATGCTGCCACTACGCCGGGCCAGAATAAAAAAAAACCTTTACCAATATTTTAGGTCTTTCCCAGGAAAATTATATTTTTCTCAAAAATCTGTTCATTGTATTGTTTAGGTTTTATTACTTCTATTTGAATAAGATATGCGAGTTTAGCCTTCATAACCGGTGCATGAATCACATCTAATGATAATTAATTGTTAGGTAGCGTGCAAGGAATTGTATTATTTTACCATGCAACTATGTCTCCTTGTATTTATTATAACTAATGCTATACAGTGAATACATAATGAAGTCAATATAGTGATTGCAAGTCATAACGAGTTTGAAATGGTTGTGAGAAAATCGTGAAGTTAAAAAAACAGCCAAAAAGCAGGGAAAACACACTGTTGTGATCCGCTTTAAAGGATATTGTAGCGAGAGTAACTACTGGACATATTGAGGCTTAATACCTTATGTCTCAGGATGGCAAGTGCAGTGGAATGCCAGGCATTTCTACTGTATATAAATAATAAATGAATAAATACACCCAATAGTCACACACATAGTCAAGACCCCACACTATGTTCAATTCTTGTGCCGTGGGTATCAGGAACTACGAGAGTTTACGGTCTCACAAACACCCAGACCCAAAACAAATATCTGTGGTTCACATAAATATTTGTTTCGGGCGGGGATCGAAACCGTGGCCTCTCGTTTCACAGCCGGTGTCTAACCAACTGCGCCACGGAGGCTGTCAACGGCATGCATGTCGCAACGTTGCTTCATAAGTCATAACATGTGCGTTTTACATAGCTGTTATGTTTGTTTTTATTCTTTGTTTTAAATGGTTTGTAATTAGCCCACGAGTATTAATGTAATGTAGCAGTAGCTTGTACTATTAATAATATATTTAAATATTTAACATACATTGTTCTGACTCAACATGAAGATCCATTAAGTATTGTGTGTTGTTATTAGATTCTACTTACCTAATGTTACCACAGACTTAGTAGTAAACTGTCACTTTACTGTGACGGCCTTATTTATATACAGTTTTAAAATTAATTTTAGCTGTCGAATGTTTTGTCTTCTTCGCGCAACTAAATTCAAAAGTCGTACGAAAAGAACAAAACATTCGATAGGTAAAATAGGCTTTAAAACTATCTAGAATAAGGCCGTGAGAGTTGTCTGTCTCACATACAGCATAAGTATGTGCACGCTGCACATCCATTTGTATCGGTGCTGGGATCAAACCCTCGGAGATCGAATGTGCTCTCACAGTCAAATGTATTATTGCAGAGTATTTCTCCCGGCCTGGTAGAGACTGCCATGGCGAGTAATCCGGACCCGAACAAGCCGATCCTGCAGCCCAGTGACATCGCCAGTGCTGTGTTGTACGTCATCTCAACTCCACCAAATGTTAATGTAAGTACTATTCGCATAAAGGTGGCGCCACCTGCCGCATATCTATTCAGTTATATAAAAATCTATGTGGTGACTCTAATTATATTGTAGCATAGATATTAACTCTGACTTCAATCAATAATTGATATTCTAATTTTCAAAATATACAATTATAGAAATATGCTCAATATCTCTTGTTTTAATGAATATTGAGCGATGTACGCTTGCTTAATAGACTGTTAAGCCAGAATGTATGTTGGACTTGGTTAGGACACAATATAATATGGACTTGCCATATTTTTATATGTTTAATTTGGTTCTTTTCCAGATAAATGAACTGACAATAACTCCAATTGCAGAGAAAAGGCTTTAAAACAAAAACAAAATAACTATAAATTAACATTTATTTACCTAACTATAAACAAATGGCACTCTGGTCGAAGCATGTCGTTGACTCAAGATCGAGAGGAAGATGCAAAACTCGTTGATGCCAACCCTAGCAGACTTGTACCGAACTGAAGTACAGCCCTCAAGATGTCCATCTTCAAAGTCGAGAGAGGTGATGACCCTGAGCTCTCCTGGAAAAAATTACATTATTCTTTTAGTTTCAGTGATTTTTTTTTCTATAATCAAATAAAGTGCTGTTAAAGTGGTTCCTACAAATGATATAGGTATATATTTTATGTGCAATAAATACGTGTCGAATTATAATACGTACTTACATTTTTTTTTGACACGTAAATAAAATACACGATTGAGTTTGCCGATTTCCTTAATAAATTATATGTTTAATAAACGTAACATTTAATTACAAATACAGTCTTTTCAAAATACTAGATTACAATTCTACATAAAAAGAGCTACAAATTACAACTAAAAAGTATTTTATTGTAATTAGTCTAAGTTTCTGGTGTCACCAATCACTGCTGCCTCCAGAACTGCCTTTCGACATGTCTCCGAGAATAGACATTAGCAAACTAAATATAAATCCTGATGAATCAGCCATTTTCATTTTATTCTCGTTACTATCCTCTTCTGAGCTTTCAGAATCACCCGCCTGAAAAAAACAAGGTTCAAATGTTACTTTTATTAGATATCCTCGGAGGCTGAAAATAATTGTCCTCCCGTAATTTTTGTTCTTCTCCCTCCAATTTGACGGGCAGACAAGGCATCTATGATTTTATTTATAAGATGTTCTAAACAACGAAAATTATTTACCATCAAGGAAATAATTTTTTGATGCAAATTTCCGACAAACTAGCAAATAGGCGACCTGAAGCTAAGTGATCAACGGCAGTGCCGTTAATAAACATCCACAATGTCTGGATCAGAGATATGTTGCCGGCCAATAAATCGTCAGGCAGCGGGAAGGAAAAAGATGGGAAGATGAAAAGGGGTATAGTATAGAGTATTGGGTGGACTAAAGCAAAAAATTAAAGTGCGTGGTGGCCTGTTGGTAAACGGACCAGACGCGGCTGCCAACATGTTCACGGTGGTCGCGGGTTCAAATCCCAGGGCACACCTCTGACTTTTCGGAGTCATGTGTGTATTGATAGTCAATCACCACGCACTAAAACGGTGAAGGAAAACATCGTGAGGAAACCTGCATACCATAGCGGTTTATAAGAATTTCTATGGTATGTAAGTCTAAAGTCCGCCAACCCGCACTAGGCCAGCGTGGTGGACTATATGGCCTAACCACTCTCAATCGTACTGTCGATTATAGAGTAGGCCCGTGCCCTGCAGTGGGACGTATATGGGCTGATACAGAAAGCAAAAAATAATATTGGTAACTGTACGCACCGCACTGGTTCCTTTCAATAATTTCGAGATAAAATTACCGAAAAATGCACCGTTGTTTTTCTGCAAAATAAATAAATTGCTTTAATATACCATTTTTAAATAAAATAACATAACAGATTTGAAAAAAAAATCTTTTACCGCTCCTCCGCCAGTTATCGTGTCCAAAGAAGTCAATAAGTAACTTGCAACTATTGATCCAGGATTTTCTTCTCCTTCAGACTTGAAAAATGGAATTGTTAGTTATAAAGACAAAAGTTAGTTAAAATTTAAAAGACAAATTGTATAGAATGTTGACATACCAACAGACCCACAAACAATCCTAGGCCAGAAGCGATTAGACTGTTTAAATCCAATCCGTCTCCCTGTAAAATATGATTGAATAATATTTGTCACTTATACTCACTACCTTTTATAGGATATATTTTGTAATAGTTCTACATACACTCAAAGATACGACGATCCCACTAACTGCTGCCAATAACGATCCTAAATCGGATTCTCCATCTTCCTGTAAGAAAAAGAAGCTAATTAACTCACTCACTCACTCAAAAACTCATTTTAATTAATAACAAGAAAAGCAACTGCGTAATGAGTACTTGTCAAAAATGTCGCCAAATTAAAACTCATTGTTGTTATTGCTAATCCTAATTACCTAATACATTATTTATCAATTATTATTCTCAATTTATGAATTATTAACACAATAGATTTAATTATGACATCTATCTCTAAGGTGTGAAATGTAAGGTCGTGAACATTTTTATCACTGTATTTATATAAATATCTGTACTGTTTATACTTACGCCACCACTCAATCCAGCCAAAATCCCCAAAATGCCACCGCCTTGTCCATCTCCACCGGGAGGCTCATCAGAATAATCATCTTCTTCACTTTCACTGCCATTAGAATCAGAGGACTGTTTCGCAGAACTTCCATTATCATTGCTCGCTTCAACACTCTCTTCTCCCGCGTTGTTTTCATCAGAAGCACTATCAGAATTTTCGTTATTATCGCCTGCGGTACTGGCATCACCATTCTCAGTGCTGCCATTACTATCAATACTTTCAGAACTACTACTACTACTACTACTGCTCTCATCGCTCACTTGTTTCTCAAACTGTGATGGTTGTGGTAGAGGTGGTTTTAGTTCAGTAGCATAGTTTATTTCTATTACGTGATTGTCGCTTTGGCGACGAATCGGCAGATGAAGCTTTGATTGATACCGGACTATTAATTTTTGTAGTATTTTATTTAGTTTTACCTGAAATTATCCAATATTTAACGGACATTATTTATGAAAAACATATAATTTAATACTACGAGAGACTTTTCGGTTTCACAAACACCCAGACCCGACACAAATACTTATGATTCCCACAAACATTTGTCTCGGTGCGCGGATCGATCCCTTGACAGAAAATAAACACCATACCGCAAAAGAAGTGAATATAGAATAAAAAGTGAATTAATTAGCTTACCTTTCAATCAAAAAAAATGCATCGTGCTGATTTTATAACAAAACGTGCAATATTATTACAAGTGCAGATAATAAAACGTAATGTGCTTCGTTCACACTTGACCAACGTTAAAACCCGGCGACCGTGAGTTGACAACGGTAAATGCGTGTTGTAAACGTAAAGCGAGTGCATTTCTATAAATTTAATAGTGGTTTAAGATATACAGGGCCTCGTGAATGTAGATGCTGGCAGGCAAGGATAACCACTCGAGGAAGGTAAATAAACTAATTTAAAAGGCAATGTAAAAGTGGAATATTTTTTGAAACATGTTTTCTATATTTAGAACATCTCTTTTGTAAGTATTAATTTTAAAATTTGAGGATTGAACAAAAATTTATATTTTACAGTATTATAAATTATTTGCTGTATCTGATCTGGCTCTATTAACTTTGTTCTAAAACTATTTTATGGCGTCGTAAATCCTCTTTTAGCTACTAATTTATTACAATAAATGCGTAAAGGAATCTCTTAAATTTCTTCAATATAAAATCGTTAAGTTAATTCATGCTGTTGTGATTAAAGCCTAATTTAATTGCTTTCGTAAAAGTCAAACATTTCTCGAGATATAATTAAGAACTCACAGTGTGAGCCCCGCTAGAGCTCGGGAACAGAGCAGAGGCCAGGTTGAGAAGACTGAAGATGCTGCTACCGCCACCGTTAGTCGTGGCAGCTGGCTCTCCAAAATCATCATCATCGTCATCATCAAACGGACTTTGAGTTGACGAACTGCCAGACTCTTTCTGAAATATAAACATCAGGATTAGCAAAACTGTCCACCTTTTGCGTCTTCGTTGGTAGTTAAATTAATACAACATCAAACAGAGGCATACAAAGTCAAGAAACTACAGTAATTAAATCAATTATTTACAATGAATATAAATCTCCTCTTAAGAATCAAATCAAACTCACGACCACTCGTTTTAGACCGGGCTTTGTAACCAACAGCGCAACGAAGGCTGAATTCAATAATAAATTACAATCTTCACAAGTTAAAAGGACTATAGTTATTATAAAACTCACCGAATTTGTTCCGAGTTCAATATAGTTATCTTCTGTGTCCCTCCGTAACCGCAGAACATCAGTGGGTAGGCAGAAGGCATTAGCCAGGAGGCACACAGCCAACGTAAGAGCAAGAGAACTGCGCGCCATTGTTATCACAAACGCAATGATTACCAGATCATCTGGCACTTCGCAGGTAGCCTATAAAATACTTAAATTAATTACCAAAATATGTGGAACAACTTCAAACTAGCCGTCATTATTTAAGTATTACGAAATGCACTTGAACTTCGCACGTCGTTTTCGCTTAATTGATTTGTTATGCAATAATAATGCTTATGGCAATTTGTTATGTATACTAGAATAATAAAAAATAATGTACGTGGTTTATGGTGAATGTTAAGTCACCAGAACTGGTTCGCTCTGCAGAAATGACACGATTAATTCACAGCTGTAATAAGTTTATTTTAAACGTTGCAGTTTTAAAAAGAAAGGCACCTTAAGGACATTGTGTGCGTAAACAAATAACGATCTTGTTTTGATTCATTCATTTGTTTCCGATACGAGTAGGTCAAAAGAAGGACGAAGACAGTTCGTGTTGTTGAAGAGTTTCTTGCGCCTTTTTTCTTCACAGCTACAACACGATCCGAAGCGGAGGTAGCAGTAATTAACAATTCAAAAGATCATGTGAAAGACTATTTCAAAAAATATATTGAGTGCCGATGATAGAGTTCTGAGTAGATTCAGTATTGGTGCAGTTGTCATATTTACGCAGGCTTTTCTAGTGTAGTTAACTATAACAAATGTTTCTTGGCAATCGCTATCTTGATGTGAAAAAATATCCGGCTTAGAGAATACTACGGTCGTTTATTTCAATGATTTTTGTAGGAGGTTTATTCCTTTTGTAATAACAGCAAGATGGTGTACGCTAATACGGTCAATATGTTATGTATACGAATACTATATGAATTGCTCACTTGTGAATAAATTGCATTCAACGCACTAAATACTTATTTCAAGGCTAAAAAATAATATTTTTAACTTAATTGTTTTGTTATTATTTCTTTACGTAATATACCACTTAACAAATAATATATTCATAATTGATTATATAATAGTTATGTATTTATAAGGAAAACAGATAAAATATTAGTAAAAGTGTATGAAAAGTACATACCTGTATATGATGTTGTCCAAACAGTATACATAGGCTTTGTGCCTCACGCGCCGTCGATAGGAATTTCTTATATGTGACTAGTGTCTCTTCGTACATACAGCGTGTCCTTTCTACTGTAACACTGTTTTTTTTTATCGCTGAACAATTTATTGGAAAGAAGGAAATTATAGTTATTTGTTTGAATAAAATTATAGGGGAATAATTATATCTAATCTACAATATAACTCATTAGGTACAACAGAGTCCTCAGATACCTCATATTTGCGAAACTCCCCTAATTTACTTCACTGGTGGTAGGTCTCTCATATGTGACATTGTAGCTAGAGTGAATACTGAACATATTGAAACTGACTATCATGTCTCAGGGTGACAAACGCAGTGGAATGCCAAAAATTTCTTTCCGATGCATGGTATATTTGAATTTGCTACAATTGCCTGAGCGGTCGTTTCGCTTATCATCAGGCGAATGGCATGCTAGCCTCGTCATTCATGGCAATCAAAAATATTTTATATATTCATGATAAAGCCTATGTTTGGGACTGCATTTCTTGTGGCTGACCATGATGATGTCTTATTTTGACACCGTTACAGCTAAAAATACCCACTTTTTTCTATAGAACATCCAAGATTCACTACTTAGCCAAATCTAGTAGATGCATGATGATGAAGAATTATTAAGCCCAAAGCCCCACTTACATGGGGAGATGTTCTCGCCTCGAATACGATTATCGTAAGAACATAATAAAATTGTATCGTGTTAAAAATGATGCCACTATTTTATTCTAGGGACAGCCTGTAGCAAGAGGCGTTGTGCACATGGCAGGTGTTGTCGAACATAGACATTGCGCGGAGGTCGTCGCTTGCGCCACTCGAGTTGCCAAACCGACTTGTAGCACTTCCGCACAAATTACTAGCCACTGCAAACTTCCGCCAACACTTCCGCCGCACTCTGTCGCGCCTACTGTTTGTCATTTATGTATTTGTTTCTACAATTTCTAGTGCAACCTAGTGTTTCGCGTGATTTGTTACTTAGATGCATCTTTACTTTCTTATATTTATTAGTTTCGATGTTATCAATAACGCGCCTTATCCTATTTCCTACTAATATAAAAAGGCAAAAGTTCGTGCGTCTGTTATTTCTTCACGTTGAAACGGCTAGAACAAAATTGGTGTAATTTGGCATGGACGTAGTTGGTACCCTGGATTAACGCATATACGCATGGCAACGCATGACGCTTTATATCCTGAAAAAATGTAGTGTTCCCGTGAGATGATCAAGGAGTCTTTCCGCTCAAACGACTTACCAATTTGGTGTCCTGGAACAGATTGAGACGGGACACAGGAGCAAATGTAACGGGACGGGACAAGAATACTGCATAAAGGAAGGCAGTAACCTTGAGTTTAAATATAAAACAGCATTAGCATTGACATGTTTTTGGAATTCAGGTCATTTCCGAGGATAATTGATCGCCAGGACTTTATAATTGGTTCAGTTATTATTGAACCTGACAGACACAAATAACCACAAAAGTGCAATTTATATTCCAATAACATGCCTTGTTACTCGTAATCCGTAGTATCAATAAGACAAGGTTCTTAGATGTATGTAGGGCGTCTCAAAATGGGAAGAGAAGGAATGGAGGGGAAAAACGATATTGGTTCTAAAATACAAAATATCAATATAGATAGCAATATGTATTTAAACAACTTTAGATACGTACATTTAATTTATTCAAGACTACATTCATATCTACACAATATTATCTTTCAATACAATCACGATTACGTAAGTAACACAGGGATACGCAAGTAACAAGAGAATACTGCCACCGGGAAACAAATATACATTTACACAAGTAAACCATATCAGGCACTTTCACAGTTAAATAATACATAATTTAAAAATTCTCGCATTTCAAAATATGAAAAAGGAATCTCTGTACTCTAAATCGTAGCATATTATAACAGTAGTATGAATGTATCAGGCTGAAAACCACGGGCAGTGACCAAAAGCCTAGTGGGCAATTTTTTTATAGCATATTATACAAAGAATATTTTTGACAAATACGTTCATACCACAGCAGGTAGAGCGTAGAGTCCCAAATGTTCCAAATGGAAATAATGTGTAATTTTGGGCCTCTATTGACAATCAAAGTCGTATAACCCAAAATCATATTTAGATTAATTCTAATTCAGAATGCAGTACCATTCTAACGATTTGCATCGGCATTCGAAAAATGATTGTAAAGTCAACGACTTAGGTACATAAGTAATATAATAGTACAATAAAAATATTTCAAAGAACACTATCATCAGGTTCTGTGAACACATTGGAGTTAATGTTATTTATTTTTATCGTATGCATATATTTATAGGATTATATTTGTGTGTATGTTTATTGGATGTAGGAATACATATATACTAAATACAAAAAAAAATTTTTACGTTATTCGTACACCTGAAGCCCCACTTTCGTTCTTTCTCATATATCCATCTCATGATTGTCTGGCAGAAATTGCTTTGAACAATAAGACTGCCACTTGTACATTCTTTTTTTCTGTTATATTCGCTACTTATAATTTAATTGGTGTAAAATAAACTGTTAAGTACATAAATCTCAAATCTTCAAGGTCACAACACCGATCACCCTGCAAAGACAACAATTCATTCCGTGCCAACCGAAGCATCCGATTTCGGTGGCTTTAATTTCTCCAACAGTGGTATAGCGACTCCCACCAGTTCCTCCCAATCTGCCAGTCTCTTGCACGGGGCACATTCACACTCCTCTTCCAGGTCTCCTTCCTCGAAGCCCAGGTCTTCGCCGGGATGGTCGTAGTTGTCCAGATGTAAGTCCTGGTCCACACTCACTGCCCTGCCAACACCTTTTGAGGCGAACTCCTTGGTTTCGGAGAAGTTGTTGTTGTCTATTTCAAACTTTACCTAGAAAAATGAAAGAAATATTGGAAATATCGATTAAAAAAATATCTTTTATTATTTCAATAAATAACTGTCGAATTTCAGTTCATTTAAAATATATATATATTATATTAAACTTCTTTTTGGGTAAGTTTCGAGTATTCAAGAAAATAACGTTGGAACGGTAAATTTGTAAAATATCATTTTTTAATACAATTTGGCCACATTAAAATCATTACAAGTAGATTTTAATGATGATTTTTTAATTGCAATTGTCCGGCAAACGAGCAAACAGGTTACCTAATGGTAAGTGATCACTGCCGTACATGAACATCCATAATGGATCTGGATGTATTGCCAGCCCATCAAATTGAGAGGGGAGCGGGAAAGAGGAAAAAGGATGGAAAGAGGGTATTGGGCAACAGGCAATCACTCACTGGTCGAAACGTGCCAGCAAAGCTGGCGTTTTACGTCGCTTGTTTGTGAAAAAGTGGTACTGCCCCTGACGAGCCTGCTCATTCATGCTAGAAGGTTACTTTATGATCAGACACAAAGTTAGAATGATCGGAGGTACGACGTCAGAAGTAAGTAATTTTTGCACTTGTAAAAATCCATATTACTCTCTATGATTCTTATCATTTCCTCGGAACTCAGTCTATTGTTACGACGTAAGATAGCCGATTCGAAGATTTTGTAGAGTATTTACAACCGTTCCCTATAATCTATCTATCTTTAACAAGAGATTTCATTAGATATTTCGATGCATTTCATGTTTCAATTAACAAAGATTGAGAGGTATAGATGTGGTGCATATATTTATAGATATCTAGGTAAGAAAAATATATATTTATATCGTTGTTTAATCAAGCGTTGAATTGTACCGACATAGCATTGGTAGCAATTTTAACCTCTTGTTAAAGATAGGTACGATATAGAGAACGGCCGTTAGGCACATTAGTAAACTTTTACCTACGACGTCCGAATATTCGAACTACGTATTTGACAACAGCGTAGCTCTACTCTCTACATGGGACAACACATAGTCTTACGAACAGAACGAAGTATTTTTAGGTATGTTTCGAGGATATCTGATTAGATTATTGATAACATATTATGTTCTACTTAGACTAGGTGGTACCGTTAAACTACGTTACGATTACGAAGCTGAGGTTTCCGGTTCGAGCCCCGGCTAGAGCATAGTGGTATTCGATTTTTTCCATTACCAGACCAGGAATTTGTTCCCGATATCGCTATAGGCTCGCCCCCTATCACATTGTGGGACGGAATACAAGGTGAAGTCTTCTGGGAAAAAGGCGTGAGTTTATGCCTTTATTTATGTCTATTGTACGTACTCTACTTATGATATTTCCTTAAAATTAATAATTATGAAGAGATCGAGGAACGGTAAAATTGGTCAACATAGTGGTACTGACATGATGTTTGAAAAGCGCCGGATCGCTCGCCCGACGATCGCCGATCTTCGCAGACTCACACGCCGCGAACACTGATTCATCATCTGAAATTAACATCAAAAATCTTAATTTATTTCTCTTATTATTTATTAATGAAAAAATAAATAAATGGTAAGTAAAGTCAGTCAACTCGCAGTAGGCCAACGTGATGGACTGTATGGCCTAACCACTATCAATCGTACTTTCGATTGTCGAGGACGCCCGTGCCTTGCAGTCGGACGTATTTCGACGTATGTATATAAGCTGATACAGTATTGGGGGACGGTGATAGGTCTCTCATATGTGAGAGACCGCCTGGATAGGTACTATCGCAATGTCTATTTCTTCCACCAAACAGCAGTGTAAATGAACTGTTGTGTTCCGGCTTAAAGGCCATTGTAGCCAGAGTAACTACTGAACATATTGAGACTTAACATCTTATGTCTCACGAGGGCGAACGCAGAGTGTCAAGCATTGCTTTGTAATTCAAGGTGTTGTTTGATTTTGCTATTATTTCGCTTACCATCAGGCAAATGACAGGCTCGTTTCGCCATTCATTGCAATAACATGTGCTCGAGTGTATAAAGCTCCCAAAAATAGGGAGAGCATTATCTCCTAAGATCAGTAGGATGTGTTAGTTTTTACCTATATAGTACATTCGACAAAATCAATTTATGATCTATTGATAAGCGTGCGACTAACATCCCTTGTGTGAAATACCATTTTATTTTTTCATAAATATAAAAGACGTAAAACGTTATCATGACCCCGACGTGATTTGAACACGCAACCTTCTGATCTGGAGTCAGACGCGCTACCGTTGCGCCACGGAGTCGACATGTATATTGTCAAATTTATCGTAATAATACAGGTCTGACTGACTGGTCTACACGGCCTTGCTTGAGTATAATAATTATTTTTTCCTTTTAATTCAATACGTCAAAGAGCTTTAATACCAAGGAAAACAGACTACTTAAGCAATTTTAAAACATTTTTATCATAAAATATTAAAAAGTAGTCCATGGGGACCTCTAGAAGTCTGGACCCCGATATACATAACTGTTCCATGGCCAATTTCATGACAGCAAGATAATTAATTTGTTCATAGTAAAATTGGAAAATTCTCATGAATGTTCTACTTAAACGGGGTATACCTAACGTGACCATACGTCCCGGTTTAGGCGGGTCTTTCGTAAAAAACAATCTTGATTTATAAAAACTTTTCCACTATTATTGAGTAAGTTATGTGTCTCCCTGAAAGTCACGCCACTACTGGGGCTAACTAACTATTTTGTGTTTAGTGCTATGATTACTTTTTGTAATTCAATCTTCTTTATTAAAAACTTGTAAAACACCAAAAACTTTTTATTATTATTTAATTCCCCAGATGTCCCGCTCTGGCACAAAAAATAAATGGCCACGTTAGGTATACCGGCTTTTCATTCGCAGTTTGAAGGTATGCCCGCGGGTTCGAATCCCAGATCACACATCTGACATTGGGGAGTCATGTGTGTATTGATATTTGGTAGTGATTCACCACGCAATATAACCTTCAAGGAAACCTTGTGAGGAAACCTCTATGCTAAGTGTGGCAGACTATATGGCCTAACCACTTTCAATCGAACTCTCGATTGTAAAGGAGGCCCGTGGTCTGCACTGGGACGTATATGTGCTGATGCAGTTTGGAGGATTTCAGGGCATCACATACCTAGAATATATAACCAACGGTTTTAATTATCAGTTAATTTGTTAAATAACATTATTTTCCATAATATATTATAACATAATCTTAAGGGTCGATTACAAAAAAGTTGCGAAGTTCTTCATGTCTAGTAAATAAATTCAGCAGTTTAGACGTAAAAAGAAGAAAACAGAAAGACTGACTAATTTTTGTGTCATTTGGTACTTCACAAGATAGATTAGGTATCTAAACTTTATCTAATAAACATCCACGTCAGACGATTTTGAATCGAAGTTCGAATTAATTAGTTTTTATCATATCAATAATTAATTACCGCGATATGTAATAAATCAGATTTAAATTTTTTTTTTATTTTAAAGTTGTTTTTGCCACCACGTTGAAATCTTAGGTTTTCCGCTCTCTTACCAAAACGCTATTAGGTAGTAAGAGACATTACAATTTACATTATAGGCATAGATACGGATAATTAGTAGTATTAGTAGGTCTCTCATGAGAGACCATCACAATATCTTTTTTTCCCGCCAAGCAGCAACGTTAATGGACTGTTGTGTTCCGTATGTCTATGTCCTTGTGTATGTACCATGTGTATGTCCTTCAAGGACATTGTTGCCAAGTAACTACTGGACATATTGAGACTTAACATCTTGAGATGATCATTGAGACTTAAGTCTCAGGATGGTGAGCGCCACAGAAGAGAGAATTTTCTATTCCGTGGTGAGCGCAGTGGAATGCCAAGCATTGGTTTGTAATTCATGGTGTTGTTTGGTTTTGCTACTGGCCAAGAGCGCTAGTATCGCTTACCTTACCATTAGGTGCAAGGCAAATTAATCTCGCCATTTCTTGCAATAAAAAAAGATGTTATCAAAAAAACGTGGGATTTTGTTTCTGACGTCACACTATCAATTGTCAACCACACTTTTATTTTTTCAATTGATACGATAAATATAACAACTATGCATGTCGACTCCGTGGCGCAACGGTAGCGCGTCTGACTCCAGATCAGAAGGTTGCGTGTTCAAATCACGTCGGGGTCAGTCTCTCATTTTATAGACTTTTTTTATTTCTTGAAATGGTTTTTGTAACGCAAGAGATGTTATTTGCACGTTTATCAATAGCTAATTAATCTATATATTATCAATTATGTGCTCTGAGTTACTTAGCAAAGGAATTACGGCATTATCCATAAAGTTTATAACCTATTTTATTTATATTGAAATGTGTTGTCTTTTTCTTTAAGGCCGTTTAGGCTCAATTTTGATCAAGCAACAAATAAGAGTATTAGCATTTATTATCAATTACTATGGGTTGTGACTTGCGTACAAGATGTAATAGGAGTTAGTAAAGCGCAGTACACACCAAATCCGCCCGTCCGCCGACATCCTGCCTAATACGAAAAGAACACGCCGTCAACTAGCGCCGATATGTCGGTGACGTAAGTACTAGTGGTAGGTCTCTCATATGTGAGAGGCCGCCTGGGTACCACCGCAATGTCTATTTCTCCCACCAAACAGAAGTGTAAATGCAATGTTGTCTTTCGAATTAAGGGGCATTGTAGCCAGAGTAACTACTGGACATATTCATACTTAACATCCTATGTTTCAGGAGAGCGAGCGCAGTGGAATGCCAAGCATTACTTTGTAATTCAAGGTGTTTGGTTTCGCCACTGTTCATGAGCGGTCGTATCGCTTTCCATCAAGCGAACGGCATGCTCATCTCGCGATTCATTGCAATAAAAAAAAACATAGGTCGGCGAGTGAGCATCTTTTGTGTGTAATGCGCGTAATATTATATTTACCGATAAACGCGGCGAGTGCACGTGCGGCGCGTTGCGCTATGTGCGACGGCAGCGCGGCGTGCGCATGCGCGTTCCACAGCGCGCGCGCGAGCAGTGCCGCCACGTGTTCATCGCACGTGGGCGTCGCACTCAGCGCATGCGCACACAGCTCGGCCGCGCGCGCGCAACACACGCCAGCGCCGCACACGTTTACCAACACGCCCGCCGCGCCGCAACGCACGCTCCAGTCGTCTGACCAGTGGAAATATTATTATACTGATTATGGTCAGCTATGGGAAGGAAATTGATGAATATAGGCCAAGTAATTTCATTTCTAAACAATCTATGTATAAGACCATAGATAATAAATAGGAAAGAAAAGACCGCCGAAGCCAGAAGCTCATCTGTTATTTTATCACCACAAAGTGGACAACAAACATTGCACCTATAAATCGACCCCTCCCACGCATAAAGGCGTATCGAGATTATGACAAGTTTTCAGTACGGTCATTTGAAGATTAATTATGTGATTATTCAATATTGAGTATAAATATTTAGTTTCTTAGAACTAGAAAGAAACTAAATATGCGTGGGAGGGGTCGAAATGCAGTGCAGTCAAAATAGATCTACCGACGAATGAGTGTGATTTCATATCAACTATCTATCGATGAAGAATTTACCTCTATCGTCGCCACTGTCTAAATAGATACGAGCGCTGCGGTCACTCATGAAACAAATGAGTGTCATATCGTGAGTAAAAATACATTTGTTAACTTTCCAGAGCGGGTCAGTCTTGTGACCACGAAACAGTAAAGTAATCGAAACTTTAAGAAGTCAAAAAATTAAAAAATCAAACCAAATCCTCGATAAAATCCATAACTAATAATTTCATTTAAATACCGCGAGTAGTGAGTGCTTTTTTCACGAGTAAAAGCTATTAAGCTTCCCTATCGATACCCTGTGGGAGGCCGGGTATTCAGAGTAGTGAGTACCATGTTGCAGGAACGGCTGTAGCGAGTCGAGCGCGCCCTCGATCACGATGAGCTGCGCGGCGCGCGGCTCGCGCGACAGGTTGCCGAGCGCGCGCACCGCCTCGCACGCCGCGCCGCCCTCGCGCGACAGGCAACGGCACGTCGCTGGTACAACCACAACAAATATAACTTGGCAAATAAGACTCCACATAGCCCATAGGATTAGCAAGTTGAAGTGGCAGTGGGTCGGGCACATAGCTCGTAGAACCGATGGCCGTTGGGGAGGAAAGGTTCTAGACTGGGGGCCACGTACAGGCAAGCGAAATGTCGGACGCCCGCCTACAAGGTGGACGGACGACCTGGCTAAGGTTGCAGGAAGTCGCTGGATGCAGGCCGCTTCCAACAGGTCGATGTGGAGATCCTTGGGGGAGGCCTATGTTCAGTAGTGGACTTCCTGTGGCTGAGATGATGATGATGAAAAAAGAGTCTGTTTTTAATGACGGCGCCAAGATCGAATTTAGTATTAATATGGCAATCTGATAACTACGACCATGGGGGTGAAACTCTCTTATAATTTATTCCTATGGTACTAGTTAGAGCCATCTTACGTTAGGCTGATACAAACCAGATGATTTATTTTTTTAAGTATTAATAGATGCCGCTTTGAGTGCCAAAAAAATAATAAAACTAATAACTAAAAATAATAATAACTACTGTTAGTTTAAAATAATTAATTGACTTATTATTAATAAAACAATATTATTATTTTTAATTTATTAATACAAAAATAGTATTAGTTACTTTACATTTTTAAATTCATACCGCCTCTTTACAATTTGTGTCATAAATTGACAGTTACACAATTTTCTCAAAAACTTTCGCGTGCGTGTTACTCCGATTCAATTATTATAATTTTACGATTTTGGCTTTTAACTGGACTTGTTTCATATCTTCTGCGTTTGACCTCGGCTTCCTATTGCTGGATTTTGATACTTGCTTCTCGATTTAGTTTTATTTGACTTGCATATTTCTACAATAACAATGTCACCTAGGAGATGTCTGGAAATGCTACTTTGGATGCATTATTTAATTTTTTTCCAATTGTGAGATTGAGACTGAATACGATGAACTGACGTCGCGGCGTGGTGACGCCAAATTGCCATGACCCCTTCATTCTTTATAAATTATTGGAAATTATAAAGGCACAATTGCACCATCTGGCGGATTATATTTAAAATAAAATATTTCCAGCGACATCTCGTACACAGCTGAGTCAATTTTTGTTCCTCAAATATATTGAAGAGTTGCTCATCTATGTCCTATATAGTGTATTATCTATGACTACGACGGTAAATTTAGGTCATTCAATGACGACTAGTTGATGGTCAAGCTGTAAGCTGAAGTCTCTTACGACAGTATACGTCTAGGCAAGCTCTGAGTACGTGTAGATCTTTTTATAAATCTTTAAGTGAATATAGACTCCTTTTTACTCCCTAGTCCCCATGTAAATAAGCAAAATAAACCAAGGTGACTTACCTTTACGTTTACACGTCTAGGCATCCTCTAAGTGACCTTTGAGTACACCTTTTTAAAAATCTTTATGTGAACGTAGATCGCTTTTTACTCCTTGTTTTCTATTTAAATAACCAAGATACAAGTTACCTTTGCATATGCTGTCTAGTGCGTGTTCCAGTGGATCGGGCGGGTCCGGCGGGTCTCTGTAGAAGGTGATATTGTTGAGTGTGGCGAGTGCTGCTGTAGCGAGTTCGCTGCGACGCTCCGAACAGCTGGCTCGCTGCTCCTCGTTCATGTCCTGCGATCCAACCATGTCACGTTGTTTATCTATTCTTATTTAATATGCTGAGATGTTTTCAATTGTAGTAATTTTATTAAGTACGGAAAGATTATTTCTTATAAACTATTGGTAGGTCTCTCATATGTGAGAGGCCATCTGGGTACCACCGCATTTCTCCCGTCAAACAGCAGTGTAAATGCAATGTTGTGTTTCTGATTGAAGGACATGGTAGCCAAAGTAAGTACTGGACATATTGAGTAAGCGCAGTGGAATGCCAAGCATTGCTTTGTAATTCAAGGTGTGGTTTGGTTTTACTACTATTTATGAGCGGTCGTACCGCTTACCATCAGGCGAACGGTATGCTCGTCTCATTTGTAAAAAAATGCTGCAACTATATTTGTTTATACGTTATATTTCTGATTTACATGTAAAATAACCTCATTAAGAATAAGAAACATGAAAATTAATGTGAATGAATGGATGGGCAATAGACACCGATGAAATTACAAGAAAATATGTGTATATTATATACTTACTGCATCAGCAGGTTTGTCAGCGAGTTCCAAGCAGGCCAGTAGAGCCTTGACTATTCGACCTGCGTGCATGTTGGCCAGACCTCTGCCAGCGCGCTCGGCCAGACATAAGTTGGCCACGACACGCACCGTCTGACAATAATAATCAATAACACTATTGTAAATAGTTATAAATAATCCAAAGAATACTACCAAAAATTAAAAATAAATAAATATAATCAATGACTTTGAAAGTATAGAATAAGTGCTAGGTATTGACTTGAATTATAGCTATTTAATTGTCTACATGATCAATTAACCAATTTCATTTAATTCCATTGTAAACACTAAAGTTCACATAATACACACAACCTTAGAGGTGTAGGATAAGTCGAGAAAGAATTTGAACTAACTCTACCTTTATTAACACGTCTTCGTTAGATCCATCTGATCCACCCAAGTCGGTACCTGTAACCAATTGTATCGAGCGTTTATTTTTATTTTTAGCGTTTCGTTATTCACGAATTTTTCTTGCGGATATTTTATGTAAAATCTAACTACAATACAAGAATTATCATAAAATTTGAAGATAGATAAATACTTCTAGAACGTAGTCTTCTCCTGGCAGTCTGAAATATCTCAATATAGAATAGCTTATATAGCTTACCAACTAAATGAAGATCTGGATCGGAATCTGTGTCTCTGGTATCGTGATCGTTGCGTTTGGTATACGACTCCAGTATTGTTAGAAGCACGTCTATACCGCCCTCCTCGTTGTAGATCTAAAAAATATAGTTCGTATACCTACTATACTTTGTTACAAAATCCTTAAAAAATTATAAAACGACGTTTTAGTGAATATTGCCTTCTCTTTTCATCTTTTAGGAAAAAGTATAGAAATCCTCCATTTTCCTTTTAAAAATGGCTTGACAGTATTAAGCCCTAATGTGAATTAAAAAACCCATGTTTAAAGTATTTTGTAGTTTTCTGTTTCGATTTAATCCCTCGCAACTCACATTGAGTCTTGCGTGGTGATGCTCCGCGGCCATGTTGCCGAGCGTGTACGCGAGCCGCACCGCGAGCGGCGGCCGCGGCGCGCAGGCGGCGAGCGCGCGTAACAGTATGCGAGCGCTGTTGGGGGACGTGCACAGCCACTCGCAACACTGCTCTTCCGCTGATAGTACGCTGTGGAGAAGGGTCAATCAAGAGATATTCATGTTTTTGTGAGTTGCAAACAAAGATCGCTGGATATTGACAGCATTAAGCATACAATTTTTTAAATCCTGCAAAGAGATCAAACAACCTGTGGCTTTTTTCAGTGGCAAGTTTCAGTAGATAATAACTTTATTTCTAAGAGACAAATTTCCGCTAGGTTCAAATGACCGCGCGTTGCCGCTCGGAACAATCAACTGCGCGGTACACACAAAACGTAAAAGGAGAGCTGCTTACATTATTACATTGACAAGCCTTTAAAGAGGTCGGGACGTACGAGTACTTATATAATCACCTGAGACACCGCGCGACGTTAGTGAGCACGTCTCTATCGGTGTGGTGGTGCAGCGCGGCGAGCAGTTCGCCGAGCGCGCCGCTCGCGACGAACTCGCGCGTGTGTTGCGCGCCCGCGCTCGCCAGGTTGCGCAGCGCGCCAGTCAGCTGGTACAGCGCGTGCGTCGACTGCTCTGATACTGAGCGGGGGTTTTCTGCCTTCTATATAGGAATTAATTGTTTTATTTATATTTTTGTTACGAAGGTTTTATGAGCTCCTTAGAAAGTGTAAATGCTATAATAACTGCTTGTTATGATTTCACAACTGAGATAGAATAATTTGCAACGATATTTGGCAAATGTTGCCTACGTCCTGGAAAAGTATTGTATGTATATTTCATTTCATTTCATTTGAATGAACTATTCCTACTTAATACAATGTTGTTTGGCAATCAGAGTCAAAAATATTACATCCCGGTGAAGCCGAGTTACGAATAACAAGTAAAGGCTTTGCTTGTAAATAATATAAGAAGCATGTTGATACTGACCGCGTTGTTGAGTATCTTGAGGTGCAGCGCGGCGAGGTGCAGCGCGCCGGCCCGGTGTGCCAGCGCGCACAGCGCCGGCTCCAGCGCCAGGAAGCGCAGCGCGCCCGCGCCGTACACGCAGCACGCGCCCTCCGACACCGGGTCCGCGCGCCCGCAACCCTCCACCAACAACTCTACGAAGTAACAGGGGGGTACTCCATACCGTGACACGAAGTTCGATTTTTCGGACGTTGAACATCAACATACAAGATAAAAAGTTTCTTCACTTTTAAACTTCAATACCATTCTCTATAAAACTTATCATTCACTTCGAACCTAATCATTCGAAGACATTGCTTTTAGCGATAAGACCGCCATTTGTACTTTTTATATATTTTTAGTTTCTGTATGTTGTATTTTTTTGTTTATGTGTACAATAAAGATTTAAATAAATAAATAAAATAATCTAAACGTACGATAACAGGATTCCATAATTTGTTATGTATTTAGGCATATTTGTACAGTTTTACGTGTGATGTTCGAACATTTATCGTCGTATTGAAGTAGAGAAGATCCCCCAAACAATACAGTACTTAATATTTATTCATTGCTGCAGCCTGCAAGTTTTATTGCTGTCGACTGAAGATTCTGCTTTACGAGTTGTAGTAGTGGGTGTGACGCCATGTTTTTGTCTTTCAAATGAATATCATTGCGGGTTTAAGAAGAATTAGGGTGTCTTTAAAATACTTGCTGAGCTTCACGAGTCAATTCTTTGTTTGCCACTGCTAATCCTGCCATTGAAGTTGCAGTGGCGGAAGTGAGTTGGTGAGAAAATCTAACAATTTCATAGTTACCAAGTAAATTAGTGTTACGGAAGAAATGATCATTCTTGTCATTTCTAGCTATCTTGAACACCAGCTTGCAGGCGGCAGCCAAGTGAGCGCCTGTCACTCGCATCTGCAACCATTACAAATTCCAATCATTATTTAAGAAAAAGAATAAAGGAGGTAGATGGAATTTCTTGCACCGTTCTCTGTCCCCGGGTCTGGGTGTTTGTGAGACCGAAAAGCTTCTTGTATATGATACACGAAATAAGGCTCGATCTTAGTGTTGGGTTTATTTATTTATTCTTATGTATCCTTACCGTCAACATAGCCCGTGCTATTGCGACCAGCACGCGTTCATCCTCGCAGTCTATATGAGAGTACAATGCGCGGAGTACTAGCTCTCGGAGACTGTTTCCAGGAGTGCTTTTTTCTAGAATGTTCTGTAAGGCTTCTAGAAGAGCTACTGCACGATTCACATCTATGGGCCGCTGGGTCAGCCCTTCGGAGAGCTCTAGGATTGTCATGCTATGGAATAAAGTATAAAGTTATGTAGGGTAGTGAGATCAGGAGGAAATAGGTAAGGTAAATACGACAAATGTCTTAATTATCAATATTGAAGTTGTAATCTTCATAGAATGTTCACTGCTGATAGGACACTCAAAGATTCTAATAGCAATGTGTTGGTACCTATAGTTATTGATATGACCATTCAATTCGGTGTGTAAACAATGATCTTAAAAAGTGGCTAAATTTTAAAAATAGTACAAAATAAAAGGATTATTTACGTGGCGTCCGCGATAAAATCCGTAAATAATCGTTTTATTACAATGTGTAACATTCGCGTAAATCTAAGAAACCATTATATAGTACAAAATAATGACGAAGGAAAACGGGATGATATTGATATTATACTTTTCGTATACTACTTACGTACTTTTCAAATTGACTGGAAGAAATGTTGGTTGGTTGGCCACCAGTGCTATTCAAGTGAACAGCCAAGGGTTTGACGCCAATGTTTCCTAACGTGTTGATCGAACTTGCATCATAGGAGATACTTTTCCCGCCAGCATATTGTTTTCTTTTTGATTTGGAATCTGGACTTAAAGCTGAAATACAAATTATATACGTGAATGTGGCTTCCTGCTTGCTCTAAGGATTTATACATTCGCAGGCTATCATCTTAATGAATATATTTGATTCGATTATAACTAATTTCTCCATTATCTACGACCAACAAAACTTAACAAATCTTTTTAACAAAAAAAGTTTCGAGAGCGAAGGTTAAAAGGTTGAAAATACTTTTTTTGTAATGCGTGCAATATACTGACCAAGAATAATTCTATAACCAACGCAAATTATATGATTTAAAGGCAGTTTCAACTGGTAGAACTATCGCAAATTGCGTGCTAATAACACATCTTGCCAGTTCTTTGTAAATAATAAAAGCAGTATTTTATTACATAATCACGGACATTTGTAACCTTGAAATGTTTGAGGTCGGCTTAATGTCGTATAAGCAGTAATTCTTTCTGTTGGAATATGTAATCATAGCAACAACATATAAAATAAGTCCATGGAAAATCTTTATTATCTTATAATTTCAATCAAAAGTGGGTTTTTTTCAAACTGGCACGGCTTAATAACCTGCGCCTGAAGGTGCGCGCAAATGCCATCCAGACAGAGAATCGAATGGCCTCGGAAGGTGGTCCCCATATACAATAATGCCGGGCTGCTAAGATGCCTATTCACACTACGTTGGAAGGACCCAGGGTTATAGGAAAGATGGAATAAGTGTGCCGGCAAACCATTCCACAGCTTGAGGGTGTGGCAAAAAAAAGAATTTGCGAAACTTTGTCATAATTAAAGTTACCACAATTATCTTTCTCAAGCAAGATAAATCCACTTATGCTTCCCTCATGGATTTTCACAGCAACCTGTTGGATGTGTCTACATCCAACGATATAGAGGATATACCCTACTATAAGTTTATATCGCTAAGAAAGTAATAAATAGTAAATTACATTTAGAGGCAGGAATATCTGCCCTTGGTGTTATATTGTCTCCATCGGTACCTCCCAGTGGGCGAGATACAGATATCGCTTGACATAATCCGTCTTCTGCTTTTGATTCTGGAATTATACAGCACAAAAATAAATATTTAACCATCTCAATTAGGTATACAGTAAAAATATACGATAGTCAGAAGAAAGTGTTTTTGTAACGACATGACTGAGGCTTATTTCAATTATTATGCCCTAGACTGCCCATTCTTGCCTGTAAAAAAATACCTAGGTGATAAGGCCGCCAGTTGTACTATTATTATAATTATGTGTTCTTTCCCTATACAGTGTAAAAATGATTAAATAAATAAATATTTCCTTTGAAGTGGTGGAAGAGCAACACAAATTCGATTCCCAAAGACTCCGCTCTTTTCAAACCAAAAAGGTCATATTAAATTGAAGTTAAACCAAACGGTTCATTGTTTTTGTATGTCCAATCCATGTTCCTAATACATACCTTCAAGAGTCGCCTGTCCGATGGAGGTTCGTTTGTGCAAAGGCTTGCTGTGTCCGCTGAGATGCGGCAGCTTAGGAAAGTTGCTCCAACCGTCTCCAGACCGCTCTTGCATTGACCTCTGATTCCGCAACTGTACATAATAAGTAAATAACTAAATTTAAACCTATCCACCTAGTGATAATTTTGAATCTTATGATGCATTCCTTTAATTAGACACGACATGTGTAAAAGGGTACAAAATATGTAAAAATTAAACCAAATCCGCAATAAAATCAGTAAATAATAGTTTTATTTTAATGTCATAAAAAAACGTTAAATTCGATTAAATGTTCGCATTATTTTTTCATTAATGGACTCAGCTTCTTGGAACTTTATCAACGTATTTGAGTGAATATTTATTGTTATACCATGGGCTTTTTCTTGTTGTTTCGTGTGTCTGACAGTATTCCATTGAGTGCCTCCTCGTCGAGGGCGTCCACAGGGGCCCCCATCACATCTGCCAAGTATGCATCTTCACCGCTTTCGGATAAACTTAAGTGTTTGAGGCTGGCAACAAAGAGTATTTATTTGTCTCGATCGCTCGACGTACAACGATCAGTCATTATGTTTTTATACAAGCTGGAGAAAGACAGAAAGGTGTTAATATGTTTACATTTCAACTATAGTATAAATGAGATTATTATTAAACTTATACTGTATGTGCTACAGCGTGTGTTAAGGAATTAATTAATTAATATCACCAAAAATGTCCATCTACCAATTATTCTAACAATCATTCGTCCACTTACACGCCAAAAGTGTCAAACGACAGCTATCGAATAATATAATACTTCCTTCCACAAAATTGGTAGACAATATAAAATGGAACGTAGCGTGGGACGCCCTCTGGCCAGATGGCGGGACGACTTGCACAAGAGGGCCGGCAGTGACTGGATGAATAAAGCAGCAGACCGGATTCTGCGGTGTACCTTGGGAGAGGCCTATGCAACGGGCTGATGATGATGATGATGATAAAATGAATGAAAGTTGTAACAATAAGCCTACATAAAAACAAAGTAAAATTCAGATACTTGACTCAATTTACTTACTCAAAAGCGCTGGGTGGTCTAGCGTCCTTCTTGCGAGCTCGTTCAGTGAACAAGGTCCTCTGCGGCTCGCGCGGTGTGAAGGGTCGGCGAGTACGTAGGGGCCTTAAGCCACCAGAACCGTTCATTGTGCTTGATGCCCCACTCATCTCTGAAACAAACAGACTAATTACACAACAGTCTTTTATGTATATCATTGCTACTCCTGTAAGCCAGGATGAACATAGTTATAAAATTCACGCCAAGAATCGAAGTTCACGAGTCTTTTGTCAGACTGTTAGTTAGTTATCAAAGGTCTTACTCATAAACAGTTTTAAAACCTCTTTTAATTATCGGATGTTTTGTCTTCTTCGCTCAAACTGAATTCAATAGCCCTTAGAAAACCCAAACATGTTATTTTGTTAGTGAAATAAGTTTCATAACTGCCTATAAGCAGATTTTAAATTTTGAAAACAAATTTTTTGCTCTTTATTGCTCGTGTCATTCTTATCCATCTTTCAAATCGTTATTATAAAAAACATGCTTAGAACATAACAAAGAAATAACGAACAAGTATCTTCACACATGAAGAGTTTTAAAAAATCTTTTAGCTCATTGTAAATCCTATTATCATACTAACAAGAAAGTTTCAGGGATACCATAATACTTCACCAATGAAATAAGCAATTTTAAAATCACTAACAGCATTAAACTCACCTGAGAAAGGGCACTAGAGAACGAATTAATATTTAACCAGCTAATCAGAGTAGGTACGATATCCGACAAGTAACTGCATGAAATGCGTTACCATGGCAACGGGGCAAATAACACCAACTTTGACCGCCCGACCCACGGACGCCTTCAAACAACTTCTTTATTTTGGTAACTTTAGGGTGTTTCTTAACCGCATCGATGTAAACTACTAAGTTTTTATGCACAAGAGAGGCATGATTATAGGCATAATATACGAAAACCGTTATTTTATTCGAAATAGTTCAGGGATATATTGAGCAATATATGTGCCACTTTCATTAGCCAATAAGGTGTTAATTTTCTTGCTCATACTTGTAATTTTTTAACCCATTTTTTATTTCATGTCATTTGTCACATTGTCTACTTCTGTTGTTATTAGACGCATAAATACAAAGAAGCTGGTTGAAAATATTATAAGCAGAGATGTTTTTATCAGTAGGTATTGGTATAAAAGTAATTTACATTATATCGTCTTCTACTATTCCTATTATATAAGGGATGACGAATATTATCGTTACTGATGATGAATATCCATCAAAATAATAATCATGTTTGAATTGATGGTTTGTCGTAGAATATTCCAAGGGGCAATACCTTTCATAGAAATCAAGTTCCACAAAACTAGGTATATTATGGTAGAAATATGTGTAAATTGATACACGAAAACATTTAAGTATCTTTAGGAGGAGGTCGACTCCAGTTCTCTATTAGTTTCACTCTGTTTTTTCATTATTGTATAAATTAGTAATTATTATTATTATTTAACACAATTATTCTTTTCGTAATATCTCAATGCTAAACATTTTTACCTATGATTTCCTAAAACACTCGAGGGCCATATACTATGCTGTCTCTCAACATTAGGCGGTGAAAGAAGGGGGGTAATACAAGGGATATTATTTATTTTATTATATTTATTTATTGGTCACGTAGGCAATTTAAGAGCTCTTATGACAAGTCAATACACATAGAACTTAATCTCTATATACAATATATTTTCTAGTATTACTTATTTCAATTTCTTGCTTTAATTAATTAATTTATTAAATTTATAAATTTTTAAATTAATTTTAGTTTTATTTATAATTAGGTTCACTCACCAAACAATGCGTTATCATATTAAGTATATTTCACTTCAGATTTTCTGTCTGTCTCATTTCATTTATCCGCGAAATAGTTTATCGAATCACGTTATCCATCCTTCTGCAATTGCGGGTCCTTCCGCTAATAAGTAGGAAAGCGAAATTTTGTTGAGACGCAAGAGATGAGAAAGAGTTGTCTTTCTGAACAGAAATAAACTCAAGCCGATGCAGTCACTGTATAAAAAAATACGTGTGCACAGTAAAGAGCCGGTTTGTTGTTGTATCTAAACTGGCTACAGCAATGCTCTACCAGTATACCACAGCTTGCTATTGAAGCCATCGACCCCCAATTAACTACCATACCGTTACAGCTGAACTAAATATTTTACGAGCCCTAGAATTCATTAATGATGTTACCCTAAATCACGTGTTATTTGGAATATCGTATTTATTTTATTTTTACTACACTTTAAGAATGGTGAAATAAAAGCTTTTCTTTCAAAATCAGTGCTTTGACACAGAGGAGGTTGTTGTTTTTTTTTTCAGTATTTCACAAAACCTTTTCAAACGTCAAGTAGTAGTAATATTACTTTGCAACATAGTAAAGCTGTGAAGAAGTAACGATACCAGAAACTTTGGTACAATTAGTAATCGTCTTCTTCGTTTTGTCTCTTTAACATAAATTGATTACAATATCAATTCTCACAATATCCATAAAAATGAATAAATCCCAATTTTCCTGAGTTCAATCACGCCCGTTTAAGCCGAGTTTTGGCACATTCGGCTCGCGTGACTCGGCTACATTTATTCGCGTACAGCGGCAAGGTGAATGTAGCGAGGGTTATGCTGCGATCCATTAGCGTTTCCCTACAATGGACGCGATAAATGTGCTGCTAGTTTGGTTTTATGAAAAGACTGAATTAAGGCGACTGATAGACGAAGAAATTACTATTTCGTTTCGTTAAGAAATACAGTTTACTGTTTAGGTTTCTAAAAAGCATTTTGTCACTGACGACTATAAACAATGGAATTAAGTCGACTGTTGGACGACGAAATAGGACCTGAGGAAATAAAGGTTTAGGTTCTAAAAGCATTTTCTCACACTTGACAATCAAAATAATGGAATTAAGGCTATTAAGATGATAAAAAAGGTTATTTTTCCTTATGAAAAGTGTTACATTGTGCATCGTCCGTGAGAATTTCTATGTGAATAGGATTCGTACTTGCTTTGTCAGCTTATTCAAATGGGATTGGAGGAGGAATGGAAAACGACAGGAAGAAGAATCGAATATCGGTTCTAGAATAATTTAGTATTACATGAGTTTGTGAAATTATACTTGTAATTTTTTTTATATTAGCCAAGTGCTCTACTGACCAAAATGGCCTACTCGCCGCGCCGGCCTATGTAGGCAACTTTTTGTTGGCGACATTGATCGGCGGCTTTATTCATTGTAAGTTGAAAAACTTTGTCGCCGACATAGCATTGGCTCGACATAATGAGGATTTTTTGTAACGTTGTTTTCGTCATGTCGGCGGGCAACACGTGCAGGCGCTTGTCGCCGACATTATTTTTTTCTTATAAGCAGCTGGATCGTGCCGGGCGGGTTGTGTCGCCGCGCCAATGTGATGAGTAATGCGTTTTAGACCTCAGTGTATGACGTAGTGAGTCTAAAAAGTAAGGTAAACACTTTACACAGCTCTATAAATCATTTCACCATAGGCGCCGCGTTATTGTCTACATTTCTCAGTAAAGTATTTCAAACCGCAAAAGGTGAACGATCAAGGTCGTACATTATACAGAGTGGTGGAAATATGACGTTATAAAACTACAACTCGATCAGTACGAGGCAATTAATAACACTTTGAAATTGTTAATTTGATGTCCAATAAAAACTAAAATAATAATATTTTATTTTTATTTTTGTGAAGAGCAGGAATGGATTTGTGCCGATATGGATTTTTTGGGACAGACATCAAATACGTATACGTACTTAAGTGACATTCACGGTACTACTTCCTGGTTGGACCATGTAATTGTAAGTGAGGCTGTGATACAAACTGTAAAAGATATTCAAGTAGATTATAATGTAACCTGGTCTGACCATTTTCCTATAGAATTAACATGTAATTTTAACATTTTAGTCTCAAATACTAGTCGTTGTCATAATAATCTACCAAATACTGTGAGGTGGGGAGAGAGGAGCACATCTCAAATAAAATACTACCATCAAAAATGTTCCAATAAATTGAGAGAAATAAATTTTCCTTCTGAGTTACGAAAATGTGGGGACATAACATGTAACAATTTAGAACATAGAAATATTATAGATAGTATGTATAACAAAATAGTTACGACACTCAGAAATGCAGCAGCCGATTGTCATAAATTAAGTGTACCTCATAGAAAGAAGAATAAACATGTTGCAGGATGGAATAAATTTATAAAACAGGCTCATGGTGAGGCTCGGCTCTGGTTTCAGCGATGGGTTTCTTTTGGTAAACCAACGAATGGTCTTATTTATGATAAAATGTGCGAATCAAGGAGAAATTTCAAGTCAAAATTAAAACAGTGTCAGAATAATCAAACTCAAATTAAAATGGATGCAATAGCAACTGCACACAAAGCTAAGAAATTTAATAAATTTTGGAAAGAAACCAATAAGCTGAACCCAAGGTCGAGTATCCCTGTGTGTATAGAAGGTAGTAGTGATAGTACTATGATTGCTAACTTATTTAAGGAGCGCTTTTTGGTCAAATCATTGTTAGGGACCGGAACAACATCAATCGAGGCAGAACAGCATCCAGGGAATTACATCGTACATATAACGTCAAAACAGGTTAGCCGCATAATAAGCCACATGAAACGAGGTAAGTCCCCGGGTCATGACTCTTTGAGTATAGAACATTTAAAACATGCAGGAGTTCACTTACCAAGGGTTCTGGCCATGCTTTTTACTATATGTATAGGGCATTCATATCTACCAGAAGATATGATGAGAACTTTAGTTGTTCCCATAATTAAGAACAAAACAGGAGACTCATCCAGTTTGGGAAATTACAGGCCAATATCGTTGGCGACCGTGATAGTTAAGGTACTGGACGGTGTGATTGATACTTATTTAGAGAAACACCTGGCATTGCATGACGCTCAGTTCGGCTTTAGGGCTGGGTTGTCAACGGAGACAGCTATATTAACACTCAAACACACCGTGCAATACTACACCAATAGAAATACACCTATTTATGCCTGCTTTCTCGATCTCTCGAAGGCTTTTGATTTGGTTGAGTATGATAAGTTGTGGCAAAAGCTATCAAATGATACTGACCTCCCTCGTGAATTAATAGCGCTCTTTAAATATTGGTATGGCAATCAGAATAACTACGTAAAATGGAATGGTTCGCTGTCAAATATGTATCGATTGCATTGCGGCGTGAGGCAAGGTGGTCTTACCTCGCCTAGACTTTTTAATTTCTACATGGACCGATTGGTCCGCGGACTCAGCGATGCCAGAGTTGGTTGTTCTGTGGATGGTATTTTTATTAATAATATTAGTTACGCTGACGACATGGTATTGCTGAGCCCGTCGATCGGAGCCCTAAGAAAATTACTGAATTTATGCGAGAGGTATGCGGAAGCCCATGGACTGAAATACAATGCAGCTAAAAGTGAGATAATGGTCTTTAAGGCGGGTACCAAAACTTATAACACTGTCCCTCCAGTTCTGCTTGACAACAGTAGGCTTAAATTGGTTACTAAATTTAAATACCTAGGTCACTGGTTGACTGACACTCTTAATGATGATGTGGATTTAGAAAGAGAGCGTAGGGCATTATCAGTTAGGGCCAATATGCTGGCACGTAGGTTTTCACGATGCACCACTGCTGTGAAATTAACTTTATTTAAGGCATATTGCCAAACATTTTATACATGCAGTTTATGGGTCAAACATACACAGCGAGCGTGGAATAGTTTACGCATTCAATATAACAATGCATTCCGGGTGCTGCTAAAACTGCCGCGGCACTGTAGCGCGTCACAAATGTTTCTGGTGGCGGGAGTGGATGGTTTTGCTGCCATTATGCGTAAGAGAACAGCATCCATGATGCAACGACTTCGAACTAGTACCAACAGTTATTTGAAACTTATTGCAGATAAAATGGATTCCGATAGTCTTCTCATGCAACAATGGCTGAAACTGCATCTGAGAACTATTAATTAATAATTAGTATCTAGTATTGGATTAAGCGTAATTAGATTAGTGTATTGTTTTTTGTTTTCATGTATAGTTTATTTAGAAATTTATGTAATTCGTAGAAAATATGGACTGATGTAAAAAAAAAAAGTCTGAAATAAAGAATATTATTATTATTATTTTTGTGTAGATATATTTATCTGCTCGGTTTTTGCAAACCGGTTTTATATGGATCTCACGGGCCTAGGCCAAGTGAGAACCATTGGTAATTGGAATATGCCGCTCTCTATCGATGGTATTTTCTTCAGTATTTCTTATTATATTAGTATAAATGTGTGTTGAGGCGTGTGGATCTGTGTTAAGGAATTTTCGTGTAATTCTACAAGTGTTTAAGATTACTGCTTTCTGAAGCTGGACGTATAAGGCAGAAGGAAGATCTAAGGTTTTAATTGACTCGTGTAACTGCTTTGGTATTACGCCTGTGGTAGATATAATGATGGGTACTATTTTAACTTTATCAATGTTCCACATTCGGGCTATTTCATGGGATAATTCAGTATATTTGGTCAATTTTTCAGTAAGAGTTGTTTGGAGGTTATGAGTATTTGGGACTGCAATATCTATTAGATGGGCTATTTTCTGAGACTTGTCTATAACTGTTATATCTGGTCTATTGTAGTGTACTGTTCTATCGGTCAGTATAGCTCTGTCATAGTACAATTTGTGTGTATGGTTTTCTAATATAGTCAGTGGTATATATTTATAATAAGGTGTTGTTGGTGTGGTTGGGGCTATTAGTTTGTATTTCAATGCGAGTCTCTGGTGTATTATTTTAGCTACTTGGTCGTGCCTGTATTTGTAATCCGTTTGTACTATTGCTTTACACGCGCCTGTAATGTGTTGGATGGTTTCGGATGAGCTATTACAACGTCTGCATAGGTCTGTAGGTATCGGGGATTTTACAATACGAGTATGTTTGATATAGTTTCTGGTTTCAAT
Organism: Hyles lineata; assembly: GCA_030180105.1. Taxonomy (NCBI): domain Eukaryota; kingdom Metazoa; phylum Arthropoda; class Insecta; order Lepidoptera; family Sphingidae; genus Hyles; species Hyles lineata. The sequence continues at coordinate 4,281,649 of JARJEE010000027.1, read as the reverse complement.
AACTTGATCCTGTATCGCCAACATAAAGCCTTCTGTCTCTGGGAAGAGATCACCGCGACTTAGCCATGCGTTCGACGCCTCGTAGTCGACATTGGGCCGGCATAAATCTTTGCGATGTCTTCCATGGAGTGACTTTTGGGCCCAGGTTGCGATTTTTTCTTTATTCTCTAGTACCTTTTCATTGGTTTGTGTTGTATGATTATTTAAATTAAGCGGAGTGAGTTTGTTATCGGCGTTTACCACGGCATTGTGTAATAAAATTTCTTTAGACTTTTCATGAAAGTATGAACGTAATGAAGTGATTTGTCTACTATGAAGGTTTGTAATATCTATTAGCCCCCTCCCGCCTTCACGCCTTGGCAAGGTTAATCTCTCAATACAGGAGCGCGGGTGGTGTTTTCGGTGTTTTGTCATGGATGTATTAATAATTCTTTGTATATTTTTGAGGTTGCTCTGAGACCACGGCAGGATACCAAAAGAATATGTCAGTACAGGCACGGCAAAAGAGTTAATAGCTTTAATAAGGTTACGGGAATTAAGTTGAGATTTAAGAATACTATTAATTCTGTGTTTGAATGTTTCCTTAAGTTTTAATTTTATAGCTTTGTGGTGGATATGTTTAGATTGCTCGAATCCCAAATATTTATACGAGCTATTTCGATCTAGTCCTTCCATAACTTCTCCAGTGAGTAAAGTGTAACTATTGGGTGTGATTTTGCCTGATGTAATAGTAAAGGTTTTACATTTATCAATTCCAAATTCCATTTGTATATCCTGTGAAAATATTTGTGTTATATCTGCAAGTTTATGTAGCGAGGTTATTGAGTTACTATAAAGTTTTATGTCGTCCATATACATTAAGTGTGAGAGCGTCACCGGACTATTGTGCGATGTGATGGGAAAGCCATGGTGAGATTGATTAAGCATTACTGAGAGAGGATTTAATGCCAGACAAAACCAGAGAGGGCTAAGTGAGTCACCTTGAAAAATACCTCTACGGATTGGTATGAATTCTGAATGGATAGTATTGTTTAATTTTAATTGCGTTTTCCATTGAAGCATGGTGTGTTCTAAACAACTGATAATAGTAGGGTGTATTTTATAGGCGTGCATTATATATAAAAGCCAGCTGTGAGGGACCGAGTCAAAAGCTTTTCTATAGTCAATGTACATTGTAGATATATCTCTTTTCATCACCGTAGCCTGTCTCATTACTACTGAGTCGATTATCAGTTGTTCTTTACAACCTCTGCTTAGTTTTTTGCACCCTTTCTGCTCTTCTGATAATATGTTATTGTCTGTAATGTGGTTGTATATTATTTCTGCTATGCATCCCGTCATAAGTTTATAAATCGTTTGTAGACATGTAATAGGCCTATATTTGGCAGGATTTTGGGAATTCAAGTCTTTAGGAATCATATATGTTATGCCCTGTGTTATAAAGTGCGGAATTGTTTCGGGTGAATTAATGAAAGTATTTATGTATTTATATAAAGTAGGATGAATATGTGTGAATTTTTTATACCAATAATTTTGTATTTGGTCACTACCTGGCGCTTTCCAATTATGTGCTCTCTTAAGAACCTTTATAAATATGTCTATTGGTATTGTATCAAATTCCATCTCGGATGTTACGTTAGGCATGTGGTTGAGTAACCACTCAGCATTTTTATTATGTTCTACAGGCACATTCCATATGTTTGACCAAAATGTATGTAATTCACTGGAGGGAGGTGAATTGGAGCTTTGGTTATGAGTGTTCTTAGTGTTATAAGTTAATTCCCTATAAAAAAGTCTTTCATTATTAATGAATTTTATATTTTGTTTCTTTCTTTCTGTACACTTTTTATATCTTGACAATCTACTTGAGATTAAGGCAAGTTTTTGTTTAAGGGTGTCTAAGAATTCTTCGTCTGTTACATTAGGTGTTTCGTGTTGTGAATGTATGGGGTATCTACTTTTTATTTTTTCCACATGTCTAACAAGTTTTCTATTCCTGTTTCCTGCTATATGCTGTGTCATTCTACCTATATCCCTTCTTAGCATTTTAATCTTGTCCTCTAATCTTTTTTGCCATTTAGGTGTAAATGTTGTGTAGTTGGGAGTAGTGGTTTTAATTTTACTACCGTTACATGTTGCTGCTGTATATGCGGCGCAATAAACAATTGTTTGTGTTGTTATGAAATCTTGATCTTCTGTAATATAGTTGGGTAATATTTGTGTGTTAATATGGTTTACTATTTGAGCTAGTTTTTTGGATGATTTCTGCTTTGGTATGGCTGGTCTTGATGTGGGATCTGTAGTTTGGAATTCTATGTAGCAGCTCCGGAATTGCTGTGCAATTTTGTCAGATTCTATTGACGTATTATGAGGTATTGAAGCTAAGTCTGTAGGTATCTGAGAGTTATTGTGTTGTGTTATTGGGGTTAGTGCGTGAGTTTCTTCTGTAATATTTAGGTCTCTCGGTGGATCTTGTAAAAACGCAGTGTCCTGTGTGGCTATTCGTGTTCGGTTAGGCATATTATTTTCGACTTCACTGCGTATTTCTTGTAATTTATTATGTGCTATATACCTATTATTAATTATTGACCTCCTCTGATCGGCTAGCCTCTGTTCTGTTAAATGAGTTAAGTGAGGGTATTTTTCTAGAAATTTACTACGTAAATTACTTCTATAGGCCGTTAAATTCGTCTCTAAATTTGTTACCTCGTAATAACATTTTATAAGCGTTTCGTTAAGGTCGTCTGTCCACCTCATTTTGGTTCGCGTGTTAACACTTAATGTGGTTTGTGTTGTCTGTAGATTTACCGATTCTATTGGGCTTGGTTGTAGTGGAATTGACGTGTGTCTTGATTGATCAGCGCTAAGCTGAAGCTGTGAAGCAACTTCAGCTTTTATCTGTTCAATTTCTAAATCTGATAGCAATTTACGACGGATGATTGCTCTGCGTTGGTCACCTATTCTTTGTCTGGAAACATTCATTTGTGGAAACTTCTGAAGGAAGTTTTCATGTAAACTGCTTAGGTATCCTCGAGTTGATTTTTCCATATCAGTGAGTAAAAAGTAAGTGCGCATTATGAATCTGTTCATGTCGTTAGACCATTTTTTACGCGCACTCAAAGTGTCAGTGGCGGGTGCAGTTAGTACGACATTTGCCTCCTGCACAACATCTACTGACGTTTGTACTATTGAAGACGTTCGAAGGTTCGCGGATAACTGGTATTGGTGTGTGTTAACTGGAGAAGTAGATGATGATGTCGATATAGATTCAGATAAGTATGATGGTGGTGATGAAGCTATGGATGGAAAGAGAGATGACGGTGATGACGGTGGGGATGATGATTCGGCTGTAGTCAATTCTTCGATGGGAGCCCGCCTGTTCAGCTCCTCATCGCCGATGGTTCGCATACTGTAGCACCCAGCATCGGCTCCAGATGCGCCCCGGCGACCCCCGGGCAGCGGCCGCAAATTATACTTCTTACTTACTTGGTCCATAGTTATAATTGTTGAGGTCTATTAGTTTGGAGAGGGTCGCCCAAGATGTAATTGGCATGATGTGTGCGTATTTCGTGAGAAATAGGATCTAGGTGTTCAGATCAAGATATGAGGTAGCTCCTCCCCGTAAGCCCCCCCACCGCGACAAGGTTGATCCTCCCGGGGGGGTTATTATTATTATTATTATTTGATGTATTTCTTTATCTCTACAGTAGATCATAGATGATCATACATCATAAATAATAAATATTATATGTAATTAAACCTTTTTTCGAACGACTGTTTAGCACTTGCATGTTTAAATGACTATTAATAAAAAGCCTTCGGACGCTGGCTATGGCACGAAAGCCTGCGGATTCGATCACCGCACTGTGTCAAATATTTCTGTTTTCCACTAAAAAGTCTCTTGGAATTACCAATAACTACGACGAGAGACTTCGCTTCTTAACCCAGGGTTAGGGTCCTTAGTCTTGTGTCGCGTTTATCAGAAACTATGAGAGACTTTTCGGTCTCACAAACACCCAGACCCGAAACAAATACTTGTAGACCACACGAACATTCGTCTCGGTGTAGAGATGGGATCAGCGCCCTCTCGTTTCACAGCCAGCGTCTAACCAACTACATCACGGAAACTACAAAAAAAGAATAAATAGGAATCTTACCCCCGTATATGGCGGCTCGGGCTTCGCTGATGATCTCGGCTGAAGTCTTCCTGCGCGGCGGCGCGTAGAACGGAGCCCCCACGCCGCGCCTGGCGCCCCGCTCGCCCATCACTCACACTGTATCAAAACAATACGCAAAACTTAGAATATATAGGTGCAAGAATCAAACATTTTTCATGGTACTGAACCGAGCTAGCATTGCTTTTGTGTCGTGGATGCGTTTACAAACACATGCGTAAGTGTTCAGGCTCAGACATATTTTTAATTATTGGTTCAAAGATCGCACTAGCAACTTCTGAAGCAGAACGCCAATTTCTTGACTACTGAGTCAATTGTTCATGAATTAAATAGGAAATGCCGCCCATCTCAGAGTCAATCCTAACACGAGCGCACAGCCCCCCCACTGCGTGCCCGGTGCCTCCGATAACACTTATTAGCCGCCTCTTATAACAGGCAGGGGATACCGTGGTGGAATTCTTACATCACTTGACCACTGGGCAGAATATTTGACTCCCGGCTTTTTTTATTTGCAAGCAGGCATGAACTTTGAATTGATGCACCAAAATTGCCTTAGATTGTATAAACAACACGTGAACATCATTACTTCGTAAGGTTACGACTTACGATAAGGTGTAGTACACGGCACATGTAACTCACCCAATTGAAGGTGAAAAGAGCAAGGAGTTTTCTGATTAGTAATCACGCAAAGGTTTCATCAATTAGTTAGGTTACTAATCCCTAGTACTACCAATGGCCTTTACAATTACTTGTACTTGCTTGTAGTTATTAGTTTAGAAAAATTGTGTAACCTTTGACTTGAGACATTGATTTACTTATGGGACATATTTGATTTACTTATAGATATTGATATACTTGGAATCACTCTTTAAACTTCTTGGTAGTTGATTCGAATGCTGTTTGATTTTTAATGGAAACTGATTCGTAAATATAACATTTAATTTAAATAATATTGTATTGTACCTATTTGTAATTTCGTGCCTTCTAAAGCAGAGTTTGAGAATTAGTGAATTAGTAAATAAAGAGCCAAAGTAAAACAAGACATGTAAAATAATTAAGTCTCGCACCCAGTTCTTCTATCGTAAAAAGTTGTGAGTTCCATGTAACACCAAGTCGGTTAATTAATTCAGTTCTATTGTGTCTAATTGTGTTTTTTTGTCATGTAAAACCGAGTTTGAGAATTAAATGAGACATAGAGAGGCGCTTCTATATTTGAGAGTTCTTTGAAATAATGAGGTGTGCAATGTTTTTAAAGCACCAATCTAGCGGAGTGGTCTATTCCCTATAAAATGCACAGCAGGCCCTAGCCAATGTGAAGCCCTGGCTTGTAAAAGTGCTTAACAGTGGACCATATAAATATAATGACGTACACGAAAAGAAATGCGGTCAAATAAAATAAATGAATATAGACACTTACATAATTAAAAGACAATTGTCACAAAAAGGAATTACGTTTCGTAATAATGATTAGATCTTCGATGTTCATAACTGGGGCATGTGTCATGTAGTTAGATCGCCGTGGCTACTGTGTCATCGGAAGTGGGTCATAGACATTATTTGTTGTCTATTAGCCTATCACGATATTTGAGTATCAACATCGACCTACTTTTTGAAATCCTAAGGCGCACTACACATCAAAATAACAAGCACGGCGACACAACCCGGCGGCCTATAACAAAATAATCATGTGGGCAAGAAGGGCCCGCATGTGTTGCCCGCCGACACATGTTCTCAGCTAGTTGCAATTGCCCGGCGATATGTCGCTGACATGTCGCCGACAAAGTTTTTCGACTTGCAATGAGTGAAGCCGCCAACTAGAACGGAATTGAACTCATAGTCTCACCATTAACGATCCATCGGTATCAGCCCATATACTTCCCACTACAGGACTCGGGTCTCCTCTATAATCGAGAGTACGATTGAGAGTGTTTAGGTCATATACTATATAGTACTACATGCTGGCCTAATGCGGGTTGGCGCATTTTACGTGCCATAGAAATTCTTTAAAATTGCTATGGTATACTTTAAAATGTTTTCCTTCACCTTTAAAGTGTGAGGTGATTTTATCAATACACACATGACTCCGAAATGTCAGAGGTGTGTCCTGGTATTCGAACCCGCGACTACTGACCCATGCACGCAATTATTAGACGAATGCAACATTACGTTTAAATTTTTTACTCACTCTTCTCGGACTATGGACTAAAGTTTGAATAACCACCATGTTACGAGTTTTAAAAACCTTTGTAGGAGTTAACATTTACGGTAAAAAACCTTCAGCTTTGCTATTTTAATAATCAACAACAAAATAATTAATAAGCAACACAAAATGCGTTTATTGTTGGGAATTTTCGTCAATTTACCGGTCACTTTAATTCTATAGAAATAAAAAAAAAATATAAATAACTGAGTATTACTGAAGTCATCCACAGTCAATATAATATATCTAGAATTTATCCGCTTTACTAGACTGGTTGAATGCGTTTTAACTTTATGCTATTAAACAGTGCGCTCACATAATGCACGCATATGTTTTCCAACAACAGTACATAAAAATTAAATTATGGATATAAACTAAATAAAATAAAATAAACAATAGTTACTTACAAGACACTCCAGTCGTCGGTAAAGAATTCGTTAACAAATTCAAAATAATATTCGTAAGGGAATTCGATCGTAGCACTCGGTATGGGCGGGCGGCGCGTAACACGCGCTACGCGGTACTGAAGTAGCTTCGTAGCGTGCGCTCGTAGCGGGATTATGAGTCGACCAATTATTATAACAAAGAAAGCGACTTTCTTGATATTTTAATTACGTGTTAATGTCACAAAATTACTATATCGTCCTAATATTTGGTTTCCTAATTTATGGAGTTTGTCTATTGTATATGTATACATAATGATGTATTATTTGGGCGGTAACTTGAGGTCATTGACTTATAGCCGCAATATTTTCACCTCGTAAGGTGTTCAAAGAGAAGGTATGATTGGTATTACATTTTCATTAGTACCGCAAATAAACAGTACACATTTGTATACTAATGGCTCAATGACGACATCAGAATTATCGCTTATTGCGCCCTATGTTATCAGTAATACTGTTTTAATTAAAGCATGGATTGGTTTGAAGTGCTGCACATCTTATCTTTTAGAATGATTTTATATTACTCAGTGATCAAAATATCTGCTGTATATTTATACCAAAGCTTCCATAAAATAGTTATTACTATGGTAGGACAGAGTATAATCCTGAGTCCTTCCGCCGTAGCGTGAAGAGACATTTTAGAGGGTACCCGATGAGACCGCAGCATTAGACTGTAGTCTGGTGCCATTTGGTACTCTGTCTGGACGGCATTTGTACTTATCACGATGCAATGCTGAATGCAGTCACTGCGCCTTGTCAGAATTAAAAATCTCAGTTAAATATGTACATTAGTAATGATTCTATGCTTGCTGACCACATGGACGAAAATTCGTGCGCTCCTCGCTCTGGTATATCTACTGCCACCCATAACACGTGACAACTATCGAAAGGCAGTGGTTAGATAGGTAAGATAGGTTCGCACCCTGGGCGGTTTTGTGTTGAGAACCTCACAAAACAGTTAAAACTAATACTAAACTTGCCGACCGCGGAAATGTCGTGCTCGTATATGATCAGACTTTTTGTACATGAGAAAAACTATTAGGGTCATCTTTCGATACTCCGGGAGGTTGAAAAGAATATTTATGAAATGTCTTTCGAGTGTTGCAGAACACATATTGGGTACTCAGCATTTTGGCCGTTACGCTCAGAGACGGCAAAATGTGTTTTATAGACTAAAACTCTGGCAGAAGTAAACGAGGGCCCTGAACTCTGAAGCGTATTACCGCTACCCATGAATATCTGTCACTTGGATGTCATCTTAGACGGTGTGAAAGCCGCTTATATGGGGGAGAAAAAAGAGGAGTGAAAGAAAGAGACATTGAGTCTTCGTCAATGTGACTTATCGAATGAAACACAACAGTAAAGTTAGATTTACGTGAGTTTTCCATGAGACAGTGGTAATACACCGGTGGAGACGGTCCATCTGTATGCATGAATACGAATCGTACATCTTGCAAACTATTTTGGCAATATACTATAGTATAACTATAGTTGTATACACACTTCGACGATTCCGATCCACATTATAAGTGAGACAGCCATGTGCAGCTGTAATACTACAATTACTGTGTACAGGCAACATTGTTTGCAATCGATTCGGTTCTTAGTTGTGGTTCCTTCTGGTCTCCTAGGATACGTTGCTCAACACTTATCAAATCATAAACTTTATTACAGGAGTTTCAAATTAATAGATAGGTATAGCAGTAATGTGTAGGTCAAATTGCATTGTAATGTTAATTTAATACAGATATCAAGTGGCTGATTAATTGCTCATATCTCGTTACTATGTTTACTGGCATCGGAGTAGGGAGTATTTTTTGTATTTATATCTTCGATCAAATATACACTAGATACAACATGAGCGCTTAGAAAATGGCACCAAAAAGAGTGCTTTAAGCACTCTTTCGCCTTCAGTCACGCACCGACCGTTGCTTCTAAAACGTCGTATAACTTTAGACAATATTATGTGAAAAACTACTTTAAGCTCCAGGAATAAGGTGGAATTTGTGTTAATATATTTGGAATATGTGATCTTTTTGGTTTACTTTTTTTCATGTCATGCATCGGTGCCACTTTTTACCAGAACTTTTACAGGGAACTGTGTATCTAGTGTATATTTGATCGAAGATTTATATATTCTTTTATTTATTTTTGTCTTCTTTGCTCAAACTGAATTAAAAAGTCGTTAGAAAGAGATAAAAAATTCGATCATTAAAATAGGTTTTAAAACTGTCTATGAATAAGGCAGTTAGTAGATAAAGGTGATCTCTGTCTCGCTGTTGGTTGTGGGTCGGCTGTGAAACAAGATGTAACAGATTCGATCCCCGCACCGAAACGAATGCTTGTGCGGCCTTTGAATTGAGGAAATTGTGTGAGACTTAAAAGTCCTACCTACTTTATGATTCGAACGACACAAGACTTAAATTTTATTTTGGAATTTTGTGTATTTAATATTTTATTTTCTACTCTTCATAATTATCCGGTGGGAGTCTGTTAAACACTGAACACAGTTCTCCCCCCATAACTTGCCTAAGTGTATACGACGCGGCGGCTACCTGCACCGTCTTCTAACTATAATTAAATAAAAAATAATTGAATATTTACCAGTAATTTAGAAGTTTCGCTATGGTGATTGCAGACGGACTGTTATTATGTTTCCTTGGTCAACATTTTCATTTAAGATATATCGCAAATAATACATACATAAACACAACAATAAACAGTTCATTAGATACCGATAAAATAGGTACAGTTTTATTTATTAATTATTTTACAAGCACATTTACAAGTTATCAAGATTTTTAATTGAATGTCAATTTTGGTAGACATGATACCTTATGATACATTGTGCAAAGAGGTACATAATCACCACCTTAAACATTGTGGCCCAAGTAGAAAGGAGATCTAAATTGTTTTTTTTTTATTGCTATGAATGGCGAGACGAGCATGCCATTTGCCTGATGGTAAGCGATACGACTGCTCAAGAACAGTAGCAAAACTAAAACGAACCTGAATTTCAAAGCAATGCCTGGCATTCCACTGTATTCGCCATCCTGAAACATGAGATGTTAAGTCTCAATATGTTCAGTAGTTACTCTGGCTACAATATCCTTTAAAAGGGAAATAACAGTGTATTTACACTGATGTTTGACGGGAGACATAAACATTGCGTAGGCACAATAAAACGACCCCAATGCAATTGATGGTATTGCATTGCAATGCATAGCAAAATGACTGTACCTCGCTGGTCTAGCACCAAGTCTAGGAATATATTATTATATAGTCCGTATCTACCCAGTTGTAGACTTTTTTTAAAATATTGCATCGGAAATAATGTAGGATCCTAATAGTTTTTTTTTATCTGTTCAGTAGTTTCAGTGTCTATTCAGTGCAATAAATTAATTTCATTTTATAATATTAGTATTGATGGTATAGACGAGACAGTGAAGATTTTTTAACTTTTATTTTGGCAATTATTTTAATCACACAAGACTCCTATATTATGCCACGGGTATAGTTAATTTATTTATTTTAAATTAACTTAAACGGCATACACCAATTACATTAATTAAATTCTTAAACCTAAGTATATCTAATATATTAAATCTAGACAAATCAACAAAATATAAACAATATTTATAAACAAAAACAGAGTGGTAATAAAAATATATAAACTATAGCAACTAAGTTCACGAAAAACAAAACAAAAATAATAATTAAAATCTTACTAAATATTTAAATAATTAAAAAAACGTTTAAAAAATTTCCACGGCGAACTAAGCAACGACGACCCTGCCAGGATTCGAACCTGGAATCTTCTGATCCGTAGTCAGACGCGTTATCCATTGCGCCACAGGGCCTCACAACGTATATCCGAAATTGCTAGTTTAATTTCTTGTACATCATCCAAATTCAGGACCAATTTCATCATATTATTTAAAATGTCCTACCATTTTTTAAACGGTTTTATTTAGCTCACCCCGTTTGTTTGTTTGGGTCAAATTTAGTAATTGAAGTTTAATCCTCTTCCCGTTAAGCGATTGATCTGAAATTTGGTATAATTTTTTTTTTCAGATGGAAAAATTTTTACCGTGGAAGAGAGCTACAACAAACAAAATGATAAGGTGTACGCACACAGTAGTGAAGAAGCGAGCAACCGTATTTCGCGTGTCCAACGAGGTCATTTTGCATCCTCGCTCATGGTATGGTTGGGAGTTTCTTATTGGGGCTTAACAGAGGTACATTTTTGTGAGAAAGGTGTAAAAACGAATGCAGTTGTGTATCAAAATACAGTCCTGACGAACCTTGTGGAACCTGTTTCTCATACCATGTTATTATTGTATTATTATTCCAACAAGATTCCGCGCCAGCTCATAGAGCGAAGAGCACACAAGACTGGCTGGCGGCGCGTGAAATCGACTTCATTCGGCACGAAAACTGGCCCTCCTCCAGTCCAGATTTGATTCCGTTAGATTACAAGACATGGCAACACTTGGAGGAAAAGGCGTGCTCATAACCTCATCCCAATTTGGAGTCACTCAAGACATCCTTGATTAAGGCAGCCGCCGATATTGACATGGACCTCGTTCGTGCTGCGATAGACAACTGGCCGCGCAGATTGAAGGCCTGTATTCAAAATCATGGAGGTCATTTTGAATAACCTTTAGTGTCAGAAGAATCTATGTTTTGTTAAGTTCATTTTGGTATATAAATGGTTACATAATGAATAAACTTGTTTCAATTATTTTATATTAAATATGTGACAGAATTTATGACCTGACTTTTTATTAGATGAACTAGAGTCTTTGTTACAAAATACAAGGGCTAAAAATATTGTTGGTTTCCATCCACCAGTACCTTAAACAGGCGGACTTACACGTGAGCTCTCAGTTAGGAATGTTCAGCTTGGACACCTGGATGACTAATATAGATCTTTCCACAATGATAAGGCCTGAATTACCCGAAGTTAAAAAGCCGAAGCGATCATACAACTCTACTGAACTTAGAATAGGATGTGTTCAATATATTAATAATACTTACAATAGCTTTTACAAATTGTTTACCGACGGTTCCAAAAGTAAATGTAATATTGGTGCAGCGTTCTTGGACATACAAACAAAAACTTCGGTAAAATTTCATATTAAACAGAACATAAACATAATGAACGCTGAACTAATTGCTATTGCTGAAGCTCTGTCTTATATAAATTCTTTTGAAAGCGGTGATTATGTAATTTTTACGGATTCAAGGAGCACCCTTCAACATGTTACTCGCTGTACTTTTAAAAGTCGTGGAACGTCAATAGCCTATATTGTAATTAATTGTATTAGGGACCTTAAGTATAAGAATAAAAATTTAGTTCTACAGTGGATACCTGCTCATATTGGTTTGGCTGAAAATGAATTAGTAGACATGCTGGCCAAGGATGCCTCTTATGAAGGGTTGAATGTTTCATGTTCCCCTTATGCAAATGATGTCTTATACATGGTAAGAAATAGATGTTTTGAACTGTGGTCAGAATATTTTGATCGTAGATCAGCAATGAAAGGCATCTGGTATAGAACAATCCAGCCGAATATACATCGATTTCCATGGATAGATCAAACCAATATGAACAGGTCGGATATAATTTTTGCGTTACGTCTTCGTACAGGACACATTCCATTAAACAGATTTGCATTTTTAATGGGAAAAATTGGCTCACCTAATTGCACTCTATGTAATATCGTAGAAGATGTACATCACATCCTTATGGAATGTGCCCGGAACGAAAGAGAAAGATTATTGCCTAAGTTGAATTATATAATATTGGTGTATGTAATAGTATGCTCGCCAGTGGCGTAACTACACCAGCCGGGGCCCGTGGCAAAATTATCGGATGGGGCCCCCCTTTTTTGTGTCGAGGCGTATACTGGTAAATTTTTTGGAAGTGGTAGAGCCACGCTGTTGTCAGCCATGACTCAGGATTAAAGAGTAGGTTCGTCAGGAGCGGTACCACTGGTTCACAGAAGATCGACGTGACATGACAGCATTGCGTGTCAGGCGGGACGCCGTGTCGTCGCGCCGCGCTGTGACGCCAGTTCAATCACTGATAGAAGCCGGGATGCACTGGCACAACGGGTCATGCACCAGCACTGGAATTATCCAGTCTAAAGCGCCACTTCTCCACGGAGATTATGCACAGGGAGGCTCATTTGGCACACCTCTAGGGGCTCTTTGGCGTCGATGGCGCCTGAGACCGATTCTGCTAAGACGTAGGCCACCTCAGAGAAATTGTGCGATAACCCTGATCATCCACTGCGCCACTAGTGTTTGCGGTTTACAAAAGACTATAGCACAGCGTCTGCTCAGAGACTCAGTTCATACGGGACACTCATAAAGGGTCATCAATCGTACAACTCTAGCGTACAAACTACGGCAAGGTATGCTGGCAGCCTCGAGGTTGGGCCCCATTCCACTCAACGTGCCTTCACCAATTTAGGCTTGAGGCTTTTGAAGTACCTATACGTGGTACTTCCATCAAATAACTTGAAAACTTCAAGCTATCAAATAAAATACCAAGAAACTTCATCGAAGAATCGATAGCAACGCACTATTACAAGGGCCTCTGTAGGGGGCCCTTTCCGAGAGTCATGAAAAATAATGGACTTAGATTTGGGAAAGCCCACTACAAGTTTATTCTCCTTAATAAGTGGCAAAAATGCAGCAAAGATGATGGGACCCCCTTACTGTGAAAATCTCAATCACCACATTTGATAAAACTAGTCCAACAACTAATAAGAAAAATATTTTTGATTATTAATTTTGTTGGCTATAAATGTAGGTTCTTTCCCTGCTTAAGGCTTTTCAGGTCCAGCCCGGGGCCCCTAGGGTCGGGGGCCCGTGGCATTTTGCGCACTCTGCTACCCTATTGTTACGCCACTGATGCTCGCTTTACCTTCTTCAAAGGAAGCGGGCCTATTGTATAAAGTAGCTAAAGCGGCATTTATAAATAGGTCTTAAGTTACTGTCAAATTTATATGTAATGAGGGTGGCATAATCACTTCTTAATGAAACCCTCTATAATAAAATAAAGAGAAAAAAATCAGTATTTATTGTCAGCGTTATTCAATTTTCGATGACGGATTCAGATCATAGCATTATACCCTTTCTAATTCAAAAAGTTCCATTTGACATATCTCAAAATTGTGAAATAGGGATGATGTCAAATAAATCGGTTAGTACAATATCCGATTATTAACGAGATATCGATACCATTTGTTTGTATTTCTTAATCGATTACAGTTTATATTTTTAGTTTACATTATTTCGTTTTTTTTATGTACATCTTTATCCTAATGAGACATCCACAATTGCATAAGTCACTTTAGCATTAAGGAACAAAAGCAATGATTTATTTATTACTAGCGGCCCGATTGAGAGTGGTTAGGCCATATAGTCCACCACGCTGGCCTAGTGCGGGTTGGTGAACTTACATATCATAGAAATTCTTATAAATCGCTATGGTATGCAGGTTTCCTCACGATGTTTTCCTTCACCGTTTTAGTGCGTGGTGATTGATTATCAATACACACATGACTCCGAAAAGTCAGAGGTCTGCCCTGGTATTCGAACCCGCGACCACCGTGAACATGTAGGCAGCCGCGTCTCAGCAGTCCGTTTACCAACAGGCCACCACATACACAAAATTATTGTTAAATTATTAAATTGTCAAATTATTGCCTTTTATTAAAATTATTATTACATAATTTATTGATGGTTGTTCGTTGTTATTAGCTGATAATTCAGTACTTTTTAAAATTAGAAAACAACTGGATTAAAACTGCTCGATTATTTTTATATTTTTACCGATTATGCGTATACAAATCCGTTTGCATAGTCTCAACTCTACACATGGAAGACCTAATGACGTGACTTTGTAATGACGTCTAGTAAAAAAGTATGTTGTTTAAAATGGTTATTTTGCTTTATTTAAAGGATTTAAATTTAAATTTAGTTATTATGGATTGTAAATCCTGTGATAAAATAAGAATAGCTTCATAATTCCATGGTTTTACGGAAAGTTTTATTGAAATTGTGTGAGTTACGTCTGCACAAAGTTATTTATGATAAAAGTATGAAATGTCAAATGGAACTTTTTGGATTAGAAATGGTATAGTGACAAATCTTTGTGGATTTTTCAATGCCTATTATTGTGATATTTTAAATATGATTATTTTGTAAAAGCGATAAATAAATAAAAATAAAAATAATACAGAATAAAAACAAACAACTCATCACACACATCATTCTGAATTCAGAATAAGAAACAAGTTTTGTATCAGAAACTACGACAGATTTTTCTGTCTTACATCCATACCCGAAATATCTATATACTTGCACAGTCTCAATATGTCCAGTAGTTACTCTGGCTACAATGCCCTTCAACCCGAAACACAACAGTGCGTTTACACTGCTGTTTGACGGGAGAAATAGACACTGCGGTGGTACCCACCCAGATGGCCTCTCACATATGAGAAACCTACCACCAGTAAATTATTATTTATTTATGATTTAGTGCAACGTTTGTACTTTGTAATAGGTATACCTACGTATAAATTCAGAAAAAATGCTATTGCTATTATTGTATCACGTAAGTATATTATACGGAAGAGTTACATACAGTAGAGTACATACTTAAATATTTTCGTCATAAATATAATTTAATTTTTCAGAGGGAACATCAAAATATAATTATTGGGGAAAATAAACAGTTCTTTTAAAAAATATGTTTACAAACAATTCAGTTAACTGGCAATACTTGTTATCAGGTGTCAGGAAGGTAAGGTCGGTGGTCGTCTGATTTGGTGATAAATTATAAAAACAGTTTTATATTCGTATGCTAAGTAAATACACCAACTTATTTTTTTGTTTAAAATGGAGAACCAGAGAATGATAATGTTTTATGAGTTATGTAGACTGTGTTTAGAAAACGCTGGCGACGTCGACATGTTTACCACAGAAGATTTAGCGAAAGATATCTACACATTCACTGCAGTAAAGGTAAGTTATTCCATACTTTTTGTTGATAAAAAATATATAATTTACTATTTACATTTGATATTACCCTGTTACAATATTCAACGGCTATATTGATTTATTTAAATCTATTGGTAGGGTATGTTTATTATTATTGTACGATCAAAATAACCACATGTTTATTAATGTTTCTTCTGTTGTCGCTTGCAAGCCTATGATAAATAATGAGCTATATCATTCATTATTTTAATTATTATTTATTAAAAAAAAGTATATTTGCAAAAAAACTATTTTTTATGCTACATAAGATAATTGGGCAAATTCATTCATTCATTTAGTGATAAAAACATCTACACCTCAATGTTTTAACTTCCATCTGGGAATAGTAATTACATGTATTTAAGCAAATTGAATTACGTTAATGCGCTTACTAGTTCTAATCTACTTCATTTTAAGTTCATAATCATAATTTCAGGTGACCATAGAGGATAAGCTGCCACAAAAGATTTGTACAAAGTGCTGTGATGTTATAAATAATGTAAAGAATTTAAAATCAGTGGCTATAAAGAATGATTCACATTTGAAATCATTATTTGGTGATGACGAGGATGAAGAAGTTGAATATGAGGTATTTTTTAATCCAATCATTGTGTTATATCTACCCTTAAGTGATGTGGAGCAAAAATATTATTATTATGTTTTGTCATTATTTTGGGCTTAGCTTTATATATTTTGAAGGGTGCTTCCCCCTTCTCAGAGTATGTCAAATCAGATTTTGTGAAGCATTACATAAACCCTCATGCAGAGCTAATTATTATATTTCTTTTCCAGCAAGATCCCTTAAGCGACACAAGCTGCTCCCAAATTATGAACACAAGAGACCGGATTATTTTTGAAGATGATGATTATGACATAATTCATGTAAAAGATAACATATCTCGCAATAAAAGTGTAAGTATACAACATATTACGTATATGTAGATTTTAATTCTGTTCATATCAAAATTTAGGTAATGTATAATCAAACTACAAAAATAAATTCTGTTTACATAAATATATAAAAATGGTAAAAAATGGTTGCAAGAGAATCTTAATTAAAAAACATACAGACAGAGTAAGAGACATTGTTTTAATATCTAACATATATCTATTCTAAATATTAAAACCAATTACTGTATTCAAGCTCAAATTGCATGATGTCAGCAGTTATGAAATAAAGTGTTTGATATCAGTAAAGAAGTGCCGACACAAAGTAGTATTTTAACTTGTCAGCAAATAAGGCCTTGTATTTTTACTCAAAAACATTATTTACTTATAAATTCCTTGCACACCACCTTTTTAAAAATTACTTATAAAAGTTGCTACCATAGGCTGGCAGTAGAGTTACCTATTTCAAATGATTTATATACATTATCTTTGTTTCCAGTTACCGAATGATACTGCTTCTACAGGAACCATAGATAGCAAACCCTTAATTAACGGATCCTCAGTTGTTGTAAGAACTCAAAATTATACATGCGTTAAATAATATATTTTCTTTTGCTAATGGTTTGTGTAATATATATGTTTTATAGAATATATCGACAAGAAGGTGCTCTGCAGAATCAATTTTATCAAACAAAAACGAAAAAGTTTATAATCGGACAAAAATGAAAATCGATCGGAATAATCTTGAGTGCAAAGTAAGTATATTTATTGTTTTACGTCACGAAATATGTTACAAACCTGTTCATGTGCAGGCCAGTTGTACCAACCAAATTTTATTAAATATAGGCCTGAAGAGTAATATTGTTTAAGACAAGCTTTTTAACTAGAATACCATACCGATCAACATAAACTAAGTCATATTTTTTCGCTTTACATGTTGTTCTATATCGGGTGTTCTATATAGTAATAGGGCTTAGGTATAGTTTTTTTATTGGTGTTTTCTCATTACAGGCATGTCAAAAGAAATTCGAAACACCCAAGAAATTGTACTTACACCATCGGCTTCACGTAAAGAAGATATTCTGTCCCCTAGACGCCTGCGCCAAACGGTTCGCGACTAAAGGCGACTTAGCAAAGCACATAAGGACACACACTGGCGAAAAACCATTCAAATGTGATATCTGTGAGAAGTCATTCGCACAGAAAGCGACTTTAAGGGCACACATAGAAGCCGTACACGAAAGTAGTAATAAAAGTCGGCACAAATCCTGACCGAATCAAAAATATGGTGGAATTTCATCGAAGTATTTGGAAGCGAGCGATTCAAAGTCAGTTAAACTGCGATGGAACGGATAGAAAAGCCATTAACGCGTTCACTGCGCCACCATTTTCAGAAGAGACCCGTTAGATCTCGTAACTGTCCCAATCTGTAGTAAATTATATTTCACGCACCTCACTGGCTGAAGTCTCATAAGAGATTCTTTACATCCCTTAACCCAGTGTTAACGTGTTGAAATATGAAAACGAGATAATGCTATGTCAAAATGTGTCATATCAGCCTATATAAGTCTCACTGTATGGCACGGGCCTACTCTACAATCGAGAGTACGACTGAGAGTGGTTAGGCTATATAGCCACGCTGGCCTAGTACTGGCTGGCGGACTTTACATACCATAGAAATTCTGCCAAAATGTGTGTAACACTTAACTAAATCTCTCGTCTCAACGTTCCAATATTTTGAGAGGAAGTAGTAAACCTGAAAAACACGATTTGTGTTGAAAAAGGAATATTTTACTATTTGTTATGTATAGTCAGCTACATAAGTCGCTACACACTTCACATTTTTGATAATCCTTTTATGAATTAAAATTTTTAATTACTAGTCTGTAGTCGGAAAATATAATCAGTAGGCGATCAGTCGATCTTTGAGAAGTGCTATACGATATTGGAAATAATTATTATTTTGGATGATAAGACCAAACAAAATCTCGTGTGAAATGTGCAGCGTCATAAGTTGCTGACTGTACGGTATAGTGTTGCTGTAATAATGTGTAATTAGCTTCCAAAGCATTTAATGTAAACCAATTTCATCTGTATACACATCCGCTCCGTCTATTTATCTCATCCTTATAGTATTATAACGATACGGGTTAAAACTCCCGATGGGTTGGTTCCACTTAAGATTTAGTTTATTGAGGTTGTTGGGAATCCTAGATGCCAAACTGATGCCACAGTTGCTAGGTTTCTTCTGGTTGCAAATAATAATTATCATTCCATGCATAATACTGCTTCTCTCTCTCACACACTTTTGAGTCACAGGAAGTCCACTGCTGAACATAGGTCCCCCAATGATATCCACGATTAGTTGGAAGCGGCTTGCATCCAGGGACTTCCTGCAACCTTAACTAGGTCGTCCAATCCACCTTGTACTTCCCTTTTCCGACACTTAATACTTCGTTTGTCCAATCGGCTATACAACTGTCTATTGAAATAAGCAAACACACCATATTTTCACATAAATAGTCCATACTTTATGACACTACGAGATACTTTATGACACCAAAAATCTAAATATTTTTGTCAGTGCAGGGATAGAACCCAGTCACTTGTTTTATAGCCGGTTTCTATACCACTGGCGCCATGAAGACTATCATTATTTTAATTGGTAGATTTTTTAAATTTGTATGGCGACATAAAATGATCTCAATTAGGATGTTTGTATGTATAAATGTAAGTATTATATTACTATTTAAATAATGTGTACAGATTTTCTTTCTGTGTTTTATGTGGAGTTAAGACTGGTGTAAAGATTTGCCTGCGCAAAAAATAATATATTTTGACAATTTGACCTCATGGAATATAAGTATTATAGAGGCATTATCAGAATAGCATGAATCTGTTGTCACTGTATTTTAAATCTACACATAAGGCAATAAGTCCTATATTTCATTGTCTTCTCCTATTGTTTTTAGTCTACAGGGTGATAATTTCTGTGCTTATAAAAATTAACTTATTTATTTAGGACATTTAAGCTTTATTTTGAATCAAAGAGGCATTGTAGTCATTGTTGAAAATATTTTAACAAGCATTTGGATCTGAATGAATATTGTTTTACAAGTTTTTAGGCTGTATGAGATAACTTCTGATTGTTTTTTACAATTTTATTTTAAGCTGTAAGGACTCAAACCATGTTTTAAAATATAAAAAATCTTGCCGTGAAATACTTTTGTTTTATTATGATAAAATATTTATTATACATAGGTTATAAATATTTACATATAGCTATGTTACAATACCCTTACATATAATCAACTTAAAAGTTTTGCGAATATTCAATTTACATATAAATTAAGTGCTACTAACAAACATATTCATAAGATTGCAACATTGTTGCTTATTGCTCAATTTTCATTAATTTTGATAAAAATTAATAAATTTCTTTTAATAATTTACAACCAATCTAAACACATTTTTTGTACACTTATAAACTTGCAAGAGTTCTGTGAATATAAAAAGCGAAAGTATAATATTCTTCAAGAGTACACAACACTTCCATCTACCAATATTGGAAATACTGGATGCAGTATCACTTTTATTTTTCTGTGAATTTCAAGATGGCGGGATCATTTTTTAAAAATATGTTTGGATACATTGAGGTATACGTTATTAAAATTAAATTAACAATTGAATACTTTATAATGCCAATCGGATACGAGATAACGCCAACTGGGTAAGAGAAAATGTCAATTAGATGCCAAGTATTAACAATTAGTTACCCCTAAATACTATTTAGATATAATATAAATAAAAAATTAACAAATAGTGGCGATAAAATTGTCAAGATAATCCCGACATCTTGAAATTCATTTTTTCACATTTGCCCAATTGGCCTACAGTAAACAACTGGACAAAAAATGATATCACGATCAACGGGAGTAATTAGGAACATGTCTTACTACTTATATTAATAAGATGACCAGTGAAAAAAATTATGCTATTTATGTCTATAAAGTATAAACAATAGACAACAACAATATTAGGTACTTTTTTTTGCGAAGAATGGCGGGACTACAGTACCATTCGCCTGATGGTAAGCGATACAACCTCACAGAAACAGTAGCAAAACCAAACACCATGAGTTACAAAGCAATGCTTGACATTCTACTGCGCTCGTCATCCTGAGACATAAGATGCTAAGTCTCATTATGTCCAATACTCCAGTCCAGTCCCGTTACTCTTGCTACAATGTCTTTCCAACTCCACTGCTGTTTGGCGATGACATGTATAAGACATTGATGACATTTCCTTTTTATAATATTATTATATGTAAGATTATATGAATTACGATGATTATGTCCTATAATCATTATCTAGCGGTTACGAATGTTCTACCGACTATCGAGACACAAAACTTTTTAAAGACAATTTTAATTTGACGATCGAAAATATGGTAAGACATGTTTCCAATCACCCCTTACATTTACCCCGGTTGTCAAGCTTACTTAGGAACCTATTTAGGTGTCTTCCATATCATCACGACTTAATGGAATGCGTAGAGGAGCAGCAGGAATGTACAGACGGCGACCACTAGGCCGATTATGAGTGAGTCGCGACGTTTGCGCGCGTTTATTCGGTAGATTAGGCTGTTGAGCATCGGGAACCTGTAGAAAAGGAGAAATTAATAAATACACCCAACAGTCACATACATAGTCCTAACCCCACACTACGATCCGAAACATTATACATCTCCGCGAATACAAGATTTAAAAAGTTTTTCAACTTGTTTAATTCTGGATGGATGAAAATGGATTTTCAGATTTATTTGTTTGTTAAAGTTAAAAACATTTTGATAAATACAATAAAAAAAATTAGTAAAATATCTTCTTGTGAAAGATAAAAATATAATGCTATTTTAAAATATGTAATTGTTTTTTGTGTAGCATTGTTACAGCGTGTCCTAATTTAAATTTCACGTGCTTTTACATTTACAACGATGCGAGCAAAATTTGATAAATAAAAAAATGTTCGCTCACATAACGGAAGCCAGTCGGAATCGGATAATATGGAAATGTCTCTACTGCTGTATAGTTAGTCACTATATTCTAGAATATTTTAGTGTATGTGTTTAGTCGTTAGTAAGTTGAATCATCAGAATATACAGTATATGACCTCACCTATTGGCGATGTCATTGAACCTGGTCTGCATCCGCTTGAAGGTCTGTCGTTGTGACGTGAGGTGTTCCCGCGCTTCCATCGCTATGTTGATTTGCTCGTCCACTAGTATATGCGAACTGAGAACAAGAAGTTAGTACATAAATATTTTTTATCAGAAATATTTTAGCTAAACAAAGGCCATTTAGGTCCCAAAAGTGACTCATAATATTAACAATATATTAAAATTAAGCTAGTGTCCTGATCTGTCTTAATAATAAATTGGTTGTTTGTATACTGCGTATCAATACAAATTTTCACTTTGTACAGGTAATTCCGCTTACTATTGTGTGAACCCGTGCAGGTGGTTGGCATCCAAGCGCGCTGGTGGTTAGTTAATTTTTTTTTATTGCACTGTATGTCTCTATATATCTAGTAGTTACTCCAGCTACAATATCATTTAAAGCGAAACACAACAGTGCATTAACACTGCTATAAGTTTAAACAAGGGTTGCAGTGTTGTGTGCGTGCGTGTTTGCATGTGTGCGTAAGTACGTATGGGAGCGTGCGTGCGAACGTACGTGCCTGTGCGAACCTTCGTGCGTTCGTGTGTGTGTGCATGCATGCGTGCGTGCGTGTGTGCGTGCGTGCATGCATGTGTGAATGCGTGTATAAAAGTGTCCATGCGTACATGTGTCCGCAGTAGTGAGCGTACCTGTGCAGATGGTTGGCCTCCTTGGCGTACTGGTCGCGGCGGCTGAGGCCGGCGGCGGCGGCGGGCGGCGGGCTGGCGGCGCGCAGCAGCTCCTCGCGCTCGCGCCGCGCGCACACGCGGGCTGACGTCTTCGAGAACTCCTGCTGGTAGTCCTGGCACACACATCACATCACATCGCATCACTACTGCATCATCTGTACAGATATTTTTTATAACAACAAGATAAACATGCAAACAACATCTTTCTCTTACTTAGTCAGAAGAAATTTTATATGGGTCTATGAGTGTTTGTTTAGAATGTCTATGGTATGTAAGTCCATCAACCCGCATTAGGCCAGCGTGGTGGACTATATGGCCTAACCACTCTCAATCATACTCTCTATTGTAGAGTACGCCCATGCCCTGCAGTGGGACGTATATGGGTTGATACAGACTATGCGTGTTTGGTAGCTAATATTTATTCTGGCATGGCACATCAACTGCATTGTCCCTGATGATAAGCTTAATGACGTACAAATAGAACATTGAATGGTATACTCTACCAAGTTATATTCATAAAATAATTACCATTAATATTTCTCTATGTCTTTTGATAGTGTGCATAGTAGCTTGTCCACTTGGCGCCAAATCTGCCATTTTGTCATTAATTGATGATAACTGAAACAAAAATTTATATATTCAATTATACCTTAGAAAAACCTAAATATAGGTACATTTCTAGATTATTGGATGGACATAAGTAAAATAAACAATAACAGATAAGATTATAAAAATATCTGATGTAATATTTACAATGTTACACATTAATGTGATTCATCAATATTTTATCCTAAGATTTTATCTGTTTATAAATTTAAACCATTTAACAAAGTTTTAACCAATAATTAATTCAACAAATAAAATATTCTCTTAAAAGACCGACTTTAAGTACTTATATCCAAATAATAAACATACATACATAATTGTCACATCTGTATCCCATAAGGGTAGGCACAGACTATAGATCGCCAATTTGCTTATTTGATATATTACTTTCACTTAATCCACTTTTATCAAACTCTTAATGCATTCTCATTGATTCAGGTTTCAAATAATATGACACACATACCTAAATACATAAATTCAAGCCTTTTTCCCAGAAGGGGTAGGCATATTGGATATAAATTCCTGACTCCAGGCTGATAATGAACAGAAAAATCCATATATTACTTTGCCCAACTCGGGATTTGGAACCCCAGACCTCAGCTTTATTTTATTTATATTTACAATCATATCATCGTACAACTGCGCCACGAAGGCAGTTGGTGTTGAAATAATATAACATTGTTAAATTATTCACATTATTAAAGTATAATGCGAAGATCCTGTACCTTATTAAGTAGTTGTTGAAGTTCCATAGACATTGTGTCGAACATGTCATCACTGTTGATGAGGGGCATACTCTCGGAGCTCAAACCAGAAGTACCGGTGCTCATACCGAGCTTACTGAACGCCACCAGCTTCACATCTATGTCATTCTCCAACTGCCGAGCTTGCTTTCTTAGCTCTGAAAATAATAGTGTTTTAAGCCATTATTGAAAAAGATGCATGGACTATTGGCAGGTAAAGGTAATTATTAAGTAATCATATTTGCTATTTGACCGATCCTCAAAAATAAACAAAACATGTAAAATATATGTGTTAATAAATAAGTGCGTGGTGGCCTGTTGGTAAACGGACCAGACGCGGCTGCCAACTCGTTCACGGTGGTCGCGGGTTCAAATCCCAGGGCACACCTCTGACTTTTCAGAGTCATGTGTGTATGTCTATATCTTTGTCTATTGATAGTCAATCACCACGCACTAAAACTGTGAAGGAAAACATCGTGAGGAAACCTGCATACCATAGCAGTTTATAAGAATTTCTATGGTATGTAAGTCCGCCAACCCGCACAAGGCCAGCGTGGTGGACTATATGGCCTAACCACTCTCAATCGTACTGTCGATTGTAGAGTAGGCCCATGCCCTGCAGTGGGACGTATATGGGCTGATACAGAATAAATCAGTATATGGTCATATTAGTATTTTTTGGGATATGCTTTTGATGGGAATCGAACTCTTATTAATATTGAAGGATATAACAAAAATATTTTAAAAGAATAAATGACATTTAAAAAATATGTTGGTGATGAAAAGAGCAATACCTTTTTATTGAATTAGTTATTTGTAATTTGTATTAGCTGATTATTGCAATTTATATATATTTTCCTTGATGTTATCAGTGGATATATTAGTATGGATTCTATTGTAATCTTATTAACTTAATAGCATCTTCATTCTTCATTGTTAAGATTGTTGAAGTTCTCTGACTATTTGTACACATTGTATAGACTGCATATTATGTTGTTCTTCTGGTGTTTTTTATTG
This sequence comes from Hyles lineata, assembly GCA_030180105.1. Classification (NCBI taxonomy): domain Eukaryota; kingdom Metazoa; phylum Arthropoda; class Insecta; order Lepidoptera; family Sphingidae; genus Hyles; species Hyles lineata. The sequence continues at coordinate 4,256,615 of JARJEE010000027.1, read as the reverse complement.
TGGAATCGTTTCATTTTAATATGTTAAATTTCATTTATAGATAATTTCTAAGATAAAAATGCACTCACTTGTTGACTGTGGTTTACACATAATATGAAGATTTTTGTGTCTAAATCACAAAATGGTTCATTATCTTGGCTCTCCAGTCAATGCATTAATAAAATTATTATGAATCACAAAAAAATATTTTAGTAAATCTACATTATATGAATAATATTGTATAGGTATAAAAGTCGCTATGTCCCACATAAATGGTTAGCAACCATTTATCAGATGAGATCAAGAAGCTATGAGAATATGCTTAATATGATTTGAGTAACAAAGATTCATATTAGGATTAGGCCACACAAATGTTTGGAGTACGCTTCTACGTTTCTCTATTTACATTAGTTTTATTATGTTCAACATTTTAGATGTTCCGACAGAATTACAAAGAACTTTGTTGTCGTTCCCGTTATTTTCAGAATTTATTACTGAACAGTGAACAGTGCAACGTCACATGTCGAGCTAAGATACCGGTGCTTCTATGAAGTCGATAAGTAACTTACCTTCCCAAGAGGAGCCCGTCATGGTAGACATTCTTCTTTACATAAAATCCTCACCAAAAGGTTGAACTTCCACTTTAATGTTCACTATATAATAATATTTCTTGTTTATCTACAACTCTTCAAAACTCGTCATTAAATGACATTGACAACTGCAACAACATCAATTTGTTGACAAAGGAGATGGTCCAGAAATGTATGGGCCTTGGGCTAGTTGCGCCAGTATGGTGTACAGAACATGAAATATAGTTCGTGAAATTGGCATTCGATTTCCGTATGAAATACTATTTTGCGTTGCTTATTAACTTGATACAAAAATAAATACTAAGCCGAGAACAGCAACACTACAAGTAATATGGCGACAATATGGCGGACCTACTGAAATGCGCATGTTTGACAACCGATGTCAAAACTTGACGCAATATGGTTATCATATAAAAAGTCCTAATTCGTTTTCCTTTATATTAATAGACTCTTTGTTAATCCCAAATGTTTTTACTGCTATGGAACTATTATCATACTTTATTGGTCATGTAATATAATATAACATATTGTTTATACAATGAATGGCAACAAGTCTGCAAGATTCTCGAACATCATTATATGCGAACTATTTGTAGGTATTTACGGGTTAGAAAGTACAATTATATCTCTCTATAAGTGCGATTTTGTTCAAATACCGGCTACACAACTTATCTAAATAATCCAGAATAAAAATCTGATGGGATACAGCACGGCACAGACTTTAATCACTTGTTGCGACTGCTGGCATGTTAATAAACAATCATATTATTATGTACTTAATAAGTTCTTAATTATGAATAAATGATATGAAATGAGTACACTAAAAAAATGGAATCGAATTTTATTGCAGCCAAGTATTTTCTTATAACTTAATATATCTAATATAAGAACTTACTAGCAAATATTTCTGTTCAAGCTAACGTTGTAAACATTATATTCCATCTACCCATGACTCATCAATGAAGTGGATACCAAAGACTTCTGCATAGTTAAAAATTGAAAATAATATGCTAAGATATAAGAGATATTATTTTTCAAATAATGTACATGACGTTTCTAACTGGCGATTATATTGAGCACATACAAGGAAAAGTATGAATACATTGATAAAAGAAAACTAAAACAATACTTGAGGAACACTAAAATAAGACCAGATCTTGCTTTATAATATTTTATTCATATTCTTCCAATAAATCATCTCCAATCAAAACAACATCCAGGAACAATGCCGGTGCTCCTATATTGTTCTGATGCCGAGCCCAACTTAAATACCACAGTATGGTCATAGTATGAGCATGGCTACCCACTGGCCGTTGTCCAGCTAAATTCCTTTCACCATTATGGTAACCAGGAACCAAACATGAAGCACTTGCGGTTATTGTTTGTCTAAAATTATTGAGACTGATACAAAATCTTCTTGCTGCGGAATTGGAATAAAATCTTGCTCATTGTCTACAGCTTGATTTATTTAGTAGTTTATACAGATACTTGTTTGTTATGATAACTAAAACAAAATAAAAAAAAGATTCAATATGAGTAGGAGAATTAAGATAAATATAATGTTAATTATGCCATATGAATCATCATTATATTATTTAGAAGAATGGCAAGTATGGTAGCAAAGTCGACACAAAAAATTACATTAAATCCATTCTGCGTCTTGCCTCACAGGGCCACTTCTAGGCAAACTACGTGTGGGCCTTTCATCAATAGTTGTGGTACATATTACACATACAGGGTGTTGAGACCGTTGCATGTCTGTGGCACACTGCACTTGTCTATGTGCAACCAACCAACAAGCATACACATCCACCTTGTGATATCTGAATAAAAGTCACAATAAATAAATCACCACAGTTATGAATAGTATTAGTACATGCATAGATATTTATAGTATGTTTAAGCGGAATCATTACACAGTTGCATACAACTTAGTCACTTTATTATTTTGTTGCTTATGGATATTATTACCTCTCTTGAACTTATCCTATTTAAGATTTCATTTTGTTTAGGTTTTTCAGATGTAGTATGTGACCGCCTTGGGCTAAGAGACCAATTGCAATGCACACATAGATGTATATCATTGTTAGAAGACAGTGAGATCCCTTACTGTTGCAATCTCTTCCATGTATACATCCAATAAGCATGACATAACCAAGATTCTTCGGGTATCTAGAGTGAAATAGCAGAAAATATAATTCAATTAACAATTTAAACAACAATATAATAAACATCACTTCTTACATATTCATGTACTTGTATACTTGTCTTGTGGACACAATGCAATTTGGCTCTAACATGATTACTTCAATTATACTCCTTACTTTGTAATAACTGTAATTAATTAGCATAAGACATACATTTCCTTAGTTTATGAAGAAAAAAGAAAATAGAATATTTACCACTTGTGTTGTTAATTAATTCAGCTATAAAACATCTTTCAACACTTAGTGTTCTTTGGCACTTAATGCAATTGAAAGTGTTGCAAAGGTTTGGGGGCTCACATTCTTCATGTACATGAGCTTCGCTGGTACCAATAACGGCTTGCGTAGAAAATGCATTATGATGTACTGAAAAGCAGAATTGAACTTGAAATATGAACATTGAAAAAGCATAAAAATATTTATATATAGCATTTTAAATAATGTACATGTTTACTTACCAAAATACGAACTAATAATTATTGTGTTTAAAGGTCAGGAAATATCACATGAGAGAATCAGAATACATAAAACGAAGCCAGCTCAACATAACTGTGGGGTCTAAAAGAAGGTAGCAAAAATATTTAACAGAACACCGTATACATTTCCGAAGAATCAAGAAATTCGGAATAGCAGCCATTATGTTTAGCAATTGCTGTCATCATGTCATGTCAAACATTTTCGTTCTTAAACTGAAATAATGAAATAGAAATAAAATAATAATAGTGACGTCTTTAACAACTTATATCATCTTTCAAAAAACTTAAGGACTATCGTATCAAAAGTTAAATATATAGACAATAATTTAAATTAGTAGAGGGTTTTTAATCCTAAGATAACATATTAAGTTAAAAATAATGGGTTTGTGCATTTTTGAACGAAATGACAATTAGGCATCATGGCCGACAGAGTATCGAAGAAAATAATGCTCCCGTACCTAAAACAATCGTATTTTGTATAGAGCCCCCCGTGGACTAAACATTCTAAATGTATTTTTTTTTTGATACCACTATTTTTTTCTGATTTTTAACTGCATGAGCACAATACGGCCCACCGGGGAACATCTCCTTTTCTAATTCCTATATTTTGGCTCAAATCCGATAATGTAAGGGAAAGTAAATACGCAATGACCGTTTGTAAAACGGAGATAGGAGACTAGTTGATGTTAGAAATGTAAAAGTAGCATGGTGGTATTTTTAATTTTAATTATATGTAATAAAATAAACTCGTAATTATCTAATTTTTATTTAATGAGATCCTAGAAATACATTGATAAATTTAATAAAGTTTAATGCCGTTTGTCGTAGTGTTCCAAACTCCAATAATTTTTAAATGGTTATAAAAGAGGGACAACGAGTATGTACTCTTCGTAATTCTCTATAGTGTTGTCTTTATCGCACTTCAATGGATCTGAAGCGTATAAAGAAGATAGAGATACTTGGGTGTAGGTACTGTAAATTTTTTCATTACATTTTATTCCTGTAATAATTATTATTATAAAGACAAGAAATTACTATCTACTTTGAATACATTAAACACCGTTCATATTTATTAAAGGTCACATTGAACATATTTAGTTTTCACTCGTTAATAATATTATAACTTTAGTGCGGTCAGTTACCTGAGGGGACAGGAATGTGTATGCCCAGTGAAAAATATACCTTATGACTGTAGCAATAACCGTTAAGTTCACCGCAACAATAAGTTGGCCTCACTTTTATTGAACAGATTTTACTGTTATCTATCCTTTTCACTCTTACGTAGAAACGCGATATGAAATATCTGTTTTGCTCGCTCTAACATTTCGCCACCCCACCCATCCTCCAGTTGTCTTTCTTTCTTTGGAATTTGGTTTCGTAAGTGAGCTGGGTCGAAATGTGTGTAATTTAGAACTTTACCGAGTGTCTGTTGATAAATAAAAACTGTGAAATAATTTCGTAATATGTGTAATATGTATTGTGCTATTCAATCAACTTATATAAAATAGTTTTGCAAAAATAGTGGAATATTGGTGTAGTATAACAAGGACAAAAACAACTCGATAGTGCAGCCCAAAATGGCTGCTGTCAATAAAACGCAGAATTTGAAGTTCGACAAGATATGTCGGGCTTGTTTGCAGATAAAAAAGGACATGAGACCCCTTTTCGAGCAGCTGACTGCCACTATGCTGATGGGGATATCAAAAGTTCAGGTATGATGACAAATTGTTAAGGTATTTTGGGAATATATTTCTATCTCTTTCGCTCACACGGTGATTGCACGCAGTACGTGTTGACAGCAATCTGCTTTTACATCGCGTCATCTTTGTTTAGAAGTCATTCGATATGACCAATTTCGAAATTCCTGAAGTGTTAAGCGAATTCTCGAAATTGGTTGAGAAATGTATTTCTGTCTTTGTCTCTCGTGGCGTACGCACAATGTTCGGGACGCAAGGTACCGATGCGTGTTGGCGGGTGACCGAGACAGGTATGAAAATTGAAGAAATGAATGGTGTTGTCCTTTATCTACCATACGAAATAAATTTAAAGGACGGACATCATCGGTTGACCCTTGTTTTTAAATATTCGGTGCATTTAATACACTGATTAAAAAAACTTATATTGCAAATATTCTTCTTTTACTTTCGGGTGTTCATTTTGAAATGCTATATTTACATGTTTATTTTAAATTTGTTATACTTAATTTAGAATAAGTATCAAACTTTCCTTCAAAAGTTTGCCTATCGTACAAAGTTACTTAGAATACCTACAGGCTACATAATTAATCTTATTAATTTAAATTTACGAGTTTAATATTAAAGTACCTTTAGTAATCAGCTAATTACACGCTTTATATTAGCTTCACTTGTATGTTTGTTTGTATGTTTGTAACCGACTCCTTAAGACGCGATTTTGACCCACTTTAAACGGACAGATTTCATTCAAATTTTGCACACCTGTCATTTTTATCAACGATACAGAATTTTCATTTTAAGCCCCCGTTATACGAGTAAAAAATATTTGTTCGAAAAATGTCATGGACATGTTTTTATTTATATTAATATGGTGATATGCTCACGGTCCTATCTTTGTAGGTGTAGGCAGAGATGTCACTAGTGTCACCCAAAGGTCGCCAAACATAAGCACGGAAATAATTCCGTAATCAAAATCAAAAGCTAAAACGAATTACCAATCACTTACTTTGGTTACTTTGAAGGACCTTAATGTTCAGCCGTCGACTTCCCGTCGCTAAAGTAATAGTTGTACTCAGTAATAACAATATGAGCCCATATACGTCCCACTATAGGGCACAGGCCTCCACAGCAATCGAGAGGGGTTAAGTCGTATTGTCCACCACACTGGCCCAGTGCAGATTGGTGGATTTTTACATACCATAGAAATTCTAATTCGCCATGGTATGCCCGTTACATCACGATGTTTGACTTGAGGCCGAAAAGTCAGAAGTGTGCCATAGGATTTCAACCCGCGACAACCGTGAACATATTGGATGCCGCGTCTGTTCCGGTACCGATAGGTCACCACGCACATTATATACTTACGAGTAGTACGTATTAATAAGTTGTCAATATTCCGCGCTAGGTGGCAGTAGGCGACGGTCTTCCACCGCAGCTGTGTCTGCAGTGCGTTCACCAGATTTCGCGCTGCCACGCCTTCAAAGAGCTGGTGGAACGCAATGACGTCACGCTGCGGGAACACGCCAAGTACCTCGCCGAAGAAGCTGTTAAACGGGAACGGGAGGAAGTGAGTATTGTATTGCATGATGCATCAACCCAGAATACTGTTGAGTACGGGCTTCCTCGACTAGGAGTTCGATTGAGAAAGGTTGGGCTGTGTTCCACCAAGCTGGCCTAGAAAGGGTTGGCAGACGAAGTGAGTAAGATAAAAAAAATGTATACTTCTTGGCGCAGTTGGTTTAAATGTCTACTACTAAACGAAAGACCAAGTCACACGTATTGTGTTGTCGGTATCCTAAACTGTCAGAGGTCGGTCTTACAAACACCCAGAATCTATAAATAATACACGTGGGTCATACAGACATCTGTTTTAGTTCCGAAATTGAACCCACAGCCTTTTTATTCACAGTCCTCTAATTAAATGCGCCACGGAAGCTATAACACACTACCAAAAATATACCTATTATAAAATGAACTTAATAAATATTGATATTTACTTTTGTAAATTTTGTTATCATTCCTTGATCAGAATGAGAAAATTTTGTCGATCGGGGACTCGACGTACTTGCAGTATATGGAGGTGCCGCTGACCAACCCCAACCAGATCCTGGAAGGGTTCTTCGGGACGCCGGAGCAGTCGCAGAACTCAGATGAGTCAGCGGTCAAAGAAAACTTCGAACTTGGTAAAGTAAGTGACAATACATAAAAGTTTAGTTGATGGATACGCAAGAACGTACGGTTTTTGTAGAATTTTACGGTGTATATAATGTCCTAAAGCGCTATACTCGTACAATATCGCGTAGTTCGAAAATATTTCCAAACGAACTCATAGAACTAATTTCTATAATCCAAATTAGTCCTACGTATTTTATTTATCAATACGTTCACTAAAATATATCTTTGTAACTCAGTTGATGGTGAGCATAGCGTGATCATAATATTCAAGAGTCGACTGAAGAAGTAGGCTGAAGATATCAATGATAAATGTAATATATCATTGTAGGTGGAAGCCACGCCAGCACCAGACAAAGACGACGAAGGCATGAATTCAGACGAGGAGAAGTACCTACAGCTGGTAGTGTTTCAAGCCACATCGACAGTGTCTCCGGGAAGACACGTATGCAACCTTTGCCACAAGGAGTTCAAGCATTCGCGTTGGCTGAAGCAACACATGAGGTCCCACTCCAACTGGATCAAGGCGAACTGCAAGAAGCCACCCATGTGCCCTATATGCGAGAGGACTTTTAAGGTGATTTTTGATCTTTAACTAGCAGTATTCCAAGTCATATCCCTAAGGAGTTCAAGCACTAGCGCTAACTGAAGCATCACATGAGGTTCCACTCCAACTGAATCAAGGTTAACTGAAAGAAACCATGTGTTCTTTATGCCTGATACTTTAATGGTTATGATTTTTGAATATTTTTTATGTAGAGCGGTAGGTCATATGAATCTAATGGATTTACTGATGAAAGAAGGAAGAAATTAGGAAGTAACTCATAATATATTAATTATATTATGTACCTATAGCTACAACCAATTCATAAGTACGTTTTAATTTAAACTAGTATTAATTTCTTGGAAAAACATCAGGAAAAATCTTGAGTACAATAAAATTGTTTTTCGCAGGGTCCAGGAATGTTGAAAATGCACATGAGGACCCACGAACAAAGGCCTCCGAAGCAGCCAACTTGCTCGGTATGCCAAAGGACCTTCCCCACGAAGACGTTGTTGTACCGTCATCGACAAACCCATTTCGAGCAGAAGACGCATCAGTGCACTGTATGTGAGAAGAGGTTCTACAGCGGATACGCTCTGAGATCGCACATGGCGAGGCATCGAGGCGAACGGCCCTATATCTGCTCCACTTGCAATAAGAGCTTCTATAATCCTACCGATTTGAAGGTGAGTTGCTGTATGATGGTCATAATGGTTAGAAAATTTGAATGACATGTCAATTCACATATTTTTGAGGTAGAGTCCAGATAATTTCTTAAGCATTTTGGGTATGGCTCTCTATTTGATCGTTTTGAAATGACCAGAAAATATATTTTTTTGAAAAGTGATTAATTCATGAAATATGAATATCAGATCAAATATTTGTAGAAAAGCCTTTATTGTTAATTATCGATTAACAAAATGACTCAAAAATGATTAAAGCATTTAATTACATAGAGTTAGTAGAAAGCGTGCCACATTTTAACTTTCTGAATTTCTCATCTTCTTCCTCTTTCAGTTTGAACGCCGCTTCAAAACTAGCTTTGCTTCTCTTCGATAAATAATCAGGAAACTCTATATGAAATCTCAATATCAGATTTCCTTTAGCTCGGTTAGGGCAAGCCGGTATGGGTAGACCTTCATCTTCGATAATCTTTTCGTACGTAGGCGTTATCACGTCACTGATCTTAATTCTCAATGTTCTATCGTCCAAAGTTTTCAAAGTAAGTGTAATTCCACACAATGCTGCCTCTAAAGAAATAGTATGGATAGATAAGAGATCGCTTAATCCAGATCGTATGAAATTATCGTGAGGACGATCTTCAGTAATGAAAACTACATCTGCAGGTATTCTAGTAGGTCCTTGGTCGCCTTCTTCCTTGAATCTGATCTCTGTGTTAGGATATATGCCAGGTCTAATAGGAATTGAGAGCACTTTCTCTCGTAGCTTCAGTTCAGAACACGTTTCGTCGGTGAAAACCAATCTTTGTATCTTCATCTTCTTTAGACCTCCTTTGTATACCTCTTCTAGTGCTAGAGCGAGAGGTCGCACAATAGTGGCGTCCTTTTCCTTATACCCTTTGCCGAGTGGGGAATCAAACATTGGGGGAGGGTTTTCATAGTAGTCAAGTAAGTCTGCGTAAGGGTTGCTAGTGCCAAAGAATTCATGGAAGGTTCGTAAAGGCTCTCCGTGATAGGAGTAAGGTTGGATATATTCTTGAGGTCCTGGGATGCCTCTTTTGAGCCCTTCCTCACCGTATTGATCAAACACAGCCCTGCGTTTGTGATTGACTAGAACCTCGTAAGCTTCGCCAATAAGAGCGAAGATTCTCTGGATATTGTCATCATTGTCGTGACGTTCTGGATTGTATTTAAGAGCTAGTCGTCGATATGCCTTCTTTATTTCGGCCTGGCTGCATGAACGTTTCACTCCTAGTATGCTGTAGTAGTCGAAACCCATTGTGTTACAATTGTATCGATTTTATGAGAGCTTTGTTTGATTTGTTGAGTTTTGTGTTATTGATTTGTCAGTTTTGATTATAAATGACGTTACCGACATTAGTTAAAAAGATAACCGGTTTGTCTAATTACTAAGGAGAGTTTATATGGTGATAATTAATAATCTATGACAACTATTTAAAAACATGGATTTCATTCACATCTACTGCGACATCAGATGTATCTGCATGTTTATTCATAATTTCCTATCAAATATCAACTAAACTTAAGCAAGCCATATCGAACTCCAATCTATAACAAACCCCTATCCTCTAGGTCCATTTCCGCCTGCACACCGGAGAGAAGCCGCTGAAATGTTCCGAATGCAACAAGACGTTCCGACGTCACTCGACGCTATGCCAACACATGAAGAAGCACCGTGGGATACGGAACCACATCTGTACTGTTTGCAATAAGGGCTTCTATGAGGTGTCCAAGCTGAATGCTCATATGAGGGTACATACTGGTAAGTTGGTAGATGTCGCCTTTGAACACGATAGTCATTAAGTAGAGTAGATGACTAGTTCTTGGTTAGATTTCACACCTTTATGTTCTGGAGAAATAACAGTGACACTAATATAATATAGTTCGTCAGTTTATTTCCGCCTAAAAATGAAATAGTGTTCAATATAGCCAAACATACCATAATTCACGGGAAATCATTAAAATGAAAAATTGTGACAATTTCAGCCGAAAACTATTACACTTTCAAAGAACAGTTATCACTTTTAGTATAGCTCTTTGAGGCCTCGAAGCATGACAATCACAGTTTGGCAGCCTCCGTGGCGTAGGCGTAGTCAGTTGGACGCCGCCTGTGAAACGAAAGGCCGCGGGTTCGATCCCCGCACCCAGAGAAATGTTTGTGCGTACCACAAATATTTCTTTTGGGTCTGGGTATTTGTGAGACCGAAAAGTTTCTCGTAGTTGCTGATAGCCAAGACACAAGACTCGATCTTAATGTGAGGTCAGGACTATGTGACTGTTGGGTGTTATTTATTAATCAAATATTTTTTGGTGTAAAGTAGCGAATTTACAGTTTCGATAGTTTACTTAGGGACCGTCGATGTTTGAAAGAACAATTATAATTTATAGAGACGATGGGCTGAAGATCGAGCCCAGTAGCGTGCCATAGGAGAGGCTTATGTCCAGCAGTAGACGCGAATAGGCTGATGACGATGATGATGTTATCATTTTTAGTATAGCTCTTTGAGGCCTCGTGGAATGACCAGTTCTGTTTCGTTCAGGCGAGCGTCCGTACGAGTGTCAGTTCTGCGAGCGTCGTTTCGCGCAGCAGTCGGCGCTGATCTACCACCGCCGCACGCACACCGGCGAGAAGCCCTACAGCTGCAAGCTGTGCTCCGCGCGGTTCACCACCTCCTCCGCCAGGAACAACCACATGGTCACGCACACCGGGAACAAGAGGTTAGTGACTCGTGCGTTTGTGTTTGACAACTGCACTGTACTAATCAATCCATAATGATATCAAGTGCCCCTGATCTGTCATATCTTATTTGTCAGGTTTGTGTGCCCTGTTGGTATGCTTCAAAGGTTGTTCCGGGGGAACATAAAAGCTTAAATACCCCCTATTCCAGTTTACAAATAGGAAGAATTTCTATATCAAATACTCTGGTCATACAGGGTTTTTTTTATTTGTTTTTATTGCCATGATTGGCGACACGAGCATGCCGTTCGTTTGATGGTAAGCGATACGACCGCTCATGAACAGTAGCAAAACCAAACAACGGCTTGAATCGCAAAACAATGCTCGGCATTCCACTGCGCCCGCCATCCTGAGACACAAGATGTAAAGTCTCAAAATGTGCAGTAGTTAATCTGGCTAGAATGTCCTTCAATCTGAAATACGACAGTGAATTTAAACTGCTGTTTGGCGGGAGAAAAAGACATTGCGGTGGTACCCAGTCAAGCGATCTCTCACATATGAGAGACCTACAGTGGTAGGTACTGGTGAGTAGGTAGTATTTTACCCAATTGCACAGTGCTGCATCTCCCCACAACCGGGAAGAGTCTCGTGCTTCGAAATTCCACCACTATATTGCGAACCGTAGAAATATTTGAGCAATGTAGGTTTTTGAAATTCCAAAAATACTAAAGGGCCTTTCCTTAGTTTTTGTATAAACGTGATGCGTGCCAGGTTTGTGTATCCATTCTGCTTCAAGGGCTGCCGGGCTGGCAAGACTAACCCTCACCTTCGTTTCGTTACCTGCTTTTTCCCTCTATTAACTTGTCTCACAAGGATCTCCATAGCAAATGCCGCTGATGTCCTACATTTTCGGTCAGGTTCGTGTGCCCGGTGTGCTTCAAGGGCTGCACGTCGCGCACGGAGCTGCGCGTGCACGCGTCCAAGCACACGGGCGAGAAGCTGTTCTCGTGCGCGCAGTGCGGACAGCGCTTCAGCTCCGCCTCCTACCTGGCCGTGCACCGCCGGTACCACTCCGGGGAGAGGAAGTACCAGTGCCAGATATGTGGGAAAGGTGGGGGAATTTACTATAGCTTATTATTTACCAGCCTGTATACGTCCCACTGCAGGGCACTGTCACTTATTATGACGTTTCAGCCTATAACCCGCTTCAGGGCATTGGCCTCTGTACCCTGTATCAGTCCATATACGTCCCACTGCATGGCACATGTCATCTCTACAATCGAGAGTACGATTGAGAGTGGTTAGGCCATATAGCCCACCACGCTGGCCTAGTGCAATCACTTACTAAAATTGCAAAGCAACTAGTCCACTGCAAAGGTGGCATGCGGGTGTAGGGAGGCCTTGCTAATCTTTTGTTCATACCACATTAAAACGTTGAAATGAAATGAAATGAAAGACGATAAATAGAAATAACACTATTAACTTCGTGATGTTTCGATTACTTGAGACAATAAATGTTGCATAGTTATTACTTGAACTTTGAAGCTTTCAGTTTTAGAAAGAATAGGAAATAGTTTCATGTCAGTATAAGTACATTTTGATTTTATAAATAAACTGTTGTATACAAAATGTAATTTAAATATTGTACTCCTTCAGGCTACATCGAATCAAGTTCATACAAGAAGCATATGAAGACACACGACGTGAAGTCAGAAACAGAGTCCTCAAATTCCGAAAACACGGAGAACCAAATCAACAATCCCAAAATAGATCCGCTAAGTGTTCCCGAACCGCAGACAACCGCTGTTGAAGTCACTACAGAAGAAACCGTGGAACCGCAAAACCAAGGTAGGAATTTAATGTGTTATTTACATTGAATAAACCTTCCATAATTAAAAAAATGATTTATTTCAATGAGTAACATTCCCGTAAATATAAGAAAAAGTTGTGGCAATTTACGATATGTATTCTGCTATTTTTAAGTATCTTTACTCTTATAATTATTCTTATTCGTGTAGACCTTAGTATTGGGCCCAAAATGGGGTTCCCCGTTGCCGATAACAAGCTTCCACATGTACAACAAAGCCAATAACAAGCTTCCACATATACAATGAATTATCTCCCACAGTGGCAGTGGCCCAATTACAAGGTCAAGTGCAAGTGCAAGTGGCTGAGACGACGCTGCCGGTGTCCACGCAGGAGGCGTCCCCGCAGCAGCGCCGGTACAAGTGCGGCCTGTGCGTCAAGACATACATGTACCTGCACAGTCTCAAGAAACACATGATGACGCATGTGCAGGTAACAAACTCTCTCTCTCTCTCTTTAGGCAATGGAAGTCCACTGCTGAACATAGGCTCTCCAAGGAGTTTAGTTTAGTTGTATTTGTTGGCTACTTTAGCCTGTTCTCAAATGCACGTGTAAGTCAGCGATTGTTATAAATGAAAAATGAATTCATAAAAGAAAATGCTTCATATTTTGTCTTCTCGAAGAAGTGTTCTCTTCAGATCACATCAGAAATTTCAGGTTCAATTGTTTGTTATGTTGAATTAGGCGGTACAATATACGTTTTTATTTACCTTCTTGAACCATTCAAAATTGATTCTATAACATTATAAGTAATATCGGCAACATTCATAACTCAAGAAGGTCGATATTATTGAAATGTCCTGATATATTATTTTCATTCCCTGTTATATTATTTTTACAACGACTTTATCTTCTTCTCACGTTAGCAACAACAACAACAACAGCAGCAGCAGCAACAGCAACAGCAACAGCAACAACAGCAGCAACAGCAACAACAACAGCAGCAACAACAACAACAACAACAAACTCAACAAGTAGTGCAACAACAACAGTTACAGCAACAAGTGCAACAGCAACAGGTGCAGCAACAACAAGTGCAACAACAACAGGTGCAACACCACCAACAACAGTTGCAGCAACAACAGGCCGTGTTGCAAGTGCAACAGTTAGCCGTGCCGATACACGCGCATCACGTGCAACAGGGAATTGTGCAGGTAATATAAATACACGCCAAGTCGATAGTCACTAGTATTTATATTTTTGGTGCCGGGACACTAACTAACAAATAGAGTTATTATTTCAATTGTAATGGCTTTTGTGAATAATCTTGCATGAATACTTAACTTAATTATGTAAAGGGGACGGTCCAAATTCATGTTGTTAAATAAATAGGTACTCTATATTGTTTGGTCTAAATTCTAATTTGGCACGTAATTTACTACATTAATGTCATATTAGATAATAATAGAATATATTTAAATGTTTATCCAATTTATTACATGCTTTATATTAGCTTCACTTGTATGTTTGTTTGTATGTTTGTTAATGTGAAACCTGTCTCAAAAATGGACATTCCCCTTTATAATTTCTTAATTCTTTTTTTAACCGTATATAAAATTGCACGTATTTAACAATTGTCTGTACGGGTTAATGGGAACTGGTTAAATTATTTTAGTTTGTCAGTTACTCGTTAGTACGGTTCAGTGACTAACTTGTTGGTTGTTGCAGACTGGACAGCATTCATATCCGGTGATATCGTCTGTTCAATCGTTGCAGCTACAGCAAACTCAACATGTTAACACGGTACACTCGCCCTTTAGTTATCGCGCTTTTTTTGCACCCTTTGGTTTATTTAATTTGCCTTGTTTTGCTATGTGTTTAAATTTGAGGGTATTTTGATGGTCCTTACGTAAACTATCGAAACTGTCCTGTGTGTTGTAGATAGCGTTTGTGGCGCAGTTAGTTAGACGACGACTGTGAAACGAGGGGTTGTGGGTTCGATGCCCGCAACGAGACAAATGTTTGTGATGCCCACAAGTATTTGTTTTAATACATACATAAACTCACGCCTCTTTCCCGGAAGGGGTAAGCAGAGGTGTCAGGACACCCACATTTCGCCTTTTATGTTCCGTCCCACGATGTGATAAGTGGCGAGCCTATCGCCATATCGGGCACAAATTCCTGACTTTGGGCTGATACTGAATAGAAAAATCCAATATCACTCTGCCCAAACCGGGATTCGAACCCGAGACCTCAGCTTTGTAACCGTACCGTAGTACAACTACGCCACAGAGGCAGTCACCGAGGCATATGTATTAATATTTTCAAGTATTATGATAATGAATGAAGTGCGTGGTGGCCTGTTGGTAAACGGACCGGATGCGGCTGCCACTGTTCACGGTGGTCGCGGGTTCAAATCCCAGGGCACACCTCTGACTTTTCGGAGTCATGTGTGTATTGATAGTCAATCACCACGCACTAAAACGGTGAAGGAAAACATCGTGAGGAAACCTGCATACCATAGCGATTTATAAGAATTTCTATGGTATGTAAGTCCGCCAACCCGCACTAGGCCAGCGTGGTGGACTATATGGCCTAACCACTCTCAATCGTACTCTCGATTGTAGAGTAGGCCCGTGCCCTGCAGTGGGCCGTATATGGGCTGATACAGATACAGATACAGATGATAATGACCGAATTATATTGTTTGTTACAGCAACAGCCACAACAACTGCAAGTGCAGACCATACAGATACATCCGCAACATCAACCTATACAAATACATGTAAGTTGAGATTTGTAATATTTTTAACATACTTCAAAAACAGGAGGAGGTTCTCAAGCCGAATTTTTGTTTGTTACCTCATATCTCTGTACTCATACTGTGTCATACTCTTGGCGGTCCGCCTTCCACATTTGTTACGCATATATGTATTTTGATTTGTTCGCTAGTCAAGTCAATAAGCAAATTAATAAACATGTACAAGTACAATGAAATAATTTTGCTTTAGTGGTATTTTTGTTTTAAAGTTGAGTTTTTTTTATTGCTGTGTATGGTAAGATGAGCATACCTTTTACCTGATGGTGAGCGGTACGACAGCTCATTGATAGTTTCAAAACAAAACAAATTATTCCAATGCGCTCGCCATTCTGAGACATAAGAGGTGAAGTCTCAATATGTCCAGTAGTTACACTGGCTGCAATGTCCTTCAATCCCAAAAACAGCAGTGCATTTAAACTGTTGTTTGACGGGAGAAATAGACATTGCGGTGGTACCCACCCAGGCGGTCTATCATATATAGACCTACCACCAGGGTGAACCACCAGGGTCATCAGACATGAATTTCATACCCAAGACGGATATTTCAGTTGTCTTACCATTATGAGTATATATATTATTATGGATATTTGAAAATTACTATTGACTAAGTTTCAGTAATTATATGATTCCTTGATGGAAGAAAGATCATTTTCACTTCAAAAAAAAAAACCAGTTTACCTCCTACAAAAACTTGCAAAACGCGTTTAAAATGTAATTATATTGCCATTTAATATGTTATGTTGATTTGCAGGCGGTGGGAGTGCAACAAGTCCAACAGCAACAGCTGCATGTCGCCACCTCCACGTGCCAGACTATGTTACCAAATATATTACAGGTGAGTTTCAATAGTGTCTAACGTCCCTATTCATAGACAGTTATAAAACCTATTTAGCTGTCGAATGAATTTTTTCTTCGCTCAAACTGAATTCAAAAGTTGTTCAAAAGGCACAAAACATTTGATAACTAAAATAATGGATTCCTAGATTTACGTGAATGTTACACATTGAAATAAAACTTAACTTAAAATTATTGACATTTTTTTATCGCGGATTTGGTTTAATTTTTACCTTTGTAATTTTCCGACTTTTGTTTATTGTTATGTTCGTTGAGCACGTGGTAATATGTGTGGCATGTCGTGTGCAGTTGCAGCCGGCGACGGTGGCGGTGTCGGGTCTGGGCCAGCAGGAGCTGGGCGGCGGCCTGGCGCACCGCATCATCCTGCAGCCGCCCGCGCACCCGCACGTCTACACCATACACCACTGAACACATACACATACATACATACAGGCAGGGACATACACACACACACACAGGATATACAGCCACTCAGACACACACACACCACACACTCATACATACATACAGGCAGACATACACATACACACAGGATGAACAGCCAGACATACAGACTGAGGAAGAAAATTAGCTGTATATAACCTTGAAAACGGAAGTTACACACATAGACATTCGTATAAAATCTTAAGATCAAGTGTCTGAACTTTACGGCTTATATATTTCAGTGATTTGTGTTCCAGTTTTTAATAAGTTATTTTGAAATTGGAAAATACGTTATCAACATGTTCATTATTTTAAATGTGTTAGAAAAGAAATACATATACGGCATATTCAAATCGTATTTCTTTATCGCTGAATATTTTAAAACCCCTTGCATACTTAGACATCGATATATATAAATGCTTTAAAAGCGGTGACAAACAATCCTTTTCTACAATGATTAATTTTGTAAGACAAACAGTTCTATGTTTATAAATGACTTATGTGTCATAATTCTGGCTTCATTCAGTGGTAATCGGTTACCTACTAAGAAAATATTATTACATATTAATATACCTTGTTAATAAACTGGGATGATCAAGGGATTAACTTTAGTCCAAGGCTTTAAAATTTACTCGATTATTTTGAATAGCGAGATATTACGACTTTAATAATAACCACGGATGAACTTCAGCCTAAAATGACAATCCTTTTTATGGCAATCTACTGATATTAAAAGTAAAATGATCAAAATAATAAGAGCCAATTCTTAAACCTTGGACTAAAGTTAATCCCTCGTTTTCCAAGTTTTTTTAAGGCCCAAGCCAACACTCGCCACTAACACTTTAGATTTAGTTGTATTATGTGATCTAATAGATGTTAATTATTTATATAGAACCATTTAAGCTGTTGCTCGGTAACAGCGATAAGATATATCACATGTGTTATGTATCTCTTTTTGTTACGTACATAATATATTTGTTAGAAGTACATGATTTATGTCAATTTTGTGTTTTATTGAAGTGAAACTTCTTTAGTATCGTTGTGAATTGAAAATTTTGTGAAAACAAAAAAAAAGCGAAAATGTACTAGGTTAACAGAGAAAGGAAGCACACTGTGTTAAATCTGACATGAATATGCACAATATTTCTCAGAACATAAAAAGTACTAGGGCGACAGAGAAAAGTAGGTGTTTTTACTTTTTCTAAAAGCTGTCATTAATATGCGCACAAATTATCGGAAGTACTAGGTAAAAAAGTACTAGGGCGACAAAGAATGGAGGAAGTTGGTGTTACTGTAGTTATACCCACAGTCCGATGCCTAACCGCAATTATATGTCATCAGTTACAGTCCTTAACTAAGACTTAAAAGCTATCAATTCAGTGAATATCCAACCCATCATTGGACAAAAAATTATATGTACAAGGTTTTATTAAAATATAAAATATTTTTTGAGCTTCGTATAAATATTATAAAATTAATAAACCTACTCCTAGTAATACTCATGATACTTTATATTGGATCTCATTCTCTGATAGGCTACGACGCACGCATGCACGAACGTACGCACGCACACACACTATTATAAATTAAATAAAACAACACAATATTAAAATTATCATTATATAATTTACAAATTACAAAGAATACTTAAATGATACCGTTCAATCAAATGCAATACATGAATTCATTAAATACCCACAGAATCATACATTTTAGTAAAATTCGAACGAGTTAACCCGTGAAGACATTGGGCGATAAAATTAACCTATTTACAATAACCTAACATTAAAATAACGCCTTCTGCGTGAAAAGAATCATTACATTTCTAAGACAATTATATTATTGAGACGTAATGGCCGTTGGCAGACCAGCAATTAAAAACTCATGTCCTATTTAAATATTCATTGGCATACAAGATTATAAAACGACATACACCTCAAATTACAAACGATTAAATTAAAATGTGTACTTGTACGAAACTTGTATGGCACAAGTACAGAAGAATTGAAAACCGACCAGATATTTAGCTCTAAGAAGTTTTTAAAGGAAATCTGTGCTGTACACACTTTTAGTTGTAAAATTATAAATCAATTCTCTTATGGCCTTATTCATAGTCAGTTTATAAACATATTTTTGAAAATTTGTCTTCTTCGCTTAAATTAATTTCAAAAGTCGCGCGAAAGGGACAAAACATTCGATAACTAAAATAGGTTTATAAACTGTCAATGAATAAGACCGCTATTATTTTGCTTATGTTGTTTTTTTTTGTCACTGGTGTACAATAAATAAAATAAAATATTCTTCGATCTTCGCTGCTAAAATATTGCTGATCACTGAGGTACACTAACAAAGGTAAGGTAAATGCAATAGTGATATCTATCATACTTTTAGGACGTAATTGTGTTACCACAATTCAGATACATCCATTGAGGTATTATACTAGAGCGGACAAAAACAAAATCTATGCGCATTGTGCTGGTACAAGAACCCAGTGAAGCAAGAGCCAAGATGTTATAGCGTAGGTGTGACAGAGACAGAAATAGCAGTGGTACGGTATTGTTCATTTTTGCTACAAACATTTTGTTTGCAGTGTCTCCTCTAGTATAATATCTGAATGGATGCATCCAAAAACTGATGCATAGTTTGGGAAAAACATTGCTAACATATTAGTCCGACTATGTCTGAAAAAGTCGTTAATTTTAGTAATAATGATAGAAACTTTTTAAAAATAAAAGCATGTACGGCACAATTTTCCTTGAAACGACACTCAATAAAAACATGATAACACCATTAAGGAAGCAATTTTTCAAATCACTCCATACAAAGTCAATATTTCCTAACATATTTAACGGGACAGTCACAAACACGATATATATACAGTCCGTTACGAAGGCCTCATGTTCATTATTCAAGGTCCACAAGTCATTCGAGTTAAATTCGGATGTAAATTCCAGTTATACCAGATTTACCTTATGGAATGGCAGTGTTGATTATAAATACTATTTGGCGTACCATTTATATAAGTTACATTGTTATTGAAAAAAATAATTAAACATACGTCTTAATAACGGCTTTATTCATAGACAGTTTTTAAAACATATTTTAGATATCGAATGTTTTCTGCGCTGAAATTGAATTCAAAAGTCCTTCCTAAGGGACGAAATATGCGATAGCTGAAATAAATTTTAAAACTGTTTTTGAATAAGAACGTAATATGTGGTTAGGACAGGATATGAAATACAAGATTCGTGCTATTTTGAAAGCACAGATTAGAAATCATAAATATTCAAATTGGCATGCAGCAGGTACAAAACAGCCAATAGCACTGTAACTTATATAAATGGTACTACATTAGACTAACTTGTTAGACCCAATTTTATCTATTTTCGCCATATTTTCGAATACTGTACTTAAAAATCTAAAAATCATTTTGAATATACAGGTGATTGTGAGAAATTCTTGATACTGCAACAATGTCATTACAAGATAAAATATATTACTTGCATTACAATATATTCACTTTTAAAACCACTGGGTATTTGTACCAGCTAATTTCAACAGCAATACAGCATTATTATAGTTTTAGATACCAGTCCAACTTAATTAAGATAAATACTCTCATATATTTTTTTACCATGTACTATAGATGGAACCGCCTAATTAGCAATTTATGACGTATTAGGGACTATTCACATGAAATGACGACCAGGCTTGCCTGTTAAACAGTTCATTAAACCCGAGATGAAATGTTTAGCATTTGATACCCACAACTATTGATGTTACGCTGTATTCTAAACGCGCGTATGAATTCGCACGCATCATACTTGGTTTTGAACACGGTGTTCTTATGTTACACCCTCTGCGATGTGAGTCTTGTAGATTTAGGTAGGCAGGATATTATCCTAGTGTGAGACTGATAGATATAGGTAGGCAGGTATTGTCCCACTATGAGACTGATAGATACAGTTAGAGAAAGTATTATCCAACTGTGAGCCTGGCAGATATAGGTAGACCGGGTATCGTCCCATTATGAGAGTAGCAGATATAATTAGCAGGGTATTGACCTGCTCTGAGCTTTGTAGATTTACGTAGACGGGGTATCGACCCGCTGTAAGACTGGTAGATACAGGTAGGCAGCATATCTACCCGCTGTGAGCTTGATATCTACACGTAGGCAGGGTATCTACACGCTGTGCGCGCTGCAGTCGGTGTCGGAGGAGTGTTCGGGCGCGTATCGGATGTATGCGGAGTGCTTGGTGAGTCCGGGCGGCAGCTTCACGTCGCGGAAGTAGCGGTGGCGGCGCGCGTCCTTCGCTGATATGCGCTTCACTGGATCATACACAAGCATCTTCTGTAGCAGATCCATGCCCACCTCGTCTAGGTTTTGTACCTAAGAAGTTCATACACATTTATTATATTTACATTGATAAAAAATAAAAATGGAATAATAATGGAGTGTAAATAACATTTTTGTTTAAAGACTGATGCATAAATACATTTTCATTGATTAAATCTAAAATTTCAATAACAATGGTAAGAAACTTTTTTTTTCAATGTATGAAGTATAGTTTATCTTCTAAGACAAAAAGATTTTTTTTAAATTTATTAAAAACTTGTTCAGTTTTTCAGATTTTACTTGGTGCAAAACTAACATACGACTCGATTTATGTTTCATAAATACTGTAATGACTTACATGATTGTGCAAATTGAAAGTGTTCCAATTGGGGAATGTGGGTTTGTAGTCAGGCAGCAATGACACTCCTGGCCAGATCTCTTCTGTTGGGGTTCGTAACATTCTGAAAGACAAATCATTGTTTTACATTTTAAACTATCCCCCTCATTCATTCATTTGCGTCCACATCAAACGTCCAGCTGTCACCCATGCGCTATTTTTGTGCTTAAAATTGTTAATGAGCTTAACCCCCAAATACTGGATAGCTACTCAGCCACCGGACTCATTTGATATGACGTTACTTTGAGGTTCCGTTAAATTTCAAAACGAAATACTGGATAGCCAATTAGCTCAAAAAACGGTCTACTCAGTAAACATCCAGTTAAATTTCCACAGATTAACGAAAAGTTTGTTTTCAGTTACAATTTTTACTGTATAAATATAAAAGTTTCATTTGACGCAATATTCTTCATACATGATTACTCAAAATTGGAAATTTAACCCTTTATATCATCATTCAATCATTGACACGTTTTTACTTATGTTAAGGTTATGTTTAAAGCTAAATTAAATATTGCCAAGTTATTATTTTAAAAAATCTGTTGATAAAATCATGTGGGCGAAAAAACTTATGTCCCTATATCCGAAGCGAGTTGATTAAAAATATTATGATGTTTGTTTTTATTATTTATTGTTTACAATTATTGCACTCGGTTTGAAAGTTAGTTTTTGGAATATCTCTTTTAATAGATAGGTATATAAAATACCAAACAATGGCTGCAGAACTAGCTAAGTACAAAACGGAGAAGACTACGTAAATAAATACGATATGAGAATGAAGCTGTGCTGGATATAAACAGGTAAGTATACACGTATTCCTCTAAGGTTTAACGTATTTATATGATCATTAACTATTTAATATATAATATGAATCGAATATTCGCTCATTTTAAATCATCATCGTCATCTACAGCCCGTAGGATGCCACTGCTGAGCACCTATAGGCCTCTCTCATATTATACCTCTTATATAATTATTATCTCCTCCTCATATAGTAGTATTATGAAATAAATATGGAAAATAAAGTATGGTACAATGTGTATAACTATGAATAATACTTTGTTTCAGGTGCTGGAATGGAGTACATAAA
Source organism: Hyles lineata (assembly GCA_030180105.1). NCBI lineage: Eukaryota > Metazoa > Arthropoda > Insecta > Lepidoptera > Sphingidae > Hyles > Hyles lineata. The sequence goes on along the minus strand of JARJEE010000027.1, from coordinate 4,233,850 downwards.
TATTCAATGTATACACATAATAAGATCTTTCAAGAAATATGGCTCATAAGTCATATATATAGTGCCATGTACATCATCTACAGACCAAATAAGTAAGCTCAACAAATATATATACAAATAAAAAGAGATATATAAAATTATGATATATTTTAACTTAAAAACTTTTGCAGGTAATGCTATAGAAATCATACATACAGCAAATCATTTGGACAATACACACCCTTTTGAAATGAGTATGTAATATAATAGTAGAGTGCCGTAAGGCATAAAAATGGTCAAACCTCGGAACCCAGGGCCAGTCAATGAATCTGTATATCAAGTATGAGACTGCATTATTAAAACCTCAAATAAAAAAGTTAAAAAAAAAAAATTAACCGATCTCGATTTACAACAATTTTTAACAACAATTTACTGAAAAATGAGAGGCGGAAGGGGGAAAAAGTGTTTATAGTGAAAAATTTAATTTTATTTGTAATAAATTATATGTGCAGAGTAACTTCAATGTTAATTTATTAGATTATCGTAAAAAATAAGTTACAAAAAAAAATTATCATTAACGATACACATTGTTACATCATTGTACATTATTGTCGTCGTCGTCGATCTCGTTGATATAGATTGTAGGTGAAGGATTAGTGCAGCAGAGATTTCGGTATTGTCTCATGAACGTTATTAATCATTTGATTACTAGCTGGATAAATTTTAGTATCATAAGCCTGCGTTCGGATGTGTCGTCGTAAAATTTCACCAGCAGCCTTTAAAATACGACGTTCTTCTTCTTCGTTATCTTTTGACCTCTCACTGTACCAGTTGTCGGACAATATGTCGTATTGTTGATTCTTAAAACATATAATTGTATTGGAACCAAATTTACTGGAGAATACAATATTATCCTCGTAATGGTTCATTAACCTCATTTTTATTGTTTTATCGTCAGGAATATGGTCAATTGTAACAATACTTTTTAATTCTGCGAGTGAAAATTGACAGTCATCATTTTCTTCAATATATTTGAAAATCTGCTCCATTGCTGCATCTACTTGCATTGTTACTTGATGAAGTTTTTTCTCCCTCTGAGTCTGTTTTAGCGTTGTTTTTAAACGCATGTAACAATCCGCGTGATATTTAGCTCCCTGAGCTACTAAATCTAACACGCCTACAATTCTTTTATGAATATTGCGACAATATTCACTTTTAGTCTTCACATATCAAACTTACTATACTTTTCTTGAAATCAGTACTAGTGACGTAGCTGATTTGTTGTCTTGACGACTTGGACTTCCTTCTTTCATTCATTTCATCCGCTTCTTTTTCACAAAAGAAGCACCTAGTTTTCCAATCAAAATCAATTGAAGTAGCTGTTCGAAGCTTTTTTTTAGGCGGAGAGCATGCAGATGTGGTGTTCTTTTTTTTTAAATAAGAATTAATGCATCCTTTATTAATATATTTTTGTCTGCATACCGAATGCACGTAGACAAAGTCGCGAGTATTTATATACTGAGAAAGTGGCTGCAACAACAAATATTAGTAATATTAATAACTAACTTTTATATCATAATTAATGATTTATATTATTAAATTTTACTATTATATTCTAACTTTTAACATCGATTTATTACAAAATATTCATAACTGTTTTCAAAAGCATGTAATATAAATGAAAAACAAATACTTACAATTTATGCCACTATTTTCAAAGTTTTTAAAACTCAGTAATGTTCAGTAATTAACTTTTATCACACTCACTGCACAATAATATAAACATTAATTTTTAATAAACAAAAATCTGAAATAATTATTTTTCGGAACGAAAACAACAGCTACGTATTAAGTCTAGCAAGTTACAACGTGTACTATCCTGTGAGGGCCCGCCATGAACAATACCGAACAGCTGCTGTTATCCCCTCTATTCTCCAACCCGACCTTCATCGGTATATCTGCAGTCCCTAAAGATCCAAGATCAAGTTTTCAAGTTTGTAATAGTTGTTCTTTTTAAAATATGACTTTTGACTAATATAAATCAATGAAAACTCCAAAAAATTAATAATTGTTTATAATAATTTTTAAAAAATTGAGAGCGCGAAAAAAATTTTTTTTAACATTTTTCTATATACTATTAAAAACATATTTTCAAGGTTTATATTAAGATTCATTGACTGGCCCTGGATTCCGAGGTATAAACCTTACGGCGCTCTACTATAAAAATATACAAAAAAGAATAAGACAAATTGGGTCAAGGAAGACAAATTTGCATCAGAAAACAGTGTTTTGAATCAAAGTTGAAGAATGTTATGAATTTCAACTAATATGTAATACATAATATAAATTGTTTATTTCACCTATTTTCATAGTAAAAAATGTATTATTATATTTCTATTGTACATTTTTAATATTACATTCATTAACTTTGTTTTAAATTAATGTTAAAATAATTGTTATTATTTTGTATTATAAAAGAATAAAGATATAAATGTAAGACAGATCTAAAGAAATGTAGATAAGTAAAAAATTATAATATGTACTAATTATGTTATTAAAATAAATATACTATAATAAGACATAACTCATTTTTATTTGTATTCATTCTATGGTAATTCAATAAAATGCACTGTACGGTGAAAATATGTATTTTATGATATTATTCCTTTTTGCAACATTTTCATTGGTTATACTATGTGGAGCTGGTGGAAATGATTCAAAAAGATCAATCTCCAATATATGATCATTTTGGGAACATGCTATATTATGTAACAGCACATGCCTCTATAATAGTAAGCAAATTTTCAAAAACTTATAGCCCAACTTGGAGACAAGGAGATCTTTGCTTTAAAACCAAAGACCCTCTCCACTGGGTTTCTTGTTTTAATATGGTATTGATTGTAAGCTTCTTCAGCCTTCCCTTTCCAAAATTGTGCTATCATGCATCGAGCCTGCCATCGGCCTATAATGTTTCTTATGCTCCAGTTAGGGTCGCAGACTGCTTGCACTTTTATAGACAAATGACCTTTTCTGTTTCTGCTTGTGTACCTCCTAAAAACAAGATAGTTAAAATTAGAGCTTATATCAAACTACAGATTATTTTATATACATTGAAAACATATATATTTATAACATTGGATACTATTATTGTGGTTGAACATTGTTCCAGTATATACTGAATAGCTACAATCAGTACAAATCATAGAATGATTATTTAAAAAAAATAACAATTTATTTAGCCCTACAACTATTCAGAGAGCTTGGTTATATGGGGTACCAGTGGGCTGAGGAAGAGCCAATTACCTGCTAAATGTTTTGATTCCAAGAAGCATACATATATAAATTATTGTGTAGAAATAATTTAGAGTGTGCCTATATATTGTGCATACTATATTATTCTATTCTATGATTAATAATACATTATGTACAGTATAAAGGGACACTCTAAATGATTACTACACAATATAAAACACACTAGGCATTTTAGAAGCACATTTAGTTAAAATAAGATAAGAAAACATATATTTGTGTACATGTAAAAGCTAAATAGTAATGTATACATCATTATAAATAGAAATTACCTGGGGATTTGATCCTTATATGTGTGAAATTTATAATTCCAATCACTCCTGCGATCGCATAGAAATCATTCGCAATATGACATTGTTGTTGTTAGTTGGGAATTTTCATGCCACGATTTTGTAGTTTAACCGACTCTGCTGCAACTTTATGATGTACAGTTGGCTGTTCCACGTGAAATACGTCTCCAATCACCTTCTGGTAACTGCCTGTCGCAGAATATCATAGGTAATGCAAGTAACAGTTGGTCGCAAGTTTTTATCAATCGACTTTTGTTTGTAGTGGATTCTATTGTCTCCAAGCAAGGTTACACAGATGCAGAACAGTTTCTTTCTTCAGGCGGAACCTCACATTGTTTGAATTTTTTCTTCTTTGTATTTGTCGAAAGCATTGAATTTTTCTTGATTGACTCGCCTTGACGAAGCTATATCGTCATCAGACAGCGGTGAAAACGTCGCGAGACACATTTTAGTAAATAATATGTAGAATTCATAAGTTAAGAGTGGTCACAGGCGGACTTAAGACGACGGCCGCTTAAAACTAGAAATTAGACTGTTTGACAGCTGTCAAACTCTTAAGTTGCTTTCGAGTATACGAATCGGACGACTAATGCCGCGTTAAATATCTAATTCTTATTTGGTTTAATCGTAGTTATGTTTGATTGAAATCAGTTTAAGAGGGCATTTGAGCTAGTTAACCGGAGTTAAAAGTTAATTGGCTTTCCAGTATTTGGGCATAAATAAAATAAAATAAATTACTGGTTAGTGATTTTTGACTCAGCTCATATTTGAAAACTTAGTTAAATTATGGATAAGGAGATACCCCCTTTTATTTGCTATCAAGAGAACACTCGTGATATTTTCTGTAAAATTCACAAGTCTGAACATTTATTTCTTTGTCATGCACACAATACCATATAGTATCAATAGCTTCACAAATCTTAATTATCTTATTTTTTATGTAAATAAGCATATAAAACAAAAATCTAGTATACAAACCTGAATATGCGGAACAGCTGGTCTATCTCCGAGTCTCCCTGGAACAGCGGCTTCTTTGAAGACATCTCCGAGAATATGCACCCAACTGACCATATGTCAATGGGGCATGAATACCTACAACAAAATTATTCTTTAGAAATACTCTTATAGCGAAAGTAATATAATGACAGCCATCGTGGCGTAGTTGTTTAGTTGGTTGTGAAACTGGAGCTCGCGGGTTCGGTCCCCGCAAACAAATATTTGTGGGAACCACAGGTATTTGTTTTGGGTCTGGGTGTTTGTGAGACCGAAAAGTCTCTCGTAGTTTCTGATACCCACGACACAAGATTCGATCTTATTTTGGAGTCAGGACTATGTATATGACTGTTGGGTGTATTTATTTTGTAGGTATATTGTAGTGCCTTCTACTATTTATTTATTTATAAATTCTTTGTTGAACACCACATACCGTAATAAGACAAAAAAATAAGACACGTTTAAATAAAGATGACGCCGTGCGGTCTTATCGCTTACCGCGATTTCTTTCAGACAACCCAGTCCAGGTTGAAAAGAAGCTAGGTAGAAAAGGGTGGTCACAACAAAGACAAAAAAAGAATAATCAAAGTAATAACAAAATAAGTAATATGTACAAAATATGTTCTACGGTTTGATTGCAATGCTGTGGTCTCGGGTTCGAATCCCAGGTCGGGCATAATGTTATTGGATTATTCTATTCATTAGCAGCCTGGAGTATGGAATTCGTGGCCGATATACATATGTTCGCCCCTATTACATCATGGGACGGAAAAAACACCGCGAAACGTGAGAGTTATGGTTGCACCTCTGCCTACCCCTTCTGGGAAAATGGCGTGCATTTATGTATGTACTAAACATTTAATAATTCTAAATTTTTCACTTCTAAGTTGGGAAATCTGTATGCTATTATTTTTTCCTTTATAGGAGATAATATGTTAAGTTTAGGATTCGTTTTGAGTAAAAGTTTTTGAATGAATCCAATGCTATCCGAAAACGGCTACAGAGATCATTTATTGTTAAGAGACGTTATTGATGGGTCTTCGCATGGCTGGTGTACCCAATTTTAGATGTAAATGTTCTTGAACAGATGCTAAATGGATGGACGCCATTTATGTAGAAAGTCGTAAATTATTTTTGAAGGTGGATAGGATTTAATATGAAAAGTAAAAAAACATGTATATAACTTAGTGCGTGGGGGCCTGTTGATAAACGGACCAGACGCGGCTGCCAACATGTTCACGGTGGTCGCGGGTTCAAATCCCAGGGCACACCTCTGACTTTTCGGAGTCATGTGTGTATTGATAGTCAATCACCACGCAATAAACCGGTGAAGGAAAACATCGTGAGGAAACCTGCATACCATAGCGGTTCATAAGAATTTCTATGGTATGCAAGTCCGCCAACCCGCACTAGGCCAGCGTGGTGGACTATATGGCCTAACCACTCTCAATCGTACTTTCGATTGTAGAGTAGGCCCGTGCCCTGCAGTGGGACGTATATGGGCTGATACAGATATAACTGGGGATAAAAAGTAATAGAAGTTGTTATGCAACATGGCTTTCAATTTTAGCTATGTTGCAAATTGTGAATATTTTGAAGATCCATGAATTTGAAAAGTGAAATGAAATTGTAATTTAATAACAAATTGTAAGCGAAGTTGGCAATGCAATAAATTCTTAATTCTTAAGTTTGTCCTTCCTACACTAACTAAAGAATCAGCTTTCGTAATATTGTGTAAGTTATTGTAGGTGGATTATGACATCATCCAACTAAGTAATATGTGTTGATAAACAAAATATTAACTTTCAATGCCATATAAATTGGAAAGTCAAATGTTGGTTAATCTTTTCCTCCTTTTAAGAAATATATTCTCATAAAGACAAAATAAGTCACTAACAAGAGAATGCATAAGTAAAAAATAAAGTATAAAAAAAAATGAATCTCCTATAAGCAATCAATATTGTATTTTTTTTAATTGTAGATTAAATTTTCCTAGTAGTTTAGTTTCTTAGTATTAGTATTAAAAGTAGATAATAATATAATATATGAATGTACTGTATCAACCCAGATATAGCCCAATACAGGGCACAGGCCTCCTCTACTCAAGAATACAATTGAAAGTGGTAAGGCCATATATTCCACCATGCTTGCCTACCGTGGGTTGGTGGACTTTACATAACGTAGAAATTTTTACAAATTGTTGTGGTATGCAGGTTTCTTCACAATGGTTTTCTTCTCTGTTATAGTGCTTGGAGATTAACTATCAATACACACATGACTCTGAAAAGTTTTTGAATAATATAATTTATTTGGCCTGGCCCAGCTTCACCCGGGTACAAATAGATTTCTGTACAATAATATGTACATATTATACATATAAACCTTCCTCTTAAATCACTCTGTCTATTAAAAAAAAACCGCATTAAAATCCGTTGCGTAGTTTTAAAGATTTAAGCATACAAAGGGACATAGGGACAGAGAAAGCAACTTTGTTTTATACTATGTAGTGATTTATGTTTTGTGATACAAACCTTTGACTACCAAGCAGCACTTCGGGCGCTCTGTACCATAAAGTCACCACTTCATGTGTATATACCCTCACTGGCACGCCAAATGCTCGGCCTAATCCAAAATCAGCTACCTGTGAAAAAATTGTTTCATGTACAGTATTATCAATAGAATTTATTTCAAGTAGCCAATTTGCACAACATTAACAAAATAAAATCCTTATTTAACCATTTAGCATACACATTTTTCTGAAAATTGGATGTGTCACACATCAATTTTAATTTACTCACATCATTAACGTGGGGTTAAGAATTTATTTTGTCTGTGTACAAAAATGATCAATACTTTGTTATAAATAAATAAAGAATACTGTTACTTCCTTTCACTAAGTCCACGGCCTGCTAATTTAGAAACCATTGAACTAAAACCTCACATTTAATGTTAGTCTTACTTTAATAATCCCAGTCTTATCAATGAGCAAGTTTTGTGGCTTGAGATCTCGATGCAGGATGCGACGTTGGTGGCAATACAAGATGGCATTGTTGATCTGGTACAGGTAACTCTTCACAACAGCTGGGTCCATGAACTACAAGAGTGTAATAATTAGATACCTTAAAAGTATTACCTAAATGAAGGTAAGTGCAATGCAGACCTTTTAGAATTATTCATTATTGGGTAACATATATGGGTAACCAAGTTGCTGGCAATCGAAGAGTAAAAATGTATTAACATGGAGAAATATTTAGTAAAATGTGTTAGTTATTAAGCAGTTAGACTAACTTAGCACCTATGTATAATAATGCAGACAAAAAATACAAGTTTTAACAAAAGTTTTCGATATTTTCATACATCACACACCAGTAAATTAGTTTGTAAACACTATCTTTATTCTAATTGGTGGAACAATACGAAACATACCTTGCCAGATCCAAGAGAGTCCATGTATTTCTTCAAGTCCATTGAGAGGAATTCAAATATGAGGTAAAGGCGAGATTCTTCCATGAGTACATCTTCCAATTTCACTATGTTTGGGTGGTTAAGCTCTTTTAGTAGCGAGATCTCTCTGCGATACAAATGTTTACTTTACTGACAGAATGAGGTTAGGAAATGTGTAACAAGATTTTGATGGAAGAAAACACTAGGAATGAATAAAAGATGCTAGTATTCTATGGAATAATTAAAAGAAAAGAAGTATAAAGCAGGTACCTGATGGCAGTGGACGGAATTCCTTCATCTTCCGATTCCAACCGAATTTTCTTCATTGCTACAAACTGACCGGTTATTTTGTTTTTCCCTTTATACACCACACCGTAAGTACCTTCACCAATTTTCTCAATTTTCAGGAAATCATCCATCTTGTAGCACGGAATTTTGACGGTTTTTAATAGGACAAAACGCGGCGAACGATTTTTGCAACTTCACGGAATTATCACCGCGTACGTCGCAATTAATATTATAAATACATGGATAACTTATATTATTTAATTTCTCATTCGATGAAAATAATAATTTCAAACGAATTTGTCACTATATATCACAATTGACACAAAAAACTCGCTAACGTATTACAACTACAACGTCTTTCAAACGTAAAGTTTTTTGAAATTTTCGAATTTGTTGTTTATACTCTACATTGTTGTCTTTGGTAACAGATTAATACAAATACTATTTATAGCATAACTATGTAGTGCTAGCTCTAACGAGAGTTCATTTATATGTACTTGCGAAAGAGATAGATAATAAACATGTTACTCTGTTTGCAAACAAGCGTTTTTGACCTGGAATGCAACTTGGCTTTATCACACAGGGGTAGCCACCGTGTAACCTAGTATGAGATAGCGATATTTGTGGGAGTGTGGCCAGGTTGACACGTTTTTCCTAAGGTATCGGGAAACTTTGACCGCTGTTTAAAAAAATATAATTTCTAAAATATCGATATTTTAACTTTGAGTGGAACTACAGTGCATTTAAATGCCTGGGTCACCAGCCATCACCCAAAACCAATAAAAACACTGAATACCATAAACTTAATTTAAGTAAATAGCTAGTTCTGAAAATAAAAACTATTATAATAAAAGCTAATAAGAAAATAATATCTAGTCCGCCCCGTGACCACGAAATTTGTAAAATAATTGAAAGGCCGCGTGGAGAACTTAAAAAAAGCAAAACTTAAATCAAATCCGCGTTAAAATCCGTAAATAATAGTTTTATTTCAAAAACAATATTTACTGCGCAACTATATACAGTTCAATACATATAAGGAAATAGTTTAAAAAATAAAAAATAATTAATGAAGTTTGTTTTTTAATATGTAATTTAAATCTTTAATATCTTTTGTTTTAGGGAATATCAACCGTCGGACCGCTGGCCACCCTAAATAATGTAAATATTTGCCACTTTTTGGCGGGAAGTCAAACAAGGCGGACTATTTAAAATTTTTAATTTTATAAAATATTTTATATACTTTAATTATCCGGAGTAATGGGGACCCATAGCGATGGAGACCCAATAAAAGATAATAAGAAGAGAAAGTATGATCGGATTGCTACTACTTCTACTAGTAATCCAGCAGAAGAGATTTTGGCGCCAAAAACATTCTACAAACCTGGCTACAAGAGGCAATATACCGATAACTGTAACAATAACAACTTTCCAGTATTTATTGAAAGTACTGAAAATGAATTTATTGGAAACAAAGATCCGATATTTATATTAAATATTTTAGGAGAATTCATTAAAGGACAGTATGAAATTAGTAGAGTAAATGCTCATAAAATTCAAATTGTTTTTAAGCAAGCCAGTTCAGCCAATGATTTTCTGAACAACAATTCCAAATTAGAAGCTCATAATATAAAAGCATACATTCCAGCATCTTCAGTGGAAGTCATCGGTGTAATCCAGTTTGTTCCCTTCGACATCTCCAATGAAGAACTCTACAGAAAACTCACATGTGAATATGAAATGGTGGCGGTGAGAAGGTTCACCAAAAAGGACAGTAATGGAGTTAGACAAGCTTTGAAGACGGTAGCTATAACATTTGTTAGTAACACCTTGCCTGAATTTGTTTTCTTAGATCACTGGCGCTTCAAAGTTAAACCATATATTAAACCCTTATTACAATGTTTTAAATGTTTAAAATTCAATCATTCAGCCAGAATTTGTAAAAATAAACAAGTATGCTCGATCTGTGCTGGTGAGCATTCCTACAAAGAATGCATTAATGAGGAGGAAATTAAATGTGTTAACTGTGGGGGTCCTCACCTAGCTATTGCCAGAACATGCCCAATGAAGGAAGCCAAATTGAAACAGAAAAAACTTTCCTATGCTGCTACAACGGCCACTTCTGTTAATAATACAAGTAGTAATAGGAATTTCCCTCCACTTCCCTTACCTAAACATGATACATTAAAATTCCAAAATTCAGGACTGAACAAATTTAAACATATTTCTTCCATTAAAGAAACCAATGACATAATTAATAATGATAGGATAATAAATGCATTAGTAAAAACTCTAATTTCATTAGGAAACAATAAAGACGCTCCTAAGACTACAATTAAAATTAAAGAGATTTTATTGAAACACTTACATAATGGATAGATTTATAAGAATAGTACATCATAATATTCAGAGTATTAATAACAAACGGCCACTTGTAATGTCTTTATTAACAGAATTTAACATTGATATTTTGCTGCTTAATGAAACTTGGTTAAAAACTAACAATTGTCATAATCTGAAATTTCCAGGGTATAATTTAATCTATAAAAATGCTAAAAATGATCATGGTGGTGTTGGTATTTTGATTAGAAATAATATTAAATATGAAAACATACAGCTCCCATTCTACCAGGATATTCAATCAGTTGCAATTTCAGTTCAAACTCACACTGGTCCTTTATCCATTTTGACTGTGTATTGTCCACCTAAAAGTAGCAGATTTAAAATAAATAAATTAAGAAATATATTTAATTCCTTACCTAGACCCTGCTTAATATCAGGAGATTTTAATGCGCACCACATAGCTTTTGGGTGTGCAACAACAAAGTCAAGGGGTACTCAACTATTTAACCTACTGGATGAAACTGATCTGTGCTTGTTAAATGATGGCAAGGCCACAACAGTCCAGGCCCCAAACAGAAATCCATCAGCAATAGATCTCACCTGTGTTAGCCCAGACATAGCTCCACTATGTGAATGGAGTGTTGGTGAAGATCCATTAGGAAGTTACCACCTCCCGATCTTTACTGACATCCTGATCTCCCCCTGTAAATACCAAATAAATTATAACATACAAAAATATCTATTTCATAAAACTGACTGGATTAAATTTGAGATTGAGGCTGAGAAATTATTTGGTGAATTTATTCCTTCAGACTCTGACCCTCTTTCACAATATAATAAATTTTGTGAATTATTATACAATTTAAGGGACCAATGTACACCTATCTTCAAATGTAATATATCATCAAATTATAGGAAAATCCCAGCACCATGGTGGAACGATGAATGTGCAGAAGCTGTACTAAAATCAAAAATGGCTTTGTTAGCATATAGATCATCAATGACAATGGAACTGTTTATTGAATATAAAAAACTGGATGCAAAAAAGAAAAAAATTATCAGTGAGCAAAAACGTAATAGTTGGAAAACCCTATGTTCATCCTTAGATAGATACACTCCTGTTTCAAAAATTTGGAATTACATCCGTAGATTTAAAAGGATTAATGTTATGACTAAACCTAAACAAGACGAATGGTTACCTGATTTTATTAATAAAATTAGTAATGGATCAAACAGTAGTTTAGTGGGTAATGATATATTTTTCGATAAAAATAATGACAATGAAATTAATACTTTTTTGTTAAGAGAATTTACATATAACGAACTTTGTATAGCTTTAGATTCAAGAAAGGATTCGGCTCCTGGACTAGACAATATTCCTTATATCCTTTTACGAAAACTTCCTATCAACTGTAAAAAGAAATTATTAATAGTATTAAATTCACTATGGCTTAATCAAATTATTCCTGAATCTTGGAAAACTCAGTGCATTATTCCAATTCTGAAACCTGAGAAACCCCCTAAAGATTACAATTCATATAGACCCATATCACTAACCTCTTGCATAGGTAAAGTAACAGAACAAATTATCAAATTAAGACTTGATTATTATGTAGAGCATTACAATATTTTACCAGATATCCAATTTGGTTTCAGAAAAGGTAAAAGTGCTCCAGAAAGCTTTGTCACTTTTATCACAGACATGAAAAAATGTCTACTTTCAAAATCTGTTGCAGTTTGTGCCTTCCTTGATGTTCAGGGTGCATATGATAATGTAGATATTAATCAACTGATACTGGTATTATATGAATTAGGTTTACCCGGAAAATTGTTAAAATGGATACATAATTTCCTTAACGATCGGTCGTTTCATGTTAAATTTAATGGGATATTACACGGCCCACATTCTGTTTGTAAAGGTCTAATGCAAGGAGCATCTCTGTCACCTATCTTGTACAACCTGTATACTTCTCAGATTTCACAATATCTTACAAAAAACGTTAAAGTGTTACAATTCGCAGATGACATTGTTGTTTACTCAATTGACAGAAATATTTCGGTTGCTCAACAAAATTTAAATCTAGCTTTATGTCAGTTAAATTCATATTACAGTAATAAGTTAAAATTAAATATTAATACGGAAAAAAGTTCTCTTGTTGTATTTGGTACTGATGATTTGATCAATATTCAATATAATAATTTATCCATTCCTCAAGTGAAAGAAAAGAAATTTTTAGGAGTAATAATAGATAATAAGCTTAAATTTCAAAGTCATGTAAATTACATATGTAAAAATGCAACAAGAAATTTAAATATCTTGAGAAGTTTGGCAGGAACATTCTGGGGTTCAGACCCTAAAACCTTATTAATGCTCTATAAAAGTATCATTAGGAGTCATTTTGATTATAGTTATTTAGCTTATATGTATGCCGGCTCTTCATTGTTAAAAAAATTAGATGTTATTCAAAATATTGCATTGAGAATAATAAGTGGTGCAATGAGAACTACGCCTATACATGCACTTGAGGCTGAGGTCTGCGTACCTCCTCTGGCTATTAGAAGGTTACACTTTGCGGAAAAGTTTTGTTTAAAAGCTTTATGCAAAACCAGTTCAATATTATTAGATACTGTTAAATTGCCTGAAAATTTATGCGATGCCTCATTAGACGATTACATTCGTCCTTCTGATATAATGTATAACAAAATTCCTGAATTGTGTACTATAATGGCTCATATGAATGAGCTTAGTGTAAATATGAATAAATTTAGTATTTACCCTGTATATAATTGTAAATACGATGCTCTGTTAGATTCAACTCAAGGAAGGGATAGCGTAGATGACATAAATAATGTGCTCTGGTATAAAATATACACTGATGGCTCAAAGACCCTAGATCGTGTATGTGCTGCTTTCTATGACTCGTATAAGAAAATAAGTAAAAATTATAGAATTAATAACGAGAGTAGTATTTTCACAGCAGAAGCATACGCAATTTATAGAGCCTTAATGTACACGAAAGATTTAGGTAACGTTGACAGAATACTTATTCTATCAGACGCTCAAAGTGTTATTAAAACAATATATGGTTCAACTTTGGCTTATAAAACCAACTATATAATTTATAATATAAAAGAATTGTTGTATAATTTGAACAAGAGCAAGGTGGTTAGGATTGAATGGGTACCCGGACATTCGGGAATCCTGGGTAATGAATTAGCTGATAAAGCAGCTAATTCTCATTGGGATGAAGACCATAATGATGCACTGAAAATACCCTACACAGATTATTTTCTGACATTAAAAGAAAAAACTAGATTAAGATGGGAGTGCTACTGGAAGGAAAAAAATAAAAGTAAAGGAAAATGGTATGCATCAATACAAGAGAACCTACCCGCCCGCCCATGGTTTAATAATAATAAAATGCAATTTGAAGAAAGGAAATGTATAACTATAATAAATAGATTAAGATTTGGACATTGTCAGACTCCAGCACATCTGTTTAGGATGAAAATATTAGCATCTGATCATTGCCAATATTGTGGCGTACAAACAGCAGACTTAGATCATATTGTTTTAACTTGCCCTAAATTTTATTTATTACGTTTAATTTTAATTTCGGATTTATTAGAAATATCAACATATAAGCCTTCGTCAGTTAAAGAAATGTTAAAGAATCCATTAATGTATAAACCGTTATATAAATATATATGTAGTACAGTAGAAAAATTGTAAAGGTTGTTGATGTTGTAAATGTATATAGATTTATGATTGTATATAATTCGAACAGACGATTTGTAATAGTTAAGAATTGGCTAAAAGGACTTGTTTCCATGGCCGTAAAATTTTAAATAAAAAAAAAAAAAAAAAAAAATAAATATTTGCCTCCAAAACGTCAAATTTCCTGGAGTCAAGCGGTTACGCCGATAAGGACAGGCTACAAAAGCTTGCATCTCTTTCTTACATGAACGTTGTGTATAAATCTATTTCGTTTTGTGTAAAAGGGATAGAACATGTGACTCCGTCTATTAGTTTCTCCGTCTACGCTTTATCAACAAAAATCATTGTGCCCTGTTTTATTAAATAGGTCATAATTTTAATGAAATTGCTTAACAATGAGTTTACTCAAAAAAAACATATGAATTCTGTAAGAAAGGTAAAAAAGAGTTGAATAATGAAATAGCGCTATCTATCGCAGAATACAATAACTAGCATATTTTAATAGATTCCGCTAGTTTCCGTTTTCTAGGTGAGGCGTGAGCGGAATCAGCAATCAGCATTCCACCTGTACAAAAAGGGTCATTAATTTATTTATGGCTAATTGTACACATTATGGCGTATGCAAATTTCTATAAAAACAAGCAGAGACGCTATTCGTTAACCGTTATATAATTTTATATATTAGCAGGGATGCGTTTGCTAAATGCGTTCAGCGTATTCTATTAGATTGGTGGCTAGTTTTTAAATCAATGTTGGTGGTAGAATTATCATGCCAACTATTACATATTTAAGGGTTAATGATCGTGTCATTAATTGATATGTGGGTACTGGCCAGTGGCCACTGGGTATAAAACTAAACAGTAGCGGAAATAGGGTGGGGCATGGTTGCGCGATATCTGTTCTAATGCCCTGGGTATTAGAGAATTAAGAGATGAAGGGGTACTACAGGTTGTTTTAAGCATATATAGCAGATATACTACAAATACTTAAAGTGTTAATAAAGATAGAGGGAGCACGCTGGTACTTTAATAAAGCGTGTAAAAACGTAGATAAACATAGTGGTGCCGGGCCACCTATTTCTGCCCTCCTTTTAGCTCATATTTGACAGGTTGTTCTATACGCGAGAAATCATTGGAAAACATTTGGAAAATAATAACAAATAAATAATAGTTTAAGGCTATTTAATTTCACTCAAACTCATTTAAAAAAGGATAATAGCTATAACTTATCAAAATAATTTATAACAATTTAATCTATTATAGGAGCGCCACCAACATTATAAGCAAGAAAATATCTCGTAAAAATATTTACGTTTTTGAAGACGTAAATGTATGACAGCACTGCCTCTATATTATAAATACTCTAAGAACAAATACAAAAAAATCTAAGCTGAGCAAAGCGTGGCGTTACAATCTTGCTTACACTGCTAAAACAGGGACAGAAAAATAGATAGAACTTTGCCCAGCGATTTTTGGACATTTACTTGTGTCACCTATTTATTTAAATAGAAAAAAAGCAAAATAGGTCGAGAATCATGTTCCACAGAACTAGATAATTATCACTGATAATAATTATGATAAATTAATTTCGTGCTGATCGAGTCGGTTTCGCGGTCACGTCTGGTCGAGTGACGCGTGCTTTGATCAACTTTCAGTTTATCTGACTGATATGGAGCTATCAATAAATCTTGTGGAGATGGTGTGCTGATGTCAATTTGTCATCCGGCCCCATGTGAGCGGCTGTGGAAGATGTGGCTTCGGGCGGTGATTCTAGTCTTATTCCTCGAGGATATAGTAAGTTATTATATTTATTTATTATATTAAGTTTTCTCGTACATATGAGGTTCTGTGTTACATCTTCATTAAAGCGTACGGTCCCCGAACGGTACGTTTCCAGCGTTCTTTCCACCATGCACGCGTAAGCTCTGAAATAAAGTCCCTGCATCGGTGTCTCCTGAGCGCTATGACCTCTCCTTCTTCAAATGAGGCTAAAAGAGAGTACTCTCCTTAAGGTATGCAGTGACTTTGTTATGCTGGTCCCCTGGCCCTGCGAAGGTCCATGAGCAGCGGTAGCCGTTTACCATCAGGCGGGCCGCTAGCTCGTCTGCCCATAAAGGCAAAAAAAAAGTACGGCCCTGGTCTGTTGTGTGGTTTAAGTCCTAGTCCAATTTCTAGCCCAATTGAACCTAAGTGACTTAAAAGAGACTAACTTTTATGAGTTTTTATGACAAATTCTCACGTGTATCGATGTATCTATTCTTATTTCGCCATTAAATTGGATTATATAGTGAAAACACAAATTAAAAAAAGAGTTTGCCTCGGTAATCTGAAATCTGATACATGTATAATTAATATGGTGAAACATACATTTTGGGTGCTCCTTATACTAGTTAAAATACCAATTTCTTATTTAAAACGAAACAAAATAGTTATATATTTGTGAAACAATAGTACCTCCTAAAGCTTTGGCTAAATTAACTAGCTTATACCGCTTAGTGGTAGAGAATAAAAGTATTGATTTCAACTCTTTTAAACAAGCGGTTTTACCGCCAAATAACACTGTTCTAACCATAAATCCATCTGATTATTATTTTATGTATAGATTTGAATACCGATGTTTTTTCAGGCCTCCTCACAATCAGTGACTTCTCAAGAAGCAGAAGCCGGCAGGCCGACACGACAATTAAACTTCGGCGAATGCTGTCCATGTTCTGATAGTGAACCGAATTTCAGAAGTCAGGACCATTGGTTGAATTCAAACGCGAGGAATTTAGAACCCAATAGTAATGGGAATAGGGCTCAGTTTTCAAAGAACGGGTTGGAGTCTTTTCGATCGAGTTTTGATGATTGCCCTTGCAGACAGCGAAGCTCTGACTCTGAAGGGTCTTCGTCTATTTTCTTTCCATCGGCGTTGCGTCCAAACGACCCCTCATTGAAGTAAGTGTTCTTTTTTTAAACTTTAATTTGTAATGATGATCCTTTTTCTGATTTGACTAGTCAGCAAATCTTAAATAGTTATATGTTGTAGGCGGGTCGCGAAGTGCTTAACTTTTACGACTTACGCTCAATACTAAATTGTGTAAAAAATCCTATCGACATGCCCGAAATATCATGTCTGCCCTATCCATACATTTATATCACTGTGTAGGTAAATAGTGCAATGAAAAATATATTATATAATGAGACTAGCATTTTCCCGCAACTTTATCTGTGTATAGGCGATAATGTGAACGTAAAAGAAAAAGTGTACTGCCTCTATTACATTCTAACATCTAAGTAGGTATTTTATTTAGCTAAAATATTATTTTTACCCCTTTAGGGTGAATTTTAAGAAAAGATGGTTCGCAGTTTTTAACTTCTAGATGAGTAACTAAAGCGTTAAGTTTGATATTTGCCACTTTCACCCTTTTCACCCCTTTAGAGGTTTAATTTCCAAAAAATCTTCCTTAATACTAGCCTTCGTTATGATAGAAACCCCTGTGTAAAATATCACGTTGCTAGCTCTAGTAATTTTGGTTGTGCGTTGATCTGACAGTTCGCTTCTACAACACTTCAGCCCTTATTTTTACTCCTTTAGGGTTAATTATAAGAAAAGAGAGTATGCAGTTATTCTTGTTTCTAGATAAGATATATTATAGATGAGATATAGAAAAGGATCTTGGCTCTTTAGCTAAGATTGACAATTCGTTCGTTTGTTTCGATTTTCCATACAACATTTTTTTACCTTTTCACCCTTTTACGGGCTCAAATTTCAAAAATCCTATCTTAGTACTATCCTACGTCATAGTAGGAACCCCTGTGCAAATTTCATGTTCCTAGCTCCAGTAGTTTCGGCTGTGCGTTGATATGTCAGTCAGGTTCCTCTTTTATATTTATAAGAAGATAATTTCGTTTATTGGTAGTTTGCTTTATATAATTTAAATATTACAGTCATTTTTACTTTTATTTTAAACTAGCGGCCGGGCCCGGCTTCGCCCGGGTGCATACACGTTTTAAAATGGCGGTCAAAATGTTTAATTCTGACTATCAGTTTAGAATATCGACCAATTGGACCACGAAAAACGAACAAAATTTCCTCGTTTGCTAGAAATATCACTACTGCTTTCCTCCTATAGGTCATAGCGTGATGATATATAGCCTATAGCCTTCTTCGATAAATTGACTACCCAACACTGAAAGAATTATTCAAATCGGACCAGTAGTTCTAGAGATTAGCGCGTTCAAACAAACAAACAAACAAACAAACTCTGCAGCTTTTTTTAAATGTACATCATTTGTCATGTACATTGCATTACATGTAATTTTAATGGCCTTCTTACGTAATTTTATTTTTATATCTGTAGAAAGAGTTTTATATGTAGTTTTATAAAATGTTTACTTAACACAACATATATTTGCATAAAAATTAGACAAATTAAAAAATAAATAAAGAGTTGACCGATTTAACATTGGAAGATCTGTATTTTAGGTCAGGATCAAAAGAAGACCCGAAGAATCTCTTAGAACCCGAAGTAGGTCTAGCGTCATCAGTTCTGGAGACTTTAAAGAGAGCGACTGATGAAGAGTATAGAGAGGCTTTAGCGAGAGACTCCGCGAGAGCCAGGGCTGCTGAAGACGCCATCCCAGAGGAAAGTGCCCCCAATATAGTCACTATCATATTACCAAATCAAGACGATGAAGATTTTACGTCTGGATCTCATATACAAGAACCACGATGTATACACCCTTTGGGAAGTTCAATTAGTAGGATGAGAACCCCGATTAAGAAACCTCCTAATGTCATAACTGAAATTTTCAGGTTACCTAAAGCAAAACCCGTTGGTCTTTTACATAGACATACCTTAGATATGGACAGTGGTGTCGCAGCTAGTAACATCCAAGAACGTGTAGTAGATGTAGAAAATGGTAAAAGAAAATTGAAAACGAATCGAATATTGTTAAAGAATAATGAGGGTGTGTGTGAAACTAACTTTAGAAAAGTACCTAGTTTAAAATCTATTCCTTTATTGGAAAAAGAAGCTAGCGGACAAAATAATGTCTTGAGAAGCTCGAATATCAATAACCCAAAGATTAGGCTAGACGCAAGTCCTAGAGATGTATGTAATACTTACAATACTGACCCCAAATCCGCTGCAAGTGATACAAAAGAATTATTTGCTCGGCCAGAGTTAAAATTAGGTTCTTTAGCCCCTGAAAATCCTTTGAATCTTAAAACATTGCTTAAATTAAGAGACGTGGAAATTCTCCCCCCAGCTCAGTTAATAGAGAAGTTAAAACTTGGTGCGCCTCCTTTGCAATTACCACCATTAATTGAGAATATGCCTAAGTTGAGTGATCTATTAAAGCATGGTATTAAATTTAATTTGAATAAAAATGGTCAATGGAATAACGCTAATGACGGCGATGACTCCATAGAAACGAGTGCATCTAATATTCAAGTTATACCCAGAGAGAAAGAATTTACTACTGAAATTCTTGATGGATTGCCAAGCACCTCAAATATTATGGAAGTAAAATATAACGAACCAGAAAGTCTAGCTTCTAGCCTTCAATCTGTGCCGGCAGATAAAACCATAGTAACTGAGAATATTAATGGTAATAGTCATGATGTTTTTAATAATCCTTTACAAAAAATATCCGAAATGGCTGAAGACGATTGTTATTTACTTGAGGGTACAAATGGAGATGCAACTTCAAATGAGTTAAATTTAAGTAGGAGTAATGCTGATGTACCAACGTCGAATATTGAAAGTCAAGAAGATATCCATCCTAATGCGCGAAGTGATGAAATTGACCAAGAATTAGATGCAAGTGACCGTTTGGGAACCATTGAAAGTGAACAAAAATCTGCAGAAGACGATCAACAAGAGTCACCAGGTGATGATGCAGTATTTAATTCTAATAGACGCAATCAGAATTCAGATGAAGAAAAACTAGGAAGTCAAGGAAAACAAACAGTAATTGCTACGAATGATAGTAAAAAATTGGGCAGTCAGAATGAATCACCATTAGGTAAATCATTGACATCAGTTAGAGAAGCTATACTGAGAAAACTGGAAGAACGCAAGAGACCAACAACGGTAAGTAAAGCAGCTGAACAAAGAGAAGCAAATGATATGGAGGTAACACCAATTTCGAGGTCAGATATTGAAGATACAACACAAGATTGCCAAAATGAAGCTACGAGAATTTTGTCTACTTTGCCTGATGCTTTAAACAACGAAAATATAAATACTAAATCATCCAAAGCTTCTGGTAATGTGAAATTTGCGGACTTACAAAAACTATCAGATGCTTTATTGAAAAAGAGCCTGGCTAAAGAGAAAACAACCATTAAAAGTAATGAAATTATTGACGATACACTTAACACAGAGGACAGTGGTATTAACAATAAAGTAGATGAATTGGTAGAAGATAATAGATCCTCAATTGATTCAGATGCGGCAGACAATAATAAATTTGCTAGGGTAGTAAACAATCCTTCTAATCGGAATGCACTACAAATAAATAATGATGAAATCGTTGGCGACCATGAAGATGATAAGGAAGAGACTTGCTCAATTGATTTGAAAGATGCAGGAAAGTCTCTTAGAACCGGTCCTGACGTAAATGAAATGGCAGCTGAAGCTAGTGAGCCTGTGATTGGAACACAATGGCACGATCCCTTAAAATTATTTAAAAATAGCCGCCTTAGCTCACCTCTCTTTCAAGACGTTATTGTACAGCCAACAAGTCTATTTGACGGTATAGGAAATACACCCGGCTTAGCCCCTGGGACGCTGAATTTGCCGACACTTGATGATATAAGAGAGAGGCTGGCTAATGTATTTGGCATACAGGCCAAAGGCTCTAGCGATGAGGAATTCGATTGTATGAATGAAAATCCAGTCATGGCTGCCGCACCTAGTACTTCAAATTTCATATCTAAGTCACCAGCATTACCTCTAGAAGACTTGAATTTAGATATTTTTCAATTAAAGCCATTACCAAAGGGTAAATCTAGTGCATTTTCAAAAACCCCCGGTTTAAATTTAAAATCTTTTAGGACAAAAATACCGGTACCGAAAAATTTAGACTTTAAACCGGTAAGATTACAATCAACAGTGGGTAATGACGGTGGTTTGTTAGGCGCAGCCCTATCATTAGGCAGGAATACTGAAGATGCACCGAAACTCTTTGATTCTTTAGGTAATTCATTACAAAATTTACCAACTTTGGAGGAAATGATGTCCAGAGTGAGATCAAACGTCGGAAATATTGTATCTCCGTTAGATTCGAGTAGGTCATTAAGCTCAACTCCTTTAATATCGGATTTTTCTAATAATATAAGATCAAACGCTGAAAATACTATGAGAGCTTTACAATCAAGAATGAGGTCATCTCTAGGCCAAACAAATAATTTATTAACCAGTTCTGCTAGGAACCCACATGAACTCATAGAAAGAATAGCTGATGCTAAAGAAGATCTAGACGCAAAATTCAAAGGCTTGCAATACGATTTAAACGATCGACTTACTTCTATACATGAAAATCTTCTTGATAAAGCAGTTCTGCCATCATTAAATCCTTTATTCCAAGAAGGTGGTTTGAGTAGACATGCTTTTGATAATCAAAATACACGTTTTAAAACACGGCCTGCACAAGCATCGAAAAAATTCAAATCAGAAAGTAAAAAAGAGAGTTTGGGTAAAACAGCAAGCTTTAAAAATAAACTGAAAACAAATACGAATACTTCACCAAGAACATTTAAAATGCCCACAGCTGCTAGTGTACCCGTGCCGAAAACTGTTGAAGTGCCAAAATTAAAGTCCATAATGGATAAATCTTTGTCTGAATTAGAAAATAATATGAAAATGAAGCCGATATCAAGTAGAACAAACCCATTAAGATTGGAAAACAAGTTAAAATCTAACAACCTTAGACCTTCTAAATTATTTGAAGAACATTCTGAATTAGGCAAACAAGCAAGTCCATTAAAAAAGAATAAATTTAAAGTTACCTTTGGATCCACAACGCCTGTGCCTATTTCTACCCTTAGGTCAGAGGAAAGAACGAATTCGAATTTTGATGAAAAAACGAATGATGATCTTAGAAGACCTGGTAACGGAATAAAAAGAAGATTTGGTTTACAGCAAAAATCAAACGTAGAACCTCATGAATCACCGAGTGAAGTGCAACCAATATTTAGATCTGCAATGTCATCTGAATCTGATGAAACTCCACGCTGTGATGAAGAAATAAGTTCATTGAGCAAAGCAAACAATCATATCTTTGAAGATTCTAAAAATGCAATGACGACTCCAAAACAACGAACCAACTTAAAATCAAAATCAGCAACATCAGATATTTCTAAAACAGATAATGGTAGCGGATTATCAAAAAGTCTTTTGCCTTTATCATCATTGCCCAAAATCGCTGAAAATACTTTCTTGTCAAAAGTCAGGGATGCTGTGAAAGACAGATTGGCTAATTTTGAACCAGCAAGACCAGATGTCACTGCAATGAATTCACATATTCCCAGAATAGGTACTGATGATGGATTGCCAAGAAGTTCTTTATCATTACCATCTTGGCCGAAAATAGCTGATAATTCTTTCTTGTCCAAAGTTAAAGAAGTTGTGAAGGACAGAGTGGCTAATTTTGATCCAATAAAGCCTCTTACAGATGCTGAACCAAAATCTTCAAAATCTTGCACAGATATGGAGCGGTCGGCGTCGCAGAACACTGACATTGTTCGAGCAGATAGCTTGAAAGAAAATGTCTCATACCAATGCAAAATGGTGTGCACTAAATTGTGAAGCAAACAAGATATTAAGTAAACTTAAATTGTCACATCACAGAAATAAATTTTCAAGTAATAAAAAATTACGAAGCCTTATAAAATATACAAGAATTCTAGAACATAGTCAATTAATATTTGCACCGTTAAGCGTAGATACGATTCTTGTGTTCCATTTAGGAGTTTCTGATTGCAATGAAGAATGTTGGGCCAGGCAAACAATCTTTTTACGTATATCATAATATAGTGTGTTACTGTCAACGCTACAAACGATTTATATACTTTGTAAATTGTTAAGTTCATTTATTTTTGTTAAAATATCGAACTGAAAATGTTGATTTCTGACTAGAAATTATTATTGAAGATGATAGCAAATGGTGGTGAAAGTTGGAAATTCGCTTGTATTTTTCCATGCGATATTTAGGTCCGATTTAGTTAAATGTAAATGTAGGTTAAACAATTGTACATATAGATATAATGTAGTTAGCAAATAAGGAATTTATGGTTAATGTATAACGTTTTCTACAAAAAGATAATAAATAAAACCTTTTTTAATATTGTCATTTTTATTTAACTTTCAGTGACTAGATTAAATAAATAAATAATAAATTCATCCAACAGTCACATAAATAGTCCTCACCAGTGGCGTAACAATAGGGTGGCAGAGTGCGCAAAATGCCACGGGCCCCCGGCCTAAGGGGGCCCCGGCCCGGCAGAGCCCTGGTCTAATAGGGTATCAGGCTCGACAGGGCCCTGGCTCGATAGGGCCTCGGGTTAAAGTCTGACAGGGTGTAATCAAAGAAGAATGTACAGTAATAACGAAATTAATAATAATAAACAACTGACTACATTTTAAACATTTACAGCCGCTGCCAATAAACAATCCCAATCCAAAATTTGCCGTTTGAGATTGACAGCTCAGCCTTTTTTCTGATACTATATTGCCAATAAAATCAATCAATCTCAGTAGTGAAAAAACTATGGCAACATGGTAAATGACAAATCGAAAGTAGAAAATAATCCAGATTGACTTCAATCTAATTTTTTCGATTGATTATTGGCATCGGCCCTTAATCGTGTATTTGATTTAAATGTTTTGATTTTGTTTAATTATAGAATAAACTTAGTTAGAAACCAATAAATTATAATGTTATGAATATTAAGTTAATATTTTCCAAATAAATTTAAACATTTGTCTTATTCTAGCAATTATTTAAAAGGTAGCGAAAAACGAAAGAGAAAGAGGGAGTCTGAAGCGATAAATAAAAAGTTATCTGAAATAAGTAAGTACTTTGGAACGAGCAATTTATTGATGAGTCTCGGAAATGATCAAATGGATGAAACTAAAAAATCCATGAAAGCAAATCCCGACGAAAGAGAATATTCAGATCTAAAACAACCACAAGTACGAGCAAAAATGAAAGCGGTATCGCTGGCGGAGCAGCAACAGATTCTGGATGGTCTGGATTCAGCCTCACAGTGTTCACAATAGGTCTTAAAATTATCTTCGACAAAACCAAAGTAATGATCCACCACCACCTTGATCCAAGACCTGTCGCTGTATGTGGCTACCAACTTGAAGCTGTTTCGGAATATACCTACCTGGGGCAGACCCTGTAGAAACAACTTTGAGAAAGAGGCTACGAGTCTTCTCGTCACCTTTGCCAAAAAGCTTGAAAACGATAGTTTACAGCCAATGCGACCCACGGTGCTGAGACTTGGCCACTCACAGTACGACTGGTCCTCTAACTTATGGTTGCCCAACGAGCTATGGAGTGTGCTATGCGCGGTGTCTCTTTGGAAAATAAACACCATGAATATGTTGGCGGCCGCGTTTGGTCCGTTTACCAACAGGCCACCTTAAAAAATATTCATAAAAATGAAACTACAATGTTATTTTTTTACATTTACGATGGGCCCCATTTGATGATTTTTGCCACGGGCCCCCGATGGGGTAGTTACGCCACTGGTCCTCACCCCACATTAGGACCAATCAAGTCTTGTGTCGTGGGTATCTACGAGAGTAAGATACAAGTACGATTGCAATGAATGGCGAGACGAGCATGCCATTCGCCTGGTGATACGACCGCTCATGAACAGTACCAAAACCAAACAACACCATGAATTACAAAGCAATGCATTCCACTGTGCTCGCCATTCTGGGACATAAGCCGTTAAGTCTCAACATGTCCAGTAGCTACTCTGGCTACAAAGTCTTTCAAACCAGAACACTACACTGTATTTACACTCCTGTTTGGAGAGAGCAATAGATATTGCGGTGGTAAATACCCAGGCGGCCTCTCACATATTAGACACCTACCACCAGTAGCTATCAAATATATGAACAAACCATTTCATTAATATCATAAACATTAAATTTGCAACATGTTATAACACGATCAATAAAACTTTAATGAAAGACTGTCGTTAAAACGAGGTCCATCCTTATAATTATGAACATGTTCATTGTTAGGTAATAGTATGACATCAAAATAGGCCTTAGTGACTCCACTAAACACGCTCGATTATAATGAGAGCCTTTTAGAGAATATCCAGGTTTTTTCAAGATTTTTCTTCACATATTTTAGCTAATTATATATTTCGCGAGAATATACATTTTTCTTTTTTATTCTATGTAAGGAAAGAATGTCCGTCGTGCACAGTATGTTATATAATGTATTTATGTTTATTAAACAAATAATACTTATAACAAAGTTTTGTTATCAGTAATATTCGACAGTTGGAGTACATTTCAAACACAGGGTGATACGAAATATAATTATAATATAATGTATTATATATATTATATTATATTATTGGATTTAGTGCTCTCACCATTTTTAGGGTCTTTTACACTCGAGTCCTGTTTTTTTAAATTGTAATGAATGGCGAGACCATCATGCAATTCGCCTGATGGTAACCGATACGACCGCTCATGGACAGTAGCAAAATAGAACAATACCATGAATTATGAAGCAATGCTTGGCTTTCTACTGCGCACGCCATCCTGAGACATAAGATGTTAAGTCTCTATATGTCCTGTGGTTTGTGTGGCTACAATGTCCTTCAAACCGGAACACAACAGTGCATTACACTGCTGTTTGGCGGGAGAAATAGATACTGCGGTGGTACCTACCCAGGTGGCCTCTCACATATGAGATACTTACTACCCGTGTTTGGGTTCTATACAAATTATTGCAGCTCGTAATGTGCACTCTTAGCAAAATGAAATCTGTATCAGTCCATATACGTCCCACTGCAGGATACGGGCCTCCTCGCAATAGCAAAATTGAAAGTTGTGGTTACCATATAGTCCACCGTGCTGCATAGTGTGGGTTGTCGGACTTAATATAGAAATTCATACGAATCACTACGGTATGCATGTTTCCTCACGATGTTTTCTCTCAGTGTTATAGTGCATGGTGATTGACTATCAAGACACATGACTCCGAAATGTCAGAAGTGTGCCCTGGGATTGTAACTAGATCCTAAATTTCGAACTGAAATTAAATACGTTTATATCATGTAGGCCTTTAATAACAGGTTTGGACAAATCAATACAGTAATAGCAAAATAGGTCAACTTTGTGCACATGTAGAAGAGGAAGCATGCGTATTTTTAGGATTCCGTCCCGCAATAGGAAAAAGAATGAAGGTATCAAGCTGAATTTCATATCAAATACTCTGGTCAACTACTATAAAAAAATCAGACAAGTCAACGTAATCAAAAGATACAGAAGCCACATATTTTGAAACTCGCAGCTATTCGCAAGGTAATCAAAACCTAAATGGTACTTCCAATCGACCAACAATTTGGAAATTTGGCATGAAGCAACATTTTATAGCACACATAAAGGAAAAATAAAGAATAAAATAAAATTTCGAAAACCTTTAATTTATAGTTACATCACATAGTTTTGTACGAAAACCTCAGTGCGCGATTCTGACACGCACTTGGCTTTTTAAAATAATATTTTTTATAAATGGCTCATCATCACTACATGTACGAGCAAGGCGGCCTTCAGGGAAAAGTGGCGACGTGTTATGAAGCTTGCCACCAACACCTGACCACGACTAATCTGTCAAATGTGATACCAACAAGAAGAAGAAATATTATAAACAAAAGATAATATTAAAAGGGCTAGCCTATTGCCATGCTTGGAAAAAGTTCAAGTTTGTATGAAATTACACATGTGTTAACATGTGTAATTTCATAAGCAGAAAAACTAACAAAAAGTGTTGCACTTGATTGATCTAACCCAGTTCCTAATCAAAAAGATAAATTAAATTAATTTACATAATAAATGTGTAGAAGCATCATCCTAATATATAAATAGTATGAAGGCAAATAAACAGCGTAAAATTTGTTTATTTCGCTACGTGCTTAAGCACTCCACTTGCGTACATATAAGGTGTTTATGATAACGGCAATGTTTGAACGGTTGTTATTCGTTTAAAACATGCTGCATTTAGCATATTTACTATTAAGTGTGATTGTGTTAAGGAATATCGATAGAATAGATGCTGGTATGTATGATATACATTTTAATTCATCTAGTGGTTAGGGGCTTTAACAATTATGCTGGCTTAGGTTTTTGTTAGGGACCCGACTCGGCCGCAATATTCGCAGCGTGCCGAGCTTGTAAGCCAGTGACACTGACATACCCCTTTTGACCTCCTTAGGGGTATCGAAAGGAGAGCTTAGAAGATTTTCCTCTTAACGCAAAAAAGGGGTCAAATCAGTCATTTATATCCTGCCCGTCTTAAAAGGTGAGTTAATAGGTCCTCGGTAATGCCAAGCAAGTCGCGGAAAAGGCACGCTCTCATCGATAGCGACTCGAAGACGGCAGGGTGCGTAGTCTAGGCGTGAACTCGTATTTTTGTCTTCCAAACAAAGTAGTAAGAATTAGCACGTCCGCCTTCTTACTCGAGAGTCATGGCTCTGTGTCTCATGGCTATGCAAAAGAAAGTTGGGGCAATTCTGACCCAGCGCATTAACATATAATACCGGTAATGATGTCTGTGATAGTTTCAGGATGATTTTAGTTTTAGACGGAATTTTTGTGGACCCAGGTTTACCCTGACCTGAACGAATATTTACTTACCCTTTTCGGCTATAAAAAGAAGCGTATTTTTGTTGTATGATTACCAAATTAAAATTCCTTTAATTTAAATTTCCTTCAGTAACCGATGTTTAAATATAAACTTATCAAACTGTAGAAAGTGGTTGTGTCTGCCTGACACTGCTTAAGTCTATAAGCGGCAAAGGCCACTTACCATCAAGCGGGCCACCATGTCATCTGTCTACAGCCGAAAAAAATATTGAAAACCATTAAGAAATGCAAGCAAGACAAATTTTAAAATAGTATTCTTCTATCAATCTTTACCTTCACCGTTAAAGTGCGTGGTGAATAAATATCACTTATGTATTTTTTATTCTAGCATGGCATATTGACTTGCTGTGCACCTGATGGTAAGCGCAAATGCCGATGCCATGCGATACTCTGTCTGAAGAGTATCGAATGGCATAAGACGGTAGTGGAAAAACATTCGTTACATTTATGCAGGCCTGCTGAGATGCTCCTTCACTCCATGGAGGAAGGACCCAGGATTAAAGGAAGGAGGGAATACGTGTGAAGACAGACTATTCCACAGCTTGACGGTGCGGCGCAAAAAAGGATTCGCGATCATTTTGGTTCGCGCCGAGATAGTTTAGACCTTCAAGCTAGGGCTTTGCAAGCCAGCACGCTTTTTTAGGAAAGGAGAGCCCCGCTTCTCCTTATCAATCAATGTAATAAAACAATTAAAAAACCCATAAAATATGTTTCCTTTACCATTTGTTATATTTATTCCGTTTTACACATATAGACAGACCATGCGCCGCGAGAGAAGTTTACAATCGCTCAGTAATATGCGTTTGCAACGCTACATACTGCGACGAAGTCATCAGAGTACAACTGGCTAGGGGACAATACGCTATTTACACTACATCTGAGGTATCCGTATTATAATTATTTATACTGTCACGATGCAATTTTAGAAAATATCCTCCGGTGAGAGACCTGCAAGAAAAAGGAATATAAATATATATATCTATCTTTAGGTAATTCAAATAAAACTCATAAGGAAAAAGGACAATGTTATACGATCTAGTATTATTATTTCTTATAATTAAATCAAACAAAATACATGAAGTTATACATTTCTGAATTTAATAATTAAATGAGAAAATAAGACACCAATTACTAATTACATGCAATTATATAAAAAGTACACTCAATAAATGAATAAGCAAGTCGCGCCGAACACAACCGTCCATGCAATGACAATAATCAAAATGGCCGCCATAAAGTAGAGTCCCGCCTTTTATAGTCTTTAATTTAAATAATTTTTGTATTTGCTAATTCTATATATATTTTATTGCAATGAATGGCAACACGACCATCCCGTTCGGTCTATGGTAAGCGATACGACTACTCATGAACAGTAGTAAAACCAAACAACACATTGAATTACAAAGCAATACTTGGCGTTCCAATGCGCTCGCCATCCTGAGATATGAAATGTCAAGACTCAATATGTGACCAGTAGTTACTCTGGCTACAATGTCCTTCAAATCAAAACACAAAGGTGCGTTTACACTGCTATTTGGCGGGAGAAATAGACATTGCGGTGGTACCTACCCAGGCGGCCTTTCACATAATTATGAGAGACCTATCACTAGTAATGGAGTTTAAAGATCCTTAGACAGCACCGAATGGTATAGTACTTCAGAAATTGATGTAACTTTATTCATTTGATTATATTCCTGTGCAACTAACTGAACTTAATGATAAGAATATTATGAAGTGTGTGCAATTTTTTTCAGGCTGGTTCACGGTTTAAAAAATTCACTGGATCATTAGAATATATTTCAAGTAAGTTTATTACTATTAACAAATGAAGTTGATGAATGAAGTTTATATCGATACTTAAAATTGAAATAGTCCGAATTTCTAACACGATTCAATTATCTTAGACGTCTGGAATGCCTAGGACCGACCTAAATAAAATTCATTTTTAAAAAATCTTCTCTATAGATACATACATATATCAGTCTGCGCTGTCCCACTGCAGGGCAAAGGCCTCTCTACCCTTCTTCTTTGTGAGGGTAAAGGATCGGACATTTAACCTACCACGCCTGTCCAATGCGGATTGGTGGGTGTGCAGTGAGAAACCTAACTATGCTCGTGGGCATCGCCGTTGGTACCCTAAGTACTCCTCCGCCTTCGTCCTGAATCGACATCCTGCCCATAGCATAGCCCAGCTTTTGCCTATATGTCTATAGATATGTTAATATTATTTTTTATGAATTACAGGTGCAATATACCCACAAACGTTTAAATTATTAACTCAGAAGAGGTATCAATTTATAAATGGGTTTGGCGGCGCGGTCACCGATTCAGCTGCATTGAATTGGCTGAGTCTATCTAACGATTTATTGAAAAAATATCTTATAGAGTGAGAATTATTTATTTTTTCTTCCATTTTATTAATAATGAATGACGTCAAGTTTCACATAAAACGGACAAGAAGCGCATTCTTGATTTTTTTTTTATTTATTAGATTAAGTTTTGTTTGCTAAGTAAATTTAAAAAATGAAGTCTGGTGGAGCGAAAGTCACATATATCAAATATATATTTAAATGATTTTTTGTGCGTAAAAATAAGTATTTTTTTACATTATATTGAGTAACGGCTTAATTCCTAGACAGTTTTAAAACAATTTTTAGCTATCGATTTTTTTATGTTCTTTACTCAAATTGAATTCAAAAGTCGTTCGAAAGGGCCAAAACATTTGATACCTAAAATATGTTTTAAAATTGTCTATGGATAAGGCCGTAAGAATTCAGTTTTGCAACGATATATTTCAAAATTACATGTCGACTTTCTGCCTTCACAGATCATATTTCGGTTGCAAAGGCCTTGGTTACAACATGATTCGAGTGCCCATAGGCGGCACTGACTTCTCCACACACCAATATGCGTACAACGAATCGCCTGTCGATGATATTAACTTAACCAACTACACTTTAGCGTTCGAGGATATTTACTATAAGGTTTTTTTTATTTTTTTGTTAACTACATTTTGCTTTTAATCTCCAGTAGTTATAGTAATGGTTAGAGAGAATAAGCTGGATACAGACCGCTTATACGTGACACGTCGTTCTGGTGGTACTTGATTGGAGGGATCTTTGTTTAGTTTAATAATAGTGCAGTGAAAAAATGAACAAAAAATAATGATTTATTTTAAATAAGTTAATACTTATTTTAAATAAAATTCATCCAAATCAAAGATACTAAAGTTACGAGCACAATGAAAATTTTGTGGAAGTTATAGAACACACTTCAGCAATGAATTTAATAATATCTAAAATATACCCGCAGATACCAATGATAAAAGCGTGCATGGCTGCGTCGCCAACACCAGTGCGACTAGTAGCTACTACCTGGTCGCCACCGATGTGGATGAAGATGGATACCAACTACTCCATCTGCGGCCGACTGCAGCCTCAATACTTCCAGACTTACGCTAAATATTACTATAAGTACTTTTATTTAGGTTTTTTTGTACTGGCAGCATGATTAAAATTACAAACCTTTTGATGGTGTCAGTGGATCACACTAAAAAGAAAAAATGCATTTTAAAAAATTATGCCGTCTGTCCTGAGCTCAAATCTACCACCACTAGTTTTAAAGTGACGCACACGTGGATCATACTAAAAGTTTCTCACAAAATCTGAAGGCGGCAGATTTAGGCTCAGGATAGACACCACATTTCTTTCAAATTTGGTCATGGTCACAGAGTACATTACTAAATATGAAAGTCATGGTTATAAAGGCGAAGGAAAACATCTCGGGGATGCTTTACATTTAACAATTCTGAATAAGAATTTAAAAGCAATTTGAGATCTACCAATGTTGTGACATCATGACAGCGTAGGTTAAAATAGGCAGGAAAATAAGAAGAAAAATCCAGTTTGCCCCTTTTAATCAAATATTTCTTATTTCAGTTTCCTAAAGTTGTACCAGTGCAAAGGTATTCCCATTTGGGCGATCACGACTACGAACGAACCAATTGACGGAAACGCGCCTTTGAAAAGATTCAACTGTCTCGGATGGACTACTGATACTATGGTCAGTATTTAGTTTATTTAAATATTTTATTTAAACTTAATAAATCATAACTAATGCTAGTCTCTGCAATAGTTAAAAAAGCGATATCTGTACGGATTTATGCACATCACATATGAAGGAATAACCAGGCCTTTTGTACAGTCAACTGAAACTAAATAAGTGTACATGTTCCCTAATTTCTCATTTTATTTCTAACAATATTTTTAATCACCTTTTTTACTACAACAGGGATTATGGATTGTCAATAACTTGGGCCCGACGATCCGGAACTCGAAGTTTAAGAACGTAAAGATTTTGGCTGTCGATGACCAGCGATTCACGATTCCCATGTGGTTTACTAAGGTACTGCAAAAAATTAGGTTGGCTACGGCTTAATTAGAATAGGATATTTGACTCCATTTTTTTATTATACTTATCAAAAGGTATCCAAAACCAAAATCTAGCAAACAAAGAATTTTGTAAATCCATTCAAAATTGAACAAGTTAGAAACCTTTTAAACCTTGCAGTGGGACTAAAAGAAATGTGATGCAAAACGAAACTAGTGTAATTAGAGAGTGTGAAAGAGACTGTAAGATATACCCATTGCGCTTAATAGTAATGTTGCCTTATGTTCTAAGCTAGTTTGACATTTTTTTGTTTCTAATTGTAGGTATTTGTGATTGTATTAAGACCGAAAAGTCTCTCGAAGTTTCTTATACCCTCAACACAAGACTCGATCTTAGTGTGGTCAGGACTATGTATGTGACTGTTGGGTGTATTTATTTATTTACTTATATGATTTTTAGGTGATAGAAAAATATCCGATGGCTTTAAACTACATTGACGGAGTGGCCGTGCATTACTACGGAGACTCGGTAACACCACCAGAAATGCTGTATTTGGTCAGTAAGGTTCATCCTGATAAATTTCTATTAGCTACCGAAGCGTGTGAGGGTAGGTAAAAGTTGCTTATGTAATTTTATCTTAGTTTAAGTTCCCGTTACTCGATGTATTGCTGGGTAGACACGTTCGTACATGCTCGATTAACTTAAGTACAAACTTAAACCAACCAAAATATTCGATTCGAGCAAGATTCTCTCGAAAAGTTTCAACGCACACTAAACATGTTCTTCGAGCAAGTTTTTACGTGCAAACGCAGAGTCGAGCATGTTTGCAGATAGAATAGAAACATGCTCATCGACCATGTACTAACCTTTACTTTTATTTACTTACAAAGCATAATATTATCCTGGTTATAATACGTTTGGTCAAATAATATAGGGGTCAGAAGTCGATTGATTTGAGCATGTCCAGCAATGAGAGTGACGGTTGGTTGTAAAATTTGTTTCCAGGAGCGTTTCCAAACGAACACCCAAAAGTGGATTTGGGATCATGGCCAAGAGCAGAGACTTACATTAAAGATATTATCACTGTAAGTGACCATATCCCTATCGATATTTCTAAAGAAAATGACCATAGAGATAGACCTATGCTCATTTTCTTTAAGTAACTAAATAATAATAACTAATTTAAATTCGAAGGTTAATTATTATTACATTCTTAAAATTAAAATACCTTTAAAATTTACACGAATCCCATATAAAGTTTACGAAGACTTCATCAACTAAAATACACAAGACCACAATCGAACTAATGGTTTCCTTACATTCCACTAGGACCTAAAATATGACGTCACAGGCTGGATAGACTGGAACATGTGTCTCAATGAACAAGGCGGTCCAACTTGGGCAGACAACTACGTGGATTCCCCTATAATAGTAGCTGCAGCTAAGGGGGAATTCTACAAGCAGCCAATGTACTACGCTATGGGACACTTCTCTAAGTTCATACCGCGGGACTCCGTAAGAATCGACATGCAAATGATTGGAGATTTTAGCTATAACCATCGTTATATTAAGGACTATGTCGCCTTCTTGACGCCGCAGAATACCGTTGTCGTTGTTCTGTTCAATGAGTAAGTTTTTATACGAATCTATTTAAATAAATAAATAACACCCAACAGTCTCACCTGACCCCACATTAAGATCGACTATTGTGTCGTGGGTATCAGGAATAACGAGAGACTTCGATCTCACAAACACCCAAACCCGAAAGAAATATTTGTGGGGCGCACAAACATTTCTCTCGGTGTAGGGATCGAATCCGCGGCCTCTCTTTCACAGGCGCCGTCTAACTGACTGCGCCACGGCCGTTTTCCTGAATTAATTGATATATTATAATAAAGAGGACATTCATGCCAAAAATCGGGAGACATGGATGAGAATTAGCCGGAAGACGGATCCTGGCACCGGCCGGGATAAGACCAGGTAGAAGAAGAAGATTATAATATAGAGGCAACCATGATTTTTTTTTTATTGCTATAAATGGCGATACGAGCATGCCATTTGCTTGATTGTAAACGATACAATCGCTCATAAGTCATGGACAGTAGCAAAACCAAACAAAACTATGAATTACCAAGTCATCCTTGGCAGTCCTTTGCGCTAGTCATCCTGACACGTTAGGTGTTAAGTTTACTACCTAACGCCAAGTTTAAATGTGATATTTTTACAGGGGGGAAGCTACTACAATTCGCCTGCTTATCAACAATAAGCAAGCTGTCGTGGCGGTGGAAGCCAAGTCCGTAGTCACCGTGGAAATAAATTAATTGTATAATGATTTTCCCAATTTTGGTCCCAACCCAAAAAAAAATGTGGTCTACTCGAATGAAATATGTTTAAAAAGAACTTTAATTGTATGTGAATACCATATCTAAACTTTATTCGTTAGGTTAAAGCTAGGATAGACCTATTTTTATACCTATCTGTGTTATTTGATATTAAACGATGCACGAAAAAATACTTGTTTTTGTATTCTGGGCAAGTCATGATGTCAGACAGACCGTGTGAATTTGTCGATTGCGTATCTTAGGGTAATAAGAGTAAAGATATTTAAAAATATCAGAATACATGTCACAAATGCCTACAATATTTTATTGTGTTGACGCGAATGTTACTCATTGAAATAAAACAACTTTTTATTTAATGACGGTTTATTTAATTCCGTCAACACTGAACTTTTGATTTTTACTTGTAGGATTAAACTAATTTGGCCACAGCCGATTCTCGTGCAAATAAAGATTTTTAAACCATTCGAACTGTTAAAATTGGTGACATAATTTCAACTCTGTAGCTTACAGGTTGGGCCCCAGTTTGCATAAGAGTTGGGGTTTAGAGATTTTGACAAAAATGTTTGAAGGTTTTACAGGACATTGTGGCGAACATTTACTACGGTACGATAACAACGCCGGTGTTTCGAGTTCGAATCCCGGGTCGGGCATTGAACGTTGGACATTGGATTTTTGTTTTCATGATTAGTTTGAAGTCAGGAATTTGTGCCCGATATGGCGATAGGTTCGCTCTTATCACAACGTGGGAAGGAACACACAAGTAACCGCAGCTACAAAAAGTAAAATAATAAAGCATAAATAAAATAAATTCAATATTTTTTCCTGAAAGTCTTGTTAAAAGTAATATTATTTCCGTATGTACGCGTGCATATTTATACCAACAAAACATTCAAATTTTTATTGTCTCAAGAGAAAACGAAATTAAATATGAAACGAATTTTTCACTGGTGAACAGAAAAAAATATTTCCCAACACATGGCGTTGGTTTGAAATATTATATACTGCAATAACGATGTCCTCTATTTAGTTTTGAAATAATTGGTTTTTATGTTTACAAACAGTGAAAAAAAACTTGGACGTAAAGATAAGAAGATATGTTTTATTCAATTTAAATAACATGTATCTTGATCTTTTCGTCACGCTTACCACAATGCCTGAAAATGAAAGTTTTCAACCAGTGCGTCCTACCTGTGATGACCTACGATGCTGAGGATTGGACACTCACAGTACGACTGGTCAAGGTCGCTCAGCGAGCTATGGAGTGTAGTATGCTCATTATATCTTTGAAGGATAAGATCCGTAATTACCTTATCCGATAAAGAACCAAAGTTATACCAATACACAATCCCAATCCGTGCTTTGCCGTTTGAGATTGACAGCTCAATCTTTTTTCTGATACTATATTGCCAATAATCAATTTCAGTAGTGAACAAACTATGGCAACATGGTAAATGACAAATCGAAAAGTAGAAAACAATCCAGATTGACTTCAATATATTTTTTTCGATTGATTATTGGCATCGGCCGATAGCACAAAGCATTAGTAAGCTGAAGTGGCAGTTGGCTGGCCACATCTGTCGAAGAACCGATAACCGTTGAGGTAGCTGTGTTCTTGAGTGGGGGCCGCGTCTTGGCAAGCTTAGTGTAGGATGACCTCGAGTTAGGTGGACGATTTTCTAAAGGTCGCTAGCAGATGCTGAATGCGACATGCCGAAGACAGGGTGAAATGGCGCAATTCGGAAGAAGCCTATGTCCAGCAATGCACAATAAAAAGCTGATGATGATGTATCTTAGTATTCTTATATACGAATAGTATTGTATTATTGGAAGATTATTTTAAGTTTTTTTTGTGAGTGATTAAAAAATAATTCAGCCCTTCCACTGTTTATTAACCACTTGGCGGCAAACTTTGTAAATGTCAAAAAACGAACCTGTTATGCATGGACCCGGAGGCAAATTAGTTGTTGTTCACTTAAAACCTCTGTAGTTTAAGAATTTTTAATTTCCGAAGATTAAGGATTAAACTGAAAATGTTTACCATAGCTATTTGAAAGAAATTTTTAAGTTATTTAAAGTCCACCAACCAGCACTAGGCCAGCGAGGTAGACTATAACTATGGCTTAGCCCATCTTAATCGTACGCTCAATTTCAGAGGAGACCCGTGCCCTGCCGTCTATACGGGCTGATACCTATCTGTGGCTTCATAAAAGTAAAATGTAAGGTTTAACACAATGTAACTAATAAGCGTTTAGATTTTTTTATATACATATAGATATATAAAATAGGTTCGGCAAACGTGCAAACAAGTTACCTGATGGTAAATACTAAGTATTAAGTGATCACAGCCGCCCATTCCCGAAACGTAAATCGGATATCTGGCAATCTGACTCCTCGAACGAATTGCGACGGCGCGGCGCGGCGAAGCAATAGCGTGGCTCTACCGACTACCACTTTCGGTGTAAAACAGTGTTTATTTTTTAATTTTTGCTGTTTTATTCGAGACTGTGTGCGATCTTTAAACTGCCTAGACGGTTTGTGTGGGATTTATGTATAAATTAATAAAAAAATTAATATATTTTATTAAAAAATTAATAAAATATCTATGATACACTTCGAATGATACATATCAATGAATGAACTCAAGTTATTCTAGAAGGAAAGAAAAAGAAAGAAAAGAAAACCATATTTAAAAATATGTTAGTCTTTCAATCAAAATTGTAAACTAAGAAAAAACGGTAGTTAACTATTGACCTTGATAACAGAATCTATCATTTGAATTTATCATTACCCATTTCTGGTTTTCCTTAGTCCTAGTTTTCTTTTTTCCTTCTTTAATGTGGAGCGATTTCTATTAAAAACTATAATTGACTTTTTGTGATGCATTTGGTTAAGATGCTGTGTAAAGAGAGACCGCGGGTTCGATTCCCGTATGGAGGCAAATGTTTGTGTCACTAGTATTTGTTTCGAGTCGAGGTTTCGAGTGACCTAAAAGTTTCTCGTCTCAAACAACAGGGCCCAAGACTTGTAGCCTAACACGGACTGAAAGAAAGTAAAATTATTTATTAGTCACAGACGCAACGTACATACAAAATGGAGTAGTATAAAGATATACAACTTAGTAATGAAAAAATTGCTAGCCGGGACTGTGGCCACTAAGCTTAATGTTATGATGTGGTGCAAACCACAACACAACACAGATTTTCAGTGGCCACCTTAACTGTGTTTAAGGACTCTGTATATGACTGTAATAATAAAATAAAATGAAGAAAATAATAATAATGTGACTGCAGCTAATCCATCTAGGTGGCACAGCGCTTATCAACTAAATCAATGTTCTTACATAGATTCAGTTGATAAGCATTTAGGGGAAAGGCGGGAAAGATGGGTGGCGTAACAACTTTTTAAAAACATTTTATTTCCATTAGTTTTGAAAGAGTACCTTAAAATTATTAAAAACAACGCAAAATATACTATCTGCTAGACGTCAACAAGTAAAACTGAAAATATCCTTGCGAGATACACTGTTTTCATGCCATGGCCAAGTCAAAACTATTTTATCTATAACCTTAGA
This sequence comes from Hyles lineata, assembly GCA_030180105.1. Classification (NCBI taxonomy): domain Eukaryota; kingdom Metazoa; phylum Arthropoda; class Insecta; order Lepidoptera; family Sphingidae; genus Hyles; species Hyles lineata. Next base: position 4,195,296 of record JARJEE010000027.1, on the reverse strand, counting down.
GTATTTCTCAGAGTATTTATAATATAGAGGGAGCGCTGGTACTTCAAAAACGTTGATAAAAATGGTGGTGCCGGGCCAACATTTTCTGCTCTCTATTTTATTATTTTTTGGTTTTAAGTGGTTTTTGGAACCCTACTAAATTTTGAAGAGTTCCCCTCTCCAGGTCCGAAGATATTCATCAGATCTTCACCATATTTTTATGAGACCAAATAAAAAGCACCAGCTTTCAATCAAAAAATAATGGTCGAAATCGTTTCACACAGTATAGAGAAATGAGGTAACAAACATAAAAAAGCAACATACAGTCGAATTGAGAACCTCCTCCTTCTTTAAGTCTGAAAAAAAAAGAACATTATATTAATTATACATGTACTTAGGTAGCTCTAGTCAGTGTTGAGTTTCTGTTCTTTAATATAAAAGGGCCTTGTGTCTACTACGCTTGAAACCAAACAAGCTTTTCAACAAAACATGGAAACATTCTAGTTTCCATCTTGCCCCCCCCTTACCCTATTGAAATTTATTTTATAAAGCCGCAAATAGCAAATGTATTTTTATGTAAATTTGAAACGTCTATTGAACTATAATGTGAATGGCGGCAGATGTTCAATAACACTTCTATAAAAGACGCTAAAGGGGCATTATTGGCGAATGACGATTTCAGCGTGGTCGTCTTTTGTTGACGAGTCCCTTCGATTATTTAAAAATATTGTAGTAATAAATTAACTTTGTTAATAATGGAGTGGTGGCGGTTGTCAGTAATAACTGGTGTCGCCATTGTTGCTTTTTTCCTTCAGCTAGGGGCTGCTTATGATGGTAAGTTTAATCATGATTTTACAAATTAAATGGAAAGGCGTCTTTACAAAAATGCAAATCGATGTTTCAGTTATAAATAAAAAACAGTTCTTCAATTACTGCCACAATAATTTACTCTTCGTACCATATGAGAAATACATTAAAACTTAAAGTGTAAATTACTCTTAAGGACACCTTCCTGACTCAAACATTCATTGTAAATCAAACTATAAAAGAGTTTCAGTTTCATCTACACACAGTTTATTTTACTGGTAGGTCTCTCATATGTGAGAGGCCGCGTGGGTAGGTACTACAATGTCTATTTCTCCCGACAAACAGCAGTGTAAATGCACTGCTGAGTTTCGGATTGAAGGTCATTGTAGCCACAGTAACTACGGGACATATTGAGACTTAATATCTTATGTCTCAGGATGGTGAGCGCAGTGGAAAGCCAAGCATTGCTTTGGAATTCATGATGTTTGGTTTTGCTAATTTTCATGAACGGTCGTATTGCTTACCATCAGGCGAATGGCGAGCTCGTCTCGCCATTCACTGCAATAAAAAAAACACACAGGTGTTGGCTGGGGCTCAAAACTGTCTGTGTTTTGTTCGAACTCGTGACCTTATGTTTTATAGCTACTGGCTTCCAATTATTTGTACTAGATCAGTATTATATTGTCATTGATATTGCAGACGTACCATGCGATGCTGTAGAGGTGTCCAACCGGTCCGTGATTTGCAGATGCAACGCCACCTACTGCGACACACTCATCAGGGAACACCCTGCTGATGGAGAACTCATAACATATACATCTTCAGATGTATGTATTACTACGCTGCCGTCTTCAAGCTAAAATGCCGCTAAGTATTAAAACCACTTTTTGAGTTATGCACAAAAAAGCGATGTTTTTTTTAAATGTGCTAGTACTTTATAACAAGTGGTCATCTTTAAGACCTTGGGTACTAAATAAAAGATCGCAGGAGGCACTTTAAAATAGCGAAACTTTCAATTTAGAACTGTAATATCGCTTTTTTGTGCATGACTCAAAAAGGCGGTGTTTTATTTGTACTTAACGGCACTTTAGCTTGAGGACGACAGTACAGATAATATTACGGAACGAATCTATGCCTAATTCGTAACATGTATAATATTTTTTTTATGGTCTTACCGTGCGGTACATAAGCAACTGGAGATCAATAGCACTCATAAATATTCGCAATATTTGAAAATGGTTATTGTGAAACGTATAATAAACCTTTAAAAATATTGCGACTTAGCATGAATGTCTCAGGATGGCGAGCGCAGTTGGAAGCTAAGTATTCCTTTGTAATTCATTATGTTGTTTGGTTTTGCTACCGTCCATGAGCAGTGGTATAGCTTACCATCAGGCGAATGACAGGATTGTATCTCTATTGACGGATTAAAAAAAATGCAAAGCCAGCATGGTGTATTCAGGCCAGAAATTCCCTTCAATGGCAGAGAAAATTGCTCTAAAGTGTGCGACGTATTTGAGTTTGGAAAACAATTTTCATGCAATAATTTGTTACAGGCTGGTCTTCGGTTCCATAAACAATCAATTAGTTTTGTCAAGTCCAAGAAGTGTTTTAGTAAGTTCTTTATGTAACTGTAATTAAATTAACATTATATTCGTTTCAAAAACCATTTCTTAGGATTAATTAAATGTGAAGCTATCTAAAACTTCGTAATGATTTTCTTTAATTGGGCCATTTTTTTGCAACGCCAGCAGTGGACTACTATAGGCTAATGATTATGACGATTTACTTGGAGATTTCAATGGTATAGTAGCATCTTAGAGTGGTTATAATATAGAGGGAGCGCTGTCAGACATTTGCGTCTTCAAAAACGTAGATATTTTCTTGTTCGTAATGTTGGTAGCGCTCCTATTTTAGTAAAAAAAATAACTAATTAATTAGCTACGAATTGCTATGAACTTTGATAACCGTAATTAGCTATTATGCTTATAAACGAGTTTGAATGGAATTAAATATATCTAAACTCTTAATTTATACTTTTCTTTTCCAAGTAATTCATGTATGTGGGACAACCAGTCAAATATGAGCTAATAGAAGCTAATCAGAAAAAGGTGGCCCGGCACCACCATTTTTATCTAAGTTTTTGAAGTAACAGTGCTTACTCTATATTAAAAATATATTATAAATATATTATAAATAATAAGGATAGGATAAAAGAACCACGTATTCTTTTAGCTTCCGACGGTGTAATATTCAATTTGGACCCGGAAACAAAATACCAAACCATCAACGGGTTCGGTGGAGCGGTCACTGACGCTGCAGGTATTAACTGGCAGAACTTAACTGATCCTCTATTGAAACAACAACTGATAAAGTAAGGCATCATTTACGTTATTTTTTTGTTTTTAATACATTTCGATATTATTACAGCTTTGGCGAAAAATAAGATATAATCATACCTTGTATTCGAAATTAGGCTTAATTTTGGGGTCTAAACAATGGTACTAAGATTGATGTATTCGTTTCGTATGTAAAGAATACAAAAGTAACGGACTGGGAATAAAGAGAGTGGAGCGGAGACCAAACTATGACCATACTCGTAGAGACTTACTGGCACCTAACATTAGATCTCCACTACAATATGTAATATAACAGTGCACATTCCATGCCAGGTGAAGATGACATTGAAGTTGATAATAGCTTTGATGAAATTAAAAGATTTTAAACAATTGAACTTAAAATGGAAGTTATATAATTATTAAGAACGTCATTCTTTCTTTAAGAATTTAAACTGTAAGCACGAAGACTGTCCCGCCCTGAAACTCATCAGTCGTCAATGCAACTACTGTAAACTAGGATCAACAATATGACATTTGTTAAGAACGTTAATAAAGCTTTTTATTTCAGCTCATACTGCAGTAATGTGGGCATAGAATACAGTATGATCCGTGTACCCATTGGAGGTTCTGACTTCTCTACATCACCCTATGCGTACCAAGAACACCCTGCTAGAGACAAGAAACTCTCTAACTTCAGCTTGAGCTACGAAGATTATGCTTTCAAGGTACCAACAGTAGTTATATCATTTTTGTGTCTAGTACAATTGTCTTTTGCTACTACTGTTTTGGAATACTGCAGCTATGCAGAATAAGCGATCTAGAAATTCTCTAAGCGATATAAACTTATTCCATGAGTTTGGGGGGAATATCTTAGGAAACCTTTATCACTCGGCTCAAATTTTATTTTGGTAAGATCGTTTTCGCTTTACTGCAGTTTGACATAGGGGTTCTACAGATCCTACTCACTGACTGTCGGACAATGGACTACTTTCGCTTAAATTGGAAAAAAATATTGATAAAAATTATTAATTGAGATATTACTTATATGCACAGATCGTGCAAAGCCACATTGAAAAAAAACTTATCCAATTAAAATTATTATTATTCTAACGAACGCCTTGCTCAAAGTGACGATGTGCATTTACAATTATCTATCGAATGTTCTTCTAATAAGTTCTTCCAGAACCATACTTTGGACATTCTACTCTTTAATCGATAGTCCATACTATATTCTTATGTTTTTTCAGCTGCCATTCATAAAGGCGTGCATGGCAGTAGCGCCGGTGAAGATCGATGTCGTGGCCGCCTGCTGGTCTCCTCCCACCTGGATGAAAGTCGTACACAACTTCACTGGAGTCAATTATCTGATACCAGACTACCTCACGACCTACGCTGAGTACCATAAAAAGTAAGTTATCATTATGAACTAGCTAGTTATCTTTGACAGCCTCCGTGGCGCAGTTGGTTAGACGCCGCCTGTGAAACGAGAGGCCGCGGGTTCGATCCCCGCACCGAGAGAAATGTTTGTGCGGCCCACAAATATTTCTTCCGTGTCTGGGTGTTTGTGAGACCGAAAAGTCTCTCGTAGTTCCTGATACCCACGACACAAGACTCGATCTTAGTGTGGGGTCAGGACTATGTATGTGACTGTTGGGTGTTATTTATTTATTTATCTATATTCATGCATAATAGATTGATTTGATTAAAGTTTAAATAAGTTGCTGGAACGTATTCCGTATGTTTCTTCTTCCTTTCGTTTGAATACTCCTTTCTTACGATCGGGACATCATTTTTTTTAACATATGACCCGAAAGTGATCATGGATGGAACATGGATGGGCCGCCAGCCCATTAAATCTAGAGAATGGAAAGGAAAAATAATGGGAAGATGAAAGGAATATTCGGTGGTCGCGGGTTCAAATCATGTGTGTGTTGAAAGTCAATTGCCACACACTATAACGGTAAAGGAAAACATTGTAGTTTTATGTCGAATTGTAAGATTTTTTATGGTTGGTCTATATAGCCATTCTCAATCGTACTTTTGATTAAGAGGAGGTGTATGGGCTAACACAGTACAGAGAATATAAATATACGCAAATTTCCAAGTATGCGCGTCCGCTTCATTCAACTTTTAAGCATTTGATAATGAACTATATTATACATTTCCTTCTTTCTATAACATTACTTCTCGCTTTTAGGTTTGTAGACGAGTACACAAAGGAAAACGTGACTATATGGGCAGTCAGTACCACTAATGAACCGTTGACAAGCATAAGCGACTTGGGAGATATCAATTCTCTCGGTTGGACAATTGGGGGCATGGTAAGAGACTAGTCTATACGTTTTTTGGTAGCACAATCATCTTATTTCACTTTAAGACCTACAATTTCGTTGCTAGTGATAATACTACCTCCATCGTACACTATTCGGGATAAGTTAGTGTGAGTCTAGTTTCAAGAATAGAAAATAATTTCTCCAACTAGCATATAGTTATAATGCCATATGAATAGCCGTCGTCAGTACAGTAGTAATTTTATTCTTGGAAATAACAACAATATACATCTGTTTATAACTGTAATCGTCCCCATTAAGTAAATAAATGCATGTATGTGTGTGTATGCCACGTTTAGATGCCATAAGTGTATTGACATCTTCACGCACTATAACGGTGAAGGTAAACATCGTGAAGAAACCTGCATACCATAGCGATTTTCACGAATTTCCATATTGTGTTAAGTCTGCCAACCAGCACTTGGCCAGCGTGGTGGACTATATGACCCAACTATACTCAATCGTGCTCTCGGTTGTAGAGGAGGCCCGTGCCCTGCAGTTGGGATAACATGGGCTGATACAGACAGAAATAAATAAATATGCCAATACTAGGAGCTATAAAATATGAGTACCAACGAGGAGAGTATATTAAAATGTTTTATAATTACAGGCAGATTGGATAGCCGATTACTTAGGGCCAACCATAAAGACCGCTTATCCCGATATTAAGCTGCTCGCTGTGGATGATCAAAGACCAACCATTCCAATTTGGTTTAACTTGGTGAGTACCGGTTACTCGATGTGTATTGTACTGAATTTCAATTAATAATTGGCCTTATTACGGGTCGTCTTAACAATAATATAAATAGACACTGATGGTAGGTCTCTCATACGTGTGAGGCCGCCTGACTAGGTACCACCGCAATGTCTATTTATCCCGCCTAACAGTAGTGTAAACGCACTGTCGTGTTCCGGTTTCAAGGACATTGTAGCCAGAGTAACTACTGGACATATTGAGACTTGATATCTTATGGCTTAGCCCTAAGGATGGCGAGCAAATTCGAATGCCAAGTATTGCTTCTGTCCATGAGCGGTCGTACCGATTACCCTCAGGTGAATGGCATGCTTGTCTCGCCATTCATAGCAATAAAAAGCAGGTCACCTGATGATGTGTTGTCACTATCCGATTTGAAGGTACAAAATGAGAGTCCAACCAAACGTTTTCTATTTCCTAAAACGGTCCATCTTTTTTACGGTCACTATTGTTGTCTGGAAAAACACGTTTAGTTACGTCTTCGCCTAAAAATTGGTGGAACATTTTTGGTAAACTTACTTGTATATTAGTGACTGACTCCATCCATAAAACCGCAGATATTTATAAATGTGACATTATTTATATATATAAATATATATATATATATATTCAAACAAATTATATTTACAGCCAGCGAAAAGGAGACCAGAAGTGCTTGATTACCTGGACGGTATCGCTATTCACTTTTATTTTAACAAGTATGTGACTGCGAAAACTATCCCGCTCTCTTTAAAAGACTATCCGAATATATTCGCCCTTTCTACTGAAGCATCTTTCGGTACGTAATATTTATAATATTAATTTAAATTATATATGACTACTTGTCAAACATTATTAACATTTTGACGAGTTCGGTATCTGTGAAGTGGCCCATAAGTTGCAGAAATGTTGCTTGGGGTGATTTGGAAAGCCACAGAACAACGTCGGCAATATATTTCTGGACTCCATCATAGTAGGGTCTCAATTTGACCTCATCATACTCGGTGTCAAAGTAACGAGGGATTTTAATTCCATATTGACATTTCAGGATCTGGTGAAAAAATCGTAGTAGATTGGGGATCATGGGACAGAGCTGCGACCTACACGAGGGATATTATCGAAGTAAGTTAAGATAAAAGTTAACCTAGATTAGGTTAGCACATCAGACGAAATTCGAATCATTGTATTTTGATACAAAATAAGTTATGACGCTTTTGAAGACTCAATGTTCATCAATTCAAAATTACACTTCACTTACTTCATCACGTCTTTTGAAATTTTCTTGAGCCTTATTAGCAAAGTCGGATGAGCCAGTAATTAACTTTAGCCCAAGGATTTACAATCGACTCGATTATTTTGTTTATTCTTTTCAATTTTAAAATCAGTGGGTTACCTTAACAGGATTGTGATTTTAGGCCGAAGTACATCCATGTTTATAATTATAATCGTGTATTCAAAATAATCGAATCAATTCTAAAGCCTTGGGTTCCATGTTGGATCCGATTTTATAAATAGGTCCCTTGAGATCAACCGTCGACTAATGACGATTGTTTTCAGAATCTGAACGTAAATGTGATTGGTTGGTTGGATTGGAACATGGTTTTAAATAGTCAAGGCGGACCTAATTGGTGCTCTAACTTCTGTGACTCGCCGATAATTGTAAAACCTGAGGAAGGCGCGTTCTACAAGCAACCGATGTTCTACAGTATGGGACACTTCGCCAAGTTCTTGCCCAGGGGATCGAGAAGGATAAAAGTGACGGCTTCTAAAAAAATGAAGAATTTGGATTCCGTTGCTGCTTTGACACCGAACAATACGATTGTTGTCGTTCTGCACAACTTGTGAGTTTCATTTAATATTTCTCTATCTGCTGAATTCTAAAAAACTATATATTAACGGCCATATTCATAGATGATAGAAAGCTGTATAACCTATTTAATTTATCAAATTTTTGTCTTATTCGCTCAAAGTTCAAACTGAATTCAAAAGATGTTTGAAAGGAACAAAACATTCCATAACTAAAATAGGTTTTAAAACTGTCTATAAATAAGGCCATAGGAGTTCCTTCATATGACTGGGAATATTGATTTTGTTATAATTGAGATATAGATTTTTTTTTACCGTAGTTTTTATTTAAGTTAGTAAAATATAGAATTAATTCATAATAGCCGTTAAAAACACGTGTTGTAACACTGTAGCACTGATTAAATGCTTTTAGTCTTCCATATTTAATTTTGCATTGTGTTTCGCAGGGACACTACTGAAGTCGAAGCCACGTTGAGGTTAGGATACAGGCGAGCGAAGGTTACCCTACCAGCGCGTTCAATTGTAACAGCTGAATTTGCATACGACAGTACTAAATAGATTTAGAAAAAGTATTTTACATTTTAAATAAATTGTTAGATAAATTTCTTGTTTTATTGTGTCTTTACTTACAAGTTAAATATTTTCTACATTGCTGGATGCCCCTTTTCTTTCCGGAGCATCGGCTCGGTAGTGTGTACAGCAATTCCCTCAACCCCTGTGGTTTATAACTACAACTTGCAGGGCATCTGCATCTGCCCACATGAATATATAATATTGTGATGAGGTTACCTATGTCGTTGTGTCTGAACACGATATATTTTTTACGTATAGGTAGGCATGTACATTTTTATTGTTTTACTTTGTGTAGTATTTCGGAAATGGTAGTGGCTCCCAAATAAAATTAGATACTCGACGAGCGAAATACAAATAAAGCCGTTGCTTTATATCAGAAATCTGTGAGACAAAGTTACTAATTTATCGGACTCATTCCTAATGTAGTCCAAAATAATTGCGGTTCGGCTGTAAATGTTGAGTAAAAAGAAAAGATCCAATTAATATTACAACGGCGCCTTTTACCCTCTGGTGAGGCTTTTGTTCTGCAGTATATTTCTCCTGACTAAACAAAACAGTGACATTTTTTTATCGAAAATAAATTGCATGTAAACATACACGATTAAAGACAAAAGCATCGTCTCACAATTAACTTGACTCACGCTTCTGTTTTTGTTTTAAATCGGGAGTGTACTTCTCGCCATTTGGGTAAATATAAAAAGTGATATTTTTATATTACTGCGAATATTGTCCTATGAAGTTTACACAGCCAATTACGTTAGAATTTCAGCACCTGTCACAACCTAAACTCTTTGTTTTGTAATTGCCATGACAAATAAATCAAATGGCGTTATTATTATCCTTAGCTTTGGGCGATTATAATGACTAGTTGGAGTCATTTTCGTGTGACGCCTGTGAGTCCATGACTAGGTAGAGTCTCCCTCAGATATCGGTCAGAGGCCGATATGGATAGTAAAATGGCCCCAGAATGATATCTTGATGATCTTTTGAGAGTATGTTGGTATTGATACTTTATTTCTGCGGGTTACAACTACTTAATTTAGTTTTCGTATAAATCGAAGAAATTAAAGACAATACAATTTTTCTAAAAAACTCGTAAGCTAATTTGAGTGAAAGAACAATGGCGAATTTTTAATTGATCTTAATTTGAGGATCTTAAAGTGAATATAAATAAAGTCAATATAAAGAATGTATGGACAGTTGCCATTGTTCTTTGAACATTTAATGAACCTAAAACTTTATTTAAAAAAATACAAATTATAGGAAAAAATTAAACACTAAATTTTTTGGTAACGTTTTGGTACAGTTACAAACTTTAATTTATTCTATAACTTATTGATTGTACAACAATCCCTATAATTTTCAAAGCACAAATATGATAGATTGATGACAATACAATAGACCAGTGGTGGTCCTCGGATGCATCCCAAATGGTCCGCAGAACCTTCCCAAGACCGACCAGAATAATTTTATGCGCGTTTTATTTATGGTTGTATAGAAAAGCCTGTTAATAATCGTTTTTAGGTCGCCTCTGAAATCCAGCGCTGTTTTGTCAATCCTATGACGTTTCGGCATTAAGTCTTAATTTACCAAAAAATTACAGAATCTATTTAATTATCTATTTCTCCCGCCAAACAGAAATGTAAATGCACTGTTGTGTTTCGGTTTGAAGGTCATTGTAGGCAGAACAGCTACTGGACATATTGAGACTTAACATCTTATGTCTCAGGACAGCGAGTGTGTGGACCAAGGAGTCGTGCGATGCTCGCCGCGAAACGTCCAGTGAATTTTATACAATGACCTACGTCATTCTTTATCCTTGTAAAATATTTTCCCATGTTTATTGTAAAGTCTCATTGTTATTTATTTGTAAATATTATATATTGTACATACATGTGGTCTTTAATTCCGCCACAAGTGCAATGGAATGCCAAACATTGCTTTGTAATTCAAGGTCTTGTTTGGTCTTACTACTGTTCATGAGCATTCGTACGTTTACCATCACGCGAACAGCATGCTCGTCTAGACATTAATTGCAATTAAAAAAATACTTAGCGAATTGTTTGAATTTAACTGGTTGTTGAATCGTTTCGCACATTTATTTTATTAGCAACCTAATCTAAAACATCGTTTTAATTCCTCATCCGGTAATGACAATGACAAAAGACACATGAAAGAGAAGTTTTCTGCACCCCATTATTTTTATATTCTTTATGGAAATTGTGAATGTTTTTATGTTTAACTTTTTCCTTTTCTTACCTATTTCTTCCCTAAAAATAAGTATAAATAAGTATATAACTTCGCCTTTTGGTGAAGGTATACAACAACATTAAACATCAATGATGTAGAGTCAATAGCACATTCAAACACGTATGGACGTATTTAAAATAAAATATTTAAATTCATATTATGAAGAATCAAAAGTGCGTGGTGGCCTGTTGGTAAAACGGACCAGACGCGGCTGCCAACATGTTCACGGTGGTCGCGGGTTCAAATCCCAGGGCACACCTCTGACTTTTCGGAGTCATGTGTGTATTGATAGTCAATCACCACGCACTAAAACGGTGAAGGAAAACATCGTGAGGAAACCTGCATACCATAGCGTTTTAGAAGAATCTCTATGGTATGTAAGTCCGCCAACCCGCACTAGGCCAGCGTGGTGGACTATATGGCCTAACCACTCTCAATCGTACTGTCGATTGTAGAGTAGGCCCGTGCCCTGCAGTGGGACGTATATGGGCTGATACAGTACAGTACAGAAGAATCAAAATAAAAACATCGGCCTAAGCATCTAATATTGCTTGGGGCACCTTCGTTCTACTTTGTTTCGTAACGTGAGTGGCAAGGATTGCCTGTTCGGCTATTGATTTTAGGGCGAGTTAATAAATCCCAGTAATTACCACAAAGTGTTATACCGAGAGTCGAGACGTCATCTTCAAGATTCAAGATTTGATTTGAGCAGTATGTAATGATTCCTAACAAGTATCGCTCATAAAAAAACATGAATTAGAAAACAGAATTTAATGTTGGGTGTAAAATGATAGATATTAATATTTTAATAATGCGGCGAGGACACTCTTGTCTCTTTCGCACGGATGCACCTTATGGAAAACGACGTCAGGCCGTGCGTGTTGCATCCTTTTCTATTACTCCTACTACCAACTTTTATACATTTGTAACTTGCTTATTACTTAACTGATTTTGATTTTTTTTCTGATTATGACATAAACTTTCGATATAAACAATAAATATATGTGGCAGATGCAAGGCACATATCTATTGCTGTGGCACTTTCAAATTAATGGCTGTGATGTTACTTATTGTCCTAACTATATGGCCTAACCACTCTCAACCGTACTCTCGATTGTAGATTAGGCCCGTGCCCTGTAGCGAGACGTATATGGGCTGATACAGTACAGTATAGCTACTTATTGTTAAAAGGCTGATTATTGTGACGTCATTGCAATGTTATTTATTACACGACTGTACTACGTAGTTAATGAAACGTATCGTAATCTAATAGTCACACCTCGGATTATACCCATGAATTACTTAGTGTCGTGTAAATAGTGTTTACAATAGAGGGATTTCAAGTTGAAGTAGGAACTACATTTGTTTTAAATTCGTGATAAATGTATTTATTTTATGTGTTTTTGTTATGTATCCCGGTGATATATGCCGGTAAGTGAAATATTTTTCTAAGAATTGTAATTTAAAAATTATTTTAGTGTGCATACAAAAAACAATTTAATAATTGCATTTTCACACCTTACATACATACCTAAATAAACGCAGATTATATCCAGAAGGGTTATTTTCATAAAGAGGTCTGTCGAAAATTATATGGAATATGTATAAATTCCAGTGCCTAAAATTTAATTCCATTCCAAGATGAGATAAAGTGCTCACGACTAATCAACACTAATCATATCGAATCCTAAAGGTTCACATTTCACGCCCACTACCACTAGACAAATCAGGACATTGTCACATCTAAACCAAAATCTGTCATCTTCAGTCACTGGAAGTTCATAAAATAGCCAGCATTTAGAGAAGTAAAGTCCACGTAAAACAAGCATAGAGGCCACTCCATAGTTGGCGATTGCAACTAGAAAAAAACATGTAAAATAGAAAAGAAGCAAAGTTACAATGCAATTGAGCTATAAACCGTAAGAATATTACTTCACCTTGTAACCAAAATCTACGAGCAGCTGACCAAACATTTGATATCGTGTAGGAAAAAAATGTTTTCACTTGTTTTAATTTGGATAGTTTTTGGTATCATGTTAGTTATTAGATTTAATTATGAATCTGGAAACCTAAATGCTTAATATTGTAAAAGAAAGATATGTTATTTGTAATTCAGATCGTCTGTAAAGGGCGCGGGAGAACCGAATCTCTAGGCCTGTTTTCTTTGTTATATAATTTTTATTTCACTGTAATCACGAAATCTTTTGCTTTATACAATAAGTACAAAATTCCTAGCACTTAAAGTCTATAAGAGGCAAAAAATATGTATTATACCTAATTTGTGATGTACACGACTATTAATCCGAAATAAAAATAGTTAAAATCACTTACCCTATAACAGCTGAAAACTGCGTTGCTGATAATAAAATCGTTGTAATCTGTCTGAAGTCAACTTTTTCTTGATTTCACAAACACAGTCACTTTTTTCATTGATACCGATGTTATACTATTAATATTTTGAAAATAATCACAGCACTTACACAAAAAATTCGCGGATAACCGACACAATGGGAGCCTCAACGACGACCGGCATCGTCAGAGTCTCGATCACAACTGAACTTTATTACTCAACTGGCGGGTTTATATACCCTGACACCAGTCGCAAAATTACAGATACCCACAACATCAGTTGTCATTATAACCCACGAAGACCTCTCGCTGATAAATATTGGATTTATTTTAAATATTGCTTATCCATTGAAGAAATTACCTTCTAATGTTCTTGAAAAGTTAAACAATTAAGTTAATACGAGTAAGTGTTTTATGCTGTGATGCAATTGATTTAAAATAAAACTATACGGAATATTTTAAGTCAAGCCTTCTACAATACACAAGTAAAAACCACACGCAAATTTGTTGTCATTTCAGAATTTAGCGCGCACAAACGCACAGATGAACTGACTGAAAATTTAATAATCATCGTTGAGGGTAGCGAGCGCAGTGGAATGCTAAGCATTGTTTTTTTTTTTTTTGGTTTTGCTAATGTCCATGAGCGGTCCTACCGCTTACCATCAGGCGAATGGTATATTTATCTTGCCATTGGATGCAAAAATATACATAGGTAAATTTAACATATAATATATAAATAGGTGTTTAAAAGTGTTCCAGTAGTTAAAGTATAGTGTTGGCAGCAGGAATTTCTAAAAAAAATTAAACACTTGAACTTGCGAGCATATACACTTGTAATTAAATTGAAAACCAGCGTAATAAAAGATACCTGAGTGTATAAATAGCTTAAAAATGATAACACAAGGTAGCGCACTGCATATTTTAAATCATACTTTCGATTGTAGAGGAAGCCTGTGCCCTGCAGTGTGACGTATATGGGCTTATACAGATGGACTGTCAACACATCCGTTATCCAAGCGTTATGGATGTTCATGGGCGGTAGAGATCACTTACCTATTATCAGGTGACATGTTTGTTCATTATTATTTTGCACTGATTGGCGAGACGAGCATGCCGTTGGCTTATGGTAAGCTATAAGACTGCTCATGAACAGTAGCAAAAGCAAACAACACCTTGAATTACAAACCAATGCTTGGCATTCCACTTCGCTCCCTATCCTGAGACAAGATGTTTAGTCTCAATTTCTCCAGTCCAGCTACAATATCCATCAAACTGAAACATAATAGTGTATTAACACTGTTGTTTGACGGGAGAAATAGACACTGCAGTGGTACCTACCCAGGCGGCCTCTCACATATGAGAGACCTACCACCTATCGTTTGCTGAACCTATGCATGTACCCTAACCTATAAAAATGCTAACAATAAAATGTTCTAGACGTGCCTTGTGCGGCGCGCAGTGTGAAGGGGCAGTCGGTGGTGTGCGTGTGCAACGCGACGTACTGCGACACCGTCACCGCAGATGAACCACGCACAGGCGCTTATGTCGCTTACACGTCTTCTGAAGTGAGTATTCTAGTCAAATTATCAACCATTAACCCACAGATTTAGGGCAAGCAACAGACCATAGTGTCAAATAGTAAAGATTCTTTCTAATCCTACTAACATTATAGAACGAAAGTTTGTGTGTTTGTTAGTTCTTCATGCTCAAACGCCTGAACCAATTTCGATGAAATTTGCTATGAACGTAGCTGATACCCTTGATTTGCACATAGGCTACTTTTTATCCCAAAAAAAATAAGGATTCCCGTGGGATGATCAAGAAGTGTTCACGGTCAAACGGCGGGGCCAGGTTTAATGAGATCTAGTATGGAGGCAGTTGAAACCCTGGATCTATGCATCGGCCTCCTGTTCCCGAGAGATAAGCAAGGAATTCAAACAGATTGAGACGTGACAGGACGGGATGTAACGGAACTGGACGAGAAAAGCAATATAAAAATATTATACCCAAAAAAACATAAAAAAAGGCTTAGCGGTGCATTCGGAAATTAACCGAAGCTATAACCCTCATTACATATTGTTTTTAAAGTTATTGACAAAATATAATATTGTTGGTTTACATTTTATATTGTATAATTTTCAGGCCGGATCACGCTTCAGGAAATCAAGCGGGAGTTTAACACGTTAAGTGCGAAGCGAGGCCTAAATCACCCCTGATGCAACTTCCCTGTGGTGCGGCAAGCAAAAAAGTGAATTTCTCTGTCGTGCGAATGGCATAGCTTTGGTTTGGTCCAGTGTAGGAAAGAGATAAATATATATTTGAGATCACTAATGGTTCCGGACTCGGTGGTGTACCTACCTTGGTACGGGATGTCTTAGGCCTCGTGCCGCACTGAATTAATATAATTTTAATGCAGTGCGGAACGAGGCTAAAACGTCCCATATCCCCCCTGACCTCGTACCGCACTCAACGCGAGCTTCCCGCGACCAGTGTTGTGCATCACGTCGATTGGAGAGCACGTCCTTTTACAGCGCCGAACATGTCTAAACGATGTCGGAAGAAGTTAATTTTAAAAAACCCAGAAACAGAGCCAAAACAGGTAAGTTTTTAATGAAAAAATCTTCAGTAAGTACCTAGTTTTTTCTTATCTTGGTAGCTATGTACCTAAAGTAAGTGTAAGATATTATTACTTAAGTATATTATACCTAAAGATATTATTGGTAATAACGATTATTGACGTACCTAATACTTTGCAACATATCTAGAATTACCTATTATTCTATATCGTGATAATAATGTTACTATTATTAGGACTTAACACTTAATTGATATTTTTGTAGGTAGTGAAAAACTCCACAAGAAACGCAAAGCAGCCGTTGACAAAACTTTTTAAAGCCCGAGGCAGAATAAATAGGACAGTTTCTTTTCTACTTCTGGTTGCCTTTTTTTTCTATTCTGTGAACCGCATTAAGATTTTCATATACAAATAGAAAGATAAACCTTATGCATAAACCGTAATCCATTATTTTCCAATAATAAGTCTGTAATAGGTGCCTCTTAATGGTATAGAATGGAACGCTTCGTGCGCGAGTCCGACTCGCACTTGGCCGGTTTTTTTTTCTTTATGGCGCCTTCAAGCACAATTTAGATTATTTAAAAAAAAAATGTATCCTTTGATAGCTTTGTGTTGTTTTGCCAGGTTTTGCCCTTAAAACGATCTAATGAGATATAATTGATCAAAATCGGTCAAGTCGTTGCGTAGTTAAGACAGTTTAAAAACGTCGATATTATTTTTCCCATCACTAATCGCAGCGAAAATTTGCCCTATTTCAGTGCGTTACGAGGTGTATAAGATCCCATATTTTGTTTTGCTAATAATTCCTAAACTAGCCATCAGATCCCGGGGCGACGGTGGATTAGGGTTCATCAATTCACTGTCTATATCAATAAGGACCAAAATTCTCATTTATCTTTGATTTCGCGCCAGAAAATGGATTTTAGTCTGTAAAAGGAGGTGGGGTCTAATAGACCGCGTGTCGCCTTAACGTCTGGTCACGGTACGGGCCGATTATACCTCGTGCCGCAGGAACGGAAAGTATGCAAAAATTGGTGCCGCAGCTAACGTGTTAAATAGTTACGATCATTCATGTAAGAACAATTATTTTATTACTCCAACCCATAATTTAAGAGAATTTAAGGCCCAGTTGCATCAACTAACCTTGCCCATAAATGATACTTTGAAAATGTCAATCCTCTTCATTTTCAATCACAAATGAATGGTAATGATATAATTTATTTATTTATTCTTTTTTTGCACCGTACATAGACTAGTTACATAAGGAAATAACATATTAAAAAAGTACAAAAGGTGGCCTTGTCGTACTGGGAAATTTCTTCCAAGCAACCATGGGATGGGTATAATAAATAGGAGAATGAGAGAGATTGTTAAAATTAAAGTTATTGTCAAAGCTGGTTCATGTAACTGGGCCTTATTGAATGAAGTTTCTAAACCTATTATTACGTTCACAGTGAGATATCAAACCGTAAACATTAACGGTCTTATCTATAAACAGTCTATGAATAAAAAAAAAACTATAAATAAGGCCAAAAGACAGTAGATAAAACATTTTTTTAATATGTCCCATTT
Organism: Hyles lineata; assembly: GCA_030180105.1. Classification (NCBI taxonomy): domain Eukaryota; kingdom Metazoa; phylum Arthropoda; class Insecta; order Lepidoptera; family Sphingidae; genus Hyles; species Hyles lineata. The sequence continues at coordinate 4,177,983 of JARJEE010000027.1, read as the reverse complement.
TTTCGTCTGAGATACTGTCAAACAGAATTTTGTCTCCATTTGATAAACCATGGATGTATTTGTATCTGTATTAGCCTAAATACGTCCCATTGCAGGGCACGGGCCTCCTGTACAATCGAGAGTACGATTGAAAGTTGTTAGGCCATATAGTCTACCACGTTGGCCTGGTGCGAGTTGGTGGACTTTGCATACTACGAGTATAAATTCATACAAATCGCTATGGTATGCAGGTTTCCTCACAGTGTATTTCTTCACCGTTATAGTACGTTTTGATTGACTTTCAATACACACATGACACCGAAAAGTCAGAGGCGTGCCCTGGAATTCAAAACCGCGACCACTGTCAACATGTTGGCAGCCGCGTTTAGTCCGTTTACTAACAGACCACCACGCAATATGTATGTGCCTTATTTTATTGTAAAAATTGTAATAACATTTACATTAGATACGCAGCTATCCATAATCTTCGGTACGTGTAATTTGGATTCCGTGCGTGGTTCACCGCCTCAGCGATACCGTTCATTCATCTATCGCTCATCGGGTTTCCCGCTGCCCGATGGTTGACATCTCACTGGGACGCACTTGCATGATAATTTACATGAACGATTTTGTTATATTTTATATTTCAGCAAGATGTTGTTCCGTAACGTTGGAGCTAGACGTGACAACTCAGTATCAGAGTATAGAAGGGTTCGGCGCCGCAGTCACCGACTCAGCGGCTATGAACTGGAAGAAACTATCCAAGCCGCTGCAGAAGTATCTTATTGAGTAAATATTTATTTTGTGGTAGATCATTATTTATTTTATTACCGATATGGAGATCCTTGGGGGAGGTCTATATTCAGTAGTGGACTTACTAGTGCTGAAGATGGAGAGAAGGAGTCGATTTTCATCCAAAAAAATTGCCTCTTTTCTCTTTCTCGTCCATTTTTTAGTCTTAGCTGGTTGAAATATGTTCACACATATTTATATAAATAAAATGTGCAGTACACAAAGTAGAAAACTCATCATTGTGTTCCATGGAAGAGTGTTGCTTTTAAGCCATGATTGTAACGATCAACAAACATAACTATCGCTCGCCTGAAGATTGTGTTTACAGCCACAAAATGTAAAGTGCAAATGCAATGCATTCTTTTGTCGGAATTTAAGCGTCCACGATCGCATTAAGAACCGTGGCCATCCACATGCGGTTCTAATAATCTAGTATAGATTCTAGCTCACATATTTTATAAAAAATATTTTATATTTTAGATGGATTATATTGATTTTGGGGGAGCTGTGGGCCTCCTACGGTTGAAAAAACCGATAATGTATGAATAGAGCATTCATTAATAATTTTCTTGTTTCAGTTCATATTTCAGCGACAATGGTATAGAGTATAATATGATTCGCGTCCCGATAGGGGCATCTGATTTCTCTACACACCTATATGCCTACAACGAAAAGCCTGAAAACGATATAAAGCTGACTAATTTCAGTCTTTCCAGTGAAGACTATGAGTTTAAGGTAATTTAAATTAATCAATGTATGATAACATATCCACCAGGGATATAAGTAGCTAAGGCATCAAGGCATGATAGCTTGATATTATCAAGGAAGATATGGAATCCCACGGTTTTATAATTTACTATAGTTTACTATAATAAAGACTTTCTGGTGGTAAGTCTCTCATATGTAGCCTTCTGGGTGGGTACTACCGCAATATCTTTTTCTCCCGCCAAACAGCAGTTTCAATGCACTGTTGTGTTTCGGATTGAAGGTCATTGTAGCCAGAGTAACGACTGGACATATTGAGACTTTACATCTTATGTCTCAGGATGGTGAGCGCAGTGAAATGCCAGCATTGCTTTGTAATTGAAGGTGTTGTTTGGTTTTGCTACTGTTCATGAGTAGTCGTATCGCTTACCATCAGGCGAACGGCATGCTCGTCTCGCCATTTATAGCTATAAAAAAAAACAAGCAGGTCACCTGATGATGTGTTGTCACTATCCAATTTGAAGGTCCAAAATGAGTTATCGTGATTACGCAAAGTTTAGGGGAAAGTATAAAATAATTCATCCCAGCATTCTTCAGGCAAACGGCACCGAAGTAGCCCATTTATAGAATTGTGTAAACAGTTTCGATCATTTTTTCTGTTCCATTGTCTATTAACTTTGTTTCTATTGCAGCTGCCCTTTATTAGAAGAGCGATGAATGCGTCGAGCACCCCTATACACGTCATGGCGAGTGTGTGGTATCCGCCAAAGTGGATGAAGTCAAAGTTCATTATCCTAGGTGTCAACTCTTTGAAGCCTGAATACTATCAGACGTTTGCTGATTATCATTACAAGTAAGAAATTCTCTCGGTACTCCTCTCAGTCCTAATCTCGATGGAGGAGGAGGGCCGTGCCCTGCAGTGGGATGGATATGTACAGTACATACTTTACACTTACTACCATATTATGTCACAGTTTGAATTTATCATTTCTAAAGGCGACCGGGATCAGGTCTTTCGTAAAATCTAGATTTTCAGGGCAAGATACCAATTTTTTAAATGTAGAGTCGTTTCAAAAATTAAATTTATCTGTGTAACCCAATGGTGTAACCATAATACATAAACTCATGCCATTTTTCCCAGAAGGGGAACCAGGACACCTATATTTCGCCTGGATGTTCCATCCCACGATGTGAGAGGGGACAAGCCTATCGCCATATCGAAATGTATCTGTGTAACCAATTTGAACTATACCAAACACCAGTAATTTCTTAGTGACTTTTCAACGGAACTGCAATTACTACTCGTAATTGGGTAATATTGTATAATAAATTCATTTATTTCGAAGGTTTTTAGAGGGATATACGAAAGCGGGCGTGCCCATTTGGGGTATCACTACCACTAACGAGCCTGTTTCTGCAATGGTGGGTTGGTTGAATTTGTCCGGTGCACTAAGCTGGACCGCAGCCAACATGGTGAGAATTTTGAATATATTTTGTACTCTAGATCCGCAATGCGACAGAACATTACCTTATGTTAAAGGAATTATTTTCAAAATGAAATATCGACGTATTATAGAAATTAATCTCTACCATTCGACATACGAATGGCGGATAAATGGAATGCACACACTTTGCGCTACGATGGAAGGTCGTCAATTTATAGGAAGAATTTAGGTTTTTTATTTATTCCTTTTCGAAAATCGATGGTCCTTTATACAACTCTAATACAATTGGCATACTAATCTTACGGCCAATAATAGATTTAGATTTTAGAATACATATATTCATTGTCTTATCCAACATCTGCATCTACAGCCTTAAAATAAATTGATCGCTTAAGAAATTTCACATGGACCTCTTGAATCTAGTGGGTGTTTGAGAGGCAGTTGACCTTGATCGACCGTGTCTTCGTAAAGAATACTAAAATATATAATGTGGCTTCACCGCTTGTTTTCTTTCAGGGCAAATGGCTTGTAGAAAATTTGGGACCGACGATTCGTAATTCTAAATTCAAGGACGTGAAAATAATGGTAGCAGACGATCAAAGATTATTTCTGCCGTACTTATTTGATATGGTAAGTATATAATGTACCGAAATATTAATTAAAAAATATTTAATTCCATAAAAATGTCCACAATATGGATAGTAAAGCTGTTGAATGTAAACCCTCCGCAAAGATTTTCATAAACAACTGATGGAAGCTGCTGTCATCTAGCGACCTCCATGAATCAACTGTTTATTATTGCGATGAATGGCGAGATCTGCATGCCATTCGTCTTATGGTAAACGACACGATTGCTCATTTATTTATTTATTTGTTTAACACTTTATTGTACACCATTTACATAAAAATAACAAAACAAGATGAAAAAAAAATGCACAAGTGGCGGTCTTATTGCTTGAAGCAATCTCTGCTAGACAACCATGGGACATGGGGCTCATGGACAGTAGCAGAACCAAGCCACCATGAATTACAAAGCAATGCTTGGCATTCCACTGCCCCGCCTTCCTGAGACATAAGATGTTAAATCTCATTATGTACCGATTTACTGGTAGGTCTCTCATATGTGAGAGGCTATCGCAACGTCTATCACTTTTCTTCGAGACACTGATCACTTTCTTAATGTACCATTCATATTCATCCTTTCATTCATTTTAGCACATATTTCCTGTGTTTGCAAAAGTAGAACGATGCTTGTAATGACATGACTCGAAACCAAAACAAACAAGCGTTCGTTTGTGAATATGTATTCGTATATCTTCTGTGATTGAATTAGCAGATGTGATGACATACAATAATATAGGTCGTTTGAAAGCATATGGGCTTTTTGTGATTAAATCTATACATATTATAAAATTGAAGTGTCTGTTTGTAAAGTGAAAATAAAAAAAAATGTCTAACTACATATCGTTGTATACACGATACCGAAAATATAACGAAAACGACCTTAGAATTTTTTGTCTGTCTGTCTGTTTGTTCCGGCTAATCTCTGAAATGGCTAGACCGATTTTGACGGGACTTTTATTGTCAGGTAGCCGATATAATAAGGAGTAACTTAGGCTACATTGATTTTAGAAAAAATCTTTTATTTTAGAAAAATAAGGTTTTTGTTAAATTCCATGCAGACGAAGTCGCGGGTTCAGCTAGTCACAAATAAGTTCATGCTTATATCTTATTGAAAGAGTCGTGTCCGTTACAACAGGCTAATTATGTTGATATTTTCAGATGGTTATAGATAATCCTAAGGCACTGGAATATATTGATGGGGTGGCAGTGCATTACTACACGAATTATTTCATGCCGCCTATAGTTTATAAATCGATTACTAAGAACTACCCCGACAAGTTTATCATAAGTACTGAAGCTTGTGAAGGTAAATATTTAATTTTTTTTTTTTTTTTGTATGGATGGCGAGACGGGCATGCTGTTCGCCTGATGGTAAGCATTACGACTGCTCATGAACTGTAGCAAAACCAAACAACAACTTGAATTACAAAGCAATGCTTGACATTCCACTGCGCTCGCCACTCTGAGACATAGGACGTAAAGTCTTAGTGTCCTTCAATCCGAAACACAACAGTGCATTTACACTATTGTTTGGTGGGAGAAATAGATATTGTGGTGGTACCTACCCAGACGGCCTCTCGCGTATCAGAGACTTACCAAAAATAATGATGATAAATGTTAATTTTTTTATTACCGTCATAGGTAGACGAACCAGCGACTAGCCTGATGGTAAGCGGCTACTGCTACGAGCGCTGTGGCATGCCAAGTATTGCTTTGTAATTCAAGGTGTTGTTTGGTTTTGGTACTGTTCATGAGCGGTCGCATCGCTGACCAACCTGCAAACGGCATGCTCGTCTTGTCATTAATTGCAATTTTTTTTAGGACATGTCGAAATTCCCGGTCTACGTGTCGTGTTAGGTTCGTGGCAGAGAGCTACGTATTATATCAAGAATATTATTGAAGTAAGTTATTTTAAGATGTGTATTGAGAAGCAGTATTAATGTTTCAGAACATCCTCTTAAGCACATTTACACGAAGAGAGTTTCTCATATGTTTTCGGGAATCGTATGCAATTCTCGTCTACGATAATCCCTATAACATTTACTCCACAGATGATTCGTAATTAGTGCTGAACTGGTCATTGTACCATACATCTATAGATATTTATTGTCTGTAAATCTTTCTGAAGTAATTAAAATAAAGTAAATGAATTTACGTAAGTATTCTAATTTTAATGGCAAATGTTTACACGATGCTGCTGTTTTTATATCCACACTTCATCACTCAGAACTTATTAAACAGTAAGAAATGCATAACACTGCAATCCACTCGTAACTCCGAGATATTAGGAGTTAAGTATCCCTTTCCTGTCCCATCCTTTGTCCTTCCAGCTCTCCTCCCGATCTGATGAGTCAGGAACACATCCACGGTCCAAGCGTTGTGCATGTTCATGGGCGACAATGATCAGTAACCATCATGTGACACCTGTGTGCTCGTTTGCCGAACCTATGCAACAATAACAAAAATAGTCTTAATTCAAAGTAACCATGGTTCCAATGTCCTAACTGGAACACAACAAAGTTATACACTGCTTCTTGGTGGCAAAAAAACTGTTACAATTGCAATTTGTTGTAATAATAAATAATTAGAAAATGTTAATAAAATGCTTTGTAGATAAAGATTGAAAAATAAAAGAGATGTTGACTGACACGATTGTATAATTGAAGTAGGGTAACTAAAGCTAGAAAAACAAATATATTCTATTAAAATTAGAATTCAAACATTTTTCTACTCTCTAGTGTTAAACCACAACGGGAGGTTACATATCTCCAACACAATTAAATATTACATTTCCTCCAGGATCTGAACTACAACTTGGTTGGATGGATAGACTGGAATATTTGTCTGAACCAGCAAGGAGGTCCGAATTGGGTGAACAATTACGTTGACTCCCCTATACTGGTGAACGCAGAGCGAGACGAGATCTATAAACAGCCCATGTTCTACGCGTTGGGACACTTCTCCAAGTTCATACCGAGAGGTTCCCGGAGGATCCACGTAAATCAACACAAGTTCTTCTTCGAGAGGTCCATTGATAACGTCGCGTTTCTTACTCCCAGGAACTCTGTTGTCGCTGTTTTGCATAACAAGTGAGCTATTTTTTGTGGTCACTTAACAGTCACATACATAGTCCTGACCCCTCACTTAGATTGAGTCTTGTATCGTGGGTATCAGGAACTGCGAGAGACTTTTCAGTCTCACAGACATATTTTATTTTCCAGTGCCCATGAGAGGACAGTCAGGATTAAGTTCGGCAATAAGCAAGCTGTTATACACATGGAACGAAGATCAATAACTACTGTCGAATTTCGTAACGAAAATTAAAATATTTATACATAAACGATGCATTGTTTTAATTAATCGGCAGTTCCTTTCCGCTCTCATCCCGATTTGATGGGCAGGCAACATATCCATACAGTGGCGTAACAATAGGGTGGCAAAGTGCGCAAAATGCCACGGGCCCCCGGCCTAAGGGGGCCCCCGGACCGGCAAGGCCCTGGTCTGACAGGGTCTCAGGCCCGACAGATCCCTGGCTTGATAGGGCCTCAGGTTCAAGCCCGACAGGGTGTAAGCAGAATATAACATTAATAACGAAATTATTAATAATAAACAATTTACTACATTTTAAACATAACAAACATTTCTTCATCTTGTATTTGATTTAAATGTTATATTTTTGTTACATTATAGTCTAACAAATATGATGAAGTGAAACGATTTTTGATTGAGAAAGGTTCACTGTAAACCCAGAGACCATTGGGTTAACAAGAGACAGCGCCAATAATTAAAAAATAAATGAATAAAATAATAAACAAACGCCCCTACGTTTCGGTGACGATATAATCTTGATGGCGGAATCGCTGGAGGAGCTGCAAAAAATGTTGGACGGTCTTGATTCAGTCTCACAGCGAATAGGTCTAAAAATTTACTTCGACAAAACCAAAGTAATGATCCACCCTCACCTTGATCCAACCTTTCGCTTTATGTGGCCACCAGCTCGTTGTTGTTCCCAAATATACTTAACTGGGGCTTACCCTTTAACTAGGTAGAAAAAACTTTGAGAAAGAGGCTACGAGTCTTCTCGTCAGCTAACACTTTTTTCCCAAAAGCTTGAAAACGGTAGTTTTCAACAAGTGCCTACCAGAGCCTACGGTACCTACGGTGCTGAGCTCTCACAGCACGGCTGGTCCAATGGCTTATGGTCGCTCAGCGAGCGTGCTATGCGCGGTGTCTTTGGAAAATAAGATCCGTAATGAGCTGATCGGACAGAGAATCAAAGTTATAAGACATAGCACACAGACTTAGCAATCTGAAGTGGCAGTGCGCTGGCCATATCTTGTCTTGTGTTCTTGAGTGGAAACAGCGTCTTGGCTAACATAGTGTAGGACACCCGCCACTTAAGTGGAGTGACGATTTGCAAAAGGTCGCTACAACATGCTGGATGCGACAAGCTGATGACAGGGTGAAAAAAATTTGAAGGAGGCCTATGTCCAGCAGTGGACAGCAAAAGGCTGATGATGAATGTTTGAGTTGAGGGTTATGACAACTAGAAATAAATTTTAAATGCGCTAAAGAGATACGAAACATCGAAAGTTCACTTAATTAAAAAAAATACCTTTTCGTGGCCATAGAGAAAGCGCAGATAGCCGTAATAAAGCAGTTACTAGCATAATGTGATACTAATTTAGAGGAATGGTTAAATAAGTCCAAGGGCCAGATAAAATACTTAAGTCCGAAAATTAAAAAAAAAACTAATTGCTGTTTTGGACCCAAAAACTCCATTATATTTGATACTCAAGATTTTTCTAAAACAGACTAATTATGTGAAGTTTATCGGTACTATGTGATAGAAAGAAATGAAAATGGAGTTACAAAAAGCAACATACAGTCGAATTGAGAACCTCCTCCTTTTTTTGAAGTCGGTTAAAAACACTCTTTAATCATTATTAGAGAAACCTTTTTAGATTTTATGCAGTGATATTAGATCATAATCCAATGACAAATATGAAGCCATGTCATTAAAAGATTCTGTGCTCTTCTGTATTGAAGAAATAATACACCAGAGTTCTCTTTTCCTTTTATTTTCACTTATTTTCTTAAAGCACTTAAGCTACGACTGCTCCGTTTCACAATCAGGAACCAACTGAACATTTACCAACAACTTGCAGAATATATATAGTGTTATAACATTCATAAAATGAGGGTTGTTTCAACATTTTAGTTTGATGACGAATAAAAATAAAAATGAATATTACAATTACAATTACAATAATTAATCAGTTCATTTAGTCATTTTAAATAATTTTGATAAACCACCGGTGACCGACAGTCATATTTTTACTAATTGCTTACAGTATAATCCCATATAATTGCCATTGCAAGGCACGGGCCTCCCCTACGATCCAAAGTACTATTGAGATTGGCTAAGCCATTAATTATAGTCCACCACGCTGGCCCAGTGGGGGTTGGCGAACTTTACATATCATAGAAACTTGCAAATGGCTCCGGTTTCCTCACGATGCTTTCCATCACCGTCATAGTGCACGGTGATTGACGATCCATACACACATAACTCCGAAAAGTCAAAGGTGTGCCCTGGGATTCAAACCCGCGACCACCGTTAACATGTTGGTGGCTGCGCCTGGTCCAACAGGCCACCACGCACTTTAAAATATAATCATAAAAACGAAACTACAATGTAATTTTTTTAACATTTACATAGGGCCCCATTTGATGAATTTTGCCACGGGCCCCCGATGGGGTAGTTACGCCACTGTATCCATAATCATAACATAATAGGGGTGGCAGTGATTACTTCCGCTAAGTGACTTTTTTGATCATTTGCATGAATTACACAATAAAAAATGGCTTCGATTGAAAAATATGGCCATATCATGTATTGTGGACGAATCATTCCATTACAGTTCATTTGCAGTTCCGTCTCAATTACCTACATAATTCTTAAAGGTCGCATAACAGTGGATAGTTGTTATAAAAAGCCCACCCATTTGATTTTTATAAATTCATGTGGTCAATAAAGAATTTTTTTGTCATAAAATGTACGTGGAAAATTAGTGGAGAGAGAGAAATAGATCACTATACTAGATGTGAAGTTACGTAATGTAAGAAATGGTAATACGGTCCTCTCTTTTTATATCTGGATAATTATAGATCTAGGAAGAGTTTTCTATGAATAAGAATGAAACTCCATCTCGGGCAATCTCCAATTATTATCTTAAGTTTACGAAAATATATTAATTTAGAGAAACAACCTACACCGTTTACCCGCTTAGGTTGGTGGAGGCTGGCCGAGGTTGGCTAAGCGTGTAAATGCCCCGTTATATGTTGACGTTTAATTTCAGAACATTCGAATTTCGTGTCGGAGTATATAGTAACCGCCCCGTTTAATGCTCGGATCTCGGACATTGGCCAGTGTGAGTCCGTATATTAAGAATGAACGACGTATCCAATGCTCTGTAAAAAATAGATTAAACAAAAAACGTTGATAAAATAATATTAAGGCTAAACTTAATAAGATAATAATGTTATTGATTTGTGTGTTTTTGCTATTGTGTGCTGCGGTGAACAACGCCGGTAAGTGAGGTCAAAAGGTTACTGATTATATTTTGCTAAGTAAATATTTTTGTATTCAGTGTTTACTTGGTAATAACTGTGCTCATTAAGTTGTTTTGCAGTCGATTTTTTGGTTCACATTATTATGTATGTTTACTTTTAAATCATAATTCTATATTTTTTGTGTAGTTAGATTTTGTTTTTTTTTTTTTTTTTGTATTAATGCTTCCAATTTATTCGCTTGCCAGATATCAACCGCTTTAAGAGCATGCTTTTGATTCTACCATTTTAACTCAAAGAATTTGGTAGATTTTACACCTCTAACAAATTCTTATGGAGAGTTCTGGGTTGACCGTATTGATTGCAAGACTCCAATTATAAAAAATGAAAGTGGCTATAATGCCTGATGGTTAGACTGAGGCTATCCAAACTGAATATCCCGGTGAGGAATAATTATCTTTTCAAAGTCGCATATAAACATGAGTCCGACACTCGAAATATAACCGGAATATCCTACAAATAGCTACAGTCTTTCCTGAAACAGTATCCGCCCATATACGAGTACGTGCCACTGCAGGGCACGAGCCTCTTCTTCAATAAAAAGATCGATTAAGAGGGGTTAAGGCATATTCGAGTAGTCCAACCTGCTGTCCTAGTGTGGTTTAGCGGACTTTACATTCCATAAATTTTTTCCTAGAAATACTAAGACATAAAGTCTAACACGCCGCGCTGGACTAGTGCGGGTTAGCGGACTTTACATTCCATAGAATTTTTCTTTGAAACGCTAATCGCTTTCTTAACGGACCATTCATATTCAGCCGTACATTCATTTTAGCATGTATATTTCCTGTGTAGAACAATGTTTGTACTGACATGACCCGAAACCAAAACACACAAGTGTTATTGTGTGAACATTTTTTCCTGCATTTTCTGTGATTAAATTATGCGCCGTGGTGTCATTCAATATTCAAGTCATTACTCGTTTGTATGTAGATGGGCTTTTTATGATTAAAACACAAATAAGTTCAGCCTTATAATATCTTAAAGAACCTATCGCTCTGTTAGGTACATTTCGCGTTGATTTCTAATTAATATCAGTAATTAAATTAATAAATACACCCAAAAGTCACCACATAGGTACATAGTCCTGAATCCACACTAAGATCGAGTCTTGTGTCCTGGGTATCAGGAACTTTTAGAATTGAAGTAAACGAGGTCCACCGACAAGGTAAACTGCAGGCGCAGATGTCAATACTTTCCTCATAGAGTCAATTACTATCAGGATAATCAAAGTAATTAGAAAATAAAATATGTATATTCATCGGTTGCTTTTTTTCCTTTGTAGTCAATTGGGTAAGGTGTTGTTGGTAGTGACAACCTTATATAAGTTTGATTACCGGCTAGTACCTAGGACTTTATGGATCATAGCACATTGCGTGTGAGACCTGAAAATCAAGAAAAAAGGCAGCTCTGCAAAGTATACGATGCTAATTTATGGCAATACATTTAGGTTTCCTTGCGGCCAAGGAGCTACGGCTCAAGCCTGTCCAAAGAGCATTGATCATGTCAGGGTAGATATTAGAGTCAGTCTTATACTTGAGGACTTTCAAGACGCAGATAATTTTAAATTCGTGATTTAATACTCTTATCACAGAAGGCAACATCCAAACATGTTTTTGTGACTACGATATCCTCCACTCGCCCTAGTGTCAATGGGTGAATGCACAAGGATTTTATTAAAATGTTTAATTTTGTAAAACGTTTAGGATTATTTTTCTTAATTGGCGAGTCTCTAGGTAGCCATGTAATTAGCCACTATTACATCTTACTTATACTTTTTCTTCTGCGTGCTTTAATTTCACGTAAGCATAAATTCGTTGCGACAAGATTTTTCAGCCATGTTGCAGAATAATGCGAATGATTTTTTCCTAATATCACACTTTCCACGCTATGCCTTCAAAGAATGGAGGAGGTTCTTTATTCATAGGAATCTTTTTTTACTCATTTTTCCTACTATGTTGCCTATTGGAGTTAGTTAGATCACACTTTGAAATTCTAGTGGAGACTCTCAAATTTCTCATGTTTATTTTACCGTTAAAGTTGGCCATAACAAATTTCATAGAAATTTAACACACATTGTGAAAAAGTAACAGGCTGTATTCATTCACAAAGCAAAAGGATTACCAAATTGTTTGTTCTAAATAACAAACGCGTTAAAAAAGAGGAAGTGAATAGCGAAACTTATAATTAGGACGGTAGAAAAGTTAATGCACTCTCTGCATTTGTGTAATAGACCAGCGCTGGACCAGCGAGTTGGCTATCAATGACCACATGAATAATGGAAACGCAACTACACGATGGCGACATTCAGTAGTGATCACCCACTCCCTTTGATGTACGCCGAAAAAACCGACATCGACGCCATTCCAATACCATTGCAAACGCCATAAGCCAGTATACGCCACTACACCCTCTACCTGATACGGCCCATCGTGTAGAGGGGACATTACAAAGCTTATCGCACCTTTAGAATTGAAGTGACCTAATCCAAAAACAAAATAGATTTTGGCTTTAGTCATATATTGGCTCAACATGATAATCTCCATTGACCCGTTATTCAAGAAGGACCTATTGACGCGTGAAAGACAGAAAGATGTATACTTTGGTCTTCTTGATTTATCTTCCATACGTATATTTTTTTATGTTGTATCAGCCCATATACGTCCCACTGCAGGGCACGGGCCTACTCTACAATCGAGAATATGATTGAGAGTGGTTAGGCCATATAGTCCACCATGCTGGCCTAATGCGGGTGGGCCGACTTTACATACCATAGACATCGCTATAGTATGCAGGTTTCCTCACGATGTTTTCCTTCACCGTTATAGTGCGTGGTGATTGACTATCAATACACACATGACTCCAAAAAGTCAGAGGTATGCCCTGGGATTAGAATCCGCGACCACCGTGAACATATTGGCAGCCGCGTCTGGTCCGTTTACCAACAGGCCACCACGCACTTGCGCATTTTTTAATGTTACAAATCTTTAATGAACGTTTACCGAAAAATAAGATTTTTTAGTGTCTATAATTATTGTAAAGGTGCGTTATGTTCTAGATGTCCCGTGCGCAGCGCGCAGTGTGAGGGGGCAGTCGGTAGTGTGCGTCTGCAACGCCACGTACTGCGACACCGTCACCGCAGATGTACCACGCACAGGCGCTTATATCGCTTACACGTCTTCTGAAGTGAGTACACTGAATATTGAAACTATGCTAATTTTACGCGCCAGGAAATTGCTGAAAGACAAGTAGTTACCGCTCTTCTGCTTGTTTTTATTCGGATACGACTTTGTCGCCCCTTTTAGACATAATCTAAACTGGTCTGTGACGATTAGCTGAATTGATATATTATTCTTTAGATTCATCAGATTTCCTTTGTTAATATACATTGGGTAAATTATTTCCCTTCTTGAACCTATTAAGAGATGAGATCTTAATCTTCTTCTGAAGATTGATGGCGATCACTAAATATTCGATTTGCTGCTTGGGTGTCGCGTCGTTTAGTCGTAGGCTATAAAAATATTTCATTCTATATTTTATAATTCCAGGCAGGTTTGCGATTCAGTAAGTCAATCGGAACTCTAACTGCTTATGACTATTCATGTAAGTACAATCATTATTTATATGATTAGGTATTAGGATATTGATAAACTTTGTAGACTTAACTGTCGACGTCATAGCTTAGTGACTTTTATCACATTAAAGCTTTAATTTGACATGGTATTATATACCTACATCATATTTACGCTGACATAATAGTAAGGCTCGATCTTCAAACCCAACTCCAATCGCTACCAGCCATCTGAGACGATGGACTGGAGATTGAGCCCAGCGGTGTGCCATAGGAGAAGCCTATTTCCAGCAGTTGACGCTGCTGGGCTGATGATGATGATGATGATCATGAGTAGTAAAGTAAAATATTATTTTTCAGCAAAATGCTGTTCTATAACGTTGGAGCTAGACATGGTCACTCAGTATCAGACTATAGAAGGGTTTGGTGGTGCGGTCACCGACTCGGCGTCTATGAACTGGAAGAATCTTTCCCAACCGCTGCAGAAGTATCTTATTGAGTAAATATATTTCCTTTCACATTTTTTATTGTAATAAATAACAAAGTATTTTAGCACCATGCCCTGTCTATGTTCAGTTATATAACTTTATATACCGGCCAGCTTTATATCATGGCCACTTTTCAAACAATTTTCAACTTATCGAATGTTTTGTCTTCTTTGCTCGAACTGAATCCATAAGTTGTTCGAAAGGGAAAAAAATACATTTATTCATAACTAAAATAGGTTTCAAACTCTCTATCAGGCCTTAAATGAATTATTTCAGTATATATTACGGTACATTGATTCTTCAGCAAAATACATCTAATCTTCTAAATACAGAGTGAATATTAACTTCGTCATAATGTTCTATAGCATAAGTAGTATTACCTATAATTAAAGTGTTTGTACCTTTTCGTTGTTTCAGCTCATATTTCAGCACCATTGGCATAGAGTACAGCATGATTCGAGTACCGATAGGAGGCACTGACTTCTCCACACATCCCTATGCTTACAACGAAAAGCCTGAAAACGATACCAAGCTTACCCATTTCAACCTTACCATTGAAGATTACCACTTTAAGGTAATTTTAATTAATTTCTTTGTACCATGCGTTATCTCGACCAGCTTCCAGATCTATAATACCAATTAAAAAGTTATAATGGGGATATGAAATAGGAAAGGATATGTTTTGGAGCCCAAGGAATGCACTCGTTTCTAGCAGAGAATAGTGTATACTTTTAAGCCCATTATTGTGCGTGGTGCTGCCAACATGTTCGCAGTGGTGGCTGGTACGAATCCCACACCTCTGACTTTTAGAGTCATGTGTGTATTGATAAACAATCAATACACACTTTAAAGATGAAGGAAAAGTATTACGTCGATTAGTATGTAAGCCGTCATTCTGAGCATATTTGGGTTTTTTTACCATTCGTTTTTTTTAATTTTACAGTTGCCCCTCATCAGGCAAGCGATAGAAGCATCAAGCACTCCCATCCACATTATAGCAACGACATGGTCTCCACCACCGTGGATGAAATCAAACCATGCTTTCTCCGGCATTAGCCATTTAAAGCCTGAATACTACCAGACTTACGCCGATTATCATTACAAGTAAGTTACTTTTCATCGAGTACATTTTACTTGGCTTTTCTTGAAAGTAAAGTAGCTTTTAATTAAACTTTAACGAAAAAAGAAATCACCTTGAGTAATCCTACATACCATAGCGATTTGTAATAATTTCTATGGCATGTAAAGTCCGTCAACCCACACTATGTGCTGGACTATATAGCCTAACCCCTGTCAGTCATAATCTCGATTGTAAAAGATACCCGTGCCCTACAGAGGGGCGTACATGGGCTGATGTAGACGCAGATGAAGTAATTAAAGAAAAGCCCCAACATATTTCGTATTTTCCTTTTCGCTATTCGCTTCCAACAGGTCGATGAAGAGATCCTTGAGGAAGGCCTATATTCCTCAGTGGACTTCCTGTAGCTGAGATGATGATGATGATGATTTTCGAATTGCTTATTGCAATGTAGGATAATATAAAAAATCCCTCTTCCTACTAAGACATTAATCGGATATTCTATACTATTCGTTCTTTTAAAGGTTTTTGGCGAAATACGCGGAACAGGGAGTGCCTATTTGGGGTATCACTACAACTAACGAACCCATCTCTGGAACGGTGGGAGTGAATAGTTTTAATACACTTGGCTGGACTTCAACGACTATGGTGACCTTCTTATGTTGTTCTGATTAGTCTTCTTAATGTTAAATAGCTTTTTCTAGACATCTTCTCAGACAACCGATTTGTTCTATATTATTTTGTTAAATAAAAAGTAATAGCCAGACATTATTACATCCTATATGAGCAAAGTAAAAAATACAACTGTTATCCCATAATATTTGATAATATTTTCAAACAAACTAGTAGCTTGTTTGAGAGAATTTAGAAAACAGTGCTGATAGATAGTACCGTGAATTTTATGAATACCAGGTGCAAAATATAGCTTACAGGCTGTAATTTGATATTTCAATTTAAAGTTGTTTTCTTTTCAGGGTAAATGGCTTGTCGAAAATTTAGGACCAACAATTCGAAATTCCACATTCAAGGATGTGAAAATCATAGTAGGAGATGATCAGAGATTAGTCCTGCCATATTTCTTCAATGTGGTAAGTATAATATATTTAAAATTATTTCGATAGATATGACTGCCTTACAAAAGGCATGGCGTGAACTCTCAATAACAACCATTCCTATGGTTGATTCACCCATTGCAGAAAATAGGCGTCGATAAATAAATCGACAGTGACGCGATGACCTGCGATTTTTTATCAGCACGTCTGCTTACTATCGAGTGGACATCTATCGCTGCTTTTGCAAATAACTTGTCTCTATCTGACTAATAAGGGAAATAAGTATTTGGGTACTGCATGATCTTCATCAAATTTAACTTTAGCCATGTAATCCAGAATTATTTTAAAAAAAACCACATCGTAAAGGTTATACATTATAGAGGAACATCTAAAAATAGTATATTATTTCAGATGGTACTCCAAAATCCTGAAACACTTCAATATTTAGACGGGGTTGGAGTACACTACTACACAGACTTTATAACGCCTGCCGTAATCCTCACAGAAATTACTAAGAACTATCCAGATAAGTTTATTATTGCCACAGAAGCATGTGAAGGTATGAAAGCCATGCTATAATCGAAGAACATGAAAGCTTTGATATAGATATTTAAAGACATAAAAATGTAAATTCACGTTGCACATACAGCACGTCATATACCAAATTTAAAAAACATACTGTTAATTGAATACGGAATATATTCTTTATGCTTATGAATGCTCAGGGTTGTCATTCATTCATTCATGTTGTCTGTCCTAATATCACCTAATATAAAGTTAATTTTCAGGTAGTTACAAATGGCAGAGGAAAGTCGTGTTGGGTTCGTGGCAGAGAGCTAAGAATTATATCAGTGATATTATTGAAGTAAGTTTTAACACGTTAATTGCGTTATCTCGATCTTATATAGGTCTCTTACGAGCCTTTCAGCCAGTGCGGCGCCAAAAATCGGGTTCTCCTACTCTGTGCGGGGCACCGTATTTTTTGTTTCTGCTTATTACAGAGGCAAATATAATTGAACTAGTTTTTATTTTTGAACGAGTTATAAATTAAAAAATATATATTAGAAGATCGTTTAGGTCTCACACGCACTGCAATAAAGTACAGTTACGAGATTCAAAGCTCTCTAACACGCAGTATGAAAGTCCTCTGAAAACGGCGCTGCAGGAAATAAGTTAATAAAATTTATATAAAATAAGTGGATGTGTATCTAAAGAATTTAATATAAAAATAAATCCATGATTTAATAAATTAAAAGAGTAAGCTCCATAAACTGATCAAACACAGTTTTACAAGAGGGTGATAATTGCTTTATCCCAAGACTATCTCAGCAGTATTTTTAATTATTATGTATCCTTAAATGTTGATCATCTGAATTAATTCCTCAGGTTTTCGGAAACTATCTGTAGAACTATCTCGGCATGTCTTTAAAACTCGTATTTATTTTACAGGACCTAAACCATAATTTGATTGGTTGGATAGACTGGAATATTTGTTTGAATGAACAAGGAGGTCCCAACTGGGCGAGGAACTTTGTAGATTCTCCTATACTGGTGAACGCAGAGCGAGACGAGATATACAAGCAGCCGATGTTCTATGCGATGGGACACTTCTCCAAGTTCATACCGAGAGGCTCCCGAAGGATCCGCGTCACTGAACACAAGTCTTTCTTCGAGAAATCCATTGAAAACGTAGCATTTATCACTCCCAAGAATACTGTTGTCGCTGTTTTGTATAACGAGTGAGTTAATTATAATTGTTTTTATAAAGGTTTGGAGCTTCGCTTATGACGTAAGTCTAATCTAGTTAAAGTACATGCTTAAAGTTTTCTAGCACGAACTAAACTGACCACATCTAATATACGTTAAGAAACTATACTTACATGGTAATCGCGTGAGAATTTGAGACGTTGAGGTAGATCTAGGAAGTTATGGCGGAATAGGATGTACTCATGAAGAGACTAATTGGATAGGATATTGTACTATTGAGCACGGCACTCCTACACAATCACCCCCATCAAAGTTTAAGACATAGTCCACACGCGAGCATAGTGCGCGTTGGCGGACATACCTACATAAATAATAATAATTAAATACACCCAACAGTTACATGCATAGTTCTAACCGCACATTAATATCGGTCAAGTCTTGTGTCGTAGGCATTACAAACTACGAGTACTTTTCAGCCTCACAAACACCCAGATCCCAAACAAATATTTATATTGATGGGTTTTATAAACATTTGTCTCAGTCAGGGGATCGAACACGCGGTGTCTCGTTTCTCAACCAGCGTCTTACCAACTACCCTTCGGAGCTATGCTCGGAGGCTATCACATACTTAATATTTTTTTGGCAAATGCTCACATAAGTTCATATTCATAGGAAACTTACATACGTTTTCTTACAAAAACTTGAAACAAAGATCGAAAATAAATCAAGCTATTAATGCTATAATTATTTTGTTTTGCAGTGGCAGTGAGAAGACAGTCAGGATAAAATTCGGAAATTGCCAAGCAGTAATGCAGATGGAAAGAAGATCGATAACTACCATCGAATTCCCAAACGAATCTAATAAGATGTAAAATAAACAATACTCGTATATGTAGATGTCGCTGCTGTTTTTTTACTAAGCCAAACATAATATCTTCGCTAAAGTTTCCCAACCACCAACTTTCCTACTTAATGTTATATTTCCTATTTACTTACCCTTATTCTATATAGCGTGGGACGTCCACCCACAAGATGGTCAGACGACCTAGTAAAGGTCGCGGGACGTCGCTGGATACAGGCTGCCTCCAACAGGTCTCTGTGGAAATCATTGGGGGAGGCCTATGTTCAGCAGTGGACTTCCTTTGGCTGATGGATGGATGGATGGATTCTATATAGCCATCAAGAAGAGTATATTTTTAGGAAATATTGTTCCATAACATTTTACTATAGTATCATCTTATGACTATAATTAGATTTTTTTAGCCACGTTGCAGACAGTGATTTGACGAGTTTTTAAAGCCATTTTACACACTGACGTTTTTAATCTAGCACGCTGACCTAACAGTTCACATAATGTTTGTATATTTATTTATTTAAAACTTTATTGTACACCTAAAACTAACAATACAGAAAAAACTAAAATACAAATAATGTACAAAAGTCGGTCTTATCGCACGAGGCGATCTCTTACAGACAACCAACCATTGGATGGATTAGATGGAACGACGGTTTTGGGGTATCATGAGGTGTACAAAAGTATACCTCTTTGTAAAAAAAGTAAAAAGTTCAAAAGTATACCTGTTTGTATACCTCTTGGAGAAGCAAGTTTCCTCACGATGTTTTCTTAATATAATTATAAGAGTAGAAATCCAAATTAAAGTGCACAGTTTATCACAGCAAACTCATAAAACATTATGAAACTCTTTTAATTTGTATCTCGGTTTTACCCAAAGCCAATACTATTTACCCCGTATTATCTCTATGACTATTACAATATAAAAATATGTTATTACAATAATATTAATTGTAAACAGGAAAACGTTATGTTCTACTAAATAAATGATTCTTACTATTAGTTTTAAGTAATACTTTCAATTGACTGAATCTTATTAATTACTATAATTAATGAAGTAGGTATGTAGTATACCTACCTTAAGATTATTACTATAAATACTTTTCCAAAGGTCTGTATCAGCCCATACATACGTCCCACTGCAGGGCACGGGCCTGCGGACTGGGCTATAATAATATAGTCCACCACGGTGGCCTAGAGCGTGTTGGTGGACTTTACGTATCATAGAAATGTATATCATGAAAAACCTATATAATGCAGGATGGTTTCACAATTTTTTCTTTGCCGTAAAATGAATAAAGTTTATTTATTAACTTTTTTAAGTTGACTCCTCTTTAAGTACCTTGCAGCCTTCATATTCATGGGGCAGACTGAGCTTTAATATACTAGTTAGGAATATAATCATTTCTTAGTTCGGCCGTAGTCGGTTAAAAACTCCGTATCACGTTTTTTCAAAAGTCTTGTTGCTAGGTTCATCAGATGAGTCAATACACTTGAATGACAGTAAAGAATTCAAAATACAACGCAGTTTTGTCTCGATGTATCTTTATTTACGTATATTTCTATAGACCGGTATACGAGTCAATTGCTTCCATGTAAAGGAAGTGAGTCATTTAGTCTCATTGTGAACCGGTTTGTAGTTTATTCATTTTGTGAATGAATGACTAATATTTAAATGCTGCTCTGCAAAACAGGAAAGCTTTGTTGAGACGACGATGCGTCAATTTGTATTACGACTGGCAGACATTACGTGATGGTTGGTGTAAGTAATTATATGTTTTTTATATTTATTCTGACGGAAAGGCATAGGTCTAAAAAAGTGGATTATATTTTTCACTTATATCCAATATCTAACGCACTTTAACGGTGAAGGAAAACATAATGAGGAAACCTTGCATACTATTTTGTAAGAATTTCTATGGTATGTAAATTCCGCCAACCCGCACTAGGCCAGCGTGGTGGAATATAATATGGCCGAACCACTCTCAATCGCACTCTCGATTGTAGAGGAAGCCCGTGCCCTGCAGTGGAACGTATCTGGGCTGATACAATATTCAACTAATCTAATAGGTACCAGGTTTTATCAACAAGATAAAATCCAGCTTAGGAGGAAGGGGTTTGATCCCCTTGACCTCCATCTGGATCAGCCATTAGTTTTACGTAAACGTTATTGAAATTGTGTGAGATAATCATGTGAAAAGTTGCTTAAACTTGAAAAGTATGGAACGTCAAACAGTAACTATCCTATTAGTTTAGTTAGATCTTAGCTATGTTTTTGGTGAATTTTGATACCGATTTGAATAAATTCTTAGCAAAAGCCGAACAATATTGTAGTGGAGGGCACATATTGACGAGTGTAGTTGACTGATCCAGAACACCTAAAATAGTTCCTTATGGAAATACTAGGGAGGGGACTTTAAATATACAAGGGACCTTTCAGTGGTTACTAATCATAGCGTAGCCGAATGCTGAAACTATTGTTTTTATTATTTTACAAATATGTAAAGTTTTTTTTTATTTCTATGAATAGCGAGACGAGCATTCAGTTCGCCTAATGGTAAGCGGTACGACCGCTCATGAACATTAGCAAAACTAAACAACACTTTGAATTACAAAGCAATGCTTGGCATTACACTGCGCTCGCCATCCTGAGACATAAGATGAAAAGTCTCAATATGTCCAGTAGTTACTCTGGCTACAATGTCCTTTAACCCGAAACACAACAGTTATTATTACTACAATAATTAGTATTTGGTTTGTTATTTCAGATTTCTAAATTCTACCGATATACCTAGATAGGTTGTAATTAGATTAAATTAATTCTCGAAAGGTAGCCCTCACCTTTTTCTAGTAAATATTGTCGCCCCACTATGGCTTCCTACTCACAACTCTAGTAAATCAACTTATCTACGACTAACTAGAACTGACGATCTGTTATGTAATGTTACATACCTACTACATACAAACTAACAATATATATATTTTTTTTAATGAATTTCCCAGAAATTACCAGTATATAACTAACATAATAACATCCAGAAATGACGAATATTTAAATAATATACATATTATATAATACTAGAGGTCCAGCCAGGCTCTACCCGGGTGCAGATGCATTTTTCAAAATGGCGGCCAAAAGATTTTGAGACTAATCGGACCATGAAAACGAATAAAATTTCATCGTTTTTGCTAGATTTTTCACTACTGGTTCCTCCCTATAAGTCATAGCATGATGATATAAAGACTATAGTATTACTCGATAATTGATAAATGACCTATCCAACATAAAAATATTTTTCCAATTCGAACCAGTAGTACCTGAGATTAGAGGTAGCAAACAATCTCTTTAGCTTTATATTTAATATTGTACATAATCTTAATAATTGTAATAAGAAGGCAGTATTACTGGACACGGCAAGCATTGTGAGGCGGTTCCTCAATGGCATATTTGGACTTGTTATATTTATGTATTTTTGGGATTTCTGTTTTAGGTTATATTTAATTTATTTACTGGTGGTAGGTCTCTCATATGTGGGAGGCCATCTGGGTGGGTACCACCGCAGTGTCTATTTCTCCCGTCAAACAGCAGTGTAAACGCACTGTTGTGTTTCGGGTTGAAGGGCATTGTAGCCAGAGTAACTACTGGACATATTGAGACTTAACATCTTATGTCTCTGGGTGGCGAGCGCAGTGGAATGCCAAGCATTGCTTTGTAATTCAAGGTGTTGTTTGGTTTTGCTACTGTTCATGAGCGGTCGTATCGCTTACCATCAGGCGAACTGCATGCTCGTCTCGCCATTCATAGCAATAAAAAAAATAAAAAAAAATTGGCTGAGTTATCGTTACAAGATTCTTCACATACACATTAGTTCCTATGATATCAAGTACATTTGACCCTACATGTATATTAAGATTTGAGAGGCCTCAACTTATTACATTAATTACCAGTCCTTCCTTATCGTCTAGCCGCAAATGCGAACTCTTTGTTTGTCGTTGAATCATTATTTACATAGAAAATATTACTAATGAACTTGTGCGTAATTGAGAGCATAACGAGCGAAGATGTAATTTGTGCAAATTAATTACCGTGTTGTTTTTAGTAACTGCTTCGTAATTCGTTACATTCTCCGACAATCGTATGCTCATTTTAAAAAGTTTTTCACAGAATGTACTCCTATTCCTTATTTCCCTACTCATTTCCATTAACACGACAAATAAGCAAATAGATTAGAGGATGCATTGGTCACTGTTTTAGATAATAGAGGAGGAACGGGAGAGAGATCTGTAGGAAGAGCCGCCACATTACTGTATTAAAATACCACGTGAAACTATAGAAAGGTTCTATACTTTCAAGGTGGTACCAGAAATTAACTATTCAAAAGATCGTATGACAGACTATTTGAATAAAGAATAAGTATTTCGATTTGAAGGTTATAAACTTTCTAACTAATTAGTCACCTATCTTATTTATAGGATCTTCTGGAGTGAACCAATGACGTCTGTTCTCCGCAGACGCCGGAAGCAAATGGTCCACAAATTGGTTTCAATTGGACTATGTAATAGAGGGTAATCACACTGAACGAGACGAAACAACTGGACTGATGGCTGTGTCTGATATGGCGTGTCTTAGATTGGACAATGACGAAGGTATGAACGGTGATCATGGGACGGTTAATATAGTTTTGGTAATTCATTTTTAAAAGGATGGATGATAAGAGACGAAAAAATGGATACACAAGGTGACGGATCCAAATATATTCTTATCTAATCAGTGGCATCATAAATAAGGGATACATTAAAGAAGTGAAAGTGGTAAGACATGATTGATCAAAACAGTTTTTGCCAACTATTAAGAGACAAAAGCGTTAATTAGAACAAAAGATACAAAAAACGGACACTTCATTCATTTGTTACAATTGAAGCCTTAAAAGAAAGTGTCCTAAATATTTTCTCGTATGACAAAAGGCTCAGGCGTGTATTAAAAACAAACTATTCTCGGAATTCTATATCACAGCGTTGAAAGGTCAACGTGAACCGTCTTTATATGAATACAACAAGCGGCGAGCCGGTAGTCTGTGGTTGACCGTGAGGGTGAACGGACGTCTGCATTTAGTGACTAAATTACGTGAAAATGTATAGAATATCGGTGTTAGCAGTGTTGTTGGCGATATGTGGAGGTGCCTGGAGCCACTCGTACCACTTAGGAGCCTGCCCTGTGGTAGAACCAATGCCTTCGTTTGAAATGGACAGGGTGAGTGTCTGACACTATCGCCCGGGCTAAAAGGGTCAATTTTGAATCAATTTATCTGTGCGCATGGAAGTTATTTACATACGAACTTGGTACGCACTATAAAAGATTAAAATGCTTATCAGGGTGTTATTATATAGTGATAAATTAATATTTGCTATCGAAATACCCTTGCTTCGTCTCATTATCTTCTTCAGTAAAAGGAAGTCCAATAAAGAACATAGTGTTTTCTAAATTGTTTCTAAAGTGTTTCTGAAGCTGCCTGCATCCCGTGACCCTCTGAAACCTTTATTCGCCGTATATATGTAACAATTTGTTAATTTCGCTAGTCTCAATAATCCGACCGTCTCCAATCAGACCAGAGACAGATATTTGTGAGCCTTACAAATATTTGTCTCGGTGCGGGGATCGAATCCTCAGCCTTTCGTTTCATAGGCGTCTAACCAACTGCACTACGGAGCTTGTCTGATTTTGCTGCAAATTATAATAGTAACAGGAGAATGTCTTGTTTTGTTATTTCAAAGTTTTCTTTTAATTGTAAACTAACAAAGAAGGAACCCCAACTAATTACATCAATCTAATGAATGAGGCCCATTCAGTAACGATTCTTAATTTGGTAATAGCATTCGAGGCACGTAAAGTACTGAATATAGTCTGACTTTGATTTATGATTCAAACGCCGTAATGATAGGTTGCATTTAAGGTTAAGGTTTGGTCAACAACCTTTATTTAAGGATCGATGGATTGCTGTGGTAGTCAACAGTCTTTAATTAGTGATCCGAAACAATAGGGGATCAAAAGGCTATTGAAACTATTGAAACCAATCTTAATCTCGACACAATACAGTTTTGAACCAGTTTTGCTGGACTCCGAGAAATAGAAAATTTTAATTTTACTGGTGGAGGTCTCTCATATGTGAGAGGCCACCTGGGTAGGTACCACTGCAATGTCTATTTCTTCCGCCAAACATCAGTGTATATGCACTGTTGTGTTTTAGTTAGAAAAACATTGTAGCCAGAGTAACTACTGGACATACTGAGACTTATGTTTCAGGATGGCGAGCGAAGTGGAATGCCAAGCATTGCTTTGTAATTCGTGGTGTGATTTGGTTTTGCTTCTATCCATGAGCTGTCGTATAGCTTACCAATTTCTAGTTCCAAGCCGTAACTTATCGCTATTTTGACAAATTTGTGTTTGTAATACAACATGAACATGATCCAGGCAGTAGCAGATGTAGGATTAATGCCGCCCTGGGCGAGACTTTTACGGCGCTCTATAAGTACTATCCAAATCCAAACAAAAGGCATCTGTAATCTACAGTGTATTATTGTACAGTAAGAACTCCAGTTTTCTGTAAATCATAAATCATTTATTTTTATTTATTTATTTTATTTTAGGAAGGCTTACAGACAAATTACAAATATGAGTAGAAATAAATGGAATATATAAAAAAAAATGCTGACAACAAACCTCCACCACTAATACACTGTAGGTTACAGTAAATCCTGGTATAGCAATATAATATTGTAAATGCCGTCGCCCAATATATCATATGTCATATATCATAAAGACCTTGTGAATAAAAATAATGCATTCTTGGTTCTAAATTTTAAATATTATAGTCTTGGTAGATATGCAATGCAATTACATTAATTATAATATCGATTATGTGTGCAGATAGGCTGCTCTATGTCACCAAAGCTTGCAGATATTGTTTTGTTTAACGGCTTCTGATAGTGATAATTAAGTTTATATAAGACATCTTTGCGTCTAATTAATATTTTTTCATTAATGTTTAATTATTGGGTTGTATATTGATATTGTCTTCATTTATTTTTCTTCATAACATGTTCTCACTTCTATAAAAGCCAACTTTATACATAGACTGTATTATCAGCTTCTCAATGGTACTCTCGATTGAAGAGCAGACCCAAACCCTTCATTGCGACGTATATGGGCTGATACAGATACAGTTTTTTTTTTCTGAGATGTGGCGCAAAGTCATGCAAATTTTCTTTTGCGCTTCCGTACGAATGTTCATACAAATAACTACTTGTATATTCAATCGGTATTATGCGGTTTGACATTGATAAATGTTTCTGGCATATTACGATTATATATCATTGAAGTGACCGTGTTCGTATAATTAATTGCTAATGAGGTGTTTAATAGCAAATGACCCGTACATTTAGGCCACAGTTGCGCAAAGAAAAAGCAATGCAAGCATATTACGTAAAATACTGAACAATCAGGTGACTACACATTCGTGTTAAATTGAATTGTAGCTAATGAGTTAAATATAAAAAATAGTAAATGCAAGAATCACAGATACTCCTGAACCCATAGGACCATACCTCCTGTCTTGTGTTGTGGGTAACAGAAATTAATTTTCGCTGTCACAAAATTGGAAATATTTTTAGGCCAAGGCCTTAAAAGACAATATGTAATCCAAAAATAAGCTATAGTGTTTTTTAGTTTTGCGTTAGTCCATGAGCGGTCGTATCGTTTACCATCAGACGAATGGCATGATCATCTGAATCATTGCTATAATAAAATAGTGTACCTACTATTTAGTTCCAGTAAAAATAATCGACCCAGGTAAACCTGTTCATCTAAAAACAGCTGATTCATATAAGCAAAAAGATAAGGTGCAACAAAGCGGTGACGCAACATTTTTTGTTCACTTTTTTGTACAATGTTTTGCGTTACTTCGTAAATTCTTTTCTACTTGACCTTACTCCAAGTTAACAAAGAGTCTGTTTTATTTGGACTTAATATAAAAACACACTTAAACTCAACTTTAAAGTAAGTAAAAAAAGTAATGCAACCTGTCCTAATTAATTTCTCGGGTGAACTGAGAATCCGAATCCGAACTGTATTGTAAGTCAATTTTCACTATTAATGAAATAAATAAATAAATACACATAACAGTCACATACATAGTCCTGACTCCATATTAAGATCAATCAAGTGTTGTATCGTGAGCATCAGAAACAACGAGATACTTTTCGGTCTCACAAACACCCAAACCCGAGACAAATACTTGTGGACCTCACAAATATTTGTCTCGGTTCGGAGATCGAATCCACTGCGTCTCGTTTTACAACCGGCGTCTAACCAACTGCGTCACAGAGGCTGCCAAAATCAGAATATAAAAATATATATACTTTATTGCGAATATTAATTCATTATCGCGTTTACTATACCAAGTACTGACCTTTTATCAAACGGTATCTTAGAAACGACATACAATAACAGTACATATTTGTTTGACAAAAGCTTCGATCAAATATACGACAAAAGCGACTGTTTTGCCTGTTTATTTAGAAGTCAAACAATGAGTGTACTTAGAGCGACGGCATCCGATGGCTTGACATGTGAGTCATTCCATAAACATTGTTGTGTTATTATAAGTAGGTACTGTTAAAGAGAAATTATCGTATTACTGGCGTCATGTTACTCCTATTTACTCGCATTATATTGGTGTAAATGCTGTTTACTGTTACCGTTAAGAAAGGGTTTCTTTAATTTTAGCGTCTGTATGAAAACATGATAGTTTACTAACCTATACTGTGAACAATAACCCTCGCCTTTTGCCAAAAAGGGTGGACGCTACCAGGACACTTACGTTACACCTTGTGTATACCGTCACACGATGTGATAGGGGCCTATCGCCATATCGGTCACAAATTCATGACTCCGGGCTGATAATAAATAGCAAAGTCCAATATTAGTTTACCCGACCCGGGATTTGAATCCGAGACCTCTAGGGAGTTACTCCATACTCCGACACGAAAATAGAATGTTCGGACGTTGAACGTCAACAAGTTTTCCACTTCTAAAAATCAGTATTATTCTCCACTAGCTGTGCCCGCGACTTCGTCCGCGTGGAATTTAACAAAAACTTAATATTTCTAAAATAAATGTAGCCTAAGTTACTCCTTATTATATCAGCTACCTGACAATAAAAGTCCCGTCAAAATCGGTACAGCCATTTCAGAGATTAGCCGGAACAAACACACAGACAGACAGACAGACAGACAAAAAAAAATCTAAGGTCATTTTCGTTATAGGTATCGTGTATATAATGATATGTAGTTGGAATTTGTTTTTATCTTCACTTTACAAACAGACACTTCTATTTTATTTATATGTATAGATAAAACTTATCATTCACTTCGAACTTAGTCCAACAGCCGCACTCAGAGACGTTTAATGGAAATTGATTTGTTTCTTAGTAAAGATGTTGTTCCTAAAATCTACACTAAGTAATGATTTAATTGACAACGTAGGATACTACAGGATTCGAACATTTTGTAAAGTATTTAAGTATATTCGTAAACATTCTCCGTCGCGTCGGATTCGTGTTACAGAGTACAGCCGTAACTGCACTTTTATTTTACAGAACATAAGTAAACAATTTTGAAATATAATGGAAGTAAAATAACACGGAATGAACGGAAGTATTCGTAACCCGAATTGTATGCTATTGTTCATCGACGAATCACCATTGTTCTTGTATCGTTTTGATAAATTCACTTTCGTTGATTATAACATTCATACATAAATTCGCGAATGAAAGTCTAATAATTGTACTGGAGCCTGAAGATAGAAATATGAATATTAAAATACAAAACAATCGTTATAAGCCAACCGAAACGCTTTAAAATTATTAAGTACTAGCGGCCCGGCCCAGCTTCGCCCGGGTGCATATAGATTTCTGTACAATAATATGTACGTATTATACACATAAACCTTCCTCTTGAATAACTCTATCTATTAAAAAAACCGCATCAAAATCCGTTGCGTAGTTTTAAAGATTTAAGCATACAAAGGGACATAGGAACAGAGAAAGCAACTTTGTTTTATACTATGTAGTGAAGATGTTTCATTAACTATCATATATTTTTTCTCCTTCGCTCAAACTAAATTCAAAAGTCATTCGAAAGGGTCAAAACCTTCGATAAATAAAAGAAGTTTATAAATTGTCTATGAATAAGATCGTAAGAAAATATTCTAACCCATATTGTAAAGTAATCTAAGAGAATAATCTAAATAAAATAGAACACGCTTTACAATACTTTATCTAGTGACCTCAGTTGAACCGAAGATAAAAGAGGCAACGTCGCTTCTTTACGTCATGACATGTATGCTGCCGTCCTCAAGCTAAAACGCCTTTAAGTACAAAAACCACTTTTAGAGTTGCGCACAAAAAGCGATATTACAGTTCTAAA
This sequence comes from Hyles lineata, assembly GCA_030180105.1. Classification (NCBI taxonomy): domain Eukaryota; kingdom Metazoa; phylum Arthropoda; class Insecta; order Lepidoptera; family Sphingidae; genus Hyles; species Hyles lineata. The sequence goes on along the minus strand of JARJEE010000027.1, from coordinate 4,148,574 downwards.
TTGAAAGTTTCGCTATTTGAAAATGTCTCCTGCGGTCTATTATTAGTACTCCAAGGTCTTAAAGATGACCTCTTGTTATTAAGTAGCACATTTAAAAAAAAAACACGCTTTTTGGTGCATAACTCAAAAAGTGGTTATAGTACTTAACGGCATTTTAGCTTGAGGACGGCAGTATGCTGGTTCTTCAGTGGACATTTCATTACTAAATAATAAACTACACAATAACTCATAGAATTGTGACAAGTTTTAGACCGATTAGGACTCAGGTGAATGACCCAGTCAACAAGTATATGGAACTTGTAAATTATCTATTCATATGTCTTAAATTGTAAAAGAAAATAATGTACAATGGCTACCTATGCCGCTTAATTTCTTACCGTTACATACATATAATACCGTTTAATATTTTTGGAATCTGAACTGCTGATTTGATAGATTATAAAAGTTTAGAACAAAACAATCGTGTCTCAGTCACATACCATTTATATAGTAAAGAGGAACATTGTTTGTTTGCATTGAATTTGAACTTGACTTGGACACAGGTCCAAGGGTCCTTTCTAGGGGACTGATTAGAAAAAATATTTTACTACATTACATACATTATCCCTGATGAACATAGGCTACAGAATATTTCCAAAAAATTGTATATGCACTCAAGCGGAGCCTGGCCGTGCCGCTAGTTCACTTAAAACAGAAGTGTTACTTATTAATTGATTATGTTCATAGCGGATCGTTTTGTGCGCCAAGGAGCCTCTTAACACCTTTCAAATAATAAATACCATTTAGATATTTTCTTAGATAAGACTAGGATAATTTAAAATATCTTTAAATATGTCCTAATTTCAGATGCTGGGAGTTTGGTACGCGATACAGAAGACTTCCACCGCGTCTCACTGCATCACATACAACTTCACGTACTCCGACGAGCCTGGCAAATACAACCTCGAACAAGTTTCACAGCACTTCATTCTTGGACTTACGCCTTTGAAACATGACTATAGGTAAGAATATTATCTTAAACTTATTCCCTTAAACTCCTTCTATTTGTTTATCTTTCCGATTAATTTAAAGACTAGATAGTGTCCTGAGGCTTAGCGAGATTCAGTGCTCGGTATGAATTATTTGCGTGCTGTTGATCGTGGCTGAAAGGGGTTTTAGTGGTGGTTGTGTGGGCGGTAAAGCCTCTACTGGCACGCATAGATTTTCAACCAAGCATGAAACCCTATTTACTCGAGGAGGGTTTAACCGTTACGTCTTGCAATATTGCCATAAGATTCTCTCTCCGTGTAATTGAGGCTTTAAAGCCAGCGCAGACCGGGACAATGGCTAGGGATTTAATTTTTTACCAAAAGAAAATCAAACCTATCTGATGGGAATACGACATAAATATCAATGTTTTAAATTGATGTCGCGGCATCGAGAAATTTCTTTTGATGACACGGCCATGCCTCGCCTTGCTGGTCTGCGTTGTCCCTAATAATTGATCATAGTTTAGACTTGACTAGCTTCTATGCAATAATGAGTCATTAAACTTATCTAATTTATTACGAATAATAGTGTATATTATAAGGTTCTACTAGCATTAAGAATGATTTACTAAATTCGCAGATATTCTGGAGTTCTCTCTGTCCCTGACCCAGCTGTTCCCGCCAGGATGAAAGTCAGATTCCCACTGAGTAAGTTACTTGTTTATTTTTTTAAAGCTTAGGAAATATCAATCGTACTCTCGATTGTAGGGGGACCTGTGCTCTGCAGTCTGCAGTGGAATGTATAAGGGTTGATATAGTACAGTAAATATAGAAAATATCAAAATAATGTTTTTATCGAATAGTACTTTACAACACCTGCAGTCTAAAGGAAGTATACAAATAACAAGTTTTGATCGATTAATGGGGATTAAGATACATAGGTAGGTACTATATAAATAAAAAAATGTGACTAAATGTTATAAACGCAAAATGTTTAGACAGATATTTTTGGTTTGTTTGTTTGTAATAGTCGAAATTAGGTTTATATGAAAGAAAAAAAAATCTACTGAAAAATATTTCATCTAGGCACTATTGGGGCGATTATAAATAAGTATCTACTGATCAAACCAAACCTAATAATAACTTGATGTACACAGTACATTTATCGATTTTTTTATGATTAAATAAATTAAAGTGATTAATAAAAAAACAATAAAATAAACAACAATGAAATAAAATAAATAATAACAATAAAATAATATTTACTGTTAATAGATCAGTAAGACAGCTCTAAACAATCTGCTATGAAATTATGCACAGATCAGCATCTACAGTAACAACCGACAGTATATACATATAATAATAATAACAACATTGTACATCAATGTATATCACTCACCGGAATCTCATTTTTGGAGCTATCAGGACGACGCCGACAGTAACGGTGATAATTGTAGCACTCAACATTACTTGCACAATATTGTCAAAAAAAAAAAAGTCAAAAACTCTATTGCAGCATCGGAACGCGCGTCTTGTATCTGCAAATGTTCACGACAAACTGAACTATTAGTCCGGTAAGGTTTCACAAGATGATTACAACTACCCTCCACTAGATAATATTTTTTATCAAAAATACAAGCTTCAAAATACGGCAGTTGAAACGAAAGCGACTGTTTTTCAGTAAATTTCAGCCCCAACGCATAATACATTTTTAGTAGCTGTATTTGCGCACAAGTTAGATATGAAGGGATAGGACAGGACAATGTGGGATACTTGAGATGCGCCCGGTCGGAACAGGGTTGTAGGAGAATTAATAGATATGTTTCTGGTGTGCAGTGGGGTCAAAACATATCTGCAAGTTATTAATCAGCAGGTTCCGCAGTTATTGCCATATTATACATGTGCTTATTTAAGTACAGGCTTAATTTACCATCAGGCGAGCAACTTTCTCGTCTCGTCACTCTGTGAAATCGCTCACGGTATATTTGTTACAGGCGTGGCTGGCTCAGCAAGCTACACGGTGCTAGCAACTGACTATGTCACCTACGCCGCAATATTCACTTGCCAAAGACTTGCCTTCGCGCACAGAAGATCCGCCACTATTCTCTCCAGAACTAAGGAGTTGAACAGGATGTATATTGATAAGGTAAATTAAACAAGTACAGGTACATAGTAAAAAACAAACGAGAAGCTGCGTGTTTGATCCCCGCACCGAAACAAATATTTGTGTGAACCATTTGTTTCGATTTATTTCGGGTCTGGGTGTTTGTGAGACAGAACAGTCTCTCGTACTTCCTGATACTCACGCCATAAGACTAGATCTTAGTGTGGGATCAAGACTAGTGTGCGGCTGTTGGGTGAATTTATTTATTGGATAGCCCGATCTTAGGAATGCATATGGTTCTATTTTCATCAAAAATAACATATTTATTTACTTAGATGCGAACAAAACTCTCGTCATACGGTGTGGATCCGTACGACCTGTCCATCATCAGCCAGAGCAACTGCCCGAAACATCCCGACGGCGCTACTGAAGGAGTGAACATCAACATCAACCCCGACACCTTCTCTTCACACAACATCGGCGAGGCGGTCAGGAAGACTGGGGGGGTTATTGGTAAGATTATTCATTTATATACTTTATTGTCAATAAATATACTTAACAATAAAATGTTAAAACGACAGCAGTACAAAAGGCGGTCGTATCGCTCGAGGCAATCTCGATTATCTTATTTTTAGTCATAGTTGCGAAAGATCCGAGAGTGGAATCTTAAGAAACAAGGGATAGTATGCTGAGCTGACTTCCAACCTTCACTAGTTGGATAGGCATTACAAGATCTTGTTTTACATGAGTTTATACGGGTTAAGGAAGCACCATTGCAATTTCCGCTGTGGCTTCATCATCATAGTTGAGTCCTGATGAAATTGCAGACCCCTGATCGTTACAGGTCGTCTGTCAATTTAACTTGCTTTCAATAACTTGATATGAAAAATCTTGGAAGAGCCCTACGTTCAATTGTATTTTGGATTCATTTATTGTTATGAATGGCGAGACTAGTATGCCATTCGCCTGATGGCAAGCGATACGATCACTCACGAACAGTAGCAATACTTGGCATTCCACTGCGTTCGCCATCCTTAGACATAAGATGTTAAGTCTCAATATGTCCAGTAAATACTCTTACTCTAATGTCCTTCAAACCGGAACACAACAGTGCGTTTACACTGCTATTTGGCGGGAGAAATAGACATTGCAGTGGTACCTACCCAGGCGGCCTCTCGCATATGCCTACCAGCAGTAAAATACTTTCTATAGCTAAAATTGATGAATCAAATGATTAAATCATATATTTTGTTTACAGCGGCCGGCGTAGAATACGTAGTGGATGCTGGCAAGAAAGTTTACCACAAAGTAGCGAGCAGCAAGGAGGATCTTACTGAACCACCGGCAAACCACAACGGATATGAAGTGCGTCCAAATGAACCCGACGCAGAGTGGCTGCCTTGAACTCAACCATAGATTATAAATTAAATACTCATTTATGTTAGTAAAAACCAAAGAGTATGTTTACTCGATAATACCATAGACAATAGAGGTTTACTCTTGTAATTTTAATGGAAGAAACTGATTCTTTGGCCATAATATAGTGGCCATAATTGAGCGTCGAGTTCGGTAAAACTTCACATTGTCGAGTTAGTAAGAGGGAAAAACCATATACAGTATATTGATTTACTATTTGTGAATATAATGCAATATTATTTTCCAATATTTCATAAATATTGTACAATTATAAGCTAAATCCTCAGTGAAGTCTACAATGAATATTGTCATCAAGATATTTAGCTTAAGTATCAATTTCCTGTGAATAAATATTTCTAATAAACAAACATGAATTTTATTGTAATCCATTAATTCCACAAACATTAACACTTGAACTTGTGGGCCCTAGCAGATACCAACTGTAAGACACAACATACAATAAATAAAAATAATCATTTTTCAAAACAAGCATTTGTTTGTGTTATTTAAAACCTTTTGTTCGATTTATACAAACAACAACATTTATACAATATAGGGATTTGAACACTGTAACACGTTAGGGTGAAGCTACTCGACACGGCGACGGTGCGGCGCTGCAGCACTCTGAATCCGCACATGACATCAAATCTTATAACATACTTCGGACGTCGAACGTTCGAACTTCGATTCGGATCATACTGTAACCTCCCAGATCACGCGCCTATATGCAGACAAACGGGCCCCGTGCGTGGGGACGAGGCAAGACGCGTCGCAAAGGTCGCTCTTTTTGTTCCCATCTGCCATTTTTACTTAGTGACATTATATTATCTCTTGTTCCTGTGGTCCTGGTAGGTATAGGCACGGTTCGCCCAGATTTCATTCCCTTCAGTGTATTAGTTCAAAGATGGGCAATTATAATAAAAAGAAAAACTTACTAGTACTCTTGTCCTTTATTCGTAAAAAAGAAAATGCATGAAAAGCACAAAAGTGTTTTTAACACATAAATTACGGAATTTAAAATATTTTACAGATTTGAAAACATTAAACTTAGGAATGAGTTAAGTTAAATACAAAAATGAGGTAAAGAATACCAAATGCAACTGTCAAAGTGTAAATAATTTATTTTAGTTAGTACATTGTTTATTTTTTACAATGTACATTTTTCTAGCAAACAATTGATGATTTTGATAATGCCACAGTGCTAATCTTATATCTGGCAACACAACATTTAAGATTGGCAACTTATATCCACCTTTTTGGGGGTGAAGAGGTCATTATTTTAAATCATTATAGTATAAACAAAACAAAATTTTCTGTAATATTGCCTAAAAACCAAATAGAATATTTCACATGAATGTATTTTATTTTTAAATAAACACAAAAGAACTGTCTCCATTTACTGGGGAAATTCCTTATTTATATTTCCAATAGCAACATTCAGAGAAGATAATGAAAATATCATAGAAGTATTCTTATAGTTGCAAAATCTAATTCAGTTCACGTAAAAAAGCACTGGTTTATTATGCTTTAATTTGCACTACATTTTTTTATTCAATGACATCCCCACCCCTCCTTCTAATCCCCCCCACATTAAGGCGTGCACCTCTCCAAGAACCTGGGGTAGAGGCACACCTCTCGGATGTGGTATCTGTCGAGCAGCCAGCACAGGAAGCGCTCGAGGCCGAGCCCGTAGCCGCCGTGCGGCACGGAGCCGAACTTGCGCTGGTCCGTGTACCAGTAGTACGGGGACGGGTCGATACCCTCGCGGGCGTAACCTGGAAGTTTATTTATTTATTTATAAATTCTTTATTGAACACCACATACAGTAAATAGATAAAAAAAAATTACAACACGTCACGGAAGTTATTAATTAGATTTTAATTGCAATCTCACTGATAGTAATGACTCAACATCCGAGTCATTACTTTCATTTCATTGCATTTCATTTCGTTTCGTGTCATTTCATTTAATAGAGTAAGATAACTATTCCCAAACTTCATGTAATGTAGTAATTTATTCACGAAAGTGGACGCAGTTTCATGGGACAATCGTTTCAGTTACCATTTAAAAGTTATTTCTCAATCCCGCTTATTAAGATAAATGATTATAATAAGCAAAACTGAGTACCAATTACTTTGAAATAATTAAAATATTCACATTCTACGTTCGTGAGAGGCCATTAGTATACTCAAATTTTATTGGTATTACAGTTATTAGTTATATTTGCAAAAGTTTAGTATTTAGTAATGTCTCACCTTCCATAAGCTCCTGGTGGTCCCATATCCTCATAGACCCGCCGACAATCTCCCCCACTCCCGGCATGAGCACGTCCACCGACTCGGTAAGACGGCGGTCTTCGGGACAGCGCGACATGTAGAACGACTTGATCTCCGCCGGGAACTTGCACAGCAGTATCGGCACTCCGATCGCGTCTGTCATCTTGCGCTCTGGCATTTCGGGGATATCCTGAAATATTCATTCAATTTTATTTATTCACAAATCATAAAGTATTATGTGTATCTGTATCAGCCCATATACGTCCCACTGCAGGGCACGGGCCTACTCTACAATCGGGAGTACGATTGAGAGTGGTTAGGCCATATAGTCCACCACATTGGCCTAGTGCAGGTTGGCGGACTTACATACCATATAAATATATATAATAAAGTATTATACTGGATGATATTAACATATATTATTTAATTTTACCCACACGTTTCTCATCACTCTACTATCCAACTAAACTAACAGGTACCGTTTGACGATTCATACTTTTCAATTTTCTACAGGCGTAACTTACACAATTTCAATAACATTTCGCCTAAAACCATGGAATTGTGGCTTTACGGCAAGCGATATTAAAATTTTATGAGTTACGCTTGTCTAAATATGTTTAAAATTAAAAAATATGAAACGTCAAACGTTACCTGTTAGTTTAGTTGGATAGTAGGTGACATAGGAATGCTTAGTATTTAGGAATATGTGGTACAACTTAAATACCACAGTGTGTCAATATAACCCTGTCCCATCAAACATGTTTTCTATTAATAGTATGCAATATTTTAATTCTTATCCTATTAAAGTTGATGGCATTATTTTTACCCATGAAAAAATATAATTAAAATATACTATCTATCTGAATCTGAAAATATATTTGAACAGTGTTCAAGTACTTAAGTTTTCAAATAAACAATTAATGTTACCTCTCCAAATTCATAGAAGGTGCCATCTTCTTTCTTGATGTCGTGCTCGCGAAGATACTCAATAGCTTCGGTGTAGGCCATCCGTTTGAACGGCCGCTCTGGTTTCTGTAATGAATCAAATTAATTAAATTTAAAAAATATTGTAGAAAACCAATAAAAATATCTCATATTACTTTTCGCTTTCAATATGGCTTCCTAGGGTGATGCATACTTTCTGAGGCTGAAGAAAATATCCATCTTTTTCTCAGCAAGTAAGAGAGAGAGACAGAGGAATGTCTTCTGTCACGAATAATATAATGTTACGTTTTGGTTGGTCCATTGGTGCCCATTGTCCTTAAGTACAATGCGACCCCAAGATGTTCGGCAACAGGAGGAGGAAGCAATTGCCTGTTGCTGAGGAATGAGGAGGCTTCTTAGCAAATTAAACGACAGTGTGCAGGAATGGTCCCGGTAAAAGCTAAAGCGCTCTTGCCTCGGGTTCTCGGGGCCGTTCCAATTGCGCCGAAGAGGGCAATGCGGGGTTTGGTTGGTATGTCGTAGTTCGATGAACCCAACGTAATGGCTCCACTTTCCAAACAAAAAAATAGTGTCAAAAAATCAGCACTGGAAAGCTACTGAGTGCTGTACATTACTGTCTACTGTAGCGCATTTATGGAGGAGGTACCTTGAAGGTGGGGTTGAGTTCGTACACGAGGTGTCCCTCTGGCGAGGCGAGCACTCTGTCCACCACGTCCACCACCAGGTCCTCCAGGCGATCCAGCAACTCCTCGAACGTGATGAACGGACACTCCGCCTCCACGTGGCTGTACCTGAAATGAAATCAAATTCGTTTAGTGATCAAGTAGGCAATTAAATAGCTCTTATGACAAGTCAATACAGGAAAAAAAAAAGAGAAATGGCGAGTCTACTGATTGACAGATTCTTTATAGAAAATATATGAAAATTACAATATTATTTGTCAAATATATCTGACGTTTTTAAATACGGCTCTATAAGAATTTATTTCGTTATTCATATCAGGATATTGTATTTAATATTGATAAACATGACTAATATTGATTAAAGTTTTAAGTATTACTATGATATTTATAAGACTAAATAGCATACGTACTCGGCGAGATGTCTGCGCGTGCGTGACTGTTCTGCGCGGTAGGACTGCGCGATGCAGTACACGTCCCCCATGGCGGCCAGGCACGTCTCCAGGTACAGCTGCGAGCTCTGGGTCAAGTACGCTTCCTCACTGGAAATGGAATGATATTATTAACTTAAATATATTTGTAGATATTTTGATACACAAGAGAAAGAAGGACGTACATGCGCACGTGCGTACGCAAATGCGTGCGTAGGTGCGTACGAGTGCGTACATTTGAAACGGTATGTTTTCAATGTATTCCTTAGTGTTTTTAGTTTTGTCATAGATGGCTGATTGTTATAATACATGAGTGAGAGTGTGAGGGGATCGATGGCATCTGTGCAAATCTGATCTCAGGTTTAGTCATGTAGCGGCGCGCGTGGGAGTGTGAGCAGTGTTGTAGTGAATAGTGAATAGTGAATAGTATATGACTGACCCGAAGTAAGAGAACTTGAAGAGCGTGCTGCCGCCCTCGCACTGCGTCTGCACGAGCGTGGGGGGGGACACCTCGCTGTAGCGGCGCGCGTGGGAGTGTGAGCAGTGTTGTAGTGAATAGTGAATAGTGAATAGTATATGACTGACCCGAAGTAAGAGAACTTGAAGAGCGTGCTGCCGCCCTCGCACTGCGTCTGCACGAGCGTGGGGGGGGACACCTCGCTGTAGCGGCGCGCGTGGGAGTGTGAGCAGTGTTGTAGTGAATAGTGAATAGTGAATAGTGAATAGTATATGACTGACCCGAAGTAAGAGAACTTGAAGAGCGTGCTGCCGCCCTCGCACTGCGTCTGCACGAGCGTGGGGGGGGACACCTCGCTGTAGCGGCGCGCGTGGGAGTGTGAGCAGTGTTGTAGTGAATAGTGAATAGTGAATAGTATATGACTGACCCGAAGTAAGAGAACTTGAAGAGCGTGCTGCCGCCCTCGCACTGCGTCTGCACGAGCGTGGGGGGGGACACCTCGCTGTAGCGGCGCGCGTGGGAGTGTGAGCAGTGTTGTAGTGAATAGTGAATAGTGAATAGTATATGACTGACCCGAAGTAAGAGAACTTGAAGAGCGTGCTGCCGCCCTCGCACTGCGTCTGCACGAGCGTGGGGGGGGACACCTCGCTGTAGCGGCGCGCGTGGGAGTGTGAGCAGTGTTGTAGTGAATAGTGAATAGTGAATAGTGAATAGTATATGACTGACCCGAAGTAAGAGAACTTGAAGAGCGTGCTGCCGCCCTCGCACTGCGTCTGCACGAGCGTGGGGGGGGACACCTCGCTGTAGCGGCGCGCGTGGGAGTGTGAGCAGTGTTGTAGTGAATAGTGAATAGTGAATAGTATATGACTGACCCGAAGTAAGAGAACTTGAAGAGCGTGCTGCCGCCCTCGCACTGCGTCTGCACGAGCGTGGGGGGGGACACCTCGCTGTAGCGGCGCGCGTGGGAGTGTGAGCAGTGTTGTAGTGAATAGTGAATAGTGAATAGTATATGACTGACCCGAAGTAAGAGAACTTGAAGAGCGTGCTGCCGCCCTCGCACTGCGTCTGCACGAGCGTGGGGGGGGACACCTCGCTGTAGCGGCGCGCGTGGAAGTGTTCGCGGAAGGCGCGCGTCACGGCCGCACGCACGCGCAGTACCTTCGACGTGTTCTCGCCACGGATCATTATGTGCCTGTTGACAAAAAAATAAACTTCATTCTGTATCTGTATCAGCCTATATAAGTCTCACAGCAGATCCCCGGCCTCGTCTGCATCGTACGATTATGAGGAGTTAGTACATTTAGTCCATCAAGCTGGTCTAGTGCGGGCTGATATCTCTATGGAGAGTGGGCATTCCTGTATGACTAAATTACTAGGATTGAAGACAAAAATCAATCATTTACTGAAGATGCAAGATATAATGAAATAAACAAAGATCTAAACAACGTATTAAGTGTTGTTGGTACATAAAACAGTACCTGTTGTCGAGCTGTACATCAGGCAAGGCTTCCTCGTTGAGGATGGCGTCAGCTCCACCGGGCGGCGCCAGGCCGATCAGCTCCCAGTAGTCCACTGACAACTCATGACCTCCTGGTGCCTACGGGAAATATATAGGATTCTCTATTGACATTTTATGGACAGGGTGGAAAGCGCGTAGTGTTCCGACGTAAGTGGTGCGCGCGCTCCAGTACTTCGCTAGTGAAGCGTTAACAAAATTAGCCGTTGCCCGCAACGATTTTGAAAATGCTTGTTTGTATTATGAAAGAAAGTAAAATAAAGATGAAGATAGTAATATTTATTTTGGCGCGATTTTCGCAGTCGTCTTTTCGCAAAATCCACTAACTCCAAATGTAATGAAGGGCCTATCCTTAGTTTTTAAATAAATGGAATTCTCTTTATATTTTATACAGCCGCTGACGCAGTTGTTTAATTACCGGTTGTAAAGTAAGAGGCCGCGTTCAATTTCCACACCTAGACAATTTTTTTTGACCGACAGGTATTCGTTGCAACGACGAAAATGACTCGTAGTTTTTGATACCCACCACACAAAACTCAATATAAGTGTAGGGTCAGGACTATGTATGAGTCTGTTGGGTGTATTAATATCCTCTCCATATCACCCTCGAATTGCTCAATGCTGAGCAGAGGCCTTCTCAACTATCAAGAGATCGATTGAGAGGGCATAGGCCGTAGCCCAGCACGCTCGCCTATTGCTGTTTGGTGAAATTCACAAATCATACAAATTCTTGAAAACATCTAGTAGATTCTGTTTCTTCATGATGTTTTTATTCACTGGTAAAGTGCATATTAAATGTATTCCAGTATAAATAGTATAAATACACAAAACTCCAAGAAGTTTGAAATATAACGTATTAAGTACTTTTTGTTTGTAAGCAAAACATATTTAAGCACCACATTTGGAAGGGGAAGGAAATCATAAATTCAAAGTATTCATACCTTTGACTTTACAAAGTTATGTACGTATTCACCGTCGAAGAACGATAGAGGAAAACATTATAAGGAAATTAGCGGTCCTACCAGCTCTTTACAATAATTTTAAAGTTGGGTGGAACTTATTATTACACCAAAGAGCAATACAGTAAATAGTAACAAGCCGTAAAATCATAAGCAATATTGTTTTGCAGCACACCTAAAATAAAATCATAGAACATTATTGTCTACAATTGCAAAACATATCCCTAACATTACATAAATTATTATAACACAACAATCTAATTTTAATACATAGTGTTCATGTCATATGTCCTCTGGGTGGCAAAGGGCATCCACAGGACATAGGACATCCATCTCGCACGCTTTTGAGCTGCCTGCTTGATGTCGCTCAAAGACTTTCCGATACATAAAGTGTTGCTATTATTAATTATTTTCTAATTACTCACCGTCTTTCCTTCAGGAACCTGTTCCAAAATCCCCTTTAAACACACAGAAGACTCAGTGGAAAGCACCAGAGCGTTGTATGTCTGACACATTGTGCCGTGCAGGACGCACTGCAAGAAGCCGGTGCCGTCTCGCAGGGTGATGAACATCAGGGCTTTGCCCTGCCGTCTGAGACGGTGGACCCAGCCGCGAATGCATATCCTTTGGCCGCGGTGTTCACTGGCTGGAAGATCACAAAAAAAATATTATATAAACCGGCAGCCCAATGGGGTGGTTTCATAAAAGAGACAGATTCGAAATATCCAAATTTGAAAAAAATATTTTTGTGTATTTATCTATATATTATGTCTTTCAATGATCCCATTGTTTGTTTCTCTTAAGATAAAAGCAATGCAGATATAATAACATACTGTTTGGGTCAAAATACAGAATTCCTATTCTTTTTTCTGTTCCTAGATGTTTCACGCTAACAATAATAATAATTATCGTAGGTTATCTTACGTATGCGAAGACCAAAATATTAATCAGAAAATTGTAGATCTAAACACCTCTCAATCATAGAGATAGCCAATCTTCAGAAGTAGAATATATGAGTAAAATAACTCATTGTAACAGTAGTACACTATACAAGTATGTATAAATGATTTAATAGTTAACAATCAACAGTGTTATCATTTTCCTATAACACTTATAGATAGCAATAGTTGAAACTGCAGCTATAACATCCTGAAGTTTACGATTACGGATTTAATTATCTTGCTTTACTCCAATGCATTTTGTTTAAACTTATAATACTAATTATGTAAACTTATAATACTAACATTTCTTACAAATCTATACTAATATTATAAAGCTGCAGAGTTTGTTTGTTTGTTTGTTTGAACGCGCTAATCTCTGGAACTACTGGTCCGATTTGAATGATTCTTTCAGTGTTGGGTAGTCCATTTATCGAGGAAGGCTATAGGCTATATATCATCACGCTATGACCTATAGGAGGAAAGCAGTAGTGATATTTCTAGTAAACGAGGGAATTTTGTTCGTTTTTCGTGGTCCGATTGGTCGATATTCTAAACTGATAGTCAGAATTAAACATTTTGACCGCCATTTTAAAACGTGTATACACCCAGGCGAAGCCGGGCTCGACCGCTAGTAAAAGATAAATAGTCTGCATCATCATATGTACAATGTATCATCATATGTATCAACAACAACCATTTTTTCTTCTGTAGACAGAAGATGAAAATATGGTTGTTGTTATCACAAAGAAAGTTTTATCTGCAAAAGAATTTAACTCATTACCATGCACCCATTTGCACTCAATAAAACCACATGTTTTAATGTATTGTGGTAAGAATATTCAAGGACAAAACAATATTAAAACAGTAAGAAATTGATGCAGTGGCATAAAGTTGGCATTGACATCACAGATTATGTGGCTGGCCTTCTGTGCCAATAAATATTTTCTTTATTTTTTTATTGCTATGAATGGCGAGACGAGCATGACGTTCGCCTGATGGTAAGCGATACGACCGCTCATGGACAGTAGCAAAACCAAACAACACCTTGAATTACAAAGCAATGCTTGGCATTCCACTGCGCTCGCCATCCTAAGACACAAGATGTTAAGTCTCAATATGTCCAGTAGTTACTCTGGCTACAATGCCCTTCAACCCGAAACACAACAGTGCGTTTACACTGCTGTTTGACGGGAGAAATAGACACTGCGGTGGTACCCACCCAGATGGCCTCTCACATATGAGAGACCTACCACCAGTAAATATGTGTTGCTTTAGGTCCAACAGAACTCAAGGTAGCCTACAAAAGTTACATAGAATGTGTTCAACCCATAAACATGTATTTTTATTAGATGTCAACGGAGTATGTCAGCAATGTGTGCCTGAGAGTCAACATTCCTGGACCTCAAACGAAAGGTAGACCAAAGAAGCGCTGGCTAGACGTAGCCAAGGAAGAAATGAGGTTCAATTGCCTTATTATTGAGGATTACAAAGATCGGGCGAAATGGAGGATAATTCGCCGGAAGACGGACCCTGGTACCAGCCGGGACATCAGGTAGAAGAAAAAGAAGATTAATTATTACAACTGCATACAAATGCGTGACACATGGTAGAGCAAATTGCCAACTCAACTTGTGATATTTAATATATTAAATTCAGTGTTTTTTTCCTTGATAACTGTTGAGGTATTATTTAGGTGTATGTGTATATTCTGTATTCTGTATCAGCCCATATGCGTCCCACTGCAGGGCACGGGCCTACTCTACAATCGACAGTACGATTGAGAGTGGTTAGGCCATATAGTCCACCACACCGGCCTAGTGTGGGTTGGCAGACTTACATACCATAGAAATTCTTATAAACCGCTATGGTATGCAGGTTTCCTCACGATGTTTTCCTTCACCATTTTAGTGCGTGGTGATTGACTATCAATACACACATGACTTCTAAAAGTCAGAGGTGTGCCCTGGGATTTGAACCCGCGACTACCATGAACATGTTGGCAGCCGCGTCTGGTCCGTTTACCAACAGGCCACCATGCACTTTTTGCATTTTTGCATGTGTATATTACATATTTGTAAAACATATCTAAGGTACCGGAAACATTGCCAATAATTCCTGATAGCATGTTGTTATGTCATTTTGAAAATATACACTACATACCTTACAAGACCAAAATATATGAATTTTATTAACAAGAGAAATATCACAGTTACTTAGTTTTTAAATCAATAAGTATTATTAAACTCTGAGAAATCCATATAATTAGAGATAATTTTATTTAAATAATACTGGGGAAATACCTTAACCAGTGCACATAACACATTAAATGATAAGCGGGGCAACAAATATCAATATAATACATTGTTATAAATTGTAGAAAATGTGTTCCATACACAATTAGATTTTTATAAATACTTTAATCAATGACCCAACAGAATAACATGGAATAAAATTATTTAATGGAATTATCGGCACATAAACAATAAAACCTTATTTCGTCTCACAAGAACTCTTCTTATCATAGGAACATAAGTTAAAAACTATTTTATTTTTACTTAATATATTTGTGAGAAGCTGGTGTCTGCTATAGTAGAAATAAAGTTGTAAGTTTTAACTTTTTTACAGCCCTTATATTTCAAACAATGATATAATTTGTATGTGTAGAATCATGAATTATAATTGCAAATCTCAAGCCACTAATGCATGATAAATATATGATTCATAGATAAATCAGTTGTTTAATAGTAACTAGTTGCAACTATAACTGTGCCGTCCTCAAGCTAAAATGCCGCTAAGAACAAAAACCGCTTTTTGAGTTATGCACAAAAAAGCAATATTCCAGTTCTAAATTAAAAGTTTGGCTATTTGAAAGTGAATGTTTAAAGATGACCAAATGCTATTAAGTAGCACATCAAAAAAAAATCGCATTTTTGTGCATAACTAAAAAAGCAGCAAAAATACTTAACAGCATTTTAGCTTGAGGACGGCAGAACTGTGGTCAATATTCTTATTGTGTGTAATATGTAATTTATTCATGTTAGCTGAGAAATTATCTTGCTTTAGGATAGTGTATAACTGGTTTGAGCAGTCTGTATAGTTATATCAACCAACATAAAACCGTGTCCAATCAATAGATTCTCATTTGGAGTGCCTTAAACTTACCATCAGTCACTCTGTTGCTACTTAGTCACATCAATATGGAGCAAAGTGAAGGTTACTAGTTTCTGCCCACCCCAATATGAACAGTTATGGATACATATAAACAAAACTTGGCGCAATTAATATATGGATTCCATTTGGAAATACTCACTGTCACATATCTTTATAACTTTGGCAGCAGGGAGGCTGGGATCTTCTTGGATGGTTATCTTCTTAGCTTCCTCCAAGTTCTGCTGTCTCTTCTCACTGTTCTCCTCTTCAGCCTTGGCCTTATCTGCAGCCTTGTTTTTCTCTCTAGTCCATATCTTTTGTATCTTTTTCAACTGGGATTTGGCAGCCACTTCGTAATCTTTGCCTTCCTCTTTCGCATCACTGTATATTGTTGGAAACGGCTCTTTACCAGCATGGTGCATCGCCTTGAGAATTGTTTTGAATGGTTTTTCTTTTGTTCCATCTCCAGTTTCATCAGACCCGTTTTTGTCCGATGTGTAAATCTCTTCTGGTGATAAAGATAAAAATACAGAAAATGAGAATGGACATATTTTATAGTGTAATTATACCATATTAGTTATCAACTATACTCAATTGCTGTAGGTAATAAGAATTTGTTTTTCGTTTTTTAAATTAAATATGTGTTTAAGTCCTGAATTTATTGTTTTTTACTTCCGAATAATCTAAGGAATAAATATTAGGTGTTCTTCCTTTTTAAGTGTTTTCTTATATGAATTTTAAATATTTATTTATTATTAAAAAGTAATAAAACGTACCCAATGATATTATTAATGATTTTCCTATCAATACACTGCATACGTGTAAGTTTAGGTTATAAATTCCAAAATTGAAGAAACTTACTTAACGTCAGGTTTTCGATGTCCGGCATGGTTGCGTTTTATATTATATTTAAAATTAAACACAAACACTATTCTATAAAATACAAATTTTGGAAACTTAACAATTATTTCATTAGAATGACAGAAATACACCGCATTGCACTACTTTCAAACGAGAATGAAAAAAATATTGAATCAATATACTTACGTCACTTTGACAACAGGATAAAAATATAAAATTCTTATAAGTGTGAAAGAAATAGCATGCTTAACATGCTACAGATTGTAATACTGTCTGAATTGATGATTTTCTTAGGGCTCTTTTACATTTAGATAAATATAGCATCTGCTGATTGTTAATATTTTTCCGAGACTTGTTTGAATACCACAAGGTCCAAACGGCTTATAAAAACTGAATTATACTAACATTAAATATTGTATCAGCCCCTAATCATAAATGTCCCACTGCAGAGTGGTTAGGCCATATAGTCGACCACGCTGGCTTAGTATAGGTTGGTGGACTTTACATACCATAGAAGTTCACATAAATCACTATGGTATGAAGGTTTCCACAAGATGCATTCCTTCATATAAAGTGGGTGGTGATTCACTACCAATCATTGATAATAGATTTATTCTCTATTGATTGCAATCAATACACACATGACTCCGAAAAGTCAGAGGTGTGCCCTGGGATTTAACCCGCGACCATCGTGAACAAGTTGGCAGCCGCGTTCGGTCCGTTTTACTAACAGGCAATCACGCACTTTAACACTATTATAAAATATTGATAGCAATGAGATAATCGTATTTATTATTTTTTTCACATTTACTGGCATGCAATGAAAATGGAACTCAACTTTCATGAATTTAAATTTACTATTTTTGAGAAGGGAATTATTAGCGTGATTATTTCCATTTATTTAAATAATTACTTTATTTTTATTGTTTTGACCTATTAACAGACTCTAATGTTACTTTTTCATTTCTTTTTATTTTCAAATGTACTGAATACTGAAGTATCTGAAAGAAAATCCGGCAAACAGGTTTATGGAAACAGTGCAAACTGTGGTGCAAACTGCAAGAATGATGCAATCTAGTGGTTCGGGCATATTAGATGATGCAATTTATAAATATCAGTCGTCATAATATTGACTTTTATGTATTTAGGTTGTATTGTATAGTGCTGTTTAATAGTGGAAATAACAAGTCGCAATAGCTATAGGCTAAGTTATACCGATTGTTGTGCCTGAAACGCATTTTAACAGTATTACGTTACTTACCAGTTTTACTACATCACCATCTGTTTTTTGACATGTGTATCGTCTGGGGAATCGTAAATATTTTACCGGGTTCTAATAATGAAGGTTGAAATTGGTAGAAGAGTGGAAATTTTGGGAAGTTTCGCCTACTGCGACTGAGCGATCTACGAACGTGGATTATTGTCAAGCTATGGATCAATTCTGATGCTTAATCGTTCATAGGCACACAAACGAATAAATTATAATTTACATATCAATTTTATGCGGGATCTTTACTTTTTAACCGACTTCAAAAAAAGGAGGAGGTTCTCATGTACTAAAGTGCATGGAAAATAGTTTGCTATTAAAATACGTCAGGCGCTAATATAACACAATAAAATAAATAAATACACGACGTCAACAGTCACATACATAGTCGTGAACCCACATCAAGTCTTGTGTCGTGGGTATCAGGAACTGGGCGAGATTTATCAATAAATACCTATGGATCACACAGAAATTTGTCTCGGTGCGGGGATCGAACCCGCGGCCTGATGTTTCGCAGCCTTATATAACTGTATACTGTACTGATCAGTCCATGATATGCGACCAATTGCAGAGCACAGGTGTTCTCAAAAACCTAAATTACAATTGGGAGAGGTTAGCCACGCTAGCCTTGTGCGGGTTGGCGGACTTTACATACATACCATAGAAATTCTTACAAATCGCTGTGGTATTTTTGGCTTCTATGTTATATGGTGTTCAATTAAATATTATTTATCTGTATGCAAGTTTCTTCACGATGTTTGCCTTCACCGTATAAATGGATTGTGATTGATTACACAAGTAAACACGATTTTTGAGTCTGAGTTCTGTGGTGCTGATTTTGATTAATTATGTCTAACTATACAAGGAAAAAATACTTTTATCTAATAAAGTTTGCTTTTGTAGCAACCAGAACGAAATTTCAAATTTTAAGAAAATCTAAATTTTTTAATTCCTTATAATACAAAAGTAAGAAAAAGAACTTTAATTTATATGTTAATTACTTTTATTTACAAAGAACAATAACGACAAATACCTAAATACATTAATAAAAATGAAAAATGCTTTAAAAATGATATTTTTTTTGTTTTTCTTATGTGCAAGTAGGTACATCCTCGTATTAAGCTCCAAATGTTGTCACCCATCATTTTCTTATTGTATTGTCCTTGATAACGCTGTTCAAAGTTGATCACATCTTGGTGTTAAGCGTTCGTCTTGCTCTTCTGAATATGCCTCCAAGTTATCTAAGTGAGCATGTAGCATATGCACTTTAAGGGAAATTCTGAAACCCATGAGTTTGAAATTATCAAGCATATTAGGAAGGAGGTCTTTGTAATTAGCAGCTTTTTTATTGCTAAGGAAGCAATGGATTACTGCTTTAAGGCTGTGCCTCGCTTGGTTTTCGTGGGCGTTCTGTAACTCTGGGAATTCTTCTCTGGCCATTATTTTCTTAATTTATGGATCGACGAAAATACCAGCTTCAACTTTAGCCTCTGACAATTTAGGGAAAAAGCTCTTTAAGTATTCAAATTTCAAAGGCTGAAGAGTCATGACTCATGACGAAGAGCCTTCACAAATTACTTCATGAGTCCTAATTTTATATACAATGGGGGCAACAGAATATCATCTCGTGTATGCTTTGCATTCCCACCATCTCAAAATCCCTTATCACTGGCCCCGGCATACTCTTCATACTTTAAAGTTTGAAGCACCATTTTACGTTCTAATGTGTTTTTGGCTTCGAATAGAAAGATTAAAATAAGCTTTATAAGCTTCATAAAGTCTTATATTTAACGAAAAATTTTTTTTTAGCCCTTTTATTAATAAATTTGCCGCAAATGTAACAAAAAGAGTTTTCGTATTTTTACACTTTTTGGAAGCCATTTATGACTTCGCGCAACACAAATGGCGTAGTTTTTCGGTAATGCTTGTGCGCATTCCACCGAGAATACCCACCGCTCCCCGCTTAACACCCGTAAGCACCCCCAACCCCACCTCTTGCGCGTTAAAATCGTTGTTCCTCAAACATTCTGTCAAAATCTTAAAATATTTATTTTTCATTGTAAAATGTACAAAAGCAAACTTTATTTGTTATGAATGGAGCCTGTGGCTACATTTAGGTGTAGACAATCAGAAAATATTAGTTTAATATCAAACCCAAAAAAAGTTTTTTTTTTGTTGACTTGTGTTATCAATACATGCATGATCTAGAAAGGACAGAGCCGTGTCTTGGGATTTCAACCCGCGATGACCGTGAAGATGTTGGACGCAGCGTCTGGTCCGATACCAACGGACCATCACGCACTATTATGATTCAATAATTGTTTTTAAATTATTCTTCAACATCGTTTATCTGATTATTTTTTCTTTTAACACTAAATTAACTTACAATATATTATTTTTATAATGTTGATATTAAGACAGACCTGAAGGTGTTGGATTCCATACGTTCACGGATTTTTTTTAAAATTACTAGGTTTTGTGTAAAATGTATACTTAAGATAGAGTTCTGAGAGCTCCCTATCTATCTTTAGTCTCTACCTGTCTGTTTAATCCTAATAATTAAAACTGCCTCTTCGTTTCTGATGCTCTAAGTCTAGGGTAGACCCTAGACTGAATGAGGGGCTGACGTGGAACAGCGCCCTTACCAAACAATATTAAGTTGCACCCAAAGACATAGATTGTTGATAGCTTTAAACGCCTGCAGTGAAACGAGAGGCTGCGGCTTGGATCTGCTAACCTGGAAAATTAGCTGTCGGATCCTTAAGTATTTGCTTCTGGTTTGAGTGTTTGTGATACTGAAAAGTCTTTCGTAGCAGCTGGTCTCCGATACCCATGTCACAAACTTTATTGATCTTAGCGTAGTGTTAGAAGTTAGGACTATGTATGTACTGTTAGACGTTTTTTTTTATTTATTTATACACAACATTAATTTGTAGGTACCTATCCGAGACTATGAAACTGGCGGCCGCGTTCGATTGATGGTAGTAAAGGCAAGGGCGGATCCAGTTTCCAAGCAAGCAAGCCACCTCGCCACGGAGGCTGTCGTCGTCTGTAAACAGGGCTTTATGATTGGCATGATTACTAAGAAAATATCTTTAATATTTCGCAATTGTCGATAATTTATTTCTGACATTCAAAAGAAAGTGCAAAAGAGAGTTCTTTTAAAAGAACACTGGAATACGAGATATCGTTGTCATTATCTTAAACCTGAGGAAGTTACCTGCCAAACATGAACATTCTACAAGAGGATAATTAACGCAAGCAAACTGCTGTAACGACTTTTTAGACATTGTGATATAGGATTATCTAATATTCGAAAGTTTTGAGAATACATTGGCATTATATTTGTCGGTATATTCAACTTTGCAAGTTGTGACACTATTATCTAAAATAAGGCATGGTACCGAGAATTTTAGTAATAATTAGCAAAAACACAATTCAAATAACTAGAGTAAACCATTGCCCGATTCTAAGGAAAAGAAAACGTAAGAGACATACCTATAGACGTATCTACGTCAGTACCTATTTTGTTTTATAATTATTACATCTTTCGCGTTCGATAATATGATTGTAACACGATTGAGCAAGTGTTACAACAGCTTGTATCAATTATATTGTGTTAAAGTGCCTTTTAATTTCTATAAGTTGTTTAATTCATAAATGTAACGTTTCTTAATCTCTCCGCGCATGCTTTATCGGTACTAAGTATTATTTTGAAACTTAACAAAGTTTCCTAATTTGTGATAAAGCATCATATAAAACAGGGTGTCAGGTGCAAAGCTCATATCACCTTCAACATGGCACCTTTATACCTAATCATAGGCTTAGTTATTCAGGTATTTATCATTAATTAAAATGTACATACTTATTTTGTACACTTTTCAGTTTTAAATATTACTCATAATTTTCGCAGGGTTCACTGATATACGCCGAATCGGAAGAAACAGAGAAAGATGTAAGTAGAGAGATCTTGGATACCAAACCGGTGGATGATGAAGTCATCAGAGATTTTAAAGAGGCACCAATGGACTGGATGGATCTACTCATGCTTCCGAACAGCCAGCTTTACCCGACGTCCGCTGCTGCCCTGATGGCCCAAGCCACAGACTCTAGCAAACCCATCGAAGAACAGATGGAAGACATCAAACAAATAGCCAACAGGATCTCCGAAGCTATTGAAAGTGAGTTGGCTAATATGCTTTCTTACGCTATTGCTGCCACTGAAAAGAATAAGGGAAAAGTGGAAGAAACTGAAAAGGAAAAAGAGGGAGATGATAGCAAACTCCGCAAAAGAAGATCAGTCGAAAGCCCGCTTGATAGCACACAACTCGTTATGAGACTGTTAAAACACATCAAATCTAACAACGAATTCCAGAACATAGCTATTGACAAAATGATGACTGCTCAAGAGATAGCTGACAAATTCGGAATTGAATTCAATCCAGACCCTGAAATTTTGTCTGACCTTGCTGTAGCTGCTAACGAACATGCTAAAGAACTGAGTGAGATGTTAAACGAGGCTTGTGACTTGAACAATAAAACGTGTGAGAGATTTAGTAATAACACAATGAAACCCTCAAGATTAACTGAAGCTCCTACTGAAAACAGCACGCAGTACATCTACGCTTCTTACTACCCTGAAGACGATATCCATCCGGTCTACACACCATCGGGTAACCACGGCTCTTGCTACGATTATCCTTACGAAAGTCAGATTCAATCTCCTAATACCGATCATTATGTGAGTCCGAAGCCTAGCTTCTACGATACAGTGCAATCCCCTGATTACTACTCATATTGCTCAGTAGACCCTACGACGAATATCATTCTGCCTAGTGAGATTGAGTCAATGCTGGAGCCTGAACCAGAGTTAGTAGCTGAGGAATTTGAAGAGACCATGTCTAATAGAGTTCTTGTAGAACGTGGCGATGAGCCTGGATCAGCTACAGTCAACCATATCATGACTTATTCCGTATCAGAAAAGTCCCACTTCAGAACGCCACAAATTGAAAGATTGCCGCAGCAAATGCAATACTATTTTTATTTATTGTGAATATGTAAGTAGCTAAAATGTAAATTTTACTCAAAATTTATGTAAATTAAAAATGTAAATGTTGAATTCAACAACAAATTAATGTAAGACAAGGTTTAACATGACCTATTGAACCAGATTACTAATAAGTTAAAATGAAGATTAAAATCTAAGAATGTGATATTTTTTCGTATTATTTTTACACTTATAAAAACATTACATTCTTTAATACTGTGCATTGCGTGTATCAATTGTTAAAATAGTGATGAAATAAAAAAGGGAATAATTCGTCTTAATGTTTAATCGTTTTTAATAAATATTCAAACAAGGGATCTTTTAAATTGTAAAATTACAGTTCTAACATTTCTTTGGTTACATTATGGCACATGATTGTGAAATGCATTCTGGTATTCATTTTCTATTAAAATGAAACAGAATACATTTTATATTTGGTAGCTATTCTTATATCATACATATATACTATACATATTTGGTAACATATTACGTTGGTTTGACGACACCAAGCTTAAATATGACTTGGTTTCGTCAAAACAACTTGTCTAAGGCACGCTTCTATTTAATATTTAGTATTTTAATCCATGGCAGTACAAACTGTATACAATGCAATGTATATTGTTAGTAGACTATATTATTTTTAAATATCATCACAAAGTTTCGCCTAATTGTAAAATTTTTATTACTTCTCTCTTATTGTTGTGAATAAAAATTTCAATTAGGGTTTCCACATCGGCAAATAGAGCAATCCCGTTCAATATTTTATCGAAACCGTTTTAAATCTCAAATATTTTACGTTTTATTTCTGCTCTATTTGCGCGTTCGTTTATGTTTCTCTAATATTATTTTTATTCGTTTTTTGTTTCATTTGTCATTTCCAATATACGACATACAGTGCCAATACACATGAATTAGGCAAAAAATACTTCATCCATTTTTTTCTGAACGGCAGCTTGAGAGGCAAAGGAACTTTTTTACATTCCATTTTTAATTACGTTTTATTGCTTTCCGCATAGTGTAATGAAACTCTTATTCAAATTATTTTTCTTTTTTTTTGTGTTGTGTCTTTGCCTGACCAGCTGCCGTCCGTCCCTTATCATTAACTAACTAAGCCCTGCTCGTGATCACCGCGAGGTGCACAAACGAGGTGTTATCACTCCACAGCATCCTTCACCACGAGACATCCATTTGCACATCCGGCTGTTGTCTTTACCATAACTACTCTAGTGTTGCCTTAATTTAACAGCTATCTGTGGGCGTAGTACGCACTGTAAGCGCTATTGTGGCTCGAATGGGGTTGATATCTGTGAAGGGAATAAAATACATTAGCACTATAGTAGTAGTAGACAGAGGATCGAATTGAGGTACAAGATTGCAGGTTTGGTGTAGGCCGCTTCCAGCAGATCACAACAGAATTATTTTGTTGTCTTTACCCAAGTGTAGAGTTTTGGTAAAGCTACACTGTGGACATATGGATTACTCTGGGAGTAGGTAAGCTGGTGTGGAGTATGTCAAACAGAAAATTAACGTGAAGCGACTGCTTTGCCCACGTGGATCGTTAAGCGACTCAGATTGTCGGAGGTGAATGGTTTTTTACCTCTTTCCTCCTTGCGATGTTTATATTCCGTTTAATTTAAAAGAGACCGGAAGAAGAAGAATGCGGGGTTTCGATTTTTTTTCTTTTTTTCAGGAATCGAACCAACCGCATCGAATTAGTCTTAACATTGGTAATCTGCCGAAGACATCTCGATTCGCACGTATGTCCTTCAGGCGTGAATGACGAGTTGCTATGTATAATGATACTGACCGCATAGGGTGCGTGTGCGCAGCGTACAACGGTCCGCAGGCGCTGGGCTCGGCCGCATACGGCTGGGCCAGCTGGGGACACGGCTCGGCCGGCGCAGACTCGCGGCGCCGCGGCGTGCCCCCGCGCTGCTGGCTCTGCTCGGGGGGACTGCACCAAAAACATTCAACGATTTGATTTCAAAGCTAAAGATAGGTCTTTCAATAACATGGAGTCTGTCCTTCCTGGGATGAGTAAACATCGCAAGAAACTCAAGTATACTGGTGATAGGTCTCTCATATGTGAGAGGCCGCCTGGGTGACCACAGCAATATCTATTTCTCCCGTCAAACAGCAGTTTAAATGCACTGTTGTATTTCGGATTGAAGGACATTGAAGCCAGAATAACTACTGGACATATTGAGACTTAACATCTTATGTCTCAGGATGGCAAGCGTACTGGAATACCAAGTATTGCTTTGTAAATCAAGGTGTTGTTTGGTTTTGCTACTGTACATAAGCGGTCGTATCGCTTACCATCAGGCGAACGGCATGCTCGTCCCGCCATTCATAACAATAAAAAAAACTCAGCATATCATAGAGAAATTATGGTATGAGATGAGAAGTTTATCAACCCGTAATAGGCCAGCGATTGAATTGCAAATATCTTTGAAATTCTTGTTGTGATAAAAGGTATGTATTACGATGTTTTCTTCGATATTAAATTGAACGTTTTTTTAATGGGCAAGTTTTAAATCATACAATGAAACTACGAGTCAACTTAAGGAAAAACCAGTAAGGAGCTTACGAAGTTTATCTAACAAACAAAGGCCGAACGCTACACACCTTTTTGCATCTGCATTCATAAACATATCAACTCGAAAACACAAAAAAAAAATGATACTGAGCACCCACGACCGCCCAAAAGGCGGGGTCGCGTTACGGTCCGGGCATTAATACATTATTTTGACAGCAAGCGACAAATGGCTTTCATACTTCACGTTCCATTATTAATCGGGCCGTACCAGGAAGTGGGACGAAAAAAAATATTATTCACATTTTTTGTCCCGTTCTCACTGGCGACTGTTTGTGCATGTGGCGATTTGTTTTTTGTCTGCCAAGAAACTTAAATAAAATTAATGAGCGCCGATACCGTTGAAACAATAATTACTTTCTAGACAGTTATGCTGGCGATTTAATAGCTTATTCGCTTTAGAAGAGAGCGATGGTTATGCGTTCTAAATTATTACATTTGATTATGAGATACGAAGTAATAGTCAGACATGATCTAGTAGTTCACTAGATCATGTCTGACGTCATTACGTATGACTCAAAGCTTGCTCAGTAATACGAGTAGTTCCAGACTCCAGTCAAAATCATAAAAATAGAGCATACAACAATCTAGTGCAAGCATAAAATCAAAGATAAAACGTTGTCTTAAGAAACAATAAATTAATTGAACACTAAATTAAATCTTGATATAAAACTATTATTTACGGATTTTTTACATTTTATTACTTCCCGACGTTTCGATTATTTTACAACTTTCGT
Organism: Hyles lineata; assembly: GCA_030180105.1. Taxonomy (NCBI): domain Eukaryota; kingdom Metazoa; phylum Arthropoda; class Insecta; order Lepidoptera; family Sphingidae; genus Hyles; species Hyles lineata. The sequence continues at coordinate 4,122,223 of JARJEE010000027.1, read as the reverse complement.
GATCACGGGGTGGACTCAACGAAAATGTAAAAATTAAACCTTTGCGATAAAATACATTAATAACAGTTTAATTTTAATGCGTAATGTTCTCATAAATCGAAGAAACCATTAAATCTTCTATTTATATACATCCCTTTTCAACTGATGTAAATCAAGCTACGTCGGCTTTTTGTGAAAGCCTAAAGGATAAATAAAATCCACTCTTAAAATAAAATGTAATAAATTATTGTGAAAAAGCCTAAGAGTGAATAATATCATAGTGGTAGAGACATGATAATATTCAATGAAGCCTCCTACTGAAAACAGCAGTTTGTTCGCCAAAAATATTACGCCTGTCAAAGAAAATGCTGACATGATGTCTTAACAAATGTGAGTCAAAGGTCCTGTAATAGAGCCAAAGACCGGGTTGAAATTGCTTTTTTTTAAATGTACCGAGTGGGAGATAATTATAGAATAGAGTTCTTTTTTAATCTCTGAATTTTGATGTCACTTCTGGTTTAATTAAATATTAAGATTGAGTAGTTACATACACAGTACACATAGTTATATACACAGTATTCTATTCACCACTCGATATTAATAAAACAAAGTGTATAATCTCCAAATACCACAACACGATCTTATACAAACTGGCAATACCTAAATACCTGCCACACCTTGTTATTTAATTCAAACAGCTTTGATTGGTGCAAACTCACATGGCATATAAAGTATATACAATCAAATGCAATTTACGCCGTTCTGGAGAATAAACCGTGACGTGGGTGATTTATTTGAAGTGTTTAGCAGCCAATGCAGTGGCCGAAACGGTAGTAAAGCTGAACGTAAACAAACTACCCGAGTTTGAGTTTGTTTAAAGTACAGTTGGTAAGAAAATTACAACGTTTTATGGTTCACCGTTGAACGATATGTGGGTGTTTTAATTTTGTTTATGTCGTGCAGTGTCACAGAAAATGTTTGTTTACGCGAACTGAAAATAAATATTTGATATTTTTTACGTATTTTTTTAAAATAAACAGACATAATTTTAAAGACTCATAAAAATATTAATTTTGCGTTAAATTGTTTTTTGTTTAACAATTAATTACGTATCTTTATGTCTTTTATTTAAGAAATAATTATTTAAAGATTTTTGGAATCATGTTTATTATTCCATCGACCTATAGGCTAGCTAGGTGGACTAATTACTATCATTTCATATGATTTTTAGTATGTAAATACTTTATATTAACTCTGTGAACTTACATTTTTAAATAATTACTTATAAAAAAAGATAATTATGTTGTTTGTTGCAAAATGAAAATTTAGATATTTAAGCTTAACTTGGTAATTTAAAAAATATAAACATACATGTAATGTTATTATGAAATTTTCGCAGTCGTCCACATAGTCTTGTAATATTTATTACAAATCGCCGATTAGGCACGTATTTGTGATTATACCTATTACGTGTCCTAATATTACATTGTTATGTAATGTGCGAGTACATAAATTATTGTTGTAACTTTATAGATTTAATGCTCTAGTGATAATGCGCATGGACAGCCGCGGTCCGTGAGGTAGTGAGTTCGATTCGCAAGTAGGAGATCCACGGTAGTTTATTTAATTTAAAAACGTGCTATTGTTAGGATTCGAAGAAATTTCCGGACAGATCATTATTAAATTGAAGAGCTATATTATCTTTCTACAACTAAGTCTTTTTAAACATAGAAAGGAGAATAAATTTTAGTAGAGAAATTTACTGACAGTAAAATGGTAGAGCCGTTGAAATGAAACAATTTTTTTCGGTTCGTCGCGTATTTGGTTTCATTTTTACTTCATTAAATAGACGTTGCGGTTATTCCTGACCAGGCCGCCTCTCACGTATGAAAGGCCTACCAGCAGTGACCTACCTTTACCTAATAAGAGTGGGGATTAATTTACGTTTTCCTTGATAATACAAAAGTCAAGCATCAATTGGCTAACAACCTTGCCTTAACTATTAATTGATTTGGTCTCATTCATTTCGCTAAATCACGTAACAAATCAAAACTCACCATTATATTCAGAAATCCTCACGGATGACTAACATCTGAAGAGGACTCAGAACGAATACCGACCGAGCGGTATACACACACCAACAATTATAGCTCAAATCTCTCATCGGCAGCGCACTTCAAAAGTAATTTAGTGGAAAGTTCAAAAACTATAAATATGTTTTTTCAACGTGGGACGGAAACGAGACGTGGCCGCCATAAACGTCTGCGTAACTCTTTACCGCGTGTGGATGGGCGATCGTAAAACTAAATTGTCACCGGCTGTTGAAATGGCATCCTACTGGAGCAATAAAAGGGTGCACATTCCCTCAGACAATTATTTTGTATAATTTTGCAGTGTAGATGTTATATAGATTCGCCGGAGGTCAAATACCCGTTTCTTCATGTGGTTTTTGCTTTTCTTTTCCTAATGGTTTCATAGATTTACGCGAGCGTTTACGGATTTTATTGCGGATTTGGTTTATTTTTATCATTTTTTAACTTCAACATTTTCTTTTGTCTCCATTTTTGAAAGGGCCGGCAATAGCCCAATTACACGAAGAGTTTCTCGTGGCCAGAATCGTATGCCATAACGGCATGGTATAATCGCTATAGATTATTGTGTTCTAACAAACGTTTACACGATGCAACTTTTTATATCCGTTTTATAATCGTATATTCGAGGCGAGAAACTCTCCTGTGTAAAATGGGAAGTAGGGCTTTAGGTATCAACATCATCATCATCATCGTCGTCATCATTGGTTAATGGGTGGCGGTAATCTACTGTTGGGTGGTGAGCTGTTATACGTTTATCGGACACATGCAATAAAAATATCTATATACCACAACTTAGAGTATTTTTTGTATCTGGCAATGCTGTCAAATAAAATTGAAAATACATTTACACAACTTTACCATGATAATTCAATGAATGGCAAAGTTGTGTAATTCAACCACCCATTGAAGCAAATTTTAATTCGTTGTATTTAGTTATCATCATAGTATAAAGCTATTTTTACACATACAAAATATAAAGAAATAAATAGATAATTGTATTCTGATCTGAATATCAATAAAAATGTTTACTATAAGATGCAGATGTCAGCCTAATAATTAAAAGTCTCACAAACCACCCACTGTAGTCCTATGAAGTTGATTTACGGCCGCCTTTTCCCATGTTGTGACACGGGGTTCGCTTCAGTGAAATGTGGTTGTGTTTATTCACTCGTAAAATTACAAGTCAACACTTCACGGACATATCCTCAATTTATATGTTCGGATATTTTTATTAACATAACGTAAATTCGGTTTTTTGTACCAAGAACATAAAATTTTTAGTTCAGAGTTGGTCAAGATAGTAAGTAAAGTCAGAAAGAATTAAAAATACTTTTTGATTGGCCGGATAGCAAAAACTTATGAAATGTAAAATTAGGCTTAACTACGACTCCATAGAAAGATTATAAAAAAATAACATTAATTGATGCGGCGAATCTTAGTACTACAGCTTTGCGAAGTGAATCAGCTGATTATCTTTGTGCATTTAATATCAGTCTCTTGTACAAAATTATTTACAAGATAAGAGATATAAGAAAATGAACTCACCAGTCATCTGGGTCGCAATCTCGGAATCCTTTCGCGAAAGGATTGCTTGCTATTTTCAACTGCGTTATCTAAAGGAAAAAAATAGATTTTAATTTCATATCCAAATTATTTTGCAACGTATATCTAAAACTTAGAGTACAGTAGAGGTAGCGCTGGTACTGCTTTTTGTTTTTGCTCCTTTATGGCTTCGCACGGTTTGTGCATATAGCCAGTCCTCAAGTAATATTTTTGGTTAAAATTGGCCAATTTGGGCGAAAGTTGTCAAATATATCTATCGAGATAGAGCCAAACAAAAAAATCGAATAAATGAAGTAAAACACTCTTTCTTCACCTACACTTCGCACCTGCACCTTTATAGAACTGTATTGAATAAAATACCTGCTATAAGCGATTATACTCTAAAATGCAGCAAATTAATGACATTAAATTATGATTTTCCCGCCAAAACTCCACCAAAATCTTCTTATTCTTTTTTCAAGTAATATTGTTAGTGGCCAGTTCATATGACAGTATCAAATCATAAAAGGAGGTTTTAGTCCTTACCCTATGGTTCTGGTATGCGGTGACAGCTGTGAAGCCCGTCTCCGGGAAAACGAAGGTCCTGTAGGGCACGGTGCCGGGAGCGGTGGTCTGTCCGTCCCCGGGCAGGAACACCACGTGCAGCCGCGGCTGGTACCGGTGCATCGAGTTTAAGATGATCTGTTAGGATATGTATTATTATAGATTTGTTGCTTTTATAAAACCGTATATACTGAACATAGTTGTTCCTAAAATATTCTATAAGCAAGCTGTTGGTAGTAGTTTGCATTCAAGAGATGTCATCAGGCATGGAGTATATACCTCTAGCTTGGTAAAGATTTTCTTGATATGTTTCTATTGCGAATCATTGGTGTTCATCTAGTTTTCTAACCACTTTCTCTCTTTCTTCAGCCGAAGAAAATTGTAATCACTTTACCAGGTTATAAAATACGTACTTGAGTAAAGTAAAAATAAATGGGCAATGACATCATTTATGTCTGATTTTTCAATTTAAATTATAACTAACGTATTGTCATTTAGTCTTGAATAAGGTCCGTCGTTCATCCGAGACTTCAAAGGATAAAACAGTACTCCGTTGTGGAAATTGCGCTGGTTAATTACAAATAAATATAATTGATATACTCAAGGAACCTTTCAACATCTATATACTCACGTGTCCATTATCGTCGAGCTGGTTGTTGGTGAGCTTGAGCTTGTCGAAGGAGACGAGCTGTCGCATCCAGTGCGAGCCGAGCGCCGGCGAGTCCGGGTGCAGGTGGAACCGCGGCGGCGACACCGGGTCCGCCTTGCCCGCCACTACCCAACTTGAGCTGAGGGGAGAGTGGGGGTTTATGTCAAATTAAAATAATTTATTAAATCCATTAAAATATGTCATAATCCATCCATCCATCCATCCATCAGCCAAAGGAAGTCCACTGCCGAACATAGGCCTCCCCCAATGATTTCCACAGAGAGATTTCATAATGTTTGTCAAAAAAAATCAGTCATTTTTGATCTACTTACTACCCGGTTCGGAAAGCGGTTTTCACTAGAGAAGAACCGGTAAGAAACTCTAGTGTATTGTGCATTATAATATGTAATTTAGTATGTTATTTTAAATACTCAAAGGAAAAAGTAAATAAATATAGTTTTTTAGTAGAATCTATATAACGTAAAATTAAATCATGGTTTAAGCGTCACATATTTGCTCGTTCTGTAAAAATAATATTTTTTAATTTACATTGCTCTTTTTGCACGTCAAGCCCATCCAAAGATTGCCAGAGTGAAACTGCTCAATGCGATATAGCCGTTAATTGTACCATATTTTGATTAGTTATACTTATAATAATTACAATAATAGGTGTAAATAAATAAACAGCAACCTCACCTATGAAAAGCATATCGGTATCGCTTATCGTCGAGCGGCACGAAGTCCACGAGCAGCAGATACTCGGCGTTGGGCAGCAGGCCAGATAGCCGCGCCTGTAGTGCTGGGAACATGCGCCGGCCTGCCTTGGTGACGATCATCTCGGTGCCCAGCTCGTGGAAGCTGCGCCAGAGAGCCGCCAGCTCGAGGCTCGCTGAACACCGCGCGACCGCCGGGTGGAGGACCGATTGCGATGATTGCTGGGTTTTAAAAGGTTTTTTATTGCAATAAATGGCGAGACGAGCATGCCGTTTGCCTGATGGTAAGCTCATCAACGGTAGCAAAACCAAAGAACACATTGAATTACAAAGCAATGCCTCATGCATGCCATTGCGATCGCCAACCTAAGACATAGGATGTTAAGTCTCAATATGTCTACTATTTACTATGGCTACAATGTCCTTCAAACCGAAACACAACACTGCATTTACACTACTGTTTGGCGGGGGAAATAGACATTGTGGCGGTACCTACCCAGGCGGCCTCTCACATATGAGAGACCTACCATTACTAACAAACTAGGAACAGAACACGATGTTTTGCCCTAGACTATTCCAAATTTAAAATGTGATCATTCAGCTTAATTTTGGATTCAATTTAACCTTTTTATAGAATTGCTTATTTTGATTTGTTTCTTTTTTTTATTCTATTCGACCTGTATTTTGCTTTGATGCTTAACATTTTCTTTAGGTGCAGCAAAACAATGAGTGTAAGCAATGAATCGTACATCGTACTGGCTGAATGCTGGTAGATTGATTGATGGATGACTAATCTCCTTGACTAAACTTTACCATCAGTAAAATACATTTAGTTTGTATTATATGAGTATGTATTATAGTACCTGTACTCGGGGTATGGGCTGGGGCAGCGGCGCCGAGTGCGCGGAGTGTGCGCCGTGGTCCCGACACGTGCTCTCGCTGAGGGCCTGCAACGGTGAGTAGGTACTGCGCGCGCATACTGAGTTCTGACAACATAAACACATAGATTAATACATAGGTACATACATACACACATACATAGTCCTGACCCTCACATTATGATCGAGTCTTGTGTCGTGGGTATCAGAAACTAGGAGAGATTTTTCGGTCACACAATCATCCAGACCCGAAACTAATACCAGTGGATTACATAAATAAGTGTTTCGGTACAGCGATCAAATCCGTGGCCTATCGTTTCACAGCCGGCGTCTAACCAACTGCGCTACGGAGGCTGTCAAGAAACCAAAATTGAAGAATGAATAACGGATTCGATTATGTTATGCTCAGTCTTCAGATATTCTCACGTTCGAATTTCATAAACATCTCCAATTGAGCGTCGTTAGGTTATTTAATCCATTACGTTGGCCTAATGCGGGTTGAACATAACATTATTTTTTATTAAGTAAGTACACAACGTAAAATATGAAATATCTCAACTAACTAAATATATAAATATCTGTATAAATGTCTGATAGAGGATCATCTGTGTGAGCACCTAACAACTTGGAGAATGAAAAAGGGAAAATAAAAAGAAATCATGTGACAGAATTTCATACGAAGATTCTTATACGCAAAACACATTTCGCAATAGTTATCATTTACGGCTTGACTGAATAACCAATAGATACAATAGAATAACAGGCACTAACGTCTCTGATGGGGTTGTGGAGCGGCGGCAACACCGGCTGCTCGTGGTCCCGGCCGAGCCGCTCCACCAGCGACGGCGACAGCGTGAACCCGCCGCCGCCGCGCGGACATTGGCTTGTTGGTACACCTGCTGTACAACGCAACAAAAAAACAACTTTATAAAAAAGAAAATTTTAATACAATTATATCTACTGTCAAACATCAGTGTTCCGGTTTGAAGACCATTGTAGGCGGAGTAACTACTGGATATATTGAGACTTTATATCCTATGTGTCAGGATGGCGAGCGCAGTGGAATGCCAAGTATTGCTCTGTCATTCAAGGTGTTGTTTAGTTTTGCTACTAGCTATGCTACTAGCCGCTCATCTCGTCATTTATTGCAATAAAACAAATTACTAAATGTGTACTATAATAAAACAAAAATACGAAGAATAAGAATAAAATACGTTAATAATATCAACATTTGAACTGTGAAGAAATGCATAAAAAGGACAAAAAATGGAAAAATAAAAATAATGGAAAATTCTTGGCAGATAGACGCACATGGAGGAGCCACATTTTATATGCCAATAGTGGAGATCTGTATTTTCTACCTACTATTAATACAGATAGATCATGTAGTGTATGTAAAATTGTAATAAAAAAAATGAAGTAAAAAATAAATAACTATAGGATAGATAGATTGTCAAATAGTTTCGCATAAATATTAATTGTAAATTGGGTAAGACAGTAGTGCTGCACTAAAACAAAGTAACGTATTAAAAACACCAAATATTTTTCAAATAAATTAATTTCATTTTATACTTCCATCCCAGTCTCTACTCAGCAACGTTATTGAAATACAGGGTCTGTGTATGCCACGGAGTACTTTGTTATATATAAGAAGTGTATGCCTATGCATCAGCCATGTATGAGAATGCGCTATTTTGTAAATTCTGGCTCGTCACTGTGACTGTATTGCACCTGGTAAGTAAGTGCAAGTGCCGCATAGTCAGCGGCGGCCTTATCCATTGCGAAACTCCGGGCAGCAGGTCTTGCGAGGCCCTTTGTGCTTCGTGACAAGTATTTTATGCAAAACTAGGTTATAAATAAAAGAAATATAGTTAGAAAAGCTTTTTTTTTAATTTGCTTGGCTTGTTGCGCGAGGCCCCTGCAAGGGCGAGGCCCATTCGCCACCCCCTAAGGCCGCCGCTCCTCATAGTGCTAAGCCTATGTTTTATTATAAAAACAATTTATCTACATTAAAATATGTTTGCCATGATGTTTTATTATCGTTTAGAGTTTTTGAGTTTCATGATAAAACGCACAAATTACATTCATAAATTCAACCCACTTCAACGTAGCACATCTACAACCGTACTGTAAGTTTATCGGATAAAAGATTGAAGAGGGCAGAGAGTTTTTTCCCTTACCATTCCGAAACTAAACTGTAGCAAAACTCTTACACCTTCCATGACATATTCAAAACAGATTCACACTATCTGATTCTTCAAAATACTTAAGCAGTTTACTTGACAAACAAACAAAATTCTCAGAACCACAAGCACAGAACAATTCTGTATCTTCAAACAAAGAACATAACACAACAAAGTTATCGTCTATAAAAACACTCATAAAAATCCTAAAACGTCCAACCGGCTGCGGACATCTCACTCAACTAATTGGTGTAATAGGAGGAAAACCTGGAACACAGAAATGGCCGCTATAATTTCATCGGCCGATGTCAACAGGCGGATTAAAAATAATGCGGGTGTTGAAAACCACACTTACGCAGCGACAATGATCTTCGTTTTATTTTGGATACATGTAATATACGTACTTTTACGTCTATATTTATTTTTGGTGTTTTCTTTATATACAGAAGTGTAACTTTGGTGTAGAGTCTAGTAAGAATTACGGCACAATATTTATTACAATATTATGTTCATGAAAGTAATATCTAGATTCTAGAATATAGATAACTATAATCTAGACTAAATCGTTTTCTTTAAATCATTGTGATAATTTGAATTACGAAAACGAACTAAAAAAATATCATATTGAGCGCTGGAGCTTACAAAAGATAATCCTGATTATAGGAACCGACATCCTTCCATTTGTACAAGTGTAATATAACATTTCGTTGTTAAATAATTAAGTATAAAGTTTTAAAATAACAATACTCAATAAGTCCCATTAAAGGCAAAGATTTTTGATTTATTTCACCTATGTAGAGGTTTTGAGCTTTAATTATAGTATAGCTACTACAGTTTAAACTCTACTTAAAATTGAAATTAGAATATGATTAATACGAGTACAACTATTAATAATTAATAACAATACAATAGGAGTAATAAACCTATTACTCATATTCCAATTCGAATTTGAGAACATGGACACAGTGGAATAAATGCTAAAGTACCTATGTTATTATTATATTATAAGTATATGTTGTGTATTCATCGTCAAGTTTAATGAAAAAATGTTAAATATTGTTTGTCATCCACAGATTAAAATATATTTCAAGTGACTGATTTACTGACCTATGTCACATTAGTGTGCATGATAGTCCACAAATAACTCATAATGTGACAATTACGTGTTACTCAAGGCATACGCGAAAAATTTATTGTTTCCGACTACATGCACCGCGCACCGGCCGGGCCGCACGATATACGATTATGTTGCAAAACTAAGAACTTATTAAATTAATTTATAACATGATTTTGTATAAATTGTATATTTTTCAATTTTGTTAAATAAAATCATAAAATATGATGGGAGAAACGTTGTCCTCCATTTTTTTACTAACTCTCTCTCTGTCTCTACAGCCGCACAAAGTCATCATCTGATTATAGGCCTCCCCCAAGGATCTCTACATTCCAATTACTGTAAAAGTATTAAAATTTAACCTTTTGGTAAGGGCATTTGTTGTCTAGAAAAAGCGATAAATTATTTATGTAATTTTCTTACAGCCTTATAAATAGACAAGTTTTAAAACATGTTTTAATTATAGAATCTTTTGTCTTTTTTGCTCAAACTGAAATCAAAATTCGTTCGAAAGGGACAAAACATTCTATAACTAAAATAAGTTTATAAATTGTCTATGAATAAGATCTTTCGGGTTTATGGTTGTCTACCTTGTAAAAATTCTCTGTTGGCGCATTTTCTTATAATATTGACTTCCTGTATAGCGCAGAAGGTTTAAATACCATTTGTGATGCCCACGACGCAAGACTTGGTATTCGTGATTATATGGAACCCTTAATTGTTATTATAGTGATAATGTTATTGTCTATTGAGTTCAATCTTAAAATAGATAACTTATTCGAATCGATTTGTTCAAAGTGATCTGCAGACATAAATATCGAAGGCATGGACAGTTATCGTCAAGGTGCAATACCTGTTCCAGCCCAGTTGCGACGTCCGGGGCTTGCCAACTGAATGGTAACAGACGATACAACAAGAAGATCGACGCTAAATATACAGGAGACGTTGCTTAATTACTGTGAATACTGGGATATTAATAACAATTATAGTATTTTGTTTTACAAATCCCTTTATGGATGTAAAATATTATGTTTTAGATTCCATTTGCAACTCATGTGCTAGACTTTGAATGAATCTTCGGTTCACCAAATTTGAAGTAGGAACAAAGGGTAAAAGACCGGACGAGAAAAGGACATGGCTTCGCACCAATCTAACTCGCAGAATGATACGTGACAGTAAAGCAGATGTTTCTTGTCAGTTTTAATGTTACACTAGTTTTAGCTTAATTTTAAAGCTTTCATAGTAAATGCCTGCCCCCGTCTATTCCACGGAAAAAGGCCATTTATGATTTTTCATGCTAAGCCGTAGCATCGCAGCGATGTGTTACTATCGCGAGATCTTAAAGTAACTATATTCTGTGTATCTGAAAATTCCTAATTATGCAGCTAATTACAACGTTGGTTCTAAATATAAGAGATCATTGGTAACAAAAGAGCGGCCGCTTCCTCAGCAATAAATCCGCATTGATTGAGCGTTATAAATCTAACGCTGCGCAAGCGCCGCACCGCCGCACTGCACCGCTCCGGTTGCAAGTGTAGGGCTGCCGAGAGAAATTTCACTATATTTTAAAGAGTTGAATTAGCTTGGGAGATACTTTGTTTGCCTAATCATTTTTGACAATACTGTCTAGGGCACAATCAAGTTTGGAAAGAACAAAACGCGGCTTCTTAAGGCTTGAAGAATTATGATTATTAGAAAATACTATATTATCTAGTGTTCAATTTGTTAATATTTTTTTTGTGAACATGTTAGCAATCCTTTCTGGTCCGTTAATGAATAAATAAATAAAATAAATACTTTGCACCTAAACCAGAAAAGGTAATTAAACCTGAAGTGTGTAGCGTGCAAGCCCTGCAACTGTCGCTACACGTGCGTTGCAGTGTCGTGCTCTCGGCAGAAGCATTTGATTTACGAGCCCTCACAGCGGTACAAATTGCCTGCTCATACCACAAACAAATGCATTATCAACGCAAAGAATAAGAACAAGACTATTATTGCGATTACTAATCACTATAAATTGGACTACATTTATGCTTTATTTAATTATATATAATATGTATCGAATGGCCAAATTATTGCTTCGGGTTTTTGAAAGACACAGCAGTTATCAGATAATACTAAATTGATGTCAGTAGATCTAGCCATAATAAAATTTATGTAAGCTCAAGACACACTGAAAGATTAGGTGGAAGTGCTATTAATGTCATCCACTATTAGTCGAGTCCTGTTGCTCCTTAAGATGTGATAGAGGGTTAGCCCATTGTCATGCTTAATAGCATCTATGACGTCACATTGCGTAATTAATTCATGTTATCACTAGACGTAAAAACATTAAAGATCATGGAATTCGCAATTTATAAGGTCTAATTGAAGCTGAAGTGAGGGTGACAAAGCGAATAGTTTATAATTGTACAAAAATACAGATTGTATAATTAATTAATTATACAGATACGGCAGAACAATGGAAACAGCAAACACATGGATAACTATAATGTTATACTGAGTTGATTCCAGACAATTAGACAGCCTCCGTGGTGCAGTTGAATTTAATAATTCAAAAGTGTTTCCATTTGGTAACTCATGCCATTGTAATACGTCGTCACATATAGTTAAATGTTACCATAGTGTTCTGCAACAAATTGAACACATTTCCGAATTAAATGCTTTGAATACTGATGTAGTAGTCGATTGGCTTGTTAACGAGTCTCGCTTGCAATGTTGACACCAAGTGATCAAAGCGTCTCCCTGCTAATTCCGCAGATCCTTTGTCTCTCGTCTATTTGTAAGCAGTTCTTAAGTGCATGTAATGATTCATGTTTTGAAATTGATGTGTTAACTTCATTTGTGTTATTGGTAAACTTAAATTATGTTAATTAAGAAAAAAAAATGTATACAATAAATATGTTTTTATTTTGTGATTATTGACGTAGTTAATTTGAAAATGTTTACTAGAATAAATATCACAGATTTACAAAGGCTTCAAAAGAAAAGTAAATGATATTTTTTTAATCTTTTCTTAAACTACAGTAGGTATCGCATTGGGGATCTGTTGACAAATGTCTCTACTTATGTAAAGATAGTACTTATGATAATATTATAAAGAAAAGGAAATATTTGATTGTTCCTTTGCATTGAATAGGTTCTAAAACTACAGGACAAATTCAAAAAAATCTTTCTCCATTAAAATCTACAATATTTCTGATGAAAATTAGCTACGGAATATATTCAAAAACGTATATTTGCACTCGAGCGGAGCCGGACCGAGCCAGAATGCACAAACTCCAATTTTTTAATATCTCATTGTGTGTTGTCCTTATTTTTCATTTTATTCTTAACAAAGTTTTAACAACAGTGTTAGCTACTAGCTAGACACAAAAAACACAATTAGCTAGCAACCTAACTCCTTCAATTTCCTAGTCCTTTTGTCTCGATAAAAGCTTTGTAGCGAATGTTTACAGCAGTGTTCCGCGGCTGCATTGTTTTGCCGGCTTTGTTCTAGGAAGGCGTCGTGGTGTCACTGTCAGCGTGTGCCGCTGTTTTGACTGTTGATTGACCGATGTTGCCAAATGGAACTAGTGGACTGAACACCGAACACTATTCTTGGACGCGATGATATAAGCTTCGTCTATGCGTTTGTCTATGGGTTAATGCGCTTTGCGTATACGTAATTGTTGAGATGGTTTGAGTCGTTTACTTTGCCTTTCTTTTACATTTTTTTTTACACTTTAATTTATTATTTTTATTTTGTGAATGTAAATGTAAAACAGTTTTAAAATTATTTAAAAGAAATTTTAAAGAATGCTTTAATTCTTTTATGCAAACTAATTGTAAATAAACATGACCAAACACTAAATTGAGAAAGTACGTAATTATGTTATCCGTCTTTCTTAATGATATAAAAATCACTAGATAGCCTGTAGAATACAACAAAATATTTTTTCACTTAACACCTTATGCAACTTGACATAACCCACAGAACGTAGTGATTACTTTCTCTATGTGACCCACTTACAACCCACCACGTACACATTTATACTTCCATATAGCTATTATAAATAATAAAAATCATCCAACAATCACTAGAATATGTATTCTAGACCCCACACTAAGAGCGAGTCTTGTGTCATGGGTATAAGGAACTACAATAGAGTTTTCGTTCTCACAAACACCCAGATTCGAATCAAATGCTTGTGGTTCCCACAAACATTTGTCCTGATGTGCACATTGAACTCGCAACGTTTCGTTTCACAGCCGGCGTCTAGCCGACTGCGCCACGGAGGCTGTCAATATACAGGGTAGTTTTAGTGACTTCAGACACAATGCAACTAAAAATTATGAAAAAAAAAGCAGCGAATTTATTTATTTATTTCCCATCGTCGAATTTGGGTGATAAATAATTAGCTTTTTAAAAAACATGTGTAAACCCTTTTATTTTAAAATCACTATGGTACACAAGGGTTTGAATTACCACCCGGTTTAGTTTTCGTAAGCAGTCTTGATATACCCTGTACATTATACATTCCGAATTTCAACTTACTGACAATACATCTATATCTATATTCACATAGTTTGCTATAGTTTGCCTCTATACATGATGTTTATATATTCACCGCATGGTGTAGCAATGAGGCTGGTTAGCTCCCAAAATAGCCCGACTTGGCATCGGTCAATCAGCAGTCACAACACCTTGCCACGATCCGACAGCGAAGTTACACCATATTGCGACACGGCACGAGCAGATGTTCACATGTTATTCTTGCGTATAATTTCATATTTCAGACTTATTTCATTGCCTGATTTTATGATTAAGCTTCTTGAAGGGGTTGCGTCGGGGTGATACTAGTATAAAAACAAAAAAAAGTAACCTTTGTTCTCCTACGAATCTCCTCATTTCTGATTCGATCTCGTAAGGAAACACCGATCATAGCCCTCTCCATGGCTCGTTGAGTGACTTTGAGCCTTCTAATGATATGCAAAGTAAGAGGCCACGTCTCGGTGCCGTATGTCATCACTGGTCATACACAACTATCGAAGCATTTCGAAGATTTAATTTTTGGACGAAAATAAAAACTTTATTTTGCTGGTTGTAGATATATCTTTTTCACCGGTATAGCGACCACCACAGTGACTACAATGCACAATAATTCAACAACTATTGAAATGAAATGAAATTGGTTTATTGATCATGTAGGCTATTAAACAGCCCTTATGACAAGTCATAGTACATATTATAAATTTAAAAAATAATTGATGATATTATGTATATTAAATTTATTTAGTCTTTGGTAGTTTTAGTGTGTTTATAAGGCATCATACAAAAAATATTTTATATAAATTACTACGAAACTTCACCAGCCTATGACGGAACGGTCTAATTGGCATCTTTTAAAGCTGAAGATATAGTGTATTATCTATGGCTGAAGTGGAAAGAATTGTAAAGTACAATAATTTTCTATGATTCCTAAAAATTTAAACAGTTTATAAATGACTATAATACTGAATTTATTCAAATACTACAACGTTTATATTCACTACAAATATTATAGTTCATACAAGCTCGTCACATTTGGTGTGTATGCACGGTCCGTCGCGGCCGCTAATGGTGATTTGTGTCGCAAGCCTCGTTAACTGTTAACCGATCCTCTGCTCATTATACTTCAACTTGTTATTTTAGTACGGAAATGTTTGGAAGCCGCAAGTGGAGTGCATCGGCTTGGAAGCCATGCCGTTTAGGAAGTCTTGCTGCGCGTTGTAAGTCTTTAAAGTGATTGCACATGGATCGGTGTGCAATCATTGTCTTAAGGAAATTTATTTTACAGCTCTTGTGGTTACGGGGTGGAATGAAATCCGTAAAAAAAATAAAAGTATTTTAATTTTCAATATTTGCGTTAATCTATAAACCGTTAAGCAATATACAAATTTAAATTTAGCGTCACGTATAATTGGTTAATATTTTGAGAAAAAATTATGTTAAACCACAAACCAAACAGGGCTGCTATATCTTACTCCAGAAGTGTCGTACACAACCAAAATCCCAAAAAGCATACATTTCCAAAATCCTATAGAGTACGCACAGGACTAACTACGCAAATGTTAAATTACAAACCAAATAGGCCTGCAATATCTACTTCCGAAGTCCAATACACAGCCAAAAGCATACATTTTCCAAAATCCTGTTGAGTACGCACAAGACTAACCGTTAATATTTCAGTAGCACAAAAACACGGATGTAATACAACCGCGTTGTTATTTATTTTGGAGAATTCGTCTAAATCTTACACAAATAAATGTGGCGGCCGTCGGAGATGTATCGCGTTTGGGGCCATTAATTACGAACCGTACGGAAGGATTATGAATGTTCAGAGCTTTTTCAATAGTTTTCATGAGCAAACAATATTTCAATATTTTAGGAATCCCTTTTTGTACCTATTTGAGTACTGAAAGCCTAGATTAGGTGCTAGATTCGAAGATATTATTAGATTTTTAGTTTTACTTAAATGGAACGTGGTTTTCATGTTCAAATTTTACCAGTATTTTCTTTTTTATTTGGTTTAATAAAGAGCAAGCAATGCGCGTTAAAGAAGTTGCAAATTTAAATACGCTCGTCGATTTATAGAACGGATTAAAAAAATCTAAGATCTCTTAAAAAATACTATAAAAGTAGTAGAGCCACGCTGTTGTCAGTCATGACTCAGCATGAATGGGCGTTACCACTGTCGAGTAAGGTGGTATGGGAGATCGACGTGAAGCTTGATTTCCTATCACGATGTTCTGTGAGTGAGGCTGCCGGATGTCCAATACCCCTCTTTCCATCCCTTTTCCTTCCCGCTTTCCGCCCAATTTGATGGTCCGGCAACACATCTATGATCCAAGCGTTATGGATTTTCATGGGCGGCAGTGATCACCTACCATCAAGTAACCTGCTTACCTACTCGTTCGTCAGACCAATGCAAAAAAAAAATTAGATAATAGGAATAAATGCCGAATCCAAAACGCGGCACGAATAACATCTCTCTGTAATAGCTTTCTACAATCTATGTCTATCTATAATATATAATCAATCTACGTATTCAGTGGTCACAATCCAGAACAATTAACTCCCCTTTTTCCCAACAATGAATAACTCCCAAATATAAAAAAACGAGTAATAAACAATCGTGTTGTAAGTTATCTCCGTACTTAATTGGCGCCATGTTTCAAAACGTTAGTTATGACGCGGGGCGGGAAGTGACGACCCGACGCGGGTGTAAATCAACCAGTGAGCTGTAGGAGACCGCACACACTGTCATACTTGATCTTACAATATAGGAGGAAAAGTATTCTAAGTGATTTTATTGACGAAAGTTCCTTTTCACTTTTGTGGTATTCAAATAAATAGATACATATAAGGAAATTAAAAAAATGCCGCGGTTTTCATACCCCGAACCAAACAAATGTTTGTGCGATCTTCAGTTATTTGTCCAGGTCTGGGTGTTTGTGAGACCGAAAAGATTCTCGTAGTTTCTGATACCCTCGACACAAGACTCTATTTTATTGGGGGGTCAGGACATTTTTAATGCAGGTCATATTCATTCACCCCAAACCGCCAAAATATTCAGCTGAATTTTCAAAGCGGCCAAATCCGGAACTATAAATAGCCAAAAATATTCAAAGGACTCCTGCGGTTTACTTTGAGGTTTTAGACTTAAACTGCATAATTGGATTTTTGAAAAATAAAAACCATATGTGATATAATTGCATAATCCGATAGTCGGACACAGTGCAATTACACTTGGGTACTAGCTCTCAAATATGACAGTAGTACCCTTTGCCGCATCCAACAAAAAAACCTACCGATTCCGATTACACGTGTAATACTTCACAAACAAATTGTAGAACATTCCTGATTCAAAAATGAGAGGGAAGTATGTACTGTGGCGTTCCTGCGACGTCCAACTAATTGGGCTAATTTATTCAGTGCAGTGACGTCGGAAGGGTACGGGGTACGCTGAACTCTTAGTGAAAATATTTGAAGAAATAAGTTGAGTTTGTGGGATTTTTATATTAGTGTTATTCTATTGATGTTTTGGTATGTTGGTACGGTTTTTCTACAATAGGTCCTGCAAATTAAGTGGAGCAACAAAGGGGAGGCCTTTGCCCAGCAGTGGGACACATTATAGGCTATTAAAAAAAAGGTCCTGCAAAAGAGCGAACAGGTCACCTGATAGTAAATTATCATTGCCACCCATGTATCCGTAACCATGGATCATAAATGTGTTGCCGGTCCATCAAATTGGAAGAGGAGCGCAAAGGAAAAGGTTATAGGGGTAAGAGGTAAGGTGAAAAAGGGGTACTAAGTATCCGGCAATTTCACTCACCGAACGAAAGGCGATTGCTAAGCTGTCGCGCGAAAACAAAAAGGATGAGATGAAGAAAAGAGTGTTGGTTATCCGGCAATCTCACCAAACAATACGAAATAGCTAAACTACCACTTCACCTTCCATAATCCTATGAGACAGTGGTACCTGAGTAGCCTGCACAGCGTGGCGCTACCACTTATAAAAAGGTCGGGCGACTATAAAGTAAATAAATAAATAACACCCAACAGTTACATACATAGTCGTGACCCCACACTATGATAGAGTCTCGTGTCGTGAGTATCAGAAGCTACAAGAGACTTTTCGGTCTCACAAAACCCAAACCTAAACAATTATCTGTTGTTTATACAAATATTTGTATTGGTGCGGGGATCGAACCTGCGGCCTCTCTAGGAGGGCCCCCTGAAGTGGGACGAATCATATGAGGTGATACAGAATAAGTAATCATTTTTTGTCCGCCCTCACACCCACTACTGCAACTCCTGTAAGCCAGGATTAACATTGGCACGCAATGTAATGACACCGAGTATTGAAGCTCGACGAGTCTCGGTAATATCTAACTTATCTTTAACCCGCAACAAAATTAATCAGAAAGTTGAATTAATAGGAGGAGTTGGAAATCTATATTACGTAAAGACGCACATCTAGCCAGCATTATGGATTATATGGCCTAACTTCACTCAATAGTACCCTCCATATAAGAGGACTTCAGTATCAAACAGTGGTTATTGACGGATATAGTGGCAATAATAACAATAATGCTTGAATATTTCAGCACACAAAGCAGGATATTGATTGTGTACAATAATTCACAATCTGATCGCGTTCGCGGTACGGCGCAATCAATGAGCACATGTTTATCACATCAACACGAGAAGCCCTTATGAGAACAATTTACGTTTTCGTAAACAATCCCAAATGGTACTGCTTGGGTGTGGTTGTGCCGCGGTTTTGCTTGATACAAAATAATATAATTGTTACGAACACAATAATTATACTTTTATTACCGTTTCATGATCTCTTGTTAACTACCTTTAGGACTTATCAACTGTTAGTTCTACGTAATGCAATGTGTCCTGCCCATTGCTGCTTTCACTTATACTCATTTAAAAAAAATTCAAACATAATGAGCGTTCAAACTGTGGTCCAAATGGTAGTTATTTTCAACTTTTGGAAATATTAGAACATAATGTTTTGTTGATTTTTCGAACCTTATACAAAAAAATGATACTAATTCCGAATTTCAAGTTTCTTCTTTCGAAAATCGTGACAATTTTTTTTCATAGATAAGTATCAGAATATGGGAATGACGGAATGACGTACACACACATGCGACCGCCGACACATCAAAGCACAAACCTGCCCGCGCTTATTACAAACACGTTCAAAATTAAAATATTAGAATAACAAACAGAGGATCGAGTGTGCGTTTATTTTACTTACAGAGTTATATCGCGCTGTGCCGAAGACGAGCGCCGTTCGTACACTGCACGCCATTTCAACACATCCTCTTCAATAAATATACTATTTAAATCCATAACTGATGATCACTGAACCTAGGCGAATGCATGGAGTTTTATTTTTGCACTGAATGGCGAGACGAGCATGCCGTTCGCCTGATGATAGCGATACAACCGCTCATTAACAATAACAAACCAAACAACACCTGGATCTACAAAGCAATGCTTGGCATTCCACTGCGCTCGCCATCCTGAGACATAAGATGTTAAGTCTCAATATGTCCAGTAATTACTCTGACTACAATGTCCTTCAATCCGAACCACAATAGTGCATTTAAACTTCTGTTACCCACCCAGGCGGCTTCTGACATATAAGAGACCTACCACCAGTAAATAATAAATATACTATTTAAATCCAGAACTGATGATCACTGAACCGAGGAGAACGCATGGTAGTGTAGCGTAAAGACGCTGCTAAGTAGACTGGTATGGAATTGATTGGCATAAGTCCACCGTCTGATGCAATACTGCAGACTCAGACAACTTAAGTGTCGCATTTGGTTAGACGCCGCCGGTGAAACGAGAGGCCGCGGGTTCGATCCCCGCACCGAAACAAATGTTTGTGTGAAAAGTCTCTCGTAGTTTCTAATAGCCACAACTCAAGACTCGATCTTAGTATAGGGTCAGAACTATGTGTCACTGTTGACTGTATATTTTATTTATCACACATAAGGCGTATGGTGGGTGTCCCGGGTACTTACCGGGGTGGTAGTACTTCTGTCTATCCCTTCTGAGAAACAGTCGTGATTTTTATGCATGTACAAAAGGGCTAAAATGTATGATGTTTAGTTCAGAGCAATCAAATAGGATATCCATCGTAGAAAGAGGGTTGTGTATCGTCGGTCAACACAACTGTGCTAGCAAAAGCGGATTTTTATAAGCTTAACCGCAAACGCTACACTTCATGAAAAGTTTCGTAACATCTTGTTGTATCCTTGCTATATTAATCCCGTGCCACCAGCTAACTCAAAATGTATAATAATTATTTATTATTTAAATGCCAGAAAGTAGTAAATTGCATAAAGTGTTACCTTGGTTAACTGAATTTTTCCGAAACAATAAATAACGTACCTAATTCCGTTTTTTAATTAAATTATATCAGCAAACAAAATTAATAAAACTCTAAGTAACCGTGTTGGCCGCGACTGTACCACATGCGCGCCGCTTCGTTACAAATAGACGGTTATTCCTTTGTGATTTTAATAATAATGAATCCATTGAAACGGCAAATTAAAAATAGAGTTTATTTTCACAATCACTAATAACTAAGTTTTTTTTACAATCGAAATTATCGACATACGGAATACATACGCGCCATAAATATTTACGCTTGTTGCACCATAAATTAGTATTTAATTTGATACTTACTATTACAATAAACATTATTCTTCTGTCTGTTTGGAAAACGTTATATTAGAAACGAATCTTTCATTACCGATTGTGAAAATAAAGATGGTTCGGTATTCAAGAGCGGAAACACTAAAATACATTGTTAAATATTTAAACGAAATGAACGAACCGCATATTATTATTGTTTACTTAAATTTTAATTTTTGTGGAAGATAACAAGCTTTCAATCATCATCATAATTCAGGCATTGATTTAGAATTCTTAAAGACTCCTTCGAGGATATAGTGACCCTTTGGAATTAGGATGCATAATTTACTATTATTAGTTTACTGGTGGTAGGTCTCTCATATGTGATAGGCCGCCCGGGTAGTTACCACCGCAATGTATATTAGTTATATTACTTCTACCAAACAGCAGTGTAAATGCATTGTCGTGTTCCGGTTTGAAGGACATTTTAGCGAGAATAACTAATGGACATGTTGAGACTTATGTCTCAAGATGACGAGCGTGATAAACCGCCAAGCATTGCTTTATAATTTATGGTACAGTTTGGTTTTGCTACCGTCCATGAGCAGTCGTTTCACTTATCTTCAGGCGAATGGCATGCTCGTCTCGTCATTCATTGCAATAATAATATAAAGTTACAATGACAACTAGGAAACGTTCTATTTCTCTTCACCTACTTCATGTCCACTGATGAATTGTCAACATATGCTTCCCTTAAATATTGTCATTAAGACATTATTCTGCCAATATCTAAAAACATAGCTATCCCCACGTGATATAGATATTTAACTTATTTATAAAACCTTTATTCTTAAACATATTAATGGCAGGGAATAAACGCATTTGAACATTATTTAATTTGCAGAGTAGTAAAAGTCTCATTGGCTCGGTATGATTGCAAAACTGAGGTCTCCGGTTTGAATTCCGGGTCGGGCAAAGTGATTTAGGACTTTTCAGTTCTTTATCAGTTAGGAATTTGTGCCCGATATGTGAAATATAAGTATCCTGGTAGCACCCCTGCTTACCTCTTCTAGGAAAAGGGTGTGAGTTTATGTGCGTATGCAGTAGAGAAAAATAGATACACATAACTTATTCAAAACTTAACCTCCAATGCTCTTTATTGGAATGAAGATTATTAAAAAGCTAATAAAGTTAAATTTTAGTAAAGTAGGCGCTAAGCCCAAGTTAAACGTTGCCGAAAATAATGATATATTCCCAGTAAATCATACACGTCGGGAATCGGGATGTGAGAGATTTAAATATGCTGCCGAGACGGGCCGGTATTCTCGATGTGTCAGATATGGAATTTTAATACAGGATTTAGTATGTGGTATTCAGAACTTTCAATATTCGATTTTATATCAATGTTGCCTTTAAAAGAACATATGTTTATTGTAAATATGCAGATAGATTAGATTTTCTGTAAAGGATTAAAAGTGTTTTAATGTGAATAATTTGTATTAGAATTTGGAATGTTTGAGAGCCACTCATTTTTTTTTTAAATCTAAGGTTAATAGTATTTAAAAATATATTAAAAATATAGAATATAATTTCCCAGCGTTTTATATTATGTAAATAGGTAAACGTCTTAATCGGTCTATGGAGGTAAAACGCTCAAAATATTTGTTTGCGTTTGCTTGCATAAAATGAACGCCAAGGCATGCCAAAATCCCAAGATTTATTAAAACAATTCCAATTATTTTTTTCATAATAGAGATATACCCGAAAAGTCCATCGACAAATCTCGAATGGCGTTAACATTTCGTACCAGAATAGTGTGCCGGCAGACGCCACCGTCAGTATTATGAATTACGTCTCAATTGTTTGTTTTCTTTAAGAGCGTTGGTAATCCGGTGTTTTTTGTTTCAATTTTTTTTCCAGCCACTCGAAATAGACGTTTTGTTTGAGGCGTGAGAAATTAAAGACACGTCACTTGTGTCGTGGTACTCCGGTGGTCCAGTTATGAGTAAATTACTGAGAAATTAGTATTAAGGGTTAAGTACTGTTCTTTGGAGCACGCGTTGAGCATTCCCGATTATAAACGCCTTGGGTCTATACTTGGCTTATCGATGTCCATTGCTGGAAGTAGGACTTTGGCATATGTGGTAGAGTAATACCCAAACCTGACATCATTTAGGTTGCAATCTGCGGACGGCAGTTCGACTATTAGTCTTTCCAAAATCTAAGTTAATATTAAATACAGCATAAGCAATAAGCATTGCTTTGTAATTCAAGGTGTTGTTTGGTTTTGCTACTCTTTATGAGAGTTCGTATCGCTTACCATCAGGCGAACGGCATGCTCATCTCGCCATTATTTCAATAAAAAAATACAGATAATCTATTAATTAATTATTACAAATAACTCACTACAATAACTATTATTTCTAAGATCTACATCAGTCTCTCTAGATGTGTACATTAGCGCGTATACGACCCTCTGCTGAACATGGCTCTTTCTATGATTGAGCCAAAGCTCATTAGGCTTTTGTCTATCACGCTGGCCAAGACGTGATGAACACCTATCGATATCGGATCACTAGGCGAGAAAATCCGTAAGAAAATAAAAAAAAATGGTTGCCTGTAAAGTCGGTTTTACGGGCGAAGATTTTACGTGACAACGTCTTTTTCTCGGTAGAATATTTATTGATATGAATATAATTAAATTAATCACTCAACTATAATTAGATCATAGTTGAGTGGGAGAGAGACGCAAGGCATTCGGCGGGCCTCTCTCTCGTTCGGTGACTCATCGTAACGTTACCGGGCGTTACACTTTTTCATAAGTGACTCCCAGCCGCAACCTAATTTAAGACGTTGTCACGTCAATATTTCAATGAGTAACAATTGCGTAAATCTAAGAAACCTTTAAGCCCAAAATAGGATACAAATACTGCTCTTGATACGGATTTTTATTCATTTGTCAGTATTGGTTTTGCATAAAATAGCGAACAAAACTTTTCAAACAGTAATGACGTGCAAACAGTTTTGTCATCATACATTTTTGCCCTTTTGAAACAAGCAATTGATGTAAAACATTAGTTTCACGACAGCTACGGAGATATAATACATTTTTAACGACACACAGATAAGATTAGGGCCACGTGTGAGTGTGCATGCTGTAACGATTCGTCTTCGCCAAAACTATAAGAATAACAAATTATTTTTGGTTAGGAATAACTAATTCTTAAAGTTATACTAAGGTGAATTAGGTTTGGTCTTCAGCAAAACGAAGAGATACGGGCTTGAATATTGTAGTGTTGGAACAAATTAATTATTTTGGTTAGGGAAAACTTATTGCTAAACTTCTACTAACTTATGTAGTTTCTAGAGTACTTGCTCTTTGCAATACGAAGAGATACAGGGACTTAAATATTAAGGGTTATATAAAATAAAACACTCGAAATTATAACCACCTCTTTTGAAGTTGGTAAAAAATAAAACAATAAGTTGCATGTGACCGAAAGTCCAATTAACGCATTTTTATAAATTTTCATTTTTACGGATAAACAGCGGTTTAATAATTTGAATGTTGATTTCAATTTTTTCAACGAATATGTCAAACCAATCGTATTACTGACCTTCTAATGTACAGCTTTTGAATTTTAATATTTTTATTGTGATTATATTAGAAAGAAAAATAAAATTAAAACCTTAATTGTAGTTATTGCTTTTTTTACTGCGATTCTATTCAAAGTAACGAAAAACAAAACAAAACCTAAATTGTAGGAATCTAAGCTTAAACCTAAATATTTCCGGGTCTGCATAAAAAAATAATTGCATAACTGTATTTTTTTTGTATTTAAAAAGGGCTAAATCGTAAAACTTCACGTTTGCACATGTGCAGATGTCGAGTGCCACAATCGATAAGCACCAGTTTTAGCAAAACAAAAAATATTGTAAAAAATACTTCCCTGTCTGTAATTGAGAGGGTAGATTATACTTTACGACCTTTAAAACGAAACCCTTGAGCTTTAATGAACATTGCAACTTTCGACGAGCAATGTAAGTAAAAGTGGCGTTCACAAGAGTTGTATTGTTACAATGGTTTTATTTATTTATTTATTTTATTTATTAAATCGATACACCATCGGTGCGCCACCGATAAAGTTACATGTTGTTTTATATATAGGTACCTATTGTGCAAGGTCACGAGCCTTTATAGGTGTATACAGACAGCATTCCAATTTGTCTTATTAAAACAATACAAGAGCATAACTTAATGTAAAACAAATTAACTTTCTTAGGTTTATGCGACTGTTACACTTTGAAATAAAACTATTTTTTACGGATCTCTATAATCAAGAGTACGGCTAAGAGTGGTTAGATACACATAGTCCACCACGCTGGCCTAGTACGGTTTGACGAAAACGACATACCATAGAAATCCTTAAAAATCAATATAGCCTGCAGGTTTAATTACGATGCTTAAATACAGCTCTTGTTACTTTAACTAGCGACCCAGCCCGGCTCCGCGCAATTTTAGATACATTTTTTTTTGAAAATAATATATCGCCTGTTCATCAGGAATAATGTAGGATTCTAATGATGAAAGAGTTTCTCAAATCGGTCCAGTAGTTTCAGAGCCAAACAAATAGTAATATATTTCCTGTTTTTAATATTAGTCTCGATTAAAGATTATTTTGTCAGCCGTCACCGGCAGTAATTAGTGAAAGTCGGAATAACATTAGCGCATATCGAAATGTCAAGTGGGTGCACGAGTATTTTTTTCTATGTCCGCGACTAGCGACTATCGACCAGGCTAGTCGGCTAATTACCACAAAAAACGCCCACCCCGGTCGCTCATTAATCTACATTGACGTGTTTTGTACCACGCTCTTGTTATTCAAACATCTGAGACGTTTTTTAGAATGTGTGACGTTGACTGTTATACTTTTCTTAAAATTTAATTTGCCTCATTAGTTTCCTGGTAGCTTAATATCAAACTAAACTAATGGGCACCTTACATATTTTTCAAATCGACACAACTTTGTACAGGCGTAACACAATTTCAATAACATTTTCTGTATAACCACAATTCCATGGTTTTATGAAATAAATTGTGTGAGCTACACCTGTGCAAAGTTGAAAAATATGAAATGTTAAACTGTACCTATTAGTTTAGTTGGATAGTAAAGTGGTGATGTCCTGGGTATTTTGTGTGATTTTAAATACACTAGTTGCCTGCGATATAAATCTTTAGCCGTCGCCCAGCATGGCGATAAGTTCGCCTTCTATAAAATTTTAAGGTGAAAATCAGCGTGGGTGGCGTTATAATCTCTCTCTAACGCTTCAAAGTAGAGGCGTGTATATGCCTCGTCACAATGTGATTGACTCGGTCATACGGTTCTCGTTTCTTTACCATATTCCGTTAAAATTAGCTAAAAATTAACAAAATGTAATAACTAACTTAATAACATCATAGATACTACATACATATATTCCTAACGCTTGGAATAGCGACGTGCAGAAACTATCGCTTACTGTGTTTATTTAGTTTTAAAAAAATCCAAATGCCCTTCAGTTTACAAAAGGATGTATCTTTTTGCATAAAACGCATGTAAAAAGATCTAATGCGTCTCAGTGGGATGTCAATCGTCGGGCGGCGGGCAACCCGACGAGCGATAGATGAATGAACGGTATCGCTGAGGCGGCGAACCACGCGCGGAATCCACATCACACATACCGAAGATTATAGGTAGCTACATACCTAATGGTAATCTTATTACAATTTTTACAATAAAATAAGGCACATGTATAGTGCGTGGTGGTCTGGTAGTAAACGGACTAGACGCGGATGCCAACATGTTCACGATGGTCGCGAGCTCGTATCCCAGGGCAAACCTCTGACTTTTCGGAGTAATGTGTGTATTGATTGCCAAAGACCACGCAAGCTTACAGTAAAGGAAAACATCTTGAGGAAACCTGCATACAATAGCGATTTATAAGAATTTCTATGGTATGTAAGTCCGCCAACCCGCACTAAGCCAGCGTGGTGGACTATATGACCTAACCACTCTCATTCGTACTCTCGATTGTAGAGGAGGCTCGTGCCCTACAGTAGGACGTATATGGGCTTATAAAGATGTACAAGGCACATGCGATGCAGTTACAAAAAAGATAAGTACATCTTTTTGCAAAAATGGAAAGAAACAAGATGTAATGCGTCCCAGTGGGATGTCAATCGTCGGGCAGCGGGAAACCCGATGAGCGATAGATGAATGAACGGTATCGCTGAGGCGGCGAACCACGCGCGGAATACGCACCACACATACCGACATTTTCAGGTAGGTGTCTATTGATAAAATCGCTTGTAGGATATACACAGACATGTATCTAAATACAGAGTGTATCAAGACTGCTACCGAAAGCGAAGCCGGGTGGCAGGTTTAATAACTTCAGACACAATGAAACTTTTTTTGCAAAAGCAAGCGACGTTTTTGTTTTGTTTTTATTTCTGCCGTCGTTATTTATTTTTTATTATATTTATTTAGGTGGTAAATACGTCACCGGTCGTATATGGATGGTAAATAAATAGTTATTTTCAAAAATGATTGTGGGCAGCCTTTTATTTTTATAATATACGCTAAATATTTAAATTATTTTTTTGGCACGTTTCTTTGCCAATTTTTTTGTTGCATTTGTGTTTGTAGTCACTAAAACCTGGCTTCTTTTCGGTTGCAGTCTTGATATATTCTGTATATGTATTAAGATCTATATTTGTGATGATGTTCGTATCTGCCCGGCGGTTTTGTTGTGTTAGTATAAAAAACCACTACAAGATTCTAAAATTGTTTAAATATATACGTAGACGGTCAACGTTTGTAAATTGCATAGATAACGTTGGAGGGATTTTCACTTTCGTACACTAAAATTAATGGAATTAGATTAAATATTTCCTATAAGAATAACCAAAAAATCTGACTGTATCAGCCTATCTATATACGTCCCACTGCAGGGCACGGGCCTCCTCTACAATGGAGAGTACGATTGAGAGTGGTTAAGCCATATAATCCACCACGCTGGCCTCATGCGGGTTGGCGGACTTTATATGTCATAAAACAAAGAAATTAACAAAAAACAATTTTTTAAAAGAATACTTGAGTTGTTCTTGCATAATCAAACAATAGGTTTTTAATTTGACTGTCTGGGTGTTATTATGTTTGAGAATTATAAATAAAGTTTGGAAAAGTTTCGAGAGTAATTGTTTATAGTCTAAATAAAATAGCGGTTTTTGTGTGACCATTGGTCAGTACCCATTCATGTCGTCATTTGACGCGGATATTTACCGGCGGAAACAATTTTGGTTTTTAATAAAAGCTGTTACAATTACTTCACTATTTCATTAGACTTCTATACTTTTATGCCGTTTAGACTTTTTGTCAGAATATAATATTTCCAGACATCTATTAATATATTATCTAAGTTTTTTAAATTAATCCCGGACAAAAAAAAAACATCGACTGCTTTGTTCCGTGACAAAACTTATTGACTTCGAATTGTTATTCAGTTTCGGATCCAAGTAGGAATAGATTTGAATATGTCATTTTATGCTTATGAAAAATTTTAGATATCGTATGTTTGTCTTCTTCGCTCTAACTGAATTTAAAAGTCGTTCGAGAAGGACAGAATATTCGACAGCTTAAATAGGTTTATAATCTGTCTATTAATAAGAATAAGTATAAATAGATGTTTAACTTTTAGATAACATAAGAGTTCTTCATGACTTATCCATAAATAAAATGTATGAAGCTTGCAAACATGATTTTATATAATATTCATTCCTATAGGCGTTGCTTAACAAAGAATTTTATCATATTCTGCCCCTCAAAGTGCAAATGTTTGTTTTAATTTTTTATTGTCTATTTATAATTTATAATTTACGCACATTGAAAAGCACAGCTTTTGGCATTTAAAGCGTAGGCACTTCATGGAACAAAATTATTAAATAAACACTGGAATGAAATTTAAAACGTAGTAAGTGCATGTATGGCGAAGGTTTTAACTTGATTGGTAAGATTGAGGGATTGTCCATCACACAAGAATTGTAGGTATGTTTTGGAAATACCTACTTTATTAGTGCATACATTTAAAAGCGAAATTCACTTATAACAATGTCATACACGAATTTGAAAGACGTAGAATCACCTTAGTTTCAGGGCTCCATACGCTTACAAAGTGCACAATTTAAACATAACTATGCCGTACATTGTCTTGCCACTTGCCAAGAGGCTCATGGGCGACAGAAACACTAGAATCAAATATCTATGTATCACTAACCGTCCATTTGACGCGGCTGTTGCCACTCGCCCCGCCACTCTTGTCCCTCCATCACATTTCCTCACCGGTGGCCGATTATTTTTTCAGCGGGACACTATAAATCAGTTTTCTGTACGTTAATCAAGTGTGCGCGCGCACGGCAGCGCGAGGAGATCGCTTCTGTCGTCGACGCGCGTCGTCGGCCGCGCGAACGCCCGGTACCGCCCACCGCCCAATAGAAACAGCTTTTATTTCCATCGCGCAAACGAGCTTTATTTATTTTCATGTGAATTATGTACTGGTGTGTTTGTTGCCTCGCCGATACCTGTGCTCCCGTTGGTCTGTGATGTGTAGGTAGACTAATGGTTCTGATGAAACACGTTTTGATTTAATCCACACGTATTACGTTTCGGGTACGTTTGAAATTTAACAGGAATTTGTGGGCTGTTGTTTTCGAAATTTGCGGGTTTGTTTTTGAGATTTTTGAGATTGCATTTTAATGTCAAATTATAATTGTTAAATACGGGTATAGATAGGTACTGAAAACTATAGAGATATATATGACATTACTTTTTAACAGAATTTATTTACTGAATTGAAAATTCCACAGCCCTTAATACAAATATAATACAAATAGTGTGCTTATCTTATGACCAATAATGGATTTACATTTGAAAAATATAACTTATATAATAATAGGCTGTCGAAAAGTTGAAAGAATTGAATGGCTATAATGTATTACGCAATGCTGGTTAGCACTTACCATTTCATTTCATCTTTAGTTTAGAAAAAAAGAAAGAAAGAAAGTTTAGACCTATCATAGTGTTTATTACGTTACATATTGAGTTTAATATTATTCTAAGCTCTCCTCTTCGTATTATAATATCTTCATGCTCTATAGAGGAGAAATTGATTTGTTTTGTTGAAATGCTGTTCTATCCATTAGTCTTGCCTTAGTGGAACGTCAAATAAACAACACTTCACATAGTACTTTAAAAATATCCGAAAATATTTAGGTATGTTTTTCTATACAAGTAAGTGGACTTCTATTAAAAAGAAATTGCTCGTCCTATGATAAACGTCACACCATAAACAAAAATTTTCAAAATAAGGAACTTAATTTTAGAAAGCCGCTAGATAAAAATCAACTATATCATAGAGTAGATTTTGCGAATAAAATCTTTACTAAGGAAAGTTGTCGCAAATGTCTTTATACTTAGAAATATAATAATTTTCAACTCAACCAGTTTGTTTAACTATTTTATGTGGTTAATATTCTCAGAGAATTACTGACTTTCAGTGTTCGGTGACATGAAATGTATACATCTTGTTGATTTTCGGTAGGCAGTTTGTCTATATTCCTGGCATTGTAGAATTTATGAACAGCGATAGCCACTTCCCACCAAGCTGGCCGCTAGCTCGTCTGCCTTCGACGGTAATAAAAAGAATCTCCCTATAGCAAAATATGGTTATCGTGTTGGTATTCCAATCTCTATTCACTAAGAACACAAACAGTAATACCTAAAGATCAATCGATTATTCGCATTGAAAGCAATTCAGGCAGTTATTGTTACGTCCGTCAGCACTCAGGCAGTTTATAGCTCGAGTGCTCGAGTGCACGTCGCTCGCGCAGCCTGTAAACAATTCACAGGCACTTCACAGGCATGCTGCATCGTGAATATTGTTTACCTTTAAGCTATGGATATGTTAACTTACAGGCGTGGATGGATAGAGTTGTATTATGTGAGGAATCATTTCGCTGAATTTTTAATTATTTTTTTTTGTGATGGCCCTGCATAATGGCGGCATTGCACCTGATAGTAAGCGCAGATGCCGCCCAGGCAGAGTATCCATTGGCGTCGGACGGCAGTTCCATGCCAATGGAAACAATTATGCCGGCCTGCTAAGGTGCCTCTTCACACTACGGTAAGGTCTGAGTACGGTATCTTATTAAAAATCGTTAATGGATCCATGAAATATGCTTTTATCGTTTTACAAATTGAGTTTTCGGTACATTTTTTATTGCATAGGTAAACGAGCAAACAGCTCACCTGATGGTAATCACTGTTTGTGCCCATTCACAACGATTGGATTATGGATGTGTTTCCGATCCAACAAATCGGGGGGAGGCGGGAAAGAAAAACGATGGGAAGAGAAAAGGGGTATGGGGCACCTGATAATCTCAATCACAGAACGAAACGCGGAAACAAAGCTGTCGTTTCAAGTCGATTTGCTGTAAGACAGTGGTACCACCTCGGACGAGCCTGCCCATTCATGCTGAGTCATGACTGACAACAGCGGGGCTCTACCACTTCCAATAAATATTTATTACACCACTTAATTCTACTAAATAGTCTGTGTAAAGGTTAGGCATACAAACATCACTCAGCGCTGGATTGTATCCACAAGCTTCGACCCTAATCGACCGCAGAATTTAATTTCTATAACAATAGCATTCAAAGCTTCTTGTGATGAAAATATTAACTGTAGAGTTGTGAATGCACAACCCGTTTTGTGGGCATCTTAATATGATTGAGCAGAAATGGTCTTAGAAATACTTTAGTATGTTTTAAAAGTAAATGGTATATAGTTAGTATATATATTCAGCCAGTCGTATATATATTTAGAAATACATCTTAAAGATGACCTCACTTGGCTAAAGAACGAAGATATTAATGTTCAACCCACCCTAAGCCTTACCTGTATCTTGACGCGATAATATTGCTCTTAAATTATATCCACCGTACTTCTTAAAAGTTACTTTCAGCTCACAGTAACAAGTAAATGGAAGGAAATAAGAATAAAACAAAATATATTGCATGAAAATAAATCTCATCTTCATGCGTTTGGTAGCGGACACAGCTTTCCGGATTTAATACGAGCGTATCTTGTAAAAAAACTATACGGAATACGTCACCTGGTGGTGGAGTATTAGAGTATGAGTTTTTTAATGATTTATCGCTTATTCAAATACGACCTTGTTCATAGACAATCTTAAAACGAATTTTAGCAATCGAATGTTTTGTCTTCTTCTCTCAAACTGAATTCAAAAGTCGTTCGAAAGGGACAAAACATACGGTAACTAAAATAGGTTTTAGAACTGTCTATGAAATTAATATATAAAGTCCGCCAATCGGCGCTAGGCCAGCGTGGTGGACTATAAGGCCTAACCACTTTCGGTCGTACTCTCGATTGTAGAGGAGGCCCGTGCCCTGCAGTGGGACGTATATGGACTGATACAGTATAGTATAATACAGGAAGTTTGGCGTTGAATAATCTAAAGATCATATTCCTCCAAGGATTTACATAACGACTTGATTGACGCGGAATGTTACCTCCATGAAAAGAGTTACTTCGATGAAAAGAGAAAGCCGTATGTATGTTAATTTAAAAAAAATGGAAACTACTTAATTTTCGCTTCACGATGTACGATATTTCAATTTAAAACGCATTGGATACAAAAAGGCATCCGTCGGACCACATCCTAATTTAATTGTGATATTTACTACGTACAACCACAGTCATTGTAACTTGGATTGTATGTTGGTGTGAAATATGCTAGAAAGACGAAGTCTATACAATAGTTAACACAAATAATTTATAACAATAATCACAACAAATTGCATATTATAGATCTATGATTTTGCTAAAGTCGGTGAGTATATTTAAAAGTAAAAAATAAATTAAAAAGGAAAAAGAAATAGCTGACATTAAAAAATACTAAACCTTTTATTGCCGCTACTGATGTATTTTTAAATAAACGAATTATACCTAATTTTTTTGTGTCTTATTTTATTACACTCACTATGTTAAACTGAAATGAATACTTAAAAGATTTATTTCGGAATATTTTAGAACTAAAATACAAACGTTTAAATTCTTTACACGATAACACGGATACAAAGAATATTCTAACAAATGTATGTAAAAACAACATAATTCATAACATTTCATACTTATGTCGACCGCACATGTTAATTTATTGTATTTTCAATACAAAATAACACGTTCCCGTTCGAGAATAACTAATATATATTTATTAAAAAATGTTACCGCCGATTGATATTCCCAAATAACATAACATAATATTTCATAACATTTGCGCGACTATTTCGTTAGAAAAAAAAAGAAAAGTTGTCTGTGGGCGTGCGTGCTGTAGTTCTATCTCTCTCTTGCGCGCAGGTTTACTTAAGAGTGAGTGAGATAGGGCATTTAAGGCGGAGTTTCGCTGCCTCGAAGATCATCCCACGTAGTTCGGAGAAAAGCTTGGTGAAAAATAAAACAAATTGTTAGTTAATAGTATGTTTAATGTATCGAATGCTGGGTAATTAATTAAAGCGGTGGCTGGCTGTAATGCGGCCGTATATCACGTCTAAGGCGGGTACACTCGTGTGCTAATATCTATAGAAATAAAAACGTGCCGCGGAATTCAATTGTGGATTGGTGAGTTATTGACTGGGTGACAAGTTGACACGTGACAGCGCCATCTATCGAAAATATTAAGTACTTATGATAAATGGGAGTATTTCTGTTCATAAATAACTTCGGGCTTGTATCTACGAAGGATAGGTAGAGTTGCTATTCGTGACGTCCGCAAGTTGTGGTTCTGTCTCTGGCTACGATATTTACGTTTTTTGTTTGAAAGAGGACTTGTACAGACTAATAATTATTTAATTACTTAATTATTGATTTAATTTTATTATCGTTTATTCAATGAATTATCTTGCACTGTTTTTAATAAATATATTCTTATTTACTTTATAGTTTATTTTAGAAAGTTTTAGAAACCTGACAAATTATCCACAATTAATGAGTTTGATTTTGTGCTTTACGTTACACCCGCCCCCTATCACATCATAGGACGGAAATAGACACGGGATGCTATAAGTGACTCGTGTAGGACCTTTGCATACTCTCAAGAACACATGCGGGGATTTTCACCTACCAAAAAAAATAATCAATGGAAAATGGTAGAGTCAAAGAATCTTATAAGTAACAAATAATAATATACAGTCAAAACGATTTAGACTGAAGTCATTTATCTAAGCTTAACATCCTA
The DNA here is from genome assembly GCA_030180105.1 of Hyles lineata. Classification (NCBI taxonomy): domain Eukaryota; kingdom Metazoa; phylum Arthropoda; class Insecta; order Lepidoptera; family Sphingidae; genus Hyles; species Hyles lineata. Next base: position 4,087,960 of record JARJEE010000027.1, on the reverse strand, counting down.
TCTTTTTGCTTCTGCTAACTTTCTTCAATCTTTTTCTTCTTTTTAATACTCAGGAAGTCAACTGCAGAACATTGGCCTCTTACAAGGATTTTATAATAACAGCTTGCTTCCAGCGACTTCCTGCAACTTTTACAAGGAACTCGGCCAGGGTACGAATACATTTCTTAAAAAATATTCTATGCTCATGTTCATCAGGGAAAACTGAAGGATTATAATGGTGAAAGTTTTTTTAAATCAGTCCAATAGTTTCAGAGCCTAATTGATGCAAAAAAATGAAATCTTTCCTCTTTAATCTAGTAGTGTAGATAATGAACCCTAACCTTAGTACAGCAATTCGATTGTCAATTGTTTTGTATCTATTAAATTAACTCAGATGACTTCTGTTGATCATTACCACATTAGTATACGAAGTTATGAATTTCTGTGTAGAATTAACAAGATTGCACGTTATTCATTAGCTGAAGACAAGTTATCAAAATAAAATATGTCAATCTATTTGATCATAATTAATTGCATGTTAAGTTCTTAGTTTGTAGGGCGTGCTAAATCTGTACTGTAATGTATCAGCCCATATACTTCCCAACTCCCACTGAAGAGCACGGGCCTCCTCTACAATCAAGAGCACGATTAAAAGTGGTTAGGCCAATATAGTCCACCACACAGGCCTACAGTGGGTTGGTGGACTTTACATACCATAGAACCTTCCAATTTTGCTATAATATGCAAGGTATTCTCATGATGTTTTTCTTCACCAAATTGCATGTTGATTAACTATCAGTACTTGACTTCGAAAAATCAGTCCAGATAACGTACTGCAATTTTTTTAAACTAGAACACACCATGTTATGCTTAGCGGGCCTTAGCTTAGTACAAGACGGATCCGTATATAAGGAGCGTACCACCTCCAAACAAAGCAATACAGGAATGTGAATAAAAATTGTATCTGCTGTACTTTATTTAGGCGTACGAGGCGAGTCGACGACAGCGGTAACGACGCCGCCTTCCTGCGCCCATTTGTCTGTCAGCGGCCACTCGCAGCGCGCGCCGGATGCACCGGCTGAAAAACTCTGGGGTGACTGTGATGGAGACTCATTTAGGGATATTCTTTTATACCAGGTGTGTCCAGACTGCAAATGAAAACGAAGCCGGGTGGTTGGTTTAGTGACTTCAGACTCAGTGCTACTAATATATCGGAAAAAAATGTTTTATTTTGTAAATTTTTAACGTCGTCGTGTTCCCTTAAATAATAATGTACATCAATTTATTTTTAAATATGTAATAGTATGCAGGGGTTTAAATTATTATTTTATAATTAAGCAATTGAAAAAAAAAATGTTCTCATTTTATTTGGGCTAAATTTTTATTTGTATTGTGTCTGTATTTACTAAAACAATCACTTAGCTTTATTTTCGGTCGCAGTCTGGGTATACAATGTATTTTCATATAGCTTTTTAAAAAATAGAGGGTTATGAATTATTGATGCTCGGCAATCTTACTGAGCCAAGTAATTACACAGCAATCTTATTACTTAAATGATACTTTTCCTGCCAATTCAGGCCGTTAATGTATTCTAATCTAAGTACAAGAAGACTCTACCGCTTTGGAACTTAAATAACATTTTAGTTTAAAAATAATACGTCGGTTTTACTTTTGAGTTACTTTCATTCTCACTGTCTTTACAAAAAAGAGAATGAGTGTCACCCTATTCGAAACAAACTTTCACTGTAAACACAGACAGAGCTGTGTTTACTGGAATACGTCGTAAACTACTGGTTTTTCGTGTTCCTCGGAATATTCTTATTTTTTTATATATTTTAAAACCCAACCTCTTTGATGTTTCTCAGCGAAACGAACGGGAAAGTAAACAAAAATTGCAGATGCCTTTGGCTTTGTGTTTGAATTTCGGTTGAATGCAGAAAGTATGTAAATGATACCTATTTGCGATCATTTCTTTTTACGATTTGTTCATAATATGTTCTGTTTATGTAAAAAAATTAATAGCAGTAATCTTTACACCAATAGACATAGAGACTCCCTATCATATTCGTCATCTCATATTAAAGCATATAATAACAACGGATTTAGCATTCATAAATAGTATTTTATAGATTTATTTAATTTATTATTAACTAATAAAATAATTGCTTTTTCCTTTCTTCCTTCTTCTTCCTTTCTGCCTTAATTAAAAAAACACCTACATTTGAAATTAACATCTGTAGTTCACTCAACAAAATATGACATGGAATAATAACCTCTCAATTTAAAGACCTTTTTGCATTGTCAAATTCATGTCCACAGCATTGTTATGCACTCTGAACCGAATATTCGAAAGGATATCCTGAATATCTGTATCTGTATCTGTATCAGCCCATATACGTCCCACTGCAGGGCACGGGCCTCCTCTACAATCGAGAGTACGATTGAGAGTGAATAGTGAATAGTGTATCCTGAATAGCGACGCATAAATACGTGGTTTACTATCCTGCTTTATATTAATAATTTGTATAGTGGGGCATATAAATATGCTACTATGTCTTAAAAGCATAGTAGCTATACTATGTCATGCAGCAAAAGGTTCAGAAATATAAAGACCTGCATAATAATTCGTCCTAATTAATATTAAAATTAATTAGCGCTTCGTTCGTTCCTTTTTGTCAGAAATGAGGAGATCCGTAGGAGAACACAGGTTACCGACATAGCCCATAGGATTAGCAAAGTCAAGTGGCAGTGGACCGCGCACTTAGCAGGTAGAGCTGATTGCCGTTGGGTCCGAAAGGTTCTAGAGTGGAGGCCACGCACAGGCGAATGAAACCCATATTACACAAGGTGGACTGGTTAAAGTTGCAGGAATTTGCTAGATACAGACCGCTTCCAACAAGTCGATGTGGAGAACCTTGGCTCCCCCAAGGATCATAAGACTTACAATGAATGAAGAGAGAGAGAGAGAGCGCTTCGGAAATATGTTTTTTTATAGCATCAGTATGGCAAACGAGAAAAGAGGTCATCTAATAGTAAGCAATCACTGCCGCCCATGAACACCTACAACACTTGGATCATGGATGTATTTCCGGACCATTAAATCGGGACGGGAGGGGGATATTATGTCAATTAATGTAAATAAACAGACTTTTGTCAAGCAAAGGCCTAGGTGAGCCGACGCGTGTGATCCCGGAATTAATGCGCATCCATTACCTTCACTTCATTTAATTATTCACTGAAACAATAAACAATTAATTAGGTATTTATATCACTATAATTTCAATATAATACATTGTGAATAATTCACTACAAATTACTATTTTGATATAGTTTCACAAACAAATAATAGGTTGAGCCAGATATTTGAAATTTTTAACTATGGAAATAATGGTTAGTCGTCTGTTTTTCTGGAAGTGGGCGCTAATGACTGCGACACAGTTTTGCCGAACTAGTGCAGTTTTTTAACATAACATAATCTGTTAATTTGTTTATGTACCAATAAATATTTGAATTTGAACTACTGAATAAAAGACAAATGAACAAATGACTTATTTATTTTATTTATATCCTTTATCCTTTTTTTACACTAAATAAACTTAATAATAGAACATAATTACACATAACATATAAAAATAATTATTAGCTGATAATGAATTTGATACTGATGCAATACCGTGACAATATTTTTCTTTATGTGCCATCCATATAAAGCATACAACAGCGGGAGATGGTTTTATCTCATTGTCCACAAAAACATTCCAGTCGCGTAAAATTGGACGCACACAAGCTAAATCTAGGAGTCGACACACTTACGTGAGTCAAAAATTTTCAACCCATTACCCAGCTGACCAAGCAGCGTAGAATAATAATTAATAGTCAGTTTATATAAGAATGAAGAAAACAGTAGGTATTTATCCAAAGATCTGTGTATTCATGTCAAACAATCACTCTCAACCGCACAAAATCCCAAACAATATGACACATATTCTGGTCAAGGTGCGCATATTATTTTTATCGCTGCAAAAATATACGGGGTGATCATAAAACCATCGTCGCGTTTCAGGTGAACGGCCGCGGTCGCGCGCATCGTTCGCAAGATGGCGCCCATATATCTGTCATCGCAGTGCCTGATGCGCGCCAAAATAAGATTATTGGATATTTGACACAGACGAGCGCGTTCAGTTTACGATCGAAGCTAGACCGCGGTTATGAGCATATCTGATACCGATGACGCATATGAGTGCTTCAGGATATTTTCGGATTATTTTTGGTGTACCATCGGAAATACTAAAAATAATTCTAATAGAAATTCTTTTGCGTTACGTGGGGCGTAAATCTTTACATTGTTGAGAATGGTAACTCATTTTAGTATGTGAAGTGTAAATATAGCCTATTTTTATGTTTGGTGGTGGTAAGATATGCGTATAAGATTGCGACCACTGTCCACAGCGGTTAAAGAGCCGTCATAGCGGTCCACGTAGATGTGTCGCGTTTTGGCTTCACCCTGTGTATGTTCGGATACTATTAAGTCTTAATATTAGCATGAACTATGAGATTCTTCTCGTGTCGTAGGAAATTCTTTAAGACAGCGTTGCATTTATCAGGTCCATTTTAGGGACTTTTAAGCTATTTTAAACTAATACAAGCTGTGGAATGTTTAGCAGTCACACGTGTTCCTTCCTATAACCCTGGATCCTTTCGATGTAGCGTAAAGAAGCAACTTTGAAGGCTGGCATTGTGTCGAATGGCATAGGACCGCGGTTTGATGCTTTCTTTACTCTGTCTAATCGGCGTGGTATTAGCGATTACTTTATTTTTTATTGCTATGAATGGCGAGACGAGCATGTCGTTCGCTTGATGGTAAGCGATACGACCGCTCATGAATAGTAGCAAAACCAAACAACACCTTGAATTACAAAGCAATGCTTGGCATTCCACTGCGCTCGCCATCCTGAGACATAAGATGTAAAGTCTCAATAAGTCCAGTAGTTGCTCTGGCTACAATGCCCTTCAACCAGAAACACAACAGTGCGTTTACACTGCTATTTGACGGGAGAAATAGACACTGCGGTGGTACCCAACCAGATGGCCTCTCACATATGAGAGACCTACCACCAGTAAACTTTCAGGAGTAGTGCTATTATTCTTTCGTGCCAGGGGGGTTACTCTTTACTCAGAAACGAAGACGAATGGTCTAATGAAGTATTTAGGTACTTCACTAGACCATTCGTCTGTACGAATAAGCCTAAATACTTTACAAATGTCCGAATCCTCTGTCGTACGTCGCGTCGTAACCTTAGACTAAGTTCGGAGTGAATGATAACTTTCATAGAAAATAGTATTGATTTTGAGAAGTGGAAATATTTTATCTTTTACGTTGACATTGAACGTTCGAACATTCTAACTTCGTGTCGGTGAATAGGGGCCCTACTATATTCATCCGAACGAACGAACGAAGTTCGAAACTTCGGATAATAGCAGTTTATATACGATACGAATGGACCTCCATATACTTATGGTCGTAATTGACTTATGGTTACGATGTACGTTATACAACTTCGAACTTTTACAGAGTAGATACAATCGTATCGTATATAAACTTCGATTGTACGAAGTTTCGAACTTCGTTCGTTCGGATGAATATAGTAGGGCCCTAGAGTAACCGCACAGATTAAAAAATATCCTGAACTGAAAAACTGAATCGCAACCTACATTAAAGTGCATATTATGTTTACATCATTGAATAATTTAATATTTATTAATGGTAATAAATGCGTCGTGTATGCTAATGACGTGCATCCGTAATGTTATCGTACGATATCAATTTTTTTCCCTACTCATAATAAAGTCATGTTTTTTGTGTGTATGTAATTTATATTTTCTGGAGTTTAGAATTTAGACGAAGAAATGTGCAAAGAACTGTCTACTACAACATCGTAATGACCGTGCTATGAACTTATCAGGCCAAAAACTATTACTTGTAAGAATTGTTACAGAACGCTGCCCAATACAGCTTAGCTAGTTTGACAGCCACCGTGGCATAGTTGGTCAGACGCCTGCTGTGATACAAGAGGCTGCAGGTTCGATCCCCGGGCCAAGTCAAATTATTTTTGTAAAGCACACAAGTATTTGCTCCGATAGGCCGAAAAGTCTCTTAGTTTCTGATTCTTTGACACAAGACCTAATTGATCTTGATCATAATTTTGACAACAGCTCATTTAAATTATATTGGCGTGTGAAGAAAGAACTACGAATCATCATCATCATCACCATCAGCCTATTCGCGTCCACTGCTGGACATAGGCCTCTCCTATGGCACGCCACTGGGCTCAATACAATTTAAGATATCTGTTTAAGTCATTGTGTGAGACATTTTTTATAATACAGGGTGACTGCTACCGAAAAAGAAGCCGGGTGATAGTTTAAGCGACTGCAGGCACAATGCAACAGAAAATGTTGGAAAAAAAAGCGTCAATTTTTTTTTATTATTTTTATATGGTCGTATTTGGGAGGTAAATACATTTTTTCGTAAAATAATAGTGTATACCTTTTTATTTATAAAGACTCTAAGGTATAAAAGAGTTTAAATTATTATTTTAGCAAAAACTATGGATTTACCACCAAAAATTGACGATATTAAAAAAATTATAAAAAAATTGTCGCGTTTCTTAACAAAATTTTTAGTTGCATTGTGTTAGTAGTCACTAAAACTACCACCCGGCTTCGTTTTCGGTAGCAGTGTTGAGATACCCGGTATAAACAACAAGTATTTTATACTTGTAATCTAATAATATTGTAAGAAAATTTACATGTCCATTGTAAGAAAATGTGAAGAGTGATAAACTATTCTTATATTTTGACAACAATGTCTTCGGGTGTAATAAGATCGTACACAATGTGTAGAAATGTGTCAGGCGATTGAAAATAGTTGAGAAAGTTGAGGGAACCCAAAATTTTATTGATTTTTAATACGCTTTTATTAGCTTCAGACGTAATGAAATGAAATGAAAATAATTTATTGAATCCATTAAAATGTTCAACATCATTTAGATTCAGTCATTTTTTTTATCTACCACCCGGTTCGGAAAGCGGTTTTCACTAGAGAAGAACGGGCAAGAAACGTATGTATGTTAATATGTAACGGAAACTTTGAACATGATTTTGACCCCCTTGAAAACGTCGGATTAACTCGAAATTTGGCATAATTATTAAGGACCGATGACAATTCAATATTTTAAACATTTTGACCTATTATCCTTACTAAGGATAATCAGGATTAGCGATTTTTGTCTGCGTCAAGACCAATAAAGGAATCTACCAGGCGCGCCGATCACCTATTTCTCGGATAAGTTATCGACTGTGCTTAAGAAAAAATTATAGAAAATTCGATTAAAAAATTAAAAATTAATAATAGTTTAAAAAACTAACAAAAACGCTTGTGTAGAAAATCCAACTAAAAAATAGAAAACAAATTTTAATAAATTTGAATTAAAAATAGTGTAAGAAAAAATGATTTTATTGCAAAAAAAGCGTGGGGTGCTTTTCAGGATATTATCAAAATAACCGTTCTAGTCTTATATGTACATAAAATATTTAGAACTATTGATACCATGCACCCCACGCTTTTTTTCCAATAAAATCATTTTTTTCTTAAACTATTTTTAATCCAAATTTATTAAAATTTATTTTCTACTTTTAGTTGGATTTTCTATAAAAGCGTATTTTTTTAGTTTTTTTAAACTATTATTTATTTTTCATTTAGTTTTGCGACGTCAAAACAAGCAATTAGTTGAATAGCCTTTTATTAATTTATAACATTAACAATGCAAATTAACAGCATAATACGCCAACACGATTGAATTACATGAACTTAGTACTATTCTTAACTGTAATTGTAATTGTAAACATATATATTGAAATATGAACAAGTAACAAACTATAAAACAGAATTAAACAATTAAAGAAAAATACAAACAATAGGACTTAAATTATACCATTTTAAAATCAACTTTTTGAACCAAATTGTTTAATAGCATATGTAACAATTTTCTCAAGCTTGTCATTATAAATTTCTACACCTTGGATCTGTTTAGTACGCGCATTTAAGAGGTTTAGGTATAGCTCTGGCTGTATAGTATTATGTATAGTACTTACTATGGTAGCAGTTGGTTTAATAAAATAAAAATATTTTACTGGTGGTAGGTCTCTCATATGTGAGAGGCCATCTGGGTGGGTACCACCGCAGTGTCTATTTCTCCCATCAAACAGCAGTGTAAACGCACTGTTGTGTTTCGGGTTGAAGGGCATTGTAGCCAGAGTAACTACTGGACATACTGAGACTTAACATCTTATGTCTCAGGATGGCGAGCGCAGTGGAATGCCAAGCATTGCTTTGTAATTCAAAGTGTTGTTTGGTTTTGCTACTGTTCATGAGCGGTCGTATCGCTTACCATCAGGCGAACGGCATGCTCGTCTCGCCATTCATAGAATAAAAAAAAAAATTACCAAAAGAACGTATCAAGCAAACCCAGGCTTCACCATTACTTATTTACAATCAGCGCAATCATATAAATGCAGTCACGACGTCAGTAGTAGCAGATATCGCGTCAGCATGGCCCCGTCACCGCTTGAGTTCAGTTGTCAGTCAGAGATACCCGATGGCGATAGAGTCGTCATCTCCGGCATGTCGGGGCTGTACCCCCAGGCCAAATCTATGAAGGAGTTCGCGGATATACTTTATAATAAGGTAATTAAAATAATAATTCAAAAAGGATTTTACTTATAAACAGTAGAGTGGCTAATAAATTACTCGTACTGTAGAACATCTTCGGAGTCATGTGTGTTTTGATAGTCAATCACCACGCACTATTACGGTGAAGAAAAAATCGTGGGAAAATTTGCATACCATAGCGATTCGGAAGAATTTCTATGGTATGTAACTGTAGTCATTAGTCCCCCTCTCAATCTTACTTTCGATTATAAAGGAGGCCCGTGCCTTGGACGTATATGGGCTGGTACATAATATATTAGGTAGCACATTAGTCAAGTTGGGGTGGTGTTGCATCCAGCGTTTTATAATTTATATATTTTTTCAGCTGATACGTTCGTAATTCGGTCATAGTATGTTAGGTTTTAGTGGGTAGATACGTTTATCTCACCATGGCAATGGTACTTGCCTTGTCAACAAATAAGTGACGAAAATACATACACGACCATATCAGTCACTTGTAATAGATCTATAAATATTTTGTTCTCTACGATTCATATTGTACAATCTATAATTTTGTTATTTCATTGGTCTAGTAAAAGCATGGCTTGTGAACTATTAGGTCTTCAGTTCAATTCTTAGCCTGGACAAATAATATGGCGTGTGTTGTTTTTTCATTTAAAAGAATGTTTCTGGTACTTTAGTTAGCACTGACACTAATTATTAAATCTGAATAAGCGCCATTTCAAAACCGTTTATCTTTCCACAACATGTATCAAGATGTTATTACAATATTTATTTTTTTATTTATTTTATAATATAGTTTTTTATTTTTTAATCTGCAGGTGAATCCAATAACGAAGGAAGATTTTGACTTCAAGCACCCAGAAATGGCGAAATATTATGGCAGGGTTAAAGATTTTGACAAGTTTGATGGTCAGTTTTTCATGGTTCATTACAGACTGGGCAACGCACTAGATCCGATGGCCAGAAAGATTTATGAGCAAGCGTGTCAGGCTATTTACGATGCAGGTAAAGTTTAATCCTTATTCATAGATAAATAAAATAAATAAAACCCAACAGTCACATACATAGTCCTAACCCCACACTAAGATAGAGTCTTGTGTCGTGGGTATCAGGAACTACGAGATGTTTCTGTCTCACAAACACCCAACCCACAAAGAAATATTTGTGGGCCACACAAACAATTCTCTCGCTGCGGGGATCGAACCCGCGGCCTCTCGTTTCACAGGCGGCTTCTAACCGCCTGCGCCACGAAGGCTGTCAGCTCGTTTATAAACCTATATTACAATACACAAAACTTTATTGAACAGAAGTAATAAAGTACAAACAAATGTAACAGAGAAACCTTATAAGTGAACTTAACGGTCTTATCGGTATAAGCCATCTCTACCAGACAACAATCGGCCGTTCTCTATATCCTATCTATCTTTAACAAGAAGTTAAAATACCTGCCATTACTATGTCAATACAATTCTGCGCTTCAGTAAACACAGACAGATATATATATTTATATTGCTTAGCTATCTATAAATATGTCCACCATATCTGTATCACTATTTTTTTTAAACTGAAACATAAAATGCATCGAAATATCAAATGAAATCTCTAGTTAAATACAGATAGAAAACGGCTATATATCACTTTCGAATCGGTCGTAAGAGAAAAAATAAAAGTGGGTGTATAACATAAACTATTCACAACAAAAAGAAAATTACATAAAAAAATAAGTGTGTACGTAAAGTAAAAACCCTATTTTAGTCATCGAATGCTTTGTCCGTTTCGAAAGATTTTTAAAATCAATTATTTTGATAACGTCCATCGTCATCAACGCGTGAAATGACGAGCACCAATCCAAATGTAATACAGTGAATGTGAAATTTACTTCCAAAATTATTATAGGGGTCCATCACCATAAAAAATGGGATGATAATAACAAAAGATCTTGCCCGGCTTTATGTATGACCACTTTTTCTATCCTTTTTAACACTCGTTATTATCTATTGATTGTTCAACGGTTCTTATTTGCAGGTTTAAGTCCGGATCATTTGAATGGTAAAAAAGTGTCAGTCTACATAGGAACTGGTATGTCAGAAAATGAGACTCTAGGCTTCTTTGACCAGATTTTGCAAGCGTCATTCGGTGTACTTGGGTATGAAAACCTTTCTTTACTAAAAATACATTCTTTTTTATCATTTTGTTTTGCTCCAGATTATTCCAAATTTAAAACGTGCTCATTCGGGTTAATAGTGGAATTAGTTTCAACCTTTTTAAAAAATTGCTAATTTTTTTTTCGTTCTTCAGCCTGCGTTTTCTTTCATGTTAAACCTTCTTGTATTTAGGTGCAGCAAAACAATGTCTGCGAATCGTATATCGTACTGGCTAAATGCTAAAGGCCCTTCGGTGTCTATGGAGGGGTCGTGTTGTGGCGGCATGGTTGCGTTGGAACAGGCCTATATGGACCTAATTTCTGGAAGATGCGAGGCAGCTATAGTCGGAGCATCTCACGTGGCGTTCTTTGGTCATTATTCTATACATTATGGCCGGTATGTGTACTTAAAAAACTATATATATTTTAATTTAAAAACGTTTATGCATTCATGCTACCAGTTATCGTGCCATTTCTGAGGGTTAATATGATTACTGTTTGATGATAATAGTGTCTTAAAAAGCTTCGATGCAAGTTTTATGTTTATCGTTATTTCACAACAAGCAGATTTTTATGTTATGCAGAAGATAAAGTAGCGGTACAATAGGTACATAAATCTGTATCTGTATCAGCCTCTGCACGTCCCACTGCAGGGCACGGGTTACAATCAAAATTCGATTGAGAGGGGTTAGGCCATTAAAATATATGTTCGACTTTGTTAACGACAAATTTAATAATTTTTCGTTTTATAATCAAACAGAGCAGTGCAGTTAGCCCCAGATGGCAAGACGAGGGCGTTTGATGAGAATGCTAATGGTCTTGGATTGTCTGATGCTGTAACTGTCCTCTTCTTGCAAAAGGCCAAGGATGCATTAAGGTAACCAATACTTAGGTTCATTTCCGTTATATAACAGGTTTGAAAAACGAACATTTCGGCCGACGCGATGTTGATCGCACTACTTATTTAGAGCCACAACTCTTAGTTTTGGGCGTTTGCAAATGGATGAGGAAAGGAAGAGATGATGAAAAGACGGGGACGAGATTATTTGGCTCCTAGATAATAAAATTGCATGTACATGGGAATTTTGTTATGAAATTAACTTAGGTGATGAACTTAAAAAGTTTGCAGCAAGTTGCTGGAAGCGGCCTTAGCTGCTAACAATTTGCGGTGGCCTTACAAAAGGTCTATGTTCAATCATGACTTTCCTGAGGTTAAAGCGTTTAATGAATCTGTATCTATATCAGCCTATTTACGTCCCACGCATGTGCCTCCTCTACAATTGAGAAAACGAATGAGAGGGTTTAGGTCCTGTAGTCTACCAAAGTGGCTTAGTGCGGGTTGGCGGAGTTTACATACCATATAAATTCTTATAAATCGCTATGGTATGCAGGTTTCTATACGATATTTTTGGTTTATGAAAACTTCCTTTTATTCATATTACAGAGTTTATGGAGAATTAGTTCATATAGAAACCAATTATACTCAAATAAAATCTAACGACCAGCCGCAGACGATTGGGTTCTGTCGTGATCCCAAAATGAGCTACAGGTTTTTGAGAAGTTTCTACGAGACGGCAGGAGTATCGCCCCGCAATGTTGAATATGTGGAGGCATATGGCACTGGTACGTGTTTTTAACATACACGATACATTTTAACGACGTCTGCCCGCAAAATTTTGACTTTCACCAGCAAACAAAATGATTTTTCATAGCTTATGTATATGCATTTGTAACCTAATTCATATTTTAATTTTTTAAAAAATATTTTATAGCTGGAAAGACACTTAAAGAAGCGTTAACATAATCTGTGTCTGAAGTCACTAAAACTACGACCTGCCTTCGTTTTTGGTCACAGTTTGGATATACCCGGTATAGTCCCATTGCGTTAAAAATATCATCCGAATTCATTAGACGATTTCTAGGTTAATTTCCCAACAAAAATCAAAACATTTCATGATTTTTACAAGATTTCTACAAGAATATAATTTCCATTATTATTATTATAACTTGTACATACTTCCAATATGTTATGTATTACATGTTTATTTCGCATCTCCAGGCATTCCTGATGCTGATAAGATAGAACTGGAAACGATCGATAAAATGTTTTGTAAGGACAGAGCTGATCCTCTGTTGGTTGGTTCTGTGATATCAAATTTCGGTCACACTGAAACTGTTACCGGCCTTACGGCTATTAACAAGGTCAGTATAATTATAATTAAAAGAAAATAAAAGCTAATCAGGAATGGAAAGATACAAGAACAAGTATTATATTGAATACATTTCGGCTTTTGAAACAGATGCGTTATTTATGACTCTTAACAGAAGCAACGTTCTGCGAGATTTCAGAAGTATTTTGTAGTGTATTTCAATGTAGCCGGCTTATTTTACTAGTTAAATAAATAAATACGCTCAACAAACAAAATCCTTATCTCAGAATTGGATATGGGATTGTGATTTGTGATGTGGGTGTCAGTCGTCGGAAATAACGCAAGACTTCCTGCCTTCACAAACACTTACAACCGAAAGTAATATTTGTGATTCCCACATTTCATAGCCGGGTCTCAAACCGAACCACTTCGTTATAACTTATTCTAAACCAACTTCGAAAAAAATACTTTTCAAAGGTACAAGACTTCGATCAAATATACACTAGATACAACATGAGCGCTTAGAAAATGGCACCAAAAAAGAGTGCTTAAGCACTCTTTCGCCTTCAGTCACGCACCGACCGTTGCTTCTAAAACGTCGCAACAATTTAGACAATATTATGTGAAAAGCTACTTTAAGCTCTAGGAATAAGGTGGAATTTGTGTTAATGTATTTGGAATATGTGATCTTTTTGTTTACTTTTTTTAATGTCATGCATCGGTGCCACTTTTTAACAGAACTTTTACAGGGAACTGTGTATCTAGTGTATATTTGATCGAAGGTACAAGATAACATTATCCATACCAGGTGCTCCTCGGCTATGAGAAGGGGATGCTAGCTGGAAACCTACACTGCAGCAAACCCCGGCAGGACGTACTGGCCATCAGAGACGGTAGAATCAAGGTCCTCACTGACCATGAGGAGTTCCATCGCTCCTACGCAGCTGTTAACGTCCACGCTATTACTGGTATTAGCAGTCATGTGCTGTTGAAGGGGCATTATAAGCCTAAGGTAATTTTGTTGTATATCTAGGGTGACTGCCTTTGAGGCATAGTTGTTCTATGGTACAGTACAAAGTGTCAGGTTCGAATAATTCATCAATCATTACAATATCATTACTTTACCGCGTTAGAATAAAAGCGTATGATATGATAGTATGCTTATTTTTTTGTATAAATATGTCTATTTCTCCCGCCAAACAGCAATTTAAATGCACTGTTGTGTTCCGATTTGGTGGACAGTGTGGCCAGAGTATGTAGTGGACATATTAAGACTTAACATCTTATGTCTCAGGATGGCGAGCGCAGTGGAATACCAAGCATTGATTTGTAATTCATGGTGTTGTTTGGTTTTGCTACTGTCCATGAGCGGTCGAATCTCTTACTATCAGGCGAATGACATGTTCAGCTCACCACCAATTGAGTTAACAAAAATACAGATTAAAAAAATACTTTTTAGAATCCCGATCTCTATCACTCGAGCATACCGCACTTGATCACGATATCAAACAGGACAGAAGAAGGCGTGAAGAATATTACTGATGATCTCAAATCCCGGCCCGTAGACGTTGAGGAGTTGGCGATGCTACGTAATATCTATTCAAGGAACATTTCTGGACACTTGGGAAGGGGTTATGTGATAATTGGTTAGTGAAATAATACTACTAATTAGTAAGGTTTAGTTATGTAGATAATATTTATAGGAAATAATATGTACATATACTTCAGGCCGCATTCAACAAGTCGATGTGGAGATCCTTGGGTGAGGCCCGTGTTCATCAATGGACTTCCTGTGGCTGAGATGGTGATGATGATGATGATGATGATGATGATGATGAATGTGTAAAAAAAAAAATTCACTTATGATATATGTTTTTGACTTTTTAGAACTAAGGTTTTTTGGTAAAAAGGATTTTGTAAGAAGTTCTATGTTATGTTTAGTCCACCAACCCGCACTAGGCCAGCGTAGGCTACATAGCCTAACCCATCTCTATCATAGTTTTGGATGTAGAAGGCCCGTACCCTGCAGTGAGACTTTTATATGCTCGTAATAAGAATACCGTGATTAGGCTTTTGTAATATTGCCGGTTGAAAATCAGCTGGAAATCAAATAGTTAACATTAATGATACATTATAATCAGATACCAAAGAAAACAAAACAATAAGCCTGGGAGAAATGGCGGAGTTCCGAGACAATGCCAAGCGCCCCCTCTGGTTTGTGTACAGCGGTATGGGTTCACAGTGGGCCGGCATGGGCGTGCATCTCATGCGTATACCGATCTTCGCCGCAGCTATTGAACGGTACAATTTCCTGAACATTAATCATTAGCTTTTTTCTGTGACTGTGCAAGTAGAACTATTATCTAAACCTAGCCTGGTTTAGATACAAATGAATGTTTCAACGATTAAAATTATTATAGATAAGTAAATCATTTTGCCGACTTGTGTGAAATAAAGAGAACCAAAGAAAGAAAATATCATTAAAGTATTTGAGAGAATATTACTAAGGGTTTTATAAGCTCTTTGGTCTAATACGAGTACACAAGAAGAATGCAAACCTAGAACTCCTGGCTAATAGATCAGGATCTTTTTATATTTCTGAGTTTTTTGTTGATAAGTTCGTCTAAGAGGTGCAAGTTTTTACAATTTTCGACCGGTTATAAAATAATAAGCTTATTTTTCTATGTGAATATCATAATTTTGCGTCGATACTATTTAGGCTTAATACAAAGGTAGGCAGGAAACTAAATTAATTTCCTCATTTTAGCTGCCACCGAGTTCTAGAGCCGAAAGGCGTGGACATCATTAACATAATAACTTCTACAGACAAGGAGATCTATGACAACATACAAAACTCTTTCCTTGGTATAGCAGCTGTTCAGATTGGAATTACTGACGTTCTCACTCATTTGGGTCTCATTCCTGACAATATTATCGGTAAGATGAACTTTTTAAATGATTTTATCTAGATTCTAGAAGAAATAGTAACCAAGTCTTATATTATGGCAATCCAATCAAAATGTTTACAATAAAATCCCTCAAAGATGAACGAATACTTTTAAGCATTCGTGAATGTTAGACATTGAATTAATACTGACGATGTGAATTATATCAAGGTTATGGTTTATTTCCTATGAGGGCTGTAAGGTAGTAAGGTCGATATGCAGATCCATGGGTGAGGCTTGTATTCAGCACTGGACATGTGCTGTGGCTGAAGAAATAGAGCGGGAGAAAGAGAGGGAAGGGAGGTTGTAAAGTCTTTAAAACCTCGAAGTTAAAGATAAACCGAAACCTTGATAAAATCCACAAAATTTGTCTTATTTAACTCAAATCATGATATTTCTTAAATATTTTTATCGCACCATAAATTCGATTACTTCTGACGTTCAGTCCCCAATTAATTCGAGACTATTTTCAGGTCACAGTTTGGGAGAGTTAGGATGTGGGTATGCTGATGGGTGTATTACTCTAGAGGAGGTCATATTGGCAGCGTACGGCAGGGGCAAAGTGTCTCTCGAAACTCCATTGATCAAAGGTGCCATGGCTGCCGTCGGTCTTGGATACAAGCAGGTAACAACTAATTTTAAAATAAAATGCATCTAAAAATCCAATGATATCTCTAATTAAAGTTAGATCGATTATAGAGAACGGCTGTAAAACTACCACCGGCTTCGTATTCGGAAGCACCCTGTATGTAAATTCTTTTTTGTTCCAGATTCGTGATATATGTCCGCCAGACATCGACGTAGCTTGTCACAATGGCCCAGAATCGTGTACCATTTCTGGGCCATATGATAGCGTTGCCCAGTTCGTGGCCAAGCTTACAACTAAAGGAATTTTTGCGAAGGAAGTGCCCTGTTCTAATATCTCGTACCATTCTCGGTATATTGCACCAGCAGGTACTAAACATTCACTTTAAATTTTATTAGTTCCAAAAATGTGCAAATGATGCGATGGTAAATGATAATTCGTTACGTTTATTATAATGTAATCACATTGTTTGAGAAATTTAAATAATGTAACATAGCTAAATTAATTATGACAAGTGAAGTTCTGTAGGTATAAAATATATTTGCAGTTAACTGCTTACAAAAAATGTGGTGATTAATTTATTTTTTACGTTATTTCCTTCTATTTTCTCGTTATTTATTATATTCATTAAAAAAATACTACTCGTAATTAATAAGTGCCCCTGTCACGTATTTTGACGGAGATAGCCAGGCTGAATATACATTTATGGAACATGTGCTGCAAATCATACCATAATAAGAAGTGAACCTATTGTAAGTAGATTCGACGAAGTACCATTAGAAAATGATACTGAATTAATGTTTTCTCTGAACGAGGCTCTATTATCAAGACGTTAACAACTGACATGTATAGGTACACAATATCTGACATGTCTGTTCTGATTTATTTTATATTTTTCTTCAGGTAATTATATGTACGAGTACTTGAAAGACATAATGAAGACTCCAAGGCTTCGCAGTGAGAAATGGGTGTCCACATCAGTACCACAGGATAGATGGAACGAGCCTGAAGCCAAATATTCTTCAGTGGAATATCATACCAACAACTTATTGGTCAGTTGTGACGTCTAAGGCGCACTACACACCAAAGCCGTCGGCTTAGTGACACAGCCGTCGACATGCTGCCGATATACTTTTTCCGACTTGAAATACCTAAATGAAATCGCCAACTAGCCTATTGTCTATGTCGGCGGCATTGGTGTGTAATGCGCTTTAGAAATTAGAATCTCCTCTCTTTGCAATGGCAGGCCAAGACCTTGATGTTATCAGTGATGATCATGATCAGTGATCAATGACGAAACCCTCTAAAGGGTAAAACCTGTTTTTCATAAAAAAATATAATTTAAAAAAATTAAATCGACTTCAAAATTGTAATCCACAAACTGCAATTCTGACGAAATTACATACATGCACATCGAATTTGTAATATTCTTTTTTTGCAGTCGATTAAAAAGGATATTTTTGCCTGAAAAGTTCATAGGACAATAATAGTAAACTACATTGTAGTAGGCGGATACATTTAATTTTTCAGTTTTATATGGAAGACTATGTGCATCATGTCTTATAAAAAAAACCGATACTTGGCGTTAGTCGTACATGGTATATGCTCTTCTATTCATAAGCATACTACTAGCATCCTATTTTCTTTATACGGCTCTAAGTAATTTCCATTGCAAGTGAAATACTTTGATAATTTTTTAACGTTGAAATATCTTAATCTTGAAAGCAATTGAACCGTAACTACAACTCATATGGGATTATAAAACTTCTAACGCCATCTATTGGGAAGTTATTGAAGGATGACGCTAAACCACACTAAAATAATTGGACAGCCTCCAGTTAGACGCCGGCTGTGCACAAGAAGACGCGGGTTCGATCCCCGCTCCGAGACAAATGTTTGTGTGATCCACAGGTATTTGTTTCGGGTCTGAGTGTTTACGAAACCGAATAGTCTCTCTTAGTTTCTGACACCCACGAAACAATACTCAATCTTAGTGTGGGGTCAGAGCTATGTGACTGATGTATTTATTTAAATTTATCAAAATTTGATTATGTACCGGCCTGGTGTGATGTTTTTTTTAATAATTCCTTTTAAATTGCCTCGGTGGCGTAGTTGTACGACAATACGACTACAAAGCTGAGGTTTCAGTTTTGAATCCCAGGTCGGGCAAAGTGATATTGGATTTTTATATTCATTATCAGTCCGGAATCATGAATTTATGCCCAATATGGCGATAGGCTCATTCCCACTTAATGGGACGGAGCACGGTGAAATGTGGGCGACCTGGTGGCATCTCTACTTACTCCTTCTGGGAAAAAGGCGTGACTTCTTGCATAATATGTAGTATGTATGTTCTATTGAACATCAATGTAATAATGGTTTCTTGGAAGGAAATGAAACTATTATTCACTGATTTTATCTCCTATTTGGTTTTATTTTTATTTATTTTTTACTTCCTGACGTTTCGGTTACTTCGGTGAAGTCCGCCCAGTGACCACGTGACCACGACCCGTGACGTAAAATCCATACATAATAGATTTATTTCAATCATTATAATATTCTAGAACCCAGTGCTATTTGAAGAGGCGTGCCGGTTGATTCCCCCCAACGCGGTGCTGGTGGAGGTAGCTCCCCACGGGCTGCTGCAGGCGATCCTGAAGCGCTCCCTACCCGCCTCCTGCACCAACATAGCGCTCACTAAGCGCGGACATGAGGACAACGCTGTGTTCCTGCTACATGCTATTGGAAAGTAAGATATACTCTTTACGTATCTGTTGATGAATATTGATTAAATTACTAGTGGTAGGTCTGAGGCCATTTTTTTAATTATTAAATCGATACACCACCGATGCGCCATCAATAAAATTACATGTTTTTATATAAGTATTGAGCAAGGTAGCCTTTTTAGGTGTATACTGTATCTTTTAAAGAATATTAATGATACTGGTGGTATGTCTCTCATATGTGAGAGCGCGCCTAGGAAGGTACCATAGTAATGTCTATTTAGCACGCCAAACAGCAGTGTAAACGCACTGTTATGTTTGAAGTTGTTTCTTATCACCGTTTAAACAAAATCTGTTACATTAATTTAATTTAAAATATACTTTAGCGGCCATCTTTTTGATACAGCAAATGTACTGAAGGGCCTATCTTTAGTCTTGATATGTTTTATTCCAGACTGTACATGGAAGGGTACACGCCAAACGTGCAAGCCCTGTATCCGAAAGTAGAGTTTCCAGTGTCCACAGGAACACCGATGTTGTCGCACCATGTAGAATGGAACCACTCGGAGGAATGGTAAGATACAGGGTGTTTTCACAAATGAGAATAAGTTAACTTAAATAGAATTTTGTATATAATAGCGGTCCGGCCCGGCGCCGTGTGGGTGCAGATACACTTTTCAAAATGGTGGGCAAAATGTACAATTCCGACGATAATTTTGAATATTAGAGCAAAGGATACCTCAGTTATCGATTTGAGACCAATCGAACCACGAAAAACGAATAAAATTTCCTCGTATTTTCTTGGTTTTTCACTACTGCTCCCATCTTATAGATATATATAGACTTTAGCATTCCTCGATAAATGACTAAAATCCAACACAAAAATATTTTTCAATTCGATCCAGTAGTTCCTGAGATGAGAGGTAACAAACTTTTTAGCTTTATATATTAGTGTAGATTTACTTAGGTACCTACTAGATATTATTTATTGAGGTACCTATAGCATGCCAGTTATCTTAAATTAACGGTGTTATAGCGATCAATCAATACGTAGCTGTATTTTTTATTTATTTTTTATTTTATTAAGCTTCATATACTTGGTATACAAGGCGGACTTAATGCCTGTGGCATTTTCTCTCAGTCGACCTTAAGGTGATGCAGGGATGAGCAGAAGTAGGTGTACGAATACTTAATTAAAAGTTAAGAAGAGAAAAAAAAAAGATGATGATCTGTATTGGAGTGATAAATAATATCCATGTATACAAACGTATACACGCAGGATTAAAGTCAGTCAATCACCACGCACTGTAACGGTGAAGTGAAACATCGTGGGAAAACCTGCATATTATACCGATTTCTAATAATTTATATAATAATAATTTATGTAAATTATAAAGTTCACCAACCTGCACTAGTCCAGAATGGTGGACTATATGGCCTAACCCCTCTCAAATATACTGTCGATGGTAGAAGACGCCTATGCTCTTTAGTGGGACGTTTTAATGCTCATACAGAATAGATATGGATTATTTTATGACATATTTATTTATACAGGACCTTACCTCAATGTGCGACTATTATCAAGAGACAAGCCGCCTCGTGCAATTTCCCGATATCTATTCACGACGACGAACATAACTATATACAAGGGAATGTTGTTAGAGGTGAGTCTGTAGTTATTGTATTATGTAGTAGGTAGTTATATCATTTTACCGTTGGGAACATGTTCTATTCTACTTACATGAGACTGTTTAATTTTATTTATAATGGTTTATGAACAAATATTATAATAACATTAAAAAAATCATAAATACCAAATAAATACATGAATTTTATATTATACTCAAGACACAAACAACGCTAAAAAATTATTTGATAATCTTTTAAATAGATTTTAATGTCTTTTTTATTCGAAATAATAATAACCAAATTATAACATTGCCGTAAACATTTATTGAACTATTTGAGATCGATAAGTTCTGCTATATATATTATTACATATTTCTTGCTCACAACAATTGTAACAATTATTTGTATACTACGAGTATATCAACAATTATTGTTATTCACATAGTTTTTGATTCCCAGTGGTAGTTCTACTTAATGGTAGCTCGCAGTACAGCCGATGAATCAAAAATGTAAGTGTTCTTTGCAAATAAATAAATAATTATTATTCTATCAGGAAAAGTCCTGTATCCATTCGCTGCGATCCTGGTCTCCGTGTGGGACACCCTGATGATGACCCTGGGCAAGGACAAGAAGTCAGAATCAGTGGAGTTCACTGACGTTCACCTTTACGCGCAGCCTGTCATCCACGACCAGACACTACTGGACCTCACCGTCGCACTAAACAGGGGGGATGGATGGTTCGAGGTATTTTTTTATAATATTTATTTATTTTATTTAAACACTTAGTACAAATAAGTAGTACAGGCGGACTTAATGCCGAAGGGCATTCTCTACCAATCAACCTTAAGGTAGTGCAGAGAGACGGGAGCATGATATGTATTAGCAGGTTGAACAGGCATCTTAGCAGGCCGACATAATTGTATCGATTGGCATGGGACTACCGTCTGATGCCAATCGTTACTCTGCCCGGACGGCATTTGCGCTTACCATCAGGTGCAGTGTGGTCACTATGCCGGGCCAGAATAAAAAATTATGTAGGTAATGGAAAATCAAATAAAGTTAAAGCAATGAGATACTACGTGTGGTATGCACAATTTATTGGTGTTTTCTAGAAATGAACAAATGAAAGTAATTAAATGAGGCATTTATTTAATTAAAGAACGATTGTTTCGTTTGTTTGGCCGCTAGATCATCTGAGCTTTCTATTGATGTCAATTTATATTTGTTACATTTTTAGATATCGAACAAAATATCCAAAATAGCGACAGGATATATTAAAACTATTAGCACGAAACGAGTCGACGAGCCTCATACTGAAAATGTTGAAAGATACGAACACAATTCTGAAGAAATTTATGAAATGTTTAAGGAACGCGACTATTTGTACAGGTAATTTCATTTTCAATCTGCAGATGTGAATTGGTTTACATGTTACTTCCACCCTTAAACGCCTTTTACATCCTGAGAGTTTGTCGCGACGAGAATCGTATGCTAATATCGCATGACATACTGACCATCCTTTGTATAATTTTATACATGTTGGATTTGTGGATAGACACTGAAACCCTTTATTTATTTAAATTACGTTACTGTATTAGCTTACAATCAAACGAGTCAACCAAATGGGTGGTCAGTGGTAACACAGATGTTTTGTCAAATGGTCCACAATAGTTAAGAACCACTGGTTCACACGATGCAACTGTTATATCCTTGCGATAGTCGAGGAAAGAAAATCTTCCCTGGTAAAAGGGGCTTTAGTTCCACAAAATTCTCTATATCGCCCTGAGTTCTCTCGCTTAGGAGATTGATCTAATGTCATATTTTTTAATAATGTTATCACGTTGATAAACCCTGCTTTCCATTGATAACATCCTATTGATGAAATATACAAAAGATGGCATCAAATAAATTATCCTTTTATTTTATTGCAGCGGAAAATTCCGAAGCATTCACAGCACTAACTCCTCTCTCAAAGAGGCATATTTCCTATGGCAAGATAACTGGGTTACTCATATCGATTCCATTTTTCAACTAAACGCGCTAAGACAGGATTATGAAGGCGTTTCACAACCAATTTACATAAGAAACCTACTGATAAATGTTGAAGAACATGCCCACAAAATCGTGGAGATAGATCAGATGAAAGTTGTCAAAGCTCAAGTTTCTGACGTCCATGACTATACAAGGTGGAGTAAACATTTTATTCTATGATTCGCATAAAAAATTAAAAGAGAAGAATTACGGCCTTTTTCTAGTTATTATTAGTTTCCTTTCTAATTATAGAATGTTCGGTCCCTTTCGAACGACTTTTGAATTCAGTTTGAGCGAAGAAGACAAAACATTCGATACCTAAAATAGGTTTCAAAACTATCGATAAATAAGGCCTTTAATGTTTAATAACCCAATAGGTATATAATTTTATTTAAGTATGTTTTTTATTATTACTTAGTAATTCTTTGTATTTCTTATATTTTCTCGTCTTAGCTATTACCTATCCTTTACACGTTAGACAGCTCTCTATTTATCCTTTTATAAAAGCCATCCCATGGTTGTCTGTAAGACTTTGCCTTTGAGTAATAAGTACTCCAATTGTGCTTTTATGTTTGTAATTTCGTTTAATTTGTATTTTTTGTGTACAATAAAGTGTATAAATAAATAATTAGATTACCACAATATTTATAGGAATAAAAACAAAGCAATTTTCATGAAGACCCATACAAAGAGCTAAGTATAAATTGTAGGTTTGGTTTGACCGCTTTGCTGGTTAATAGAATTTTGTAATTTTATTCAAATACTCTTACATTTCAGATGTGGAGGAATAACAGTGCACAATTTGAGATTCCGAAACGTGCCTCATCGCAAAGATTACGAGTTTAAACTGCTAGCAGCCAATACAGATAGCAGTAGAAAAGTAGGATAACATTTTTATACTATTGATAACTTTATTGTAATCAATAAGATCAGTTATTATAAACCTATAGCGTACAATAATTAAGCCTTTATCACAAACTTTGAAGAAATTAATATTAAATTAACTATAAAACATATATTTACACAAAGATTAATTGTTAACGTTTCAAAAAGCGAATAGGTAATATAACTTTAGGAAAGATAGAAAAGATTTTTTTAATGAAAACTATTATTTTTAGGAGATCAATAACAATAATAACCCAGCCATTGAAGGCGATGCGGGTAGACGTCGTATGACCCTTCAGTGTGGAAATATTGGAGATCTACAGTCGCTAAAATGGATCGAAAGTTCTGAATCGTTTGAACCGGGTGTAAGAGTCAAAGTAAGTTGTACTGGATCTTCATCTTAATTAGCCAATCTTTCGACTTAACGATCCACCTACTTATTTCTTTTTCCTTAATTCACTACATTATCATTGTCTTCAGTAGCAAGACCTTGGCCTATTCTATCCATTTTTTGAAGCTCAAACAACTAGCAATCGTTCACTGGTTATAAATTCAAAGGTCTCCCACGTCTGATAGGTTGCCCGGGTAGGTACCCAGGCGATCGCAATGTCTATTTCTCCCGCTAAACACTAGTGTTAATGCACTGTTGTGTTTCGGTTTGAAGGATATTATACGATATGACTGTCAGTAACCATCAGGTGAACAGCATGCTCGTTTCGCCATTCATGGCAATAAAAAAAAACTGTAAATTTTTGGTTCATCTTGAGACAACTGCCTAGTTACTTTAAGGGGAGCATATAATGCCGTAGACTTTCTGTGTTTCAAAATGATTACTTATGATTTACATTGAAATAAAATTATTATTTACGGATTTTATCGCGGATTTGGTTTAATTTTACATTTTTTTTTTGATTTAATTGGTCACGGGGCGGACCACGAAAGCTGTAAAGTAATCGAAACGTCGGGAACTCAAAAAATGTAAAATTAAACCAAATCCGCGATAAAATCCGTAAATAATAATTTTATTTCAATGTGTAACATTCGCGTAAATCTAAGATACTTATGATTTAATTAATGTGTTTAAGGTACACTTTGCCGGTTTAAATATTCAAGATGTCAAAGTAGCATCGGGAATGAGAAAAGGCATAAATTCCTACGGCATGGATTTCAGTGGAACAAATGAAAGGTAGTATTAATAGAATGATGCTAAATTTGAAAGTATTTACAATATGTTGGTAACATGTAAGAAAGTACGGAAACAGAGTAACTACTGGACATAATGAGACTTAACATATTTGTGGTGGAATGCCACTGTGCTCGCCATCCCGAGACAATTCTTTTTAACGAGTATTGCTTTCTAATTTATGCTGTTGTTTAGTTTTGCTACTGTCCATAAATGGTCGTATCGCTTACCATCAGGCGAATGGCATATTCGTCTCGCCATTCATTGAAATAAAATAAAAAAGAGAAGATTTCAAATTTCTACCGAAGCAAACAATATTAAAAATCGAAACCTACGTTTTTTTTTATTTTTTTTTTATTATGGCCCGACATAATGGCGGCATTGCACCTGATGGTAAGAGCAAATGCCGCCCAGGCAGAGTATCCATTGGCATCGGACGGCAGTTCCATGCCAATGGAAACAATTATGCCGGCCTGCTAAGGTGCCTCTTCACACTACGGCGGAAGGACCCAGGATTGTAGGAAGGACACGTGAGATGGCAAACAATTCCACAGCCTGACGGTGCGGCACAAAAAAGAATTAAAGAACCGTTTGGAACGTGTATTTGTATAGGTTGGTGTTGCGGTTGAATCTGTATCGTTTGCACTTGCAGTTGGTGCGACTGTTGCTGTAACAAACAATATACCTAATTCGTTCATTTTCAGCATTCGTATCGCTAACTATCTGGCAATACCATGTTCGCCTCGTCATTCATCGCAATAAAAAACTTCTGGTCTCTCATATGTGAGAGGCCGCCTGTTTGGGTACCACCGTAATGTCTATTTCTCCCGCCGTCCGTGTTTCGGATTGCAGGACTTTGTAGCCAGAGTAACTACCAGTAGTACTGCCCAGACATATTGAGACCTATCATCTTATGTCCCAATATGACGAGCACAGTAGATTGCCAAGCATTGCTTTGTAATAAATGGTGTACTTTGGTTTTGCTACTGTCCATGAGCGGAGCGTATCGCTTACCATTAAGCGAATGGCATGCTCGTTTCACCATTCATCGCAATAAAAAAGTGTTGACAAGGCTCAGCTCTGCTCGTACCGCAGGCTTATGCTCCACAGTGGGATGTTTATGTATTTTGACTGCGATTTTAGAGGCGAGCGCGTGATGGGCGTGGTGGCGCGCGGCGCGTGCAGCAGCGAGGTGCGCGCGCGGCCGGAGCTGCTGTGGCCGGTGCCCGCGCACTGGACGCTCGAGGACGCCGCCACCGTGCCGCTCGCATATGCGTGTGCGCTATACTGTCTGGTCAGTTTCATTATCTCACTAGTTCCACTTGAATATTGGAAGGAAATTGCCTATTTGCCTTTACAAACTGTGTCAGTATCTCACTGCAGCTGTTTGCAAGTTTTATTACTTCACTGTGGCAACATACTAGTTAGTTCAAATTGGTTCAAGATAATTTGTGCTTTGTATAGAATCAGTCGAGGAATAACAGTCTTTACTTCAGAGTTGACTATTGATGGATACAAATTTCTTGAGGTGGCGAAGCTTTGGTATTTTAATTCACGGTTGCTTAGGGCTCGCTTCAAATAAATTTCACAAAAATATGTTCTTCTTCGTTATGAATATGACCTTCGGATTCCAGTGCATCAAAACTGAAACCCTGGAAAATAAAAGTATCCTGGTACATGGTGGTACCGGCGCCCTGGGCCAGGCGGCGATATCCATCGCGCTCGCTCACGGGTGGGAAGTGTTCACCACAGTCGGCGATTCACGAAAAAAACATTTCCTGAGAAAACTGTATCCTGCGCTTAAAGGCAAGTATTTACCTTTGTACTATACTATTTAACTAAATTGAAATTGTTCTGCCGAAATTAGTTACTACAAAGTGGTTGGTGGACAGGAAGAGCGAAAGATGGAGAGAGTGGTAAAACATCAGAATCAGTTCTAAAATATCTGAAGATTTCGACGTCTGATTTAACAGCCGTAATAGCCATAGATGAAAATCCGACTTATATTGTTATTTTATTTATGGGTGGGTAATTTGCACGCAGCTGTCTTCCTTTGATAATACAGCCGCATTTAGTGCAATCAATTAAATTATATTTTTTTTTTTTTTTTTTTTTATAGCCTATATTGTGTCCCACTGCTGGGCAAAGGCCTCCCCTTTATCATTCCACTTGACCCTGTCCTCGGCGAGCTCCTGCCATTCTGGCTCGAATGCATCCAACTCGTCCCTCCACCGCATCTTTGGTCTTCCGCGTTTTCTTCGGCCATTCTCAGGAATCCAGCTTGTAGCCAGCTTGGCCCAACGGTTTGGATGCATTCGAGTCACATGTCCGGCCCAGTTCCACTTAAGTGAGGCCGCCTTGCGCCCGACATCTACAATGCGGGTTTTCGAGCGCAGTTCAGTGTTTCGGATGCGATCGGTCAGCCTAACACCGAGAATACTGCGCTCTATTGCTCGCTGGCAAACCTTGAGTTTGAGCTTCTGAGACGAAGTCAGTGACCAAGTCTGGGCGCCATAGGTTAGGACGGGCAAAATGCACATGTCGACGAGTTTGCGTTTGAGAGAGAGCGGGAGGTCACCTCTTAGATACTCTTTTAAGGACCAGTAGCTCTTCCAAGAATTTTCGACTCGTCTGGAAATTTCCCAGTCTTGTCTATTCCTGAAAGAAACTATCTGGCCCAAGTAAACGTATTCGTCGACGTAGTGTATTGTTTGCCCGTCTACCGCCACTGCAGGTGTTATGCTGTTGGTCATTAACTTTGTCTTTGTCCCATTCATCTGAAGCCCAACTTCAAGGCTTGCCCGGCTCAGATCTTCGAGCATTGTGCGTATGTCAGTTGGATTACTGGCGAAAAGAAGTATATCGTCGGCGAACCGAAGATTGGTCAATCTTCTACCACCAACGACTATACCCTTCTCGGTCCACGAAGTCGTCAAGGTCTGAAAGATTTCTTCCAAAGTGCTGGTGAAAAGTCTGGGGGATAGTGGGTCTCCCTGCTTTACTCCTCTTCGTATTTGAAACGGATGTCCAGGTTCATAAACATTGATAGTGGCTGTGCTGGTTTGATATATTATTTTAAGGAGCTGTATATACGTATCGTTTATTTTCTGTTTTTGAAGGGCTGCAAATATTGATGGGTGTCTGAGACTATCAAAAGCTTTGGTGTAATCTATAAAGGCTATATATAGTGGTAAGTTAAATTCGTTGTATTTTTCAATTATTTGGTTCAGGGTATGGAGGTGGTCGGTAGTGGAGAAATTAGGGCGAAATCCTGCTTGTTCTGGAGGTTGGTGGGAATCCAGTTCACTGTCAATTCTGTTTTGAATGATCTTTATAAAGATTTTATATATATGTGAGACAAGACTTATGGGACGATAATTGCTAATATCGTTCTTATCTCCTTTTTTATGGATTAATATGATGTTGGAATGGCAGAAATTATCGGGAATTTGACCTGTTGACAATATGGAATCAAATAGATTTCTTAAATGCGGTAGCAACTGGAATTTTCCCGCCTCTAGTAGCTCGGTTGTTACACCGTCGGCTCCTGGACTTTTGTTAAATTTCATGTTTCGTAATGCCTTGATTACCTCACAATCAGAGATTGATGGAATGTTTTCTGAAACTGTGTACTGTATAATTTCCTCTGTTTTATGTGGATCAGAATATAGGGTCTTATAAAAATTAGTGCAAATCTGTGTTATTTTTTCCTTACTACTTTGTTTCCTTCCCGCCTCGTCTTTCAGGCCCGTTATCCATATCTTTTTCTTTAAATTTCCTTGTTTTGCTGTTCTTAAATTCGTATTTTTAATTATAGCAAGTTTCATGTATTCTGTGTTATAATTTCTAATGTCTTTTCTGATACTTCTTTTTACTAGTTTGTCGAGATTTCTAAATTCTGGAGTGCCATATTTTAATTCGGTCCGTTTATTAATAAGATCTATGGTGGGTTTGGTTAGTTTCTGGACTTTTAGTGCAGCGGTCTTTATATTGTTACTAGCTATTTTAACGCTATTAATAATGTTATTATACACTGTTGTCGTGTTTATTTGGTCACTGTTAATGGATACATTTTTTAAGTAGTTACTTAAGTCGTTGTGGTATTTTTCTTTATTGGCGATTAATGTTAGATAGTTCTGTTTTTTAATATGGTTTTTAAACGATTTTGATCGTAACAGTTTTGTGTCAAATTTTATTTTAATTCTTAGGGGCCTGTGGTCTGAACTAAAGTTAATTTTATTTACTACACTCACGTCATTAATGATGTCCCTTGCCGTGCACAACATATAATCTATTTCATTTTTGGTAACATTGTCGGGTGAAGCCCACGTCCAGCGGCGTTGCGGTTTTTTAGGAAAAAAGGAGTTACAAATTTTTAAATTAAGCCCATAGGAGAATTGTATCAGTCTATCGCCAGCGTTGTTTCTAGTTCCGATTCCATAAGGCCCAATGATTTGTTCGTTGTCAAGCTCTGTTCTGCATCCAATTTTTGCATTAAAATCTCCCATAATTAAGTTCCAGGTGCTCCGGTTATCTTCGTATACTTTATTCAGTAGGTCGTAAAAGTCTTCGATATCATCAGTTGAATGAAAAATTATATAATATAATATATTAAATTATATAATACTTTAAAAATAACTAAAAAAACACGCTTTTATAAACGATCAACTAAAAAGTAAAAAATAGTGATAATGAGTGTAAGATTAGAAAATGGAATAAATTACATACATTTTATTGTTACAAAGCGTGGGGTGCTTACAACCTTTACTTATCCTCCAGCACTCAACAAATTATCAATGTTTTTTTTAAATTGTAGGTACATAAAACCCCTTTGTACACAGTTATAGTAAAAAAAAAACTTATTATAAAAAAATAGAGAATGATTATTTACAGAGGATCACATTGGATACTCACGTGACGAGAGTTTTGGAGACATGGTTCTAGTCGCCACGAAGGGACGTGGTTGTGACATCGTTATCAGCTGTGTGAGCGGTGATTTAAAAGACGTAAGTCGTTTAATTTAAAACCTTAAAATTTTTGAAGACTAATGGTATCAAAACATATTTGGGAATTGACTTAATCTTCTCACTGCTGTATATGTGCTTATTCTGCTATTGACGAAGATCACACATTCATTATTTATCATGATTAGCTTAATTTTTTTTAATTGATTTCGCTGAACTTCGATATCCAGATGTTTTTGCGTATAATTTAATTTAACTCGGTTTGAAGCGCATTGTAGCTAGAGTAACTAGTAAACATATTAAGACTTAACATCTCATGTCTCAGGTTGGCGAGCTCAACAAAATGTCAGAAAACATATCAGAGGGATATTTTGGGTTGAAATCGTACTTTCTAAATATACCAACTGTAATTCTAAATGTACCAGGATTGTATGCATTTGAATTCTTTTGTTTTCAGATATCGCTTAAATGTGCTGGATTTAACGGTGTGACATATGACACCACTCAGCTACAAGATCAAGAGAACTTCCAGTATGGAATGTACCACATGACCAGACAAAGGACTTATATAGCAGTCGATTTTTCTTCTATATTTGACCCCGAAAATGTCGCAGAACGGAAGGTGAATGCATATTTGTTATGGAATAATTCCTCCTAATGAAGACACGATTCTGTAGATGGTAAAATATGCCCATGAACTCTTTGGGGACTGTTGCTGTTCTTTGAAAATCGACGGAGAGGTTGGGTATAAGGTGCGGAGAAAGTACGGATTCTTCGACTTTAAGTAATAAAAGACAGTAGTCAGCTGAAGCAATATAAATTACCGATAGATTCATCTTGTTTTGTATCTGCTCAGTAGTTTTCTGATAACATATCATTGGCTCTGAAGCTACCCGCAGATAATGTTGAGCCTGGCTTACAAAAGTTGCAGAGGTGGATATGAGGGCAGGCCTGACCAATATTATAATTACCAGAAAGAGTCTTTGTGTTGATTCCAGGAGCTTCAGTTATTGTTGAGCGCGGGTATAGTGCGTGGGAGCGTGCGTCCGCTGTCGCGCGTGACGTACGCGCCGCACGCCGCGCCGCGCGCATTCCGCCTGCTCGCCGCCAGCGCGCACCGCGGCCGCGTGCTGCTGCGACTCCAAGACTTACCGGCTGCCTCGACACGCAGGTATGCTCCCTTTTCGTAATCTCCACCTTTTTAGGTTATAGAAATATGCATTGCATACTGTAGCTCCTTTGGATTATACCATCAGTAGTTGGATTTAAGTGTAACTCTTAGACAACGCCACCTGCATTAAAAGCTAAGTTCCTTTGTTTTCTTTGATACAACACTAAGATAGAATTGTATGTATGTATGTATGTATGTATATATTGATGATCCATAAAGTATTGAAATCAGTCGTGATTCATTGATGTCTTAACAGACTATTAAATAACAGTTCTAAAATTGGTAATTCTTTCCAATATTGTCTGAGACATTGGTATCAGCAACACCATGTTATTACCATTTCAGTAATAGATAATTCTGTTACAATGAATGCTTATCATTTACAGAATAACATGCTCTGCTGACCGTTGCAATGTGTTGATCTGCGATGGCAGTACCCTGAGCTTACATCTAGCCAACCGTTTGATCAGCAGTGGAGCAAGGAAACTGTACATTCACTCGCTGCATCCGATGTCGATAAGCGATATGAAGAAGTGGTACTCATTTTACATTAGTATTTATTATAAATAACAAGCATATTGGTACTACGGTTTTGCTTAGTGACGATCTTAACTTTACTAAAAGCGATTTCGTTAAGCTTGAAGACTAATACCGTGGGTAATATTTAGAGATATTAGGTAGGCCTGTATCCAGGAGACTAAACAAATTCAGTGATGAAGAAAAATGCCATTTCATTAGGAGGAACAGCTTAAATATCCACACCTGGCTGAATACGATATACAACATTTCTTCTATACATATATGCACGCGCACTTATAAAAAATAAAATTAATATAGATAATATTAGTAGCGACAACGCCTTTGGAGTGAAAGTGATTTTGAAACAAATCCATTTATTTCTAGTAATATGAATATGATTTTTACTCAATCCCATTGGATGCTTAAGAATATAAGTATATGCGAAACCTATTCAATATACGAGATAATAATATCGACCCAAGTATGTACGTAATATACGAGATAATAATATCGACCCAAGACAAATCCTGAGATATATTATTTTACTACAAATTGTTTCCAGTTTCTGGCAGAATATTGGCGTCCATGTAGAAATGTCTTCTGGGGAGCTGAGCGATGAAGACGCTGTACATGAGTTGCTAAACAATGCCAATTGTTTGGGCCACGTTGAAGGCATATTTGTGGTATTGACAAATCCTAAAGTGTTCAAAGATAAACTATTAACATCTTTGCTCAGTAACATCGATGTGGCTTCTAAAACAATTTGTCAATTTGCAACGTGAGTACATTTTTTAAGATACAATAATAATTTGAATGCTTTTCTCCTGTTGTCCTTTTTCCTTTCCTTTCCTCTCCCATTCCAAGAGCCCGACAAATAATGATGGCCAAATGTTTGAAATGTTTCGTGTTAATTACTTGCTATCAGGTGAACCATTTCCTTGTTTGTAAGTGCTGTAAAAATAACCATCACAGATATTTATAATATATTTAGTATCTTATATTCTAATTTCAGATATCTAGCCATATTGACAACCGCACAATACCTAGAATCAAACACAAATATTGCTCGAACAATAATGCAGTCCCCAGCTACATTATTAATACTGTCTGCTGCAGAGACGGTAAGTTCTAGTTCAACAATATTTAAGGGATTGTTAGTGTATGGTGATGTGTAAAAAACACGAATTAAAATATTTCAATTTGATTGTTGTGAAAAGGTGAAAGAATATTTGAAAAGAAACCGGAGATTAGAGTAAGCTATTAAAAGATTATGAATTAAATCTGGGTGGGAACTATGGTTTTTGCTTAGAATTGTAGGTAAATAGAGGCAATTTCTAACAGGACGCCATTGAAATCTTTAAGGTAGGTGAATTTCAGCTCTTAAGTCCCTGTGGCTGAAGAGAGGAGGTGACTTCTAAAAACAATACAAAGCTGCGGAAAAAACAGTAAATCTATTCAAACGAATTTTAATGTTATTAAACTTAATCTGCATATTTTAGGAAGTACCCGTATCTGAAAAGGTGTCATGGTGTCGTGGTGTAATAGATTGTTTAGAATGTGCCATACACTCGGGAGGCAGTCTATTCATCGCCCAACAACAACCCATTCCAGAAACAACTTTACTGCACCAAATATGTTATTTGTCTGGTTAGTATTTTTATTACTGCTTACATTTTAATTAGAAATATAGTTAATTTTGTAAGAGATTGCACTTAATACCAACGACGACCTGGTGACCTTCAAAAAAAGAGTGTATTCCCCCCTAAAAGCCGGCAACGCATCTCTATAACTTATGGTGTTGCAGATGTTCTTGGGCGGCAGTGATCACTTTCAATCTGGTGAACCGTGTGTTCAATTGCCCACTATAATATTTAAAAAAAACTATAATAAGAACAACAATATTAACAATACCATATTTTCAGGTATAAATATTTCCGGAGCAGATAATGACGATGTGACTTTACAAGAGTTGGGTCTGCTTGAAGGAGAAGTTAAAACTATACATACTTATTTACTCAACGAGCACAACACTTATCTAACAGAAAGTGAAATATTACTCCTTAACAAACACAAGTAAGATTAACATCCATACTCATTATTTATCAGCCCTTTACTTTATTTAAAATGTTTCCTTTATTGGTCCAATATTTTATTTTTCAAGAATACGTGAAATTGAAGAAATGTTAGTGAAGCGAGAATTCAAAAAACTACATGGACTAGCAAAGTTCTTCCCGCATGTAGAACAAAATGAGATTTTAGCTACTTTCGAGAATGTCTTTCTACCTTCAAGGGCCCGACTTGTCCTTACAGTAAGTTATTATTCTTAACATAATATTTTTTTGAAGTTTATTTTTGTCTCTGTTCACGATCTCATCTTTTGCTTATATTTCAAGTTAAAATTTGTTATGTTCTAAAGTTCTAAACAAGTGTAATTGATTTTTTTATAATCATACTATTCAAATAAATAAAAAAAATATTAGTGGTAACTTGGTGGTAACATGTTTGAACATTATTTACACTATGCCAAGATACTTGGCCAAGCGCACTTCAACAAATTTGATGAAATTAAAACGGATTTCAAATTAAATAATTTTAATAGACCACACACTAGACAGAGCAGATTTTGACAGAATTTGAACATTGCAAAAATATAGACACAATTAAAAAGAAATATTGTACTAACAAAAAGGAACTTACAATTTTAATAAAACTTTAAAATTAAATCTTCAACAAAATTGTTAAAGCAGCGGATGTTTATTACAACTTCATTAAATAAGTATTGAGGTTTCTCATTTAAAACCGAAACGATCCAATCCAAATTAAGGAAACTGTAACCTTCAAAAGACGTCTTAATATTATTATTCTACGAACAGAAATCTTGATAATATTATTTGCAGATGTACGACGGTTTCGATGGAGTAGATATGTGCGTAATACCAGGAGTCGAGGGGCACCACGGTCGCTTCCAGCAGTTGTGCCAGCGAGTCAAGTTACCCACCGTAGTTCTTCAACCAGGAGTCGACAAACCTTATGAAACTATACAGGAAACTGCACAGAGGTTCGCTAAGGTAGACATCACATTATTACCCTGAATATAGCTGTCTATCGTCTCATTAGTGTAGAATCTATTGGGAAACTTCGTCTTATTTCTATTGGTATGTGGCCAATTTTGGAACTACAAATAAAATTTAAAAACATATATTTAACGTTTAGTTAAGGAACGTTAAGTTTAAATGCTTGCATGTATAGTCGTAATCTAATTGTATTAACATATCCAATATAATAAAATGTGAAGAGAGAAAAACTGTTTTTAAAACGCAATATTTTAACAACAGCATGACAGCAACCCATTCGTACGCCAAAAAATTGTAGACGATCTATAGTCAGAAAGTTTAGTAGAAGGCACTATATTAACTAGTGTTGGAACCTATTCTATCAAAATACCTTCTATCATAATTTATTTAAAGTAATATCAAACTGGTCTTAACATTTTGTATCCTTACAGCTTCTTCAGGAAAAGAACGGAGTTAAGAGCAATTTTTATTTAGTCGCCTACGAAACTGGAATTTTAATTGCCCTGGAATTAGCTGCGATACTTGAAAAACAAGGTATCTTATTTCTACATAATTTGGTAGACATATTTTACCCACTTATATAGTCTAAATAACAAAAAGCCTGAATCGGTACATCGGTAGTCAAATCTCAGCCATCGGTCCTCCACTGATGGACAAAATAAAATACGCTAAAGTAAAATACAAGAATTAGAGGAACGTAATTTATTCAAATTCATTTGCAGGTGCTGAGGGCACAATATTTTGCATCGGCTGCGCGCCAGAACACGTGCAAACAGACATAAAAAAACAATTGAGAGAGTATGCAACAGAAACAGAATTACAAGACGGAATAGTACGGTACATGTTTAAAGTGATGGCAAAGGCAGATACAGCTATATTAGATGAAGCATTACGCGACAAAACAACATGGGGGGAGAAAGTCGAGGCATGTGTAAGATCTCTTCAAGGGCACATCAGGTGTTCAAAGCAATACGCTAAAGGACTAATAGAATCAG
Organism: Hyles lineata; assembly: GCA_030180105.1. Taxonomy (NCBI): domain Eukaryota; kingdom Metazoa; phylum Arthropoda; class Insecta; order Lepidoptera; family Sphingidae; genus Hyles; species Hyles lineata. The sequence goes on along the minus strand of JARJEE010000027.1, from coordinate 4,052,249 downwards.
CTTATGGAAGGATCATGCAAGCATTTTGCTACAAGTACACTGCAGGACCTTTGAAATCAAGAATCATTGTACTGCAATCACCTGACGCGTCATCAATTTCTTCGTCTAGTATGATCCAAAAACCAGAAGCAATACACAAACTCGTAGCTCCATTATCAAACGCCTATAAGGATATGCGTTGCGCCTCTATAATCAACAGATACCTATCTCCCGATATCCTTGAAGAATTTGAGAAGAAAAGTTGGTGCGAAATTTACTTCGATGGTCAACATACAAGATTTGCTGATGAGTACTTGGAGAAATAAAAATGTTTGTCATAATTGGTGCAATACTTATTATGTATAAATGACTGAGGATTTTAATAAATCGGTGGTGGACGTTACAAAATGTTATGTTGTTTTATTATAGAGCATCCTTCCATGATTTTCTGAGACGATAGCAGAAGCATTATAATCTTGAAGCTATTTACCGCTTGAAGCTATAATATATACTAATGGTATATAACTAAGCAATAAGAAATAAGTGTTTTTAAACTAGTAAAAAAATCAAGATTGGTACTAAATTATGTAGTCTACATGGCTCTCACGTTATATGAAATGAAATATACAATCGTTTACTACCATACCATACAGATGCCCACAAGAATGTCACAGTAATAAACACATTTTAATTCAATATCAACTGTTTATTATCCTTATTACACAACAATATTAAAAAATATATAAATACACATGTAATTGCTACGAAAAATAAATTAATGTTCATAAATATCCCTTATCAATAAATAACTAATTCTTTTATTTTAAGTGATGCGCTATTTCGCGAAAAAAATCTTATTGAGGTGTTGATGGATATGGTTGAGGATACTCAGGAGCTTTTGGATAAGGAACTGGTGGATAAGCTGGTATACTCGGACTCAGTGGGGGGTAAGCTGGAGGAATCGTATGGTACGGGGGTGGAGGGGATGGAATGGGAGGGTAGTACGGCGGAGGCAAAGGTGAATATGCTGGCGCTGGAGGATACACAGGGTATTCAGGGTAATGTGGGGGATAAGGATACGGATAAGGTGAGGGATAAGCCACAGGGGAGTAGGGTGGAGGAGGATAATTGCCATAAAAGCATGGCGGGCACGCTGCTCGAGGATACATAACTGGTGCAGTAGGATGAGTGTAGTCAACTGGTTGTATAGCAGTTTCCAAGTATGGAGGCTTCGGTGGTGGTACTCCTGGAGTTGGTGGGGGCGTCATGTATATTACTTGCGGTGTTGGAGACGTGGGATACGGTGGGGTGTAAGAATAAGTTGTTGGTTCGTATGTAGGAGTTGTAGGAGCCTCAGAAGATGTTGTGGAAGATGCTGCTGCAGATTTTTTCAGGAACGCTGAAAATTTCAATAGATATGTGAATACGTAAATCAAATCTGGTGTTAATAGAGTACATAAGTTAGGCTTTTTAAATTATGGCTCGGTAAAAAATACGGAAGTATTTATCAAGTTTGTGAAAATAGTATTTTTCTCAATCAAAGTTGGGAACTTAGTAAAAGTTATATATTCATTTAGGTACTTACGGGGTGTGTATATGGAACTCAGCATTTGGTTGATGCGTTCGTTGATTGATGCCAGCTGAATAAATAATAAATAAATAATTTATTTGTAACTATTAATCAAACAAGTTACCCTTGCTTCGAAAAAGTATGAATGTTGATATTAAATAAACTCTGTCAATTTTGTCTGTTCTGTAATCCCAAATTATGTAATAATTTATCTAAAGTAAGCTAGTTGTATATAAAAAAGATACAAAAAAATGGACAGTAACAAAACCAATCAACACCATGAATACCGAAGCAATGTTTGGCATTCCACTGTGGCAAGCACAGTGGAATAAGACATAAGCTGGTAAGTCTCGATATGTCCAGCAGTATCAACTGTTTATAGGATACTATGAAGTAACTCCATTCAATGGTTGTCTGGTAGAGATTGCCTTAGTGCAATAAGATCGCCATTTATACTTTGTTGTTTTATTGTCTCTTTTTACTGTTATATTTATGTGTACAATAAAATTAAAAGAAAATGAATAAATAAATATTATGACGTTACCTGTGATTGTTGCATGTTCTGACAACTAGTCGTGGCATAACTTAACCCTATGGATAGCGCACTCAAGCGAATAATTAACGCCAGCATTTTACCTCAAATATAAATTAAACTACCATAACTGATCTTAGTTCTCTAAAGACATTGCTTTCCTATTTTCCAATCCTTGATATATATTCATAATTTCTAATCAGTGTACAAACGTGACGGGCGATAATGAGATCGTGTTCTGATGAATTATTGATAAAAAAATGAATGATAACGATGCAATTGTTCGTGAAGACAAATGAAAAACATCACGTAGGGTTAATTGATATATTCTTTAATTAAATATTTGGGTTTTTTACTAGGAGAGGAATGAAAGAATTTTAATCCATAGAAATTGTATAATTGCATAAAATCCTACTTCATTGATTTATGATTTACTTAAGTGCTAGAATTATAAATGCTACATTTAAAAAAATATGTTGACAATGTTCTACGTATTTCAATATTAAACTACTATATTATTACACAAATTATAATATTGTAATCAAAAGAGATGATTCCATTTCCTACACAAGTATTAAAAATAAAACAGTGCTCTCACAGATCTCTATTCTAAATTTTAAAGCGTTTTCGTGAAGATGCAAACAGATGATTTATAATTTTATGCACTAAGTATTAATATAAATACAACAGCAAACCGAATATTGACTTTACTGTGATAAACTTTCAACATCCTCCACATCAACTTCTTCATCAACTTTCTCTCTAGCAGGAAGATTTTCAGGGTTACCCATCTTTCCTTTCTTCCACCTAGCAAAACCCACTTCCAATCCTAGTAAAATCAGAGATAAGACAACACTACAAACAGTCAACATCATCAACGGTGCTACATCTCCGAACTTCACTCTTTCAGCTAGTAAGGCTTCTCTGCATTCAGGTCTAGGTGCTCGCAGGCGAGAGACTAGGCGCTTAGCCAGCCCGACTTCAAGGATCCAATCGCTCGTAGACTTGAAGATGTTAGTCCACTGCCCCTTTCTTGTTGTGGTTATCCAGCTCATGGTCTAGGAAATAAAGAGTTTTAAGTTGAATTTGATAACATTAAGCAAAGTGCCCCTTTAGATTATAGTGAAAGTACGAGCGTAGAAGCAGAAGGCATATTATGGAGTTATATGTTATTTATTTTGTATAAAAATATACTTATATTAAGTATGATGTGACCTCTTAAAACATCCTTAATTACATGTTTAAACACTTGACGCATTATACTGCTAAATACCAAACCACGGCGCAAATTTTCACCAAAATCAGTCACAAATGATTTATTAGTAAACTTTAAGTCCGTTTTTGGCTAAATTAAATATTAAATTGAAAAATTTCCATACCTCAGGGACTGTGTCCAAATATTGCAATTTACAAAGCTGATCGCTGGTGAGCGTCTTGAAGTAGGGGAATAGCTGGTTGAACTCAGTGTGGAAGGCCGTGTCGCCCTGCTGGATGAGCTCTACGCCTCGCTCGATTGTCTGGTAGAATTTCGGTGTCATCTTCATCTTCTTCAAGTACTCTAGATCGTCCCAGTTTGTTTTTACCTTTAATTTGACGAATTCAATATTAAGCAGACTTTAGTGAAGAAAAAGGGGGCGAATTCTTTTTCTTATCAAATGATATGAAATAGTCTGTATCTGTATCAGCCCATATACGTCCCACTGCAGGGCACGAGCCTACTCTACAATCGACATTACGATTAAGAGTGGTTAGGCCATATAGTCCACCACGCTGGCCTAGTGCGGGTTGGCGGACTTACATACCATAGAAATTCTTATAAACCGCTATGGTATGCAGGTTTCCTCACGATGTTTTTCTTCACCGTTTTAGTGCGTGGTGATTGACTTTCAATACACACATGACTCCGAAAAGTCATATGAAATAGTAATTAACATTTTTGTTAAATTCAGATATTATATTCTTAGTTAAAAGACATAATAGCAATATATATTTTGTTTACTGTGTAACATAATATATCGCGTCATTGTGATATTATTTATTTGTAATGAATGAAATAATTTTAACAGGCCATCCTATATGCAGCAGATTGTTTGAAAGAACACGACGAACAAAAAAAATATCCTCCACTAATTCAACAGCCTCCGTGGCGGGTTTGGTTAAGGGCCGACTGTAAAACTAGAGCTGGTCGGTTCGATCCCCGCACCGAGAAAAATGTTTCTGAAGCCCGCATATATTTGTCTTGGTTCTGGGTGTCTGAGAGACTGGAAACTGTCTCGTAGTTTTGAGACCCACACCACAAGTTTACGACTTTGTATGTGCCTATTGGATGTATTTATTTATTTATTTATTGAACTTACATCAAACATCAAATATCTCATATAATCATAATCCTCAGAAGCTATAGCATATCTGGAGTCGGCTAGTGACCTCAACGAATCAGGGCCAGTTCTGCCAGTGCTCATAAGTGAAGAAACAATAGCCGATGTGTAGTAAGCGTGCACCAACATCGAGGAAATTGACAGCACTGTGAATGTCCAACGTCCTGCGATACCTTCTGGCACTGCGCTTGCATCTAATAAAAAGGAGAATTAAGTTTATGTTACCGAAAAAGAAGTTGTAGACATAGCACATAGGCTTAGCAAGCTGAAGTGGCAGTGGGCTGTCCATATCTTTCGAAGAACCGACAACCGTTCTACACAAGTCGAAGACAGAGTAAAATGGCGCAATTTGGAGGAAGCCTATGTCCAGCATAGGACAGCAGTATAGGATGATGATAATGATGATGGAGTGATACTGGACACGTATAGGGGAACAAAAAAGTTCTGATTAATGTATTACAAAAAAGTATGGTGGAGCTGACGGCTGTAATGAAACTAATTAGTGCGGGGATTGTAAGCCTTATCTTTCCAAATATTGTACCAGGAGTAACGCATCTGCTACCTGGGTTTTTGTAAGATAATTAATTTTTATAAGCTCATTTGCCAATCTCAAGGGCACGAGCCGTCACGATGCGGAAGGTAAATAGTAATTGCGTACCTTAGTTGGTGAAATTCACATACATTAAGAATTTATTTTTTTACTTCGTTATTGAAAATCCATAACCCACAATACTAATATAATACAACTAGTATGCTCATCTTACAGCCAATAATAGCAGAACAAAAGAAAATACATATTTTATTGAAGACCCTTATAAACATACACAAACAAAAAAGTTTTAACATGCAACAGTATTACGAGTATACAACTAAGTCTAATCAACTATTGCGTCGACGATGGGCCAGCCACTCAGTTGTGTGCTGCAGTATAGCAAAAGCAACACGGTATTTGTATGCATTTAGTAATCCCTTAGGATGGTTTCCTCACAATCTGGGGGCGCGGCCGAGCCCCCTCCAAGTCGAGCTATAGGCCGTAACATCCTTTTCTCGAAGCAATTCAGGCCATTTTCAACCCCCTATAACTTCGTTGTGGCTAAAGCATGAAGCCTGAATAGATCGACTTGGCCAGCAGCATTATGTATAAGTTGTATGATACATTATGTTTTCATGCGATGGCCAAGTCGATCCATTTATTTAAAACGTAAAGATTTTTTAATATTGATATGGTAATAACTTACGTAATAACTTTATACAGAAGTACCCTTAAGCAAGGACTAAATAAATCAATCGACTTGGTATTACATACATGGATCTCACAACTTTTTGCAGTAGAAAACCTGAGCTGCGAGACTTGGAATTTTTTTACAGGATGTTTTTGATGGGATGTTTTATTAAGCCTCATAATTAATGATAAACCTTGCTGCAGACATGTAGCCAGAACGGTAAAACACGCGCCATCTTTCTCCATGCGACTCCTGGACGTCAGTCTTTGTGCGATGATCAGTATTATGCCAATACCAAGACAAGTCCACCAGACCGCCTCTGCGAATGGCTCCACAAACATATTGCTACTACTCTCGCGTTCTGCTAGATATGTAAATCCGACTCTGTATAAAAAATACAATATGCTATAGAATGTTTTAGACGATTTTTATGAATCAGCCAATATAAGTCCAACTAAAGGGGACGGACCTCATTTACAATCAAGAGTACGAAAGAGAAGATTTTTATTGTGATCGTTTTTCAGAAGGCCCTGGATGCAGGCTGCTTGCAACAGGTCGATGTGAAGATCCTTGCGGAGGCCTATATTCACCAGTAGACTTACTATGGCTGAAGAGAGAGAGAGAAATAGAGAGAGTTTTTGAGATAAAAGACTCAATTCTAATGTATTTAAAAAATATATTTTATCATCATCATCTCAGCCACAGGAAGTCCACTGCTGAAATAGGCCTCCCCAAAGGATCTCCACAAAATATATTTAGAAAGACGAAAAGTCCCTAGCCCAAAATTCTTGTTGGACAACTTTAAAGTGCTGTCACTCGAAGTATGATGAATGATAATCAAAATTCAATCGTCTCATTCTGTCGACGATCAATGTAGGGCATATATTACCTATGCTTAGCATCAGATTCATTGTAGAAAGACGAGATAGTCTATTTTTAATTCGTCCACAGAAAGTGCACAGCTGAATTTAACCTCAATAGTAAAATTAACTGCTAATTTGTACTTACCGAAAAGGCCATATTGGCAATATGTAATCAATCCGATCGATGCGATTCAATAATATCCTAAGGATGCCACCAGCCAGTTCTGCATCACCACTCTCTAGTTTTACCAGCATACTGTCATTATGTAGTTCGGTGCTCCATAGCAAAGTTGGAACTAGAACATTGCTAGAAGAAAAAAATAAACTACGGTCTAACTCCTAAATAAAAAAGTCTTGAAATAAAACCGATCGCCATTCGCCCCGTGAATACGAAAGCTGTAAAGTAAAAACACGTCGGGAAGCTAAAAGATGTAAAAATTTTACCAAATCCGTGATAAAATCCGTAAAAACTAGTTTTAATTCAATGTATAACATTAGCGTAAATCTAAGAAACCATTATAAAAAAGGCTTCCAAAGTAATGTTTATATGAAATCTACCCAGTTTTCCTTGTCTGCTTGTGTGCTCTGGATGCTTGCATGTAAAACAGTATGAATATGCATGGTACAGTTATATCTTACATTCAATAAGCCTTCCCAAAATTCCGATAAATTTATCCCATTATAATAGCATGGCGATCCGTGTCGCAGTTGGTTAAATGTTGGTACTGAAACGAGAGGCTGCGTGTTCGATCCCTAGACCAAAAAAAAAGATATGTGTGCTGCACAAATACTTGTTTCGGGTCTGGGTGTTTGTGAAACCGAAATGTCCCTCGTAGTTTCTGCTACCCACGATAGTGTGGGGTGTATTTATTTATTTATTTATATATATGCCGATAAAATTAGGAACCAACTTTTATTGCAATGGGTTTATAAAATAATAAAACTTGGAACTATTTCAAAATACATACGTGGCATTTAATCTGTCGATGATAAGTGATGAGCCGCCGTGTCCAGATCTTATACCAGAATCCATTTGTGATAGCCTTTCATCAGCTAGATACTGTGAAAAACTTCCGTGGTACGTATCTTCGGAGTATATTCCAATCTAAAACAAGATAACTAATTAAATGGCGCATTAGTAATTACTTATACTTAAATTGGTCTTATTGTTTTACTAGTAGGTCAATCATCTTACGTGAGAGGCCCGGCTGCCTGGGTAGGTACCACCGCAATATCTATTTCTCCCGCCAACAACACTGTAAATGCACTGTTATGTTCCGGTTTGAAGGACATTGTAGCCGGGGTAGCTACTGGACATATTGAGACTTAACATCCAATGCCTCAGAAGGCCAAGCGCTGTGATTGGTTTGTAACTTATGGTGTTGTTGTTTATTTTTGGTACGGTTTATGACTAGGCTCTAGACTAGTCTCGCTTACGATCAGGCAAATAGCATGCTTGTCTCATTTACGTCCCAAATTCAATGCAATAAAAAAAAAGTAAAACTCTACCATCTTAGATATATTAGAATGGTCTGGCTAAGGCTTGGACCCACATATATTTATTTAACAATTTGTAATTTCAATAGATGCCTAAGGGCATTTTCTCCTATTTAAGTTAATGCAGAGAGACGGAAGACAAGACAAGTGGTTTATATTCCTTTTTGGCACTACATTCTACTCTCTAATAGCTAATTTGACAATGAAAAAAATCTACGTACTGGAGTAGCAATCTTCAAAGGATAGCCTTTTAGGTCATATCTCCTTAAGATCCTTTCTCGATCATGTGTTAATATCAAACTCTTTTTTGTCCAATACGCCCAAGGATGGACAGATGCTCCTTCATAGGGATGTACAAAGACATCCCGGAAATACACCACATCCATGTTTCCTAAAATATATAAAAAAAATTTAAATATAAGGCCTCACGGTTGTTTAGCGGGTATAAAAATCCGCCGATCACTGTAGGTCTCTAAAAAAAAGGTTAATATAAATATATAATATAATAAAAATAATATTCCATTTACTGATAGGTGTCCCATATATGAGAGGTCGCCTGGGTGAGTAACACCGTAACGTCTATTTAACTCAAACAGCAGTGTAAACACACTGTTGTATTCCAGTTTGAAGAACATTGTAATTCATGCTGTTTGGTTCTGTCCATGAGTGGTCGTATCGCTTACCATCAGTATCCTCTTCTCGCCAATCACTGCAATTAAAAAAATATCATACATGATTATGGATTAAGATACATTAAACAGAAACCTTGTACATTAAACTCCTCAGGTCAAAGTTTATATGATACTGGTCTGAATCTATAATGCCAAATCCGGGTCGCATGGTAATTATACAACTGTAAAAAATAATCGAAACTAACTTTCAGTGACAGTATTCTCTGAAAGGGAGTTATGGCTTTGTTCATAATGGACAAATGTGATGTCTGCATCGTAACGAACATTGCCCATGTTGTGAGGCAATGCTTCAGCAATCAACCATTTATACTGCAGAGAGAAGTGTTCCCGATTTACCTGAATAATAAAATGCAAATTGTAAAAACAATAACAATTACAAATACTTAATATGTAATGATATCGTCTATATTTCGTAAAGAATTTATTTTCGGTGAGTCGCTGACAAATTTTGAAGCCCTTGTAATTGTATCAGCCCATATACGTCCCACTACAGGGCACGAGCCTCCTCAACACGAATACAATTGAGAGTGGTTAGGGCAAATAGTTTACCATGCTGGCCTAGTGCGGGTTGGCAGACTTTAGATACCATAGAAATTCATAAAAACAGCTATACAAGTTTTCTCACGATGTTTTCCTTCGCCGTTATAGTGCGTGGTGATTGTCGACTATCAATACACACATGACTCGTGTGTGACTTTAGAGATGTGCCCTGGGAAATTAAAAATTATGCTGGACGCGACAAAGTAAGACAAAATAGGATAAAATGGCGCAAATAAGAGGAGGAGGGCTATGTCCAGCAGTGGAGAACAGTAGGAAAATTATGATGAAACAGATTACTTCAACTCCTGTGTTTAAAGCTCATTTACACGGAGCGAGTTTCTCGCCGGAGAATCGTATGCCATTATAAAATACGATAATCTCTGTAAGATCTAATGATACGGGAAAATTGAAATAAAAGTATTGTTTTCGGATTTTATTGCGGATTTGGTTTATTTTTTCCATTTTTTGACTTGATACGGGAAAATGTTTACACGATGCAACTTTTTTATATCGTATCTTCGAGGCGAGAAACTCTCCTGGTGTCCAAGTCCTCCAATTTAAACTTAAGGTCGTTAGGATCTGAAGCTAAATGATTAGGTTTAAATTTACTTCCCTCCATTGTCCGAGTTACAAACCTGCTTGAACAAAACGTCATTTTTCTTTAGATATAGCACGCCTTGTAGTCTATGTTGAACATGTTTCAGTACAGTTGGATCGCATGTGATTGTTGCTGGCATCCCATACTGGGAGAACGAACGAAGTAATTTGGTACGCTCTGTAACTCAACCAAAACTTTTCTTTTTAGAAGATTTACTGAGATACCAAACTTTAAAACTCTTTTATATTCCGAAATGCAAATACAAAAAATATTTATGGAAAAAATGAAAGAATGTTAATAATTGATATTGTCCAATTTCTTATTTTATATTATTAAACATGCCTAATTTATTAAATTTCTTATTCATTATTATTTGCTACTTCACTGGAACTTTTATACTTAAAATTTATGTTCCTTAAAAACTTCAAAAGCAGTCTGTGAAAGTGTCTTATTTGGTGTCTTCACATGTGATTTGGTAGATAAGCATTATATTCTATTGATAGTAAAAGTTCGTGTTTTCAGTCTAAATAAACATAATTTCTTACCAACAGGCGGTAGACATGCAAGCACAATAACACTGCTAACAATTTTATACTTAAAGAAGGCTACTATAGCTGGAATCAACATTTTGGTTGTATCACGTACCCTTCCCTATAATATGACAATATTTTAAGGCAAGACAATAACATTTTATACCCAACAATAAACGGTAGCATTGCTGAATTTCGAGTTTACTATGGACAGTCGCATTCAACTAGCTTTGATTATTTAGTTTCATTGTTCAAAAGTTGCAAGGGTTTATTTTACACAGTGACTGCATTACACCTACTGGTAAGTACCCATGCCATCCTAATAGAGTATTAATGGCATCAGACGACGGTCTCATGCCATTAGATACAATCATGCCGGCCCGCTAAGATGTCCTCACGCTACGACGGATGGACCCAGAATAGTAAAAAGGAGGGAACATGTTATGTGTTATGCGTTATGACATATTATAATGACACACAATATAAAAAAAAACAAATAATACAAAATTTTATTTACTTCATATAATAATATAAACAATTATGTCAATGTCTATTTCTCCGGTCATACAGCAGTGTAAATGCACTGTTTTGTTTCGAATTGAAGGGCATTGTAGCCAGAGTAACTACTGGACATATTGAGACCTAACATCTTATGTCTCAGGATGGGGAGCGCAGTGGAATACCAAGCATTGCTTTGTAATTCAATGTGTTGTTTGGTTTTGCTACTGTTTATGAGCGGTCGTATCGCTTACCATCAGGCGAACGGCATGCTCGTCTTGCCATTCATTGCAATGAAAAAAAACATGGTTTAGGAGCTGTAAGGTCCTAATGTGAGGTAAGTGTTTACCTGTGCACAAACCTGACTGCCTCGGTGGCAAAGTTCTACTTTGGATATTTTTTCATTATCAGCCCGGAGTCAGAGTAACTATAAAATTTACAATCCTAAATTCGACTGCACTTTTCATTTTGCCAGTACTTTATGCATAATGTAATTCGTTCGCAACAGTTTAGGCGTACACGTTTCGCATCAAATTACATGTTGCCGTTAAACTGATATTGTAGAAGCTATTCTATATAATTTGAAACATTATCCTTGAGAATAAATGGCGAATGCGAGAGAGGCCCTGATTTAGACTACAATAATATTTAGTTTATGACAACGATAAAGGAAACAATACAATTTTTAATATCGTTTAATTCGTTATTAATTACAACAGTGAATTGAATAAAATTTTAAATTATTAATTTATAATAAGTTAAATTATTGTAACTTAATAATAGCATGGTAAGGGAGGTAATGCACAATGGCATGGTGGGGGCAACTCCAAGGGTTTTGGTTCCAATGTTATAGGTACCGGTGGGGGTACCATATACGCGGTCATAGGCAGCCCGGGTGGTGGCGGGGGAAGACAAGGTGGTGGTGGTGGTGGCACCAAAGAAATCACAATTGAGGATGCTGGTGGTAATGCTGGTGGCGGCGCAGGTAGACACAATGGAGCCGGTGGTGGAGCCAACATATACGGCGCTGGTGGGGGCGGAGCCAACATGAAAGGTGGTGGCGCCAGAGATAGCGGCGGTGGTGGTGGTGGTGCAGGTAAGAAACATGGCGCTGGCGGAGGTAGACAAAGAGGAGCTGGCGGAGGCGCGGGGATAAGAATTGGTGGTGGTGGTGGCGCAGGAAGTAATAGTGGTGGCGGCGGTGGCGCCAACATAAACGGTGGTGGCAGACAAGGTGGTGGCTGACACGGGGGTGGTAGGCACGGTGGTGCAGGTGGCGCTGCCGGCATTAACACTATCGTCGGCGGTGGCAAGGGCGGCAAAGGCAGCAGTTTTTCTTTTTCTGAAAATTTATATTATTGTTACATTACTTTCATAGGAAAAGTACTTGATTATAGGCAAGAAGAAACTATGGACTTACCTAAGAGCTTAGTCGCTAATAGTGGTTTCAATAGCCTGTGAAAACACCGATAATATTATTATTAAATGAAAATTAAAAATGAATTAAATTTCTTAGGCATACTTACGTAGCCAGAAATGCCTTTTTACATTCTTTCAGTTCCGCTAGAGCCTCCAGCTGAAAAAAACAAATCACACTTAAATAACTACATGGTACTCCACACATTGTTTAGTATTATTTAATTAACATAGCCAATTTCCATATAAGCCTTATGTTTGTACATTAAAAACAAAATAATTTGTTCTTCAACCTTCATTTTGAACCTCCCAGCCATTGTACCTCAATATTTGAATTCTATGCAGTACTAAATAATTCTATTTAAGTATTAGTTCGACGCTACTAAGAGTAGCATTCAAAATACATACCAGACATATTCCTTTATCGCTGCAAGCGACCACATTGCACGAGGAAGCAATAAGCAGGATCCAAAAAGAGGACCAAAATAACTTTGGACCCCCCATTGTCACCTCACCGAACGCGACAAAATCAATTTATGCGTAAAAAAATCAAAACGTTTTCGTATTTAAATAGTAATGCCAATTAATTTAAGGTATCTACGTGATTTTTAACTCAAGTAGCAATCTGTATCGATAACGATGTAACTATTTCCGAGAGTCCCGATAGTTTAGCGGTGATAAGATTGAACGTGGTGATAAAAATATACGGTCGTTTCGACATGGTCATTTTAATATCTGTCATTTTATTTTGGTAATTTTTTAAATTACTTAAGTTATAATTTATGTATTAGCAGCTCATTTAGTGTTTTTTTAATAACATATAGTGCATTTTATGAAAATGATAAAATAACTAAATCTTCATTGAGGTAATAAAATATAGAAAATATGTATGTTTTGTTATGATTATCAAATAGTTAAGAAGCTTTATTTATATGTGGGAAAAACAATTAAGAGATGATTGTGTGTGTCTTGTACTAAATTCGCATGAATGTTGCACGAACGCTCAATAAATTATAATCAATAATTAATAACAAATTATAGGAAATTCCATAAAAAAGGGCACTGATATACGGTGAACACAAAATATGATTATCTAAATGCTCGAATCAAATCTTTGCACCCTAGAAATATCTGATTTGTTAATATAGTTCAATGCAAGATGGGTGTAGGTATAAGTAAAACTATTTTAACGGATTTTATCGCGAAATTGGTTGAATCTTACATTTTTTGATCATCTCACCCAAATCCGCGATATAATCCATAAAATAAGTTTTATTTCAATGTGTAATATTTGTGTAAATCTAAGAAACAATTTTAAAGGGATGTTTTGGACGAAGTTATTGCATTAGTGACAAAGCCCTTTTCTATATAATTAAACAAAATGGCTGATTTAAAAGCAACGAATATTTATTTTTAGGCATTCATTCAATGACAGTTGCACATTCGATACCCGAACAATATATTATGTAACGTGATTAATCAGAACGAGATCACAAGATAATGAGCCATTATTTTAACATAACAAAGGCCTTATATAAGGCGGTGGAAATACTCGTTGGGGGTTTATCAAACAAACCATGTTACAGGATGGCAGTGTCGGAAAAATATTTTAGCAGAAGGATTCTGGTGTACTGTATCATTCTGCTGGCTGTGGTAAGCATTGTTTATATTTCAAGTTATTTATTTATTTTTTATTAATATTTTATAAAACCTGCATCATTGGTCGTAAAGGAAACGTATTAAATCAAGAAACCGTGAGATAATGTGTTAGTTTCTGAAGATCCTCTTTGTGTTTTATATTTGGGTTTAAAAATTAGAAAACTTGTGAACTGCGGGTGGCAACAGAGGGAACTGGGAACTATATTAAGCCCTTTGTGGATACAAGCATAACCTTATGTATACTACATATGCGAAATTGCTTTTAGCCATCCTTATGAACTAACCAAATCCCTCCCCTACGAATTTCCATAATAAATTAAAAGCTTGTGTTTTTTTCAGGTAGAACAGTCTCAAGGTATCAAACTGGGTCTCTTTGCTGGTGACAACAAGAAACTCTCAAGTCCGATAATAATCAAGAGAATCTCTCGGCTGTCTCCAGTGTTCATCAACATTAACCCTCCAAAACTTGGGAAATCTGCTCTATCTCTGCCTAAACTTCCTCCAAAACCGCCACCATTAAGACTTCCAGAACCAAAATTGCCAAAACTTAAAAAAATTGGACGTAAAGTTCCACGATCTTTGTTAGTACCTCCAATGATTCCTAAATTACCACTTTTACCCATATTCCCACCATTGTTACCACCTATATTACCACCCTTACCATTTATACCACCAATATTACCACCATTACCAATTATACCACCTATATTACCACATCCGTTATTGCCACGAACATTACCATTGCCAAGATTACCAAAGGCTATAAAAGTGCCGATTTTAGGAAAGACTCCGCTACAGAAAGCATTAGGTTCTGATTTGAAGCCAACTATATCTTCTTTGTCAGCTTCTGCTAAAGTGGAGATTAATAAAAGAGTTTTAGATAAATTATTGGATTTAAAAAGAAAGGGTTCATTGAGTACTGCGGAGTATCTTCGTTTTAGAAAACTGTTGTTGAAGAAATAATTTTATCTGATTCCAGTTATATTCTAGTTGTAGTGTGTCTTTTTAACACGGTGTATTTATATTTATTTATTTATTTATTTTGGCACTCTTTAGAAGTGTAAGACGGAATTACAACATTAACACATGTTAAAGTAATACATTGTCTCATGTTTTGACAGCCTTTTGACAGCCACTTAACACTTTTGACAGCCTCCGTGGCGCAGTTGGTTAGACGCCGCCTGTGAAACGAGAGGCCGCGGGTTCGATCCCCGCACCGAGAGAAATGTTTGTGCGGCCCACAAATATTTCTTCCGGGTCTGGGTGTTTGTGAGACCGAAAAGTCTCTCGTAGTTCCTGGTACCCACGACACAAGACTCGATCTTAGTGTGGGGTCAGGACTATGTATGTGACTGTTGGGTGTTATTTATTATTTATTTATTATATTTGAAAAGTTACATTGTAAGAACTAACATTGCTTGTTAAATACGTCCAAATGGGCGATTTTATCGCATCAGATAAATATAGGATGGGGCTTATAAAATAATTTAAACTTAATTAAAAAATATATATTTATTGAGTAATAAACTTTTTAATATACTTTATGGGTATTTTATTAAGTACCTCGACGAACATGTTGGCTTCCAACAACGATTTCATACATGATGCATTATTATTAATATACACTGTCATTATTATAATAATCATCAGGCATAGAAAGTCCAACCGTAAACATTCCAAAGGATTTCTGAGTTTGTAAGTGGTAGAGCCACGGATGTCAATCATGACCCTGCATGAATGGGCAGACTCGTTCGGGACAGTACCACTACCCTACAAAAAACCGTCGTGAAGCGATAGCTTTGCTGTCGCGTGGCGTTTGAGGAGTGAAATTGCCGGATGTCCAATACCTCTTCCCTCTTCCTATATTTTATCCTTCCCATCCCCCCATCCAAGCTTAATAGACGGCAGTGATCATTGCCATCAGGTGACCTGTTTGCTCGTTTACCGGACCAATGGAATAATAAAAAGTCCCTTACACAAGAATCTGTTGGAAGCGGCATGACTTTATGGACTCCTTTCAACATTGGCTTGTCTTTTCTTGTACTAATGTGTCTTGTGACTGGTTTTACGTCGTCTGTCAACATCGTCGACTTACAAAATAATTATACTGTAGTAACTTATGTATTTCTATAATTGCAATTCGAAGATCATTTTATTTTAGTGTATATAGATAATAGTTAACCTTTTATTTAATAGCTGTGACACCTTATAATATATTAATTATAATCTAAATGATGCATAAAATACTTTTACCTAAGTTTTTTTTGTATAAATCGTTTTCTTCCACTAGGATTACCCTCGTAATATTTACGTACTAAACATTTCATACTAATTTTGATTTTCTAATCTGTACTTTATTATTTGTGTGTAAATGAAAGGAAATGATGTATAAGAGAATTAAGGAATACGTCATTTTAGTTTGAAAATAAGTAGGCACCAATACTTATTTATTGCATCGTGCGGAAGTCTCGAAGCACTGTTTTCGAGGAATCGGTTATTTTGGTTACAATCACGTCGGAGGAAACATCGAAAATGATACAAATGATTATTCAAAAATTTATTATAAATAAGTACAAAACATTGCCTATACAGAAATTACTCTTACAAGTAACTTTATAGATCTAATTTAATAATATTTTCATCAGCCAAACGAGTGTTAAGTCCTGTTACGAACATACCCATGGCTTTACAATATTTAATATATAAACGTTATTTATAAAGAAAACATACATATCAATAATTATGTTAGATCGACAATTTTCTCACGCGCAAAATCAAGTTACCTAATGCTGACTAAAATGTATTGTAAAAGCTATTGAAATATATACCTTATTACGTTACATTTAATGTTTAGATTTAAAATGTCAAAGAATATGAACATTCTTATTCGTTGACAGTTTTAAAACCTAATCAAATTATGAAATGTTTTGTCCCTTTCGCACAACTTTGAAATAGAATTTCAGCGAAGAAGACAAAACATTTTTAACATTGATATAAATAAGGCCAATAGAATCTTAGGCATAACAAATGACGCTCATAGTGATTGGCTAAATAACCTCTTGCGTATCAAAAATCGTCATTGTCAAAAATCTTCGCAACTAATTCTAACTTATTTAAAATATAAAGCGTTACATCATACTTTATTATCAAGTTTATACTGCTTAGTCTTATCTACAAGGGCGTTGAGACCTCTCACGAACACGTCCTTGATGCTGCCCAGATACGAGACGAGGGTGTAGGCGTACGGCCGGTCCTCCGCCCGACACGAGAAGCAGGGCTCCGGCTGACGAGGTCGCAGCAACGAGCTTCTTAGTAATATGCTGCCCTGTAATTAAAAACAAACAATTACTTTCTCTATACACAGGATCTCAATGTTTCAAACTTAAAATACTAGAACATAATACAATACGAAGAATTGCGAGTCAATCAGTTTGCAAACTAAGTTCTTTGTTTTATAATACATATACAGAAATAACGAAAAAAGGAAAATACTTTTGCAACAAGCTAGATCTTGTTACTTTTTCATTAATACAATCAGAAAAAAGACATCGTTTTTTTGCATTCAGTTTAAAGATATAACGCGAAAAATAGCTCTGGGGGTTTACTCTATACTCCGACACAAAGTTTTAATGTGCGGAGGTTCAACGTCAACATACTCGCACAATTTAATGACTTCCACTTCTAAAAATCAATACTACTCTAGTTTTATAATTTAATTCTAACCACCCTGTATGTTGATTAGAAAAACCGAATCAACATCGTAGATAAATAATAATCATGACATTCGCAAACATTCAATTAGACCAGTTCAAAACCTCATTGGCAATCGTTTAACATTAAAATATGGAACCATACCTCCACAGCAATTGCAGCAACTGCACTCAATACGACCCAGAGTATCAGCTTTCTTAAATTCATTCTGATAGTAGAATTTTGCCGCCAAATACAACAACACACTAGCAGTGTAAAAACTACCGAACAGCCACTGCATCATACGGCCTTATAGACTAATCACGACACACAACAAACAGATGAACACGTTTACAATTCAGATAACCGTACTGATTGATTCTAACTAATATATTGTGTAATAAAACTGCTTACACACAAGATCGACACGTATACCATAGATAAGAGATTGATTCTTATTTTGAAATTAAATTTAAGATCAGTCACCGTATCATGCACCCTTATAGATTAATCACACGTTTGATGCATAGATAAGGTGCGACTGATTAATTCTAACTAAATAATTGTGTAACACTAACCTTGCAGAGATATTCGTGTCGTACATTTTGCTGACTCTCGCATTATTGGAATATTGTGCGGTGTAGAGGAAATGTGCAGTAGAGAGGTATTAAAAATGCGGTCGTAGGTTATTTGATTTATAATAGTGTTGTTTTAAACATGTCATTTTACAAAAGATTATGTTTTACAAATCTTTTAGACTAATCAATTTTAACTAATACCACATTCGTTTGACTTAAATCAGTCCATTGATTTACATACAAAGATTTCATCATCATCATCATATCAGCCATAGGAAGTCCACTGCTGAACATAGGCCTCCCCCAAGGATCTCCACAATAATCTGTTGGAAGCGGCCTGTATCCAGCGACTTCCTGTAACCTTAGTCAGATCGTCCGTCCACCTTGTAGGCGGGCGTCCGACATTTCGCTTGCCTGTACGTGGCTTCCACTCAAGAACCTTTCAGCCCCAACGGCCATCGGTTCTACGAGCTATGTGCCCGGCCCAATACCACTTCAACTTGCCAATCCTATGGGCTATGTCGGTAACCTTAGTTCTCCTACGGATCTCCTCATTTCTGATTCGATCTCGTAGGGAAACACCGAGCATAGCCCGCTCCATGGCTCGTTGAGTGACTTTGAGCCTTTTAATGAGGCCCACAGTGAGAGGCCACGTCTCGGTGCCGATGTCATCACTGGTAACACACAACTATCGAAGACTTTCGATTTTAGGCACTGAGGTATTTTGGATGAGAAGACGTCGCGAAGTTTCCCGAACGCTGTCCAACCGAGTTGGATTCGACGATTGACCTCTCTCTCGAAGTTGGACCTGCCTAACCGGACCACTTGTCCTAAATAGACATATTCGTCTACAACTTCGAGGGTCGAGCCCCCAACTCCAATTGGGGTGGGCACAACATGGATATTCGACATGATCTTCGTTTTATCCATGTTCATTTTAAGACCCACCTGTTGGGAGACTCGATTAAGGTCTTCGAGCATAGTGCTAAGGTCTTCCAGCGATTCTGCCAAGACTACGATATCGTCGGCAAATCGAAGGTGAGTAATATACTCGCCGTTGATGTTGATGCCGAATCCTTTCCACTGCAAGAGCTTGAAGGCATTTTCCAGCGCGGCAGTGAACAGTTTCGGAGATATGACATCTCCCTGTCTCACGCCAAAGATACAAATACAAAGATTTAGCACACAATTAAGATTTATATTTATGAGAAGTAGTGGTAGTATCATTAGTGACATTACTGTTGTACTCAATTTTGCTCGCTCAAAACACTGGTTAGCAAAAAATTAATGAATATTGCTGAGTATCTATGTTTGTATTACATTTCGGCTAATTTGTATTATTAGCTCAGAAACTAAGTAACTAACACTAAAAAAGAAATTCGTGTAACTAGATTGACAATTTAGACACCTTATTTCTAAATGGAAATAAAATTTGATACATTTTAGGCGACTCTACCTGTATTAATTATATTAAAGAAATATAGAATAAACCAATGAAAATACCATAATATATATATCCATTCTGAAAATAATCTCGGACAGATTACAACATGAGCCACTGCTGCACTATATCTCATGGTATGGGATGTCGGTGACTCGTGGTATGGATATAATTTATTATATTGTGAATGTAAGGAAAAAAAAAAGAAATACCTCTGTAATATAACTAACATACTTATTATATAATACATGTACTGATACTAATCCCAAAAGTGAGTCATTTGTTACTTGAATAAAGAATTTTTATTACATTATTATATCACCGGTAACATAAATTTTATATTATCTCATCATTACATTACCATGCCATCACATATCATCTAATAAAACAATGTAAAATACCAATGATCTTGTTGAGATAATTTAGCGACTCCTAAACAACAAAAACATTAGAATCCATCAATACATTTTACAGATGGAAGTTTGTAGAATTGGTCGATATGTAAAAATGCATGTACACATTGTAACACACGTGCAGTACTGTTCACTTCGCATCCGACGGTAGAACTCTACGTGATGGCCGGCAGTTCATGTCGAGCGATGTGAAATGTCGCGAGTGCGGTGATCCGACTGCAAAGTACGGAAATGTATCGGTACGTGGCGATATTCTTACTTGTGGTTCGTATCATTCTATTTGGAAGTGGTTAAAATTTGATTTTTTTTGCATGAGTGCGAATATGCCTGATGATAAGTGCTGAAAGGCAAGAGATGTCACTCGTTGGTGTAAATTACATAAACAGCTTGTTTATAAGTGTGAAGTTTTTTTATCTTCTCTCCCCACAAACGCTAGGGGAGGAGGGATAGGGGGTGTGTCAAGGTCATTAGGTTTCTTAGCTAGCACGTGGAGACCGCGTCCGTACCGAGCAGTCTTGTTGCTAGATGAAGTTGCGAATACCAAATCCAACATCAGCATGCCAATCAACACCTGTAGGCCGTCTTCACTCATATTAAGCAGACAAGAGTGAGGATGATTAAGGTAGCTGAAGCAAATATCTTTGTGGAAGGATATTCTCAATCGACTAATGCTACAAAGGAGTAGAGAAAAGTCGTTTCTCGAAGAATTTGTTGTAGTTTTTAAAGACTATGTTAGTTATGCCCCAAAATTGACGAAAGGCAGGTTTTGTTTTCATCCTGTTAAACTGAGGTTAAGTCCACTGCCGAACATAGACCACAGGCATAAATATTAATTTTCTAAAATTATTCAACATACAACATTCTCAATTTTTCATTCATTTTTCATTCAACATTCTCAATGATCATTTGCAGTTCGGGAAAACTCTAATGACACATACGTTTTTAGTTAATGTATTTAGTTTTATTTTGTGGTATTTAGTCATATTAGGTTTCTTATAAAGTAAGAACTTGTCTGTTTACAGCTGACACGTAAGAGTACAAGCGCTCCGTCGCCTCTACGAGTGACGATCGACTGCAGTGGATCAGATGAAAGGGTATGTACCATCACACTATGTACACTAAAATCATTAGTCACACTTATTGAAATAAAACTACTTTATTTACGGATTTTATCGCAAATTTGGTTTAATTTTAAATTTTTAACTTCTCGAGGTTTCGATTACTTTACAGCTTTTGTAGTTACGGGCCTATTGAAATATAAAAACACCCTAATTACAATAGAGAAGATGATTGGAAGCTTACACCAGCATGGGATCTCATTATAAATTTAATTAAGTTGGAACCAAAAAGACACATTTCCAGACCTCAAGACAGGGAACGACATCTATGTAGATTCGGTCATAAACAACTAACGTTTTTAAATTAAGTTTTAATGTTATGAGAAAACGTGAAAAGAAAGGTAACTTTCGTAAAATCCACTGAGCGGATGACTATCACATCAGTCCACTCCGTAACTAGGAAATTAAAATAACCGTAACGCCAGAAAATTAAAAATCTGAAATTAAACCGAATTTGCCATATAATTCGTAAATAACGTATTATTGTTTTATACGAATGTGTAATATTCGGGTAAAAATGAAAAACTATTAGTCACACTTATTTTTACTTTCACGTTAATGAGCAAAAGTCGTTTGCTAAAAAAACTATAGATTCAAGTCCATTGAAAGTTTTAAATTAGCATCATTCAGAATTGATTTGCCCGGCTGTGTGTATACTCAGACCGAAACCTCACTCGTAGTTTCTGACATCCACTACACAAAACTCGTACTCAAGTGTGGCATCAGGACTACATATGTGTGATTATTGGATGTGTTATTTTTTATTTATTTATCTATAATGAAAGCAAAGATATATGATGAATGCTTATTTTTAACAATCTAAATTTTATTTTAATTTTAATCCGTCTATTTTCCAGTCTGCCTTCAGTAGCGGTGGCCTGCGATCATCATCCGAACTCTTCAGCAACCGAGGATTTGACGTCAACTCCTTCTGCAGCCTCATACATAAAGCAATACCCAAGGCGGTACAAGACGGCAAGTTCATTCTCATAGACCATGACATGGACCAGATGGGCTATAGTGACACCCAAGTCCCCATATCAGTGGCCCCACCTGAAGATTTCCTACCTACATTGTCTTTAGCGAAATGGAAACGGCCTAAACTGAAAGTGCCACAAATGAATGTGCCAAAGCTTAAACCACAGCCGGGCACGTTCTTCTCGCATCCAAGGATGGCAACAAGATTCCCGTTTCCAGTACTTGGGGATCCAGAGGAAGAATCGAGCGCTGAGAAAATGGAGAGAGTGAAAAAAGGATTACAGAAATTACTGCACGTTGTTAAAGTGCTTGGACAAATCGATCAGTATTTATCAGAGAGGACTCGAATTGTTGTTGACAAAATATCGAAAACGCTGGCTGAATAAATTGATTTTGATCTTGTAATTCCTTTTTTTTTTGTTTCGTTTTCTCTCTTTGTCTATTCGAAGAATCGGTAGTTTACGATATTTGCAGGATTTATATCGATTTATATGAATAATTGGTATCGAGTAGTATTAGTTGTCACGATACTATTTACGATACTTCAAAATGTTGCTTTTACGAGCACTGATCTTAAATACAATAGAAAAAGTTAAACACATACCTATACATTTCCCAAGAAATGTTTGTATTACAGAATCTTCAAATCATTATTTTATATATTTCCTAAACATGCTCGGAATTGTATCTATTTTCTAAGAATTGTATACTGTCTAAAGATTTTCAAAATATGGTTTTAATGGTAATAGTTAGTGGCGTAATTCACCTCTGCCTGCCCCTTCTGGGAAAAAGGCGTGAGTTTATGTATGTACCTATGTAATTTAAAATTCAGCGCCCCGGGCAAGCAGTGCTTGCTGCCCCTAAATTTAATTTATTTTTTATTTTTATCAAAATCTATTAATATCAAGACAAATCAAAGTTTGACAATGAATATAAAAAACTATAAGAAACCTTTTTTTGTGGAACAATTCTATCTGTTAAAATGGTTAAAATACGATTTATGAAATCCATAACAAAAAAATGTGTCCAAAAAGTCTTTTATACGGTGAGGTTTACGAAAAAAACCTACTTTCTTGTACAACGGTTAATTTCCTAATAATTCATCATCATCATCATCATATCAGCCACAGGAAGTCCACTGCTGAACATAGGCCTCCCCCAAGGATCTCCACAATGACCTGTTGGAAGCGGCCTGCATCCAGCGACTTCCTGCAACCTTAGTCAGATCGACCTAAGACCTAATAATTATATTTCACGATTTTCTGTACTTTTTTAGCTTCATTTGTTTGAAGTCTGTAAAAGTAGCATCTGGCTTTGGGCTTCGTCGCAGTCTGTATATTATGCGGTATAATGTTTGAATTAATTATTTAAAAGAAGATTCTTTACGTTCTTAATTGGAAGAATATAAAGAAGCAAAGTGTAATTACTCGTAATAACAGTTTAAAAACTAAAAAATATGCTATAGAAAGAGGCCCAATTAGAAATTAAAAATAATTAATTGCTAATGTGCTTGTGATGAGAAAATTAAGTTAATTATATTCATTATATTGATTAAAAAAAGAAGAGGAGGATGCTTGATGATCACTGGCAACTTTGGGGGCATATCAGGCAGTTATGTTATGTTATAAACCTCAGGCTATCTGGTGTCAGATAAGGCCACCTGCTGGGGAACAAATAGTATTTGAATACGTGTAAATTCCCATCGGCTCGAAACTCAAGTATGTTGGGCTTCTTCTCGAAAGTCAATGAGTCTTACTTGCACATTTTGCAGCATTAAAGTTGAAATTGCTGAGGGTAGCAGGTTCAAGATCTCTCTTTCTGTCTCTGTTAGAGGACAGGTGGGTGCATTCATTTACAGGGCCTCCCACTCCAGTTTTAATTGATGGACTAATAGAGAGATCGTGCGGCGAATAACACCATAGTTAAAGAACAAAAAAAATAGGAGCCGCTCCGCCAGGAGTGTAACTAAGAAAAAAAAACAGGTGCACTATCTAGTCTGCTTCCTAATTAGGTGTCTCTTGTGAAAATTACATATGAGAGTCGTGCGATATGGCTTTGTATGGCTTTTGACTGTTCAGTGTGAGCTGAGTCCCTGCGCTCCCACTGTGTGGCTCTTCTACCCAAGCCGAGATGTGTGCTGGGCGCTGGCGTAGGGGTTGGTCAGGGACCATCGCACTATACCTAATAGGTACGCTCATAACGCAGGTCGCCTTATTGGTAGGGTCCAATAAGGCGACCTGCGTTATGACCGGCGCCCAGTCTTTCTCACAGAAATTATTGGCGAAAAGGACCATAGGTCGTGCAATGCCGGTCCTGAAAGAGATCGAGACAAAAAACACAAACCAGAATGGAAAATCTGGAGCCAGTGTCAGTGGTGCTAGATTTGTCGAGACAGTGCGTCCTGCCCTCGACCAGTGGATAGGCAGGCGCCATGGTGCGCAGACTTTTCGCTTGACGTAGGTACCGCCTAAGGACTTGACTTTGGACATAAAACCTGAGGCGAGAAGCGCAGAAACAGGATTCCGCCGTGTTTAACCACTATAACAAGCGTTCTGATCTCGAAGGATGTCCGGCCTGAGAAGAAGAACGGCGTGCTCTCCGCGCGGGAATGGAAGGTCGTGGAAACATTCGATTGCCACAATAGGTTTATAAACAGTCAATCACAACGCACTAAAACGGTGAAGGAAAACATCGTGAGGAAACCTGCATACCATAGCAGTTTATATGAATTTCTATGGTATGTAAGTCCGCCAACAAGAGTAGGCCCGTGCCCTGCAGTGGGACGTATATGGGCTGATATAGATAGATACCACAATTTCACTGTTTCTTATTTAGTCATCATAATTAAGATGTAGAAGAATATGAACTTCTGAGTGTGGCGCAGGGAAGTCAAAAAATCAAAATAATACAACTGTGTAAGTTCAGAACTCATAATTTATTAACTGTTAATAACTGTGAAACCAATGATATCGTCACCAAATTGTTATAATTCAATATCATTACCACGGAGACAAACAATCCTCTCGCATACATGGAGTACATTTTTTTTTAGTAACTAGACAATTAGGTTCAAAAAATATTTGCAATCTTCACTCACATTGTAAATCTTTGACGCTTTAACTGGTCATTCGATCATGATGTATGTGGTACTCATTATTAGATGAACGGAAAAAGACACAAGTTAAGGTAAGTTTCAGCAAGACCACAAACGCTATTCACGATTGATAGCAAAAAGAATAATACATGGTCGCCCCTACAAAACAATAGCACGACATAAAGATCGGCCTCCACGCCTGTTTTGATCCCTCAACGTGGACCTGCGAATGTAGAATCTGGGTAAAAAATCTGTTATGGCAATAATCTCTGATGCCGAGCGAAGCCGCGATTATAACCTAGCAAATAAAAATTAAAAAAAAATTGAGCTATATATCAAAAAATTAAAAATATTACGCGCTTTCACTTTTTTCTAGATCACGAGAGATCGTCATGAAAGTATCAGCATTGAGCAGGTAAGTGTCACAGTGATTATTATTCTCGTACGCCTGTAAGATATCTGGGTGCAAGTAGGAATTGACGATGGCGGCGCAGCGCGCGTCCCTCGCGGCGTGCGCGAGCGGCGCGCTGAGCTGGTGCACGGACACCTCGCCGCACGTGAGCGCGCTCAGCAGCTCCGCCGACGTTGATGAGGGAGGTGAGGGGTGGGCGGGGCGCGCGGGGCGCGCGGGGCGGAGCAGCACCAGCCTCGAGCGCAGCGGCGGCATCGTGGAGTTATAGCGTCGCGCCTGCACGAGCCGACCCCGCGCTGCCTGTAGCAGAGCGCGCGCGTACTGTGCCGAGTGAGACACGCGCCCGAGCAGCGTACGCACGCACGCCTCCACTCTCGAGCTCCACGCGCCGCCCTGCACGCACTCGCCGCACTCGGCGCCCGACATCAGCCGGAACATGTGCGCCAACACGCCGCTCTGCAGCTCCTCCTCCGTCTTGTACCCGCTCAGCTCTTCTTCAAGCACCTCTTTCAACTCCTTTGGCTCAAATCCGATACAAAAAATAGTACCTATGGTTCCTGCAATCGTCATAATATATAAATTCTAGAATTCTGAAATAAACATGGCATGGTTCACTATGTCTGCAATACACACGACGCGACACGGCTCCGTCATACACAAGCAACAAAGCGTAGATATATCCTACCTTGACTCTCTAATATAGATGCTACTTCTAATGCCACTGGAATTCCCCATTCGTAACCCAATATATAAACTTCTTTTTTATATCCAATACGACTTAGAAGTACCTGCAAAATATTCACTTTTTAAACTACCTTTTAACATAATTGGACAAATTTAAATAATTGTACTATAATACACCTACTTCAGCGTATCTTTGGGCAGTCTCTTGTATGGTTTCATCGGGTCTGTCGAGTCCAGGTTGTAGCACGAGTGCGGGCAGTTTGAGTCGCTCGCACAGAAAACTGAAACGACTGTGAAGTCCTTCTAACCCTGGTATAATGTAGAGATAAGGCTGGGTAACGTCGATCTCGTCATCTCTCTGTAAATAGTTTATTTTATCATTACTTTAAAGTAAAATGGAACTACCCGTGTATTATCCTCCGTATTCATAGACAGTTTAAAATCCTATGGTAGCAATCGAATGTTTTGTCCCTTTCGAACGTGTTTTGAATTCAGTTTGAGCGAAGATAACAAAATATTCGATATTTAAAATAGGTTTATAACCGTTTATGAATAAGGCCGTATGTCTTAATCTTATTTTAATTGGATATTTAACTTCCATCGATTTATATTTGAACTATATTCTTACCATAGAATGACAGGTAAGTGTAGGTAGGAACACCATTTCAGTAGTCGCTTGCAGTTCATCGGGATCCACGTGAGTAAAGAACGTTCCTAAACCTTTAATTTCTTTAAACTTTGTCGCATATAGTGTGTCCTCAATTTCTTGTATTCTGAAAATTTCAATGTTTAAATCAGATAATCTTAAAGGATCCAAAAATTAGTCGATTGCTAAATACTATACCTTTCTACAGTCAACTGTTTAATATCCTCTTGATTCATAGCAATATTGTGGCTTAACTGCAAAAAGTTGGATACACTTTCCAATTTCTCGTTAAGTATACCAAGACTTTCAAGAGTAGCTTTTTCGGAGCAATTGTCAGGAACAACAATACCTGAAAATAATTATGGAAATCAAACCAAGTTCTGTGTCTGGTAGGAGCATGTGTGACGAGCGCGTGTGTACTGACCGGCGACGGCGGCCAGCTGGTGCAGCAGCGGCGCGGGGCGCGCGCGGAGCTGCTGCGCGACCAGCACCGGCTGCGCGGAGTGCGCCGCGCGCTCCAGCACGCTCACCGCGCCCGCACACGCGCCGCTACTCGCAGACAACATCGTCTTACTAACGTCTCCCTGTTAAATTGTTACACAAGAATATTATTAATGCCAATAGGTCCAAAAACTGATCAATATTAGAAAAAATATAATAAGTTTGTGGCTAAAACATATGCATATTCGATTTTCGGCCTTGAGATAAAAATTCCATCATCATTCTTACGGCTCTATTCATAGACAGTTTTAAAATCTATTTTAGTTATCAAGTGTATTGTCTTCTTCACTCAAACTGAATTTAGAAGGCGTTCGAAAGGGACAAAACAGAATTAAAATAATTTTTAAAACTGTCTACGGGACCAGTCTTTATCCCCTATTCTACTAATTACTATTAAAGATTTACTAACCGATTCAGATAATTTCAGCTGAAGTAACGTGGCGGGGTATCCATCGTTTACTCGAGTAACACATGTGTCGATTCCTGATGTATTCTCCAAGCATGTGACAGTAAAGTACCTAAAATTATGTACATCAGTAGTATCATCAATTACCTAACTGTTATGACTGGGATATTTACGAGCTTTACCTTATTTGGGGGCATAGTTTTCTTGACGCTTCATCAAAGTTACGTATTATAGACTCCTGTTTGTTACTTCTTGCACCAGAGTCTATCGCAATGATATAAATACCAGCCAAGGTGCCCACTTGCATGGCGTTCTCTATGAGCCTCGATACATCGGTGGATAAATCTTCAGAGGATATATTTACTTCCATGTTTTGTTTTCTCCAGCAACTGTGAATCGAATATTAAGATATAATTTATTTATTTTTTCTTAATTTGGAATTGATTTATGTCCATGCTTTTCAATTATACAGGGTATATCAAGACTGCTACCGAAAACTAAGCCGGGTGGTAGTATTAGTGACTTCAGACACATGGTAATAGAAAATGTTGCAAAAAAAGCGACGATTTTTTTTGTTATTTTTTTCCTATGGTCGTATTTGGATGATATATAAATGTTATTTCCCTAAAATTAGGACTCGAACGTATAAAAGAGTTTAAATGATTATTTAGCAAAAACTATGGATTTACCACCCAAAAAATACGATATTTCAATATTTTAGTTGCATTGTGTTTGTAGTCACTAAAACTACCACCAAGCTTCGTTTTCGGTAGCAATCTTAAGATACCCGGTATATAACTAACTCCGTCACAAAGTTGGTATCTTTGTTATTAAAGCAATAACTACGATACAATCTACTGATTATTTTCTAAAATATCAAAACCACATTAGCTTAAAAGACTTTCTTCTCCGCTTTCAAATTATAATTTAATATATAGGTCTACCACAAACATAATAGTTTGAATCACTTTATGACTACCAACTTTTGTATGTCATCCGCAATGGTATACTCACACATATAAATCGAGAGGGATACTCTTGTATTTTATGCCAAAATAGTTTTTGTTATTAATGATCCTTACTTGACTTTATATTGCAGATAACGAGGTGGCGAGACGCAATGCAAGTGTAATTTCCTAGCTCCGCGTTTTGTCAATCTGTCTGCTAATTGCAAGCCAAGCGTAGTCGAGTCGCATACTATCAAATGCAAATCGTCGGTTTTTGATTCGAATCTGTAACGTAAACATAATTTACTTAGCGTATGTTTACTAACTTCTAGTTCTTCTAGCATTAAACATCGAGGCCGTGATGGGCAGCAGTTACATTTGGCAATAAAAAAATTGCTCTTTGGTGCAGCAGTACGCGGCCGCGGTGCGCGCTGGCGACGAGCAAGGCGGAATGTGAGTGAGATGAGTGCAGTACCTGGGCTGCGCGAGCAGGTGTGGCGCGTGCAGGTGCAGTAGCACGCGGCCGCGGTGCGCGCTGGCGGCGAGCAGGCGGAATGCGCGCGGCGCGGCGTGCGGCGCGTACGTCACGCGCGACAGCGGACGCACGCTCCCACGCGATATACCCGCGCTCAGCAGCCCGTGCAGCGCCTGCACACAACAACACACAATCTCATAGATACCTATTCTTGGACGTAACTACTGTAACTTATTGTTCCTTACCTTTATGTCTTCAGAATTCAATTTTGTTAGTAACGATGACAAATCAATTGGAATGTATGATCTCTCACAGGATAAGTTCGACATTCCGAACAAATAGTTTTCTTGAAGGCTCAATTGACACATATCGTACGTTACACCAGAACCACCGCAGCACCTCAATGATACCTAAAAACGATTCCTTTAAAATATTTTCAGATACAACGCGCCACCCAATTTTATAAATCAACTGGTGTAGCCAAAAAATATTATAATAGTTGGAAGTAAAGTTCCTTACATTCTTCAAGTCACCCTTTACAGCACATATGACAATATCACATCCTTTACCGTTAGTAGCACTTAACACCAGGTCACCGAAACTTTCATCTCGAGAATTACCGATATTCTGGGCTGAAAATAATGGAAACCTTGATAATAGAAACATAATTAGAATTATACACATGATAGAATTGATGCCGGACTCAACTGCGAAGGAGCCATCATCTTACCGTAAACCTATTAAAAATCACACAAACATGTAATAACAATTTTTATCAATAGTTCGGTCATTAGAATATATGTGACATACATTGACTGTTGCATCACGAGTGATCATTTTACATAAATGAATATAAATACTATGAGTCAATACTGAATAATTAAAGTAATTCATTCAACGGCTAATCAATGAAGACGTACCTTTTAGTAGTGGGAAAAGTTTCAATAGAAACTGTTTCTTAACTACATCACTGACGGTCGTGAACACCTCGTAATTCAGATCCAGAGCGATGGATATTGCAGCCTGACCCAACGCTCCGGCACCTCCATGCACTAAGATTGATTTCTTATTGTCGTTCCCTACCTATTAAAACATACTGTAATTAAGTACCCATTGATTTCAAAACAAATGGTTGTGTCTAAAGCTTTGTTAAAAGGATTCAGGAACAAACTATATGCTTTTCTAATGGTGCATTATCATGATGGATTAACAATATCTCGAGAATATTTCATTACATATGATCATTTTAAAAGTTATCATTAACGACCAATGACGTTTTACAAATAGACGCGTCATACACTAACTTAGTGGCACAAAAAATGGCGCGATGCGATGAAACGCGATGAATAGACATCGCTAGTTACGTAACAATAAGTGCCGCACTGTTATTGGCTAAAGCGCGTGTGACGTAGCACCAAGCATCAAGTACGGGATAACGTGACGAGAGTTGTCAAACGTCGCCATGAGAGCGAATATAATAATTTTATTTCATAAAAAAATAAATTTGTGTGTACTTGCGCACTAAATAAAATATTTATTTTGTTTCACAGTTTCAGAATAATTTGTACGTTATTTTAAATCAGTCTAATATATTTTTCCGCAATTGGTTTTGAGAATACAAATAGTCAGAGAAACGTGTATCCGCGCCACTGGTTGAAGCGTGACTGATTGCACGTTAGGCAATTACCTTCAAAACGTCTTGCCATTATAAAGCTCGGACAACGCATCTATGCTTTATAAACATCTTAGTTAACGACCTTATCCATAGACAGTTTTAAAACCTTTTTTGGCTATCGAATTGTATCCCTTTCGGATGACTTTTGAGTTCAGTTTGAGCGAAGACAACAAAACATTCAATAACTCAAATAGGTTTTAAAATATCGATGACTAAGGCCGTAAAAATAAATATTTTGGCAGAGAACAGGAGTTGAAGAGGAGAAGGTTACTGAATTCCCGACAAAGACACAAGACGAAACGAAAAACCCCAGCAATACTGTTACTTCAAGTATCTTTATAAGAAACAATTATACAATTTTAAAAATCCTACAACGTTTTATAAATTGGATACCACATACCCTCTTAGAACCTAAGAAGCAGTAGAAGGCGTTGAGGTATGCGAGCGGCACGGTGGCGGCGTCCTCGAGCGTCCAGTGCGCGGGCACCGGCCACAGCAGCTCCGGCCGCGCGCGCACCTCGCTGCTGCACGCGCCGCGCGCCACCACGCCCATCACGCGCTCACCACTGCCACGTACACAGTATACACTCAAATAATTAAAACAACCATTGAATAATTAAAATCACTGTCATATAGCAATTTTTTTGTGGGAGCTAGAATAATCGGTTTTATTAAAGCGATGGCGCATCGCGTGATGATAACTGCAAACTTGTATTATTAGAGTATCAACTGATAAAAGATAATTGAAAATTCAGTTATCACGTGCAAGCAATTGCTAATGATACAAAAGTGAGATTACCTTTCTAACACGCCGCTAAAGTCCATCCCAAAACTTATAGAATCATTTTCAAATGGAACAAGTCCTGACGCTCTTAAAACGTCGACGGTATTAATCCCAGCGTAGTGTACCTGATTGAGAAATTTAAATGTGGTGCATGTGTTAACATGATGAAATATTTGTATTCTAAAAATCGGAGCACCATATATTCCGTCTCAAACGACACTTACAGTTACTTTAATGCCAGTATCAATAGGCTCAACAGCCTGTGTCCAGTGCAGGGAGTCAATGTCACCAACACGTGCTATTTGCAACTCGATTTTCATGTTCTTTTGATTATTTTCTTGAAATGGAACATAATATTCTCCACCCCATTGGCCCTGAAGAAAATAGGATTAGATGAGCAGAATTCTTAAATTGGAAATAACTTTCTTACACTAAGATTTATTATATTATATTTACTTTATCCCAGATATTAAAAGCCAAGTCAACATCTGATTCCATTGGCCCATCTGTTGCCTTAGGGTCGATGACTACTAGGGATATTTGGTTGCGAGCAGTTTCCTTTCTCCAGGATCGTATAAGGTCCGTGAGTCCAGGCGGCGGCGGTTGCGGTGCCAACACCAGCAAGCGGCCGCGTGGCTGCATTGAACTGCGTGCTGAAATCA
Organism: Hyles lineata; assembly: GCA_030180105.1. NCBI lineage: Eukaryota > Metazoa > Arthropoda > Insecta > Lepidoptera > Sphingidae > Hyles > Hyles lineata. The sequence continues at coordinate 4,019,770 of JARJEE010000027.1, read as the reverse complement.
ACAGCGGAATATCCGACGCAGTACACGCCGAGACCATCGCGCCACCAGCAGGCACGGCCGTGGGCCTCCAACGAACTAGCTGTAGCCCGCCACCCACGCTCAAGGGGCGATACAGAGCCGTGGGACGAGCATCTTGTCCTTTCATACTATCATCTTCACAAATAATGAAAGTATCCCTCTTCAGCACTTTGTATAACAGCTGACACATCTGTTGAAGCAACGAAATTATGGTCAATTCACTACTCATAATTGTATAACAACTAAAGTATGAAATAGTTAAGACATACATTGTCGTCCGTGGAAAGATGTTGAGTGAGAACAAGATTAACGTCAGCGAAAATTCCATCGCCAGCGTCTTTTATGTCAATCTTATTTATTTCTTGATATTTGATGTTCAAGTCAGGAATACTGCTTAGAACATTTTTCATATCATTGAAAATACGAGCTTCGCTGTTATGGCTCACAATAGCAGCTATGTTTACATCATTACTGTTAAGATTTTCTGCAACAATTTGTAGGTAGACGTGAAGTGTTGTCATAAACTGGAAATATAATAGGTCAGTTAAATTTGAATGAACTCACGCTATGATGATACTTGAAAAAAAAAACATTTTAATGGTTATATCCCTTGAAATGTATTATTTATTTTTGAATATAACATGATACTTACATCTAATTTGTGATCAAAGCGCGGTACGAATTGCAACGATTTAAGAGAAAAGTTATCATCTGATTCCAACGGCAAGTCACGCAGCTTTAAGTGTTCAATTAAGACTCCTCCGCATCTGAGCAAAAATACAATGTTTGTATAACTTGTGCTTTTCGGATAAAGTACCAAATAATGACAAGATTTACTCACGTAGTGTATTCATGATCAGATATTTCTGCTTTCATAACTGTATCACCATTTAGATTTATGGCGTATTTAGAGTGATTGTCCACATCTATACATAGTTTTCTAATTTGTTTGGTCACCGACACCCCGTCATGAGTATGCCTCAGCATGTTCAACTGCAGCATTCCATCGAGAAAGGTGACCCAGTTATTCCGCCATAATAAGAGAGCCTCCTTCATGGACCAGTTGACACCATTGATACTACGAAAATCTCCGCTAACACACAAGAAATAATTTCAGTTTATAATCATCCAAGTTTATTATCATAAACTAAATTTAAATATTTTAACTTTATTATCTTCTTACCCATAAGCATAATCTTTAGTTTTCAGTAATGTATAAACATCATTACTAGTAATATCCATTGCCAGCGTTTCGAAACCACATACGTTTTTATTTATTATGTCTTTACTGCTGACAACATATCCAGTTGCTACTTTAGAATTCTCATCCAATACCTGACAAACAAAAGCGGAACAGTTTATAACAACGACAATAACAGAGACAATTTTTGTTTAAGCACTGGTTATTGGACTATTATCAAGCTACTTCATTCGATGATCACAATGTGTCCGCACCTCAAATCGTCCAGTTCCTCTGTGCAGTGAGACGCTGAGTCGGAGCTGGCGCTGGTCGTGCAGTACAGGCTGCACGTACAAGTGCACGTCATGGAACTCAACCGACAGCTGCTTCTTCGGAACGTCGAGAGACATGGCGAGAGTATCCCACACGGCCACTAAAGCTGCGGCGAACGGGTACAAATTTTTCCCTGATAGAAAAAAAACAAATACATAAGCTTAGAGACATTGAACAATGAAAGGAACATTGTTTAAAATGAAAATTAATCTACCAAATACCTCGAATAACATGTCCTCGGAGATAACTGTTCTCCTCATCATGAATAGATACAACGAAGTTACATGACGCAGCCGTCTTTCTATTAGCTGATGCGTATAGCGGCAATGACCTTAAAATATATAGATTATAGATGAGTAAAGCTCTATAAGTCACTCCAAATCTATGTCAACGTACGAATCAGTCAAACATACCATCGTTCGCCGTGAGCCCATTCAACTAAGTGAGATAACATGGGGGTGCTGGTAGAAACTGGAAACTCTACTTTTGGATAAAGCACCTGAATGTTTGGCGTGTACCCTTGCATGTATAATCTAAAAAATATTTATGTATTTCAAGCAAGTTACGTAGTATACCGGGTATCTCAAGACTGCTACCGAAAACGAAGCCGGGTGGTAGTTTTAGTAACTGCAAACACAATGCAACTAAAAATTTTGCTAAGAAATGCTACAGTTTATTTTAAATTCGTCAATTTTGGGTGGTAAATCCATAGTTGTTGCTAAAATAATAATTTAAACTCTTTTATATCTTATAGTTTTTGTAAATAAAAGGGTATACATTATTATTTTACGAAAAAATGTATTTAGCACTCAAATACGACCATATAAAAAAATAACAAGAAAAAATTGTCGCTTTTTTCCAACAATTTCTGTTGCATTGTGTCTGAAGTCGCTTAAACTACCACCCGGCTTTGTTTTCGGTAGCAGTCTTGATATACCCAGTATAACTTTATTTGCTTTACTTTCGGTTATGTTTTATTTACTTTCCAATAGCCTCTAGAACTAGATATGCGTTATCAGGATGTCCACGCCTAGTGAGAGCAATGTTGCAGCAAGACTCAGGCAGCGATCGTTTGAGAATAGCTTGCAGTAGACCATGCGGCGCGATCTCCACTAGCACAGCGTTCGAGGGTATCAAAGCAGATGTCTCTTCGAATAACACGGCGCTCTGAGAAATAGGTAAAATTATTTTATCAAATATAACATTAGATGTTAAAACACAAGGTGCTGCGGCTTACTTCCTTACCAATAAGTTATTGGTGTGGTATTCCGCTGAGGATAGTTTGGCTATCGGCTCGTTCCACTTGTCCTGCGGTATCGATGTTGACACCCAGCGCTCACTACGAGATCTTGGCGTTTTTATCACTTCTCTTAAATGCTTCAGCAGACCGGGACCTAAATAATATAAGGAATTACATTATTACCATTCTGAGTGAGTAAGTCACACAAAAACTGTTAATGCATACCTGCTTCAGCAATGTATCGTGAGTGATAGGCGATATTGGAGCACGGCACCTCTTTTGCAAATATGCCTTGAGCAGTGAGCTTGCCAACAAATTCCCGCATAATGTCAGCCGGACCAGATATGGTGCTTGATTCAGGTGCGTTGTGACATGCCACCTCGATCTCAGGCGGACACATTTTGGAAATCTAAATAAATGAGTAATTTTTATATAAGGTACTGAGGTCTCTCCAAATCAATAACTAAACAGAAATGTAGAAGAGTAAAATAATACTTGTTGGTATCCAATGCCAACGGCAGCCATAGATCCTCGTATGAAGGGAGTCTGCACGGACACCAGACCCCGGCTGTACGCCGCCAGTATCATCTCCTCTGCTGTGAGACAACCATCAGCATAGGCACACCCGAGCTCTCCCACACTGTGACCTATGAGACAAGCAACAATCATAATTTCACAAACCAGTGCAGATTGAGTATAAACTAATATTATATCCTATCTACAACACAGACTATGCCATAAGTGGTTTTCTTACCAATAATTTTATCTGGTACAATTCCAAGTGCTAGTAAAATATCAGTGAGTCCAATCTGGATAGCAGCAATACCCACAAACGAGTGCAGAATATTGTCGAATGTAGACTTATCAGTGGACGTGATTATATCCACTATGTTAATTCCTTTAGGAGCCAGTGCTTGATGACATCTGAAATTATATTTTTAGTACATTAACGTATTCTGAATTAAAGGTAACAACTAAATGAAAACAAAATTGTACCGTTCAATAGCTGCTGCAAAGATCGGTATACGCATGAGTTGCGCGCCCATGCCGGCCCACTGTGAACCCATGCCGCTGTACACAAACCAGAGGGGACGCTTAGAATCATCGAAATACTCCGCTTTTTCACATAAACTCACAGTCGTTTGATCTTCTTTGGTATCTAATTAAAATAGTGTTACATTAGACAGTTTAATCAAAGGTCACAAATCATATGAATAATTTAAATAAGTAGTTACCTAAAATAACGAACCCTCTGCCCATGTGTCCAGACATTTTTGTTTTATGTATGTTGTGAAGTAAAGCTAACTCCTCAGGGTCTACAGGGCGACTTTTCAAATCTTGGATAATTTTTTTTACGGCAGTATCTTGGCGGCCAGAGATTGTTACCAGATGGGGAATATCACTTTTGTACCGATGTAAGTTCTAAAAGCAAATAAAACATATTTCACATGAAAGTAATTCATTATTTACATGACAAGGTGACAAGGTGGACGGACGACCTGGTTATGAAATGAAATGAAAATATTTATTATACACTATTTAGATTCAGTCACTTTTTTTTTTCACTACCACCCGGTTCACAAGGCTATTTTCGCCAGAGAAGAACGGGCAAGAAACTCTAGCGTTGTTCTTTTTAAAATAAGTTTACAATACAGTGATCATACAGGAGTTGAAATTCAGAGCAGTTCATAAATTAAATTATGGTTCCAGGAAGTCGCTGGATGCAGGGTACTTTCTACAGGTCCATGTGGAAATCCTTTGGTTAGGCTTATGTTCAGCATTGGACTTTTTACGGCTGAAGAAGGAGAGAAAGCGAGAGATTTACAAGACTGTGTAAAATAATAAAAAACCTTAGGCTTGTAGTGTCCATGCAACAGCACGTGTGAGTTGACGCCAGTGACGGAGATGCTGTTGACAGCAGTGAAGGTGCGGCCAAAGCGCGCGTGCTGAGTAAGGATCCGCAGACGACCCTCGCGAACTGCTTGCACATCTTGTCTCGGAGTGTCGCAGTGCAAGTTGCCGGCTAACTCTCCTTTGTCGTACCCTAAGAGAACCTGTTGAAATAAATGATTGTGCACATAGGGAATATATTGAACTAATCTACAGAATTAAAATTAGATACTACACAAATTATTCAGTTATTAATATACAAATTACATAAACTCACGCCTTTTTCTCTTAAGAGGTAGGCAGAGGACCAGGAAACTCAGTTATTTATAGAACGATTAAAAATGTACCATATACTGTATCATATAATGTAGTTGCCTTGGGTATCTCTTCAAATTATTACATTAAAACGGAACCTATTTATGTGAACTGTTATACTTGATTCCAGTAATAGGTATGGCAAAAACGCCGGAAAGCACGGAAGTTCTTCCTAGTCTCTACAAGGTCCATGTAGTATACAACTTCAGATGATATTTGCCTACTATCCAGCATGGTTTTCCGCTCATTCTGCTAAAGACTACACTCCGAAAGTATATGATGCGCGGATTGTTCATATTCGCAATTTGATGTTGGACTTGGGCACGCAGGCGATTCAACATGCTTAAAAGAATATAATAGGTCCCGTTTTAATGTAATAATGATTTGATCCGTGCTTTGCAGCTGGCTTCTCCGACTGTAAAAGTCTTTTTTGCGAGGTTATTTACCTCTTTAGTTCATTGTTTTTTTACCTGAAAGTCACCCGAAGTGGACATTAATTTATTTCCAACTCCTCCTATTAATTTTACTTTCTGATTGATTTCGTTGCGGGTTAAAGATAAGTTAGATTCCAGATTCCACAGACATTCCCGGAGACTCATCAAGCTTCAATGCTCGGTGCCATTACATTGCGTGCCACAGTTGATCCTGGCTTACAGGAGGTGCAGTGGTGGGTGTGAGGGCGGGACATTCTCTATCTTTTCAAATTTTACCTTAGTTATAGCTGAAATCCCTGAAGCAGCTTCGCCGTAACCTATATTCGACATCACGCTGCCGACTAGAAGTGGATCCTTTCTGCCCTCACAAAATACTTGTTCAATAGCTTCCAATTCAGCCTTATCAGCCTCAGACACGGCTGTAACATGTATTTACAAATATCCTGTATTATTTAATGTGAATCATTAATTACCTAGTCATTTACACATACGATCCATGAATTCGTAACTCACCTGAGCCGAATGCTTCAACATATTCAACCACACTAGGAGGTACCCCGGCTTCTTCGTAAAATTTCTTTAAGAAGTTAGCCATTATCCTTGGGTCACGATAAAACCCATAACGTGGTCCAGTTGCAGTCTGCAATACTCCGGTGTATTCTGACTTCACGTGCACCACATTCGCATATATTCTACAATATATTATTTAATATCATTATTTAAATTATGAAATTGTATTTTTTTAAATAATGATATATTGTTAATATTTACCTTAAAGCATCTTTAGCCTTCTGAAGAAATAATACGTTAATCGCTTCAGACTTGGCACATCCGTCAGCATTCTGATCGAAAGCTTTCGTTTTACCATCTTTGCACAGTGTCATAATTCTGAAATGCCATAAATAATAGGAGATCCCGCCTAAGAGTGATCTGCCCATAACGAGTTTAATAAAACAAAATATATTTTACGGAACATAACATAATTTATAACTGCCTGACACCTAGCTGCTATCCTACATCTGTTCCTATTTTATAATATTTATATTAAACCGAAGTTGTTTATGTACATACTCGTACATAATATTATATAGCTAGTACAATTCCATCGTGCCACGCACTTGTACCCAATGTTTGGAATATCAAATCGAGGTCTCCCTAAGTTATGCCAAGTTAGGTTAAGTAAAGCGACCTTTTACCATCGTGTTATATTGTAAAACAAAGTACTAAATAATATGTAATTGAATAATGAATGACGTCGTGATTACGTTTTGTTCATTTATATGCTATGTTCCGTAAAATATTTGTTTTATTAGGAAACTCGATAAGGAAAAGTCGTTCTAGAGCGGGAGCTTCAAATAAGTCATTGAAGGCAGTAATTTATAAATAGCATCCTTTATTATTAGGTACTCATTTTCATCTGAGTTTCGTACTGGTGGTAGATCTCATGTGAGAGGCCATCTAGGTAGGTACCACCGCAATGTCTATTTCTCCCGTCCAACAGCAGTGTAAATGCACTGTTGTGTTTCGGATTGAAGGGCATTGTAGCCAAAGTACTGGATATATTGAGACTTAACATCTTATGTCTCAGGATGGCGAGTGCAGTGGAATGCCAAGCATTGCTTTGTAATTCAAGGTGTTGTTTGGTTTTGCAACTGCTCATGAGCGGTCGTATCGCTTACCATCAGGCGAACGGCATGCTCGTCTCGCTATTCATTGTAATAAAAAAAAAAGTGTTACCATTTTCGGCCTGAAAAGTCGTATTGAACATGAATATTACCTAAAAATTTGTTTGAAGGAAATTATAGAATAAGTACAATACACACGGAAAAAAGTGTTCCTCTATATATCATCATTATACGACCACATATTTTCCTTAAAACCTTAAAACAAGGAGTAAACAGGGTAGCTTTCTCATATTAAAGGATAATAATCCCAGTGAAATTTGTACGTGGGAAACCATGTAGAGTTATTATACCTCTGGTCTCTACGACTACTTTTTTATGCAACACATTTAAAAAATCTACACCCTCATCTGTCTGAAGTAAATAAGTCACCTCGCATAGTGTAACGAGGACTGTGGATGCAGACACAAGTTGGTTCCTCCGACAACAGCCGCCTCGCACTCTCCTCGCGATATAGCCAAGTAAGCTTGCTCGAGCGCGACGACAGAGCTACAACACGCCTGGTCTATTGACAGCGAAGGACCCTTCGCATTCAACCAGTACGATATCCGATTAGCAAACATTGTCTTACTGCATCTGTAAATATATTATTTTATTAGTATGTATACTTATAGATATATGTCCATTTATCCTTTCGTACACCTCATTGTACCCTAAAACTGTCGTTCCCTCTTATCCATCCCATGGTTGGTTGTCTGTAAGAGATCGCCTCGAGCGATAAGACCGCCTTTTGTACATTTTTTTCGTCGATTATCTCTGTATTGCTAGTTTTAGGTGTACAATAAAGTTTTAAATAAATATATTCATCAAGTATAGGGTGATTGTGATTTTATTTATTTATTTTATTAAACACAAAACAGGTTACAATATTTAACGCAGTAACATCAAGTATGTGTATATTATTTTTCTGGACAATAATTATAACCGTAAAACTTATGTTCCAGTGAGTAATAATCAGGTAATACGGGTACAAATTGGTAATAACAATTAAATACATTAAAACTAACGAACTGCAGATTAAAAAGAAAAGAATAAAAAAAACAGTCAATGAAAAATAATTCTTAAGCTATTACAAAGAAAACAAAAATACAATAAAATAATAATTACAATAATATGAGGTTAGCTGATTTTGATGCTTAAGTCTTTGAGGATATTTAGGATATGCCGTTTAAATACATTGAAATCATTGTTGAATACGTCAAGAGATGGAGTAAGCTTATTGTATTCGTTGTATTGTCAACACATTCGTATGATTGGATTATAGAATGAGGTATTATTGCGAAAAACTTGAAGATAGAAAATATTAGGTTTGCGGCATCTAAGATTTATATTTAGATTAGACAGTAATGAAGGAGAATCAATAATTGAATGTAAAATTTTGTATATGTAAATGAAATCGACTGTATTACGTATGGACTCTAATGATAATATATTGAAATAAGTTAATCTAGCGTTGTACGATTCCAGTTTTCGGTGCAGATTATGACGAAAACATATTAATCTTAGACAATATCGTTGGACACGCTCAATCCTTTCAATATGTAGTTGGTAAAGGGAGACCAAATCACTGCGCCATACTCTAATATATATGTATAGTACGAACTAATGTTTCAAATAAGTAAATTAGACTACGCGGGTTTTTAAATTGTTTGGTTAACCGAGAAGTGAATCCAGGAATCTGCGAGCGTCTGTTAATAATATAATCGTAATGATCAGGGAAGGATAATGTGTCGTCAAATAAAATTCCAAGATCTTTGGCTATAGTTCTACGATCTAAACAGTGATCGATGATTTTATAATCAAATCTAATTTTATTAATTTTACAAGTAAAAGAAATGCAAAAACATTTTTGGACATTTAAGATCATACGGTTGACTGAAAACCACTCACAAGTAAGGTCTAGATCCTTTTGCAGCGCAATTGCGTCACTAATGCTACTTATCGCGTTGAATACTTTTAAATCATCAGCATACAATAAACAGGGTCATTTCAGGCGGCCGATGAGGTCATTTACAAAAATAATCCCTGATCCCTGTGGTACTCCGGATGTGATGATTACCGGAATTGACGTAGCACCTTTAAGCGATATAAGTTGACTTCTCATATAAAGGTATGATTGAACCCACTGCAATAGAGAGCCGTGTATACCACATTTAAAACAAAGTAAATGATGGTTTACTTTGTAAATGCCTTTGAGAAGTCTGTGTAAATAGTATCCACTTGCACGTTTCTTGCAAAACCATTGCACAGGTAATTTTTGTATTCCAAAAGATTGCTTATAGTTGATCTATTTTTGATGAAACCATGTTAATTTGAAGAAAGTTACGGCTTTACGTGATAATATATGAAGTCGTAGATGATAGATTCAAATAGCTTCGCAAAACAAGAAAGAATATTATTTGGCCTATAATTCTCGCAAGATGATTTATTGCTACATTGAAAAACTGGTACAACGTGTGCAATTTGCCACTGTGATGGAAAAAACCGAACTGCAAGGATTTGTTGAAAATTATATTTAAAGGTTCCGCAGTAATTGAATCTTCTGACGGATTTGTTCTTGATTTTTTACCACTCGATGTACTCGGCATAACTACACTTAAGTCGGAGTTTTCCAGAGACATGTTAATTGACTCGTGTGCATCAGACACTTGGTGGTGGCGAACCGGGGTATTAAAATTAGATTTGTTGTTGTAACATTGTTGCATGCAGGACACATCCAAGAAGCAAGATACTCATCGCTTAGCGCTTCAAACTGATCGCACTTAATGTTTAAGCACTCGTAATGGTATTCTTGTCTGCATACTCTGTAGTGCAAAAAGCTATTTGCTTGTAGTGCTAATTTACATGCATTACAACTCATAGTTATTTGCTCAAATTATTAGTAAAAGGTAAAAAAATCGAGTGTTGTCCTCTAAGAAGCTAGACTACTATCTCTCTGTACGTGTGACTAGTCTGTGTTGTTTTATCTATGGCGTACAAGGCGGTTGTGGGTCAGCAAATGCGAATGTAACGCCTAAGCGCGTGAGTTAACCGTGACAATCGCGTATGATCTTCATTTGTTGTTATTCACTAAACACTTTGCAATCATTCATTTCACGATTCAAAATGTTAATTGTAATGTAATTAAGAGTTTTCGATATCACCAATCACCACCGATAAACCCACAATATAGTTATACAGGGTATATCAAGTGTTTGTAGTCACTAAAACTACCACCCGGCTTCGTTTTCGGTAGCAGTCTTGAGATACCCGGTATATATTAACCAAATACTATTTTTTTTTAAATGTTTTGTTCAGTGCGTGTCCGCACATATACGAATAGGTATAGATTTAACAAGGGTCAAAGAGTAGATTAAATAATTATTTTTTTGATTAACATTAAATTAGCAATGCATATCACACCTTTGTTGTGCACGCAATTTGGAACCACTTTCCGGTATACGATTTAACTCTATGCATCATATCAATTATAATAGGTCTATGACCAATTGTAACTTCGCAACTATTATTGTAATTGATATGCAATGTAAGAAATCTTTCATCAAAAACTTGATTGAGATTAGAGGAAGACTGCAAACTATATCCCCTCGTAGCCATCGCCACATTCAGCCTTTTAACATGTACACTATTAGCATATATTTTATTGTAATTATGTTTTTTTTTTTCACAAATAAAGAAAAGAAAAGAAAATAAAAGACAGCCTAGGATAGTATCCGATTATTAATTCCAGTATTTGAAATTATCTTGGCAATACTACTTACCCTGCGATACCGAATCCTGTTCTTGAACTAGCTACGTAGAAGCAGGCCTTCTCCGTTTCCGAAAAGCAAGTCCCAATATACACGCCCACTTTTTTTCCGGAAAGTTGTTCTGGACTTACACCTAAAATAACACCAATTATAACGTAGTCATTAATATGCATTTGAATATTTTGTTTTCTGTAATATCGGTTTTATTTATAGGGTCAAAAGTTGAACAGTGAGCCAGTAGTATTACGTCATCGGTCACCCACCGATACCGGAAACGCGACGTTGCCACAAAAACGCGTTGACATATTATGCATCTTATCTTCTCCAGTGCTTACCAAGATTCAACGTGTAACGTTCGCGAACAAACAGATTATTAGTTGGGGTCGCAAAAAAGTAAATTCAATAGGATGGAGCTAGCTGATGTCTTGGCTGGCTGATTAACACATATGCTACTTTATATAAATAATAATAAATAAATAACACCCAACAGTCACATACATACCTAGTCCCGACCCCACACTAAGATCGAGTCTTGTGTCTTGTGTGGTGGGTACAGGAACTACGAGAGGCTTTTCGGTCTCACTAACACCCATACCCGGAAGAAATATTTGTGCCTCGGTGCGAGGATCGAACCCGCGGCCTCTCGTTTCACAGGCGGCGTTTAACCAACTGCGTCACGGAGGCTGTCAAATCCCGAATAATGTCGTGTTCCGTGGGATGAGCAACGAACTAGATGATTAATGCTTACTGCATCAGGATAAGATATTTATCTTTTCTTATACAATAGGTTTTACTGATGGTAGGTCTCTCATATGTGAGAGGCCGCCTGGGTGGGTACCAACGCAATGTCTATTTCTCCCGTCAAACAGCAGTGTAAATGCACTGTTGTGTTTCGGATTGAAGGGCATTGTAGCCAGAGCATCTACTGGACATATTAAGACTTAACATCTCATGTCTCAGGATGGCGAGCGCAGTGTGAAGTGCAAGCTTTGCTTTGTTATTCAAGATGTTATTTGGTTTTGCTACTGTTTATGAGCGGACGTATCGCTTACCATCAGGCGAACGGCATGCTCTTCTCACCATTCATTGCAATAAAAAAATGTCCGGCAAAGTGCAAACATGTCACCTGATGGTAAGTACCCACTGCCAATGAACATGCGCAACACGCGGGCTGGCTTGCGAAGCCATAGCTTGTCGGCCCAAACCATCCCGGCGCGAACCAAACGGTTCTATAATTCTTTTTTGTGCCGCACCGTCAGGCTGTGGAATTGTTTGCCATCTCACGTGTTCCCTCCTTCCTACAATCCTGGGTCCTTCCGCCGTGGTGTGAAGAGGCACCTTAGCAGGCCGGCATAATTGTTTCCATTGGCATGGCACTGTCGTCCGATGCCAATGGATACTCTGCCTGGGCGGCATTTGCGCTTACCATCAGGTGCAATGCCACCACTATGCCGGGACATTATATAAAAAAAAAAAAAACATCCACAACGCTGGGTCACGGATGTGTTACCGGCCCATCGAATTGGGAGAGCCGCAAGTAAAAATGCATCAGTGCATCCAACAATCTCATTCACCGATTGCAACGCGACAGCAAAGCTGCCATTTTGCGTCAATTCCTATTAGACAATTCTACCGCCCCGTACGAGCCTACCCATTTATGCTGCGTCATGTCTGACAACGGCGTGGCTCTACCACATAGAAAATCATCACAAATAGAAAAATATATCGAATTGGCCGATTACAACAAGCTTACCAGCATCAAATATAGCTTGATAGGTTTGCTCGAGTATTTTCCGTCCCATGGAATCCATGCTCTGGCCAAGTCGCGCGTGCACCTTGAAGAACTGCGCGTCGAACAGTTCCAGGTCGGGCACCATGCCCGTGCACTGCGCGACTTCAGGGTGGTTGTACTTCCATCGTGTGCTGTTCGGTTTTATCGGGTTTACCTGTGGAGAATAATCATTGAGTAAGTAAATATGTTTATAATGGCACGGCAAAATTGTCATTTTGCCGTGCCATGCAGTGCTGTCGCACTGCATCTTTTTTTTTTATATTGCCATTGTAGGCAGACGAGCTAGTGGCCCGCCTGATGGTAAGCGACTACCACTGCTCATGGACCTCTGCAATGCCAGGGGCCCAGCGCAACAAAATCGCTAATAACCTGATAATAAGCGCAAATGTCATCCAGGCATAGTATCGAATTGCATCAAACGGCGGTCCCATGCCATTGGATACAATAATGCCGGCCTGTTAAGATGCTTTTGCACATTACGGCAGAAAAGAGGGTAATGTGACCGCAAATACAGCTTGACGTTGCGGCACAGAAACTAATTTGCGAACCTATTAGTAAAGAGATCTGCACATTAGCTTCTTAAGAATTTTTAAGTACCTATTCCTTCTTTCTTTCTTACGCAGGCGGCTTCAGCTTAGCATCCTGCCTGATGAAAAAATACTACCGCCGCTCAATTATAACGCGGACCTATGACGCTTAAACACCAGGAGCTAATACATTCCTCTGTATCCAATTCACTGATAGTTTCACCTTATTGTACAGTATGTCGGAGAGTTCTTTGACGGAGTGTGACTGCGGGTACAGCCCCGACATGCCGGAGATCACAACTGCATCGCCGTGCAGCGTCGCTCGCGACTCGGCTTCTCGGCTAGGTGATATCTCTTGAGGGACTGGCGTCATTGTGCTGTTTTCAAAAAATATAAGATTATAATAAGCTTTAAACTCTTACTACTGTATCATAAAGTTTCTCAAGTTGATAAAAATACGGGAGAGATATTTTAACAAACGTATCAAGTTGTGATTTGATTATAATTACCGCAAATATAGAATTATTTACTAGGCTGGTTTAATGATTCAGAAATATTAAACAGAAGCAAGTAATTGCGGCCGTTCAAATCAAAGGTAACAATGTATCTGGTATAATTACACTTAAACGATTCAGAAAAGTTAATTACATTAGCTTATAATGTATGCTAGTATAATGACGCTTGTTAATCAAAGACATATTACACGTCAATCGGGTTTGCGTGTCCATATATTTTTCCAGGAGGCATAAATAATTAATTTGGTATTAGCGATTTACTACCAGTACCTCGAAGGGTGGAAATGTTTGGAACTAAATGAAAATCGAGTTTATTTTTTGGCAAATAAATAGTGCTTATTGGATATAAATTATAGATAATTTATGAAATCTATATTTACAAAATATTACATGTAATATCCATAAATGAAGTGTACCTATTTGATTTCGGTAGTGTCTTATACAATATATATATATATAGAAAATACCTTAAAAATTATTTAATCAATGTATTGATACATATACTTGTAATATTACCTATAATAATTTATGTATTGGAACTGAACCAAATGATTTGGGTCTGTTGTATCGCCATTGACATTGGTTAATGAATTGAAGAGTAAGCTTGTTGGTCTGTCATTTCATTGCGAAATATCTTAAATTTTATATACTTACACATGTTTTTATTTTACACTAGCGGCCCGGCCCAGCTTCGCCTGGGTGCATATATTTTTTTATTCCACTCCACACCAAATACATGTTGTTTTTCGTATAAACTCTTGTATACCTCAGTGGCGGTACTTCCATACAAGCCCAAAAGCCCGGCTTGCCCTACTTAATACGCATATACTCAATCTTAAAGGAAAATTAGTAACATAAATAAAATACATTCGTTTAATGCAAAACGTCTATCATTTTTAAATTTACCGCGTCGCGGCGTGCCATAATGGAGCCCCGCGCCTGCGACGGAGCACCCGCGCCCGCAGCGCCACGCCCGGCAACTCGCCAAAGCGAGCGCCGCGTTCTAAAACTAACATAAAAATATTTCATTCAAAATCAACGCTGGTCCACGCGTGACGCAATATATAAAATATTATCTATCTTTTTCTCTCTCGTGTGCTTTTACCTGGCTTTTGGCGTATATTGCCCTCTCAGTCGCACCTATGGGTGAATTGCTACTACCATGACACTACGTACCTATACATATAGCTATTCTATAATGCAATTTGTACCAAGCAAAATGCCCGGCTTCGCGTAGTGAAGTTGTGCACTTGACGCGTCATATTATGATCCAAATTTATGGAAAAATATTTATGTTTTGCTATAAGTTATATTGGATAATATATAAAATAAATTGATATTTTTTGAGACCATATTATGATGTTTTAAATATGTTTATTAATATATAATTTGGAATTGTACATTATTTAGGACCTGTGGAATGTGGATAGTTTCACGTTTATTATTATGTCTTACGGGCGGACGATTAACGAGTAATCACAGAACATCTACGTTTAGTTTTCGTTTAATTGTAGTATTTTACGTTTATTACGTATAATAATGGGTGAAAATGTGCCTTTTGATGGTTTGAAGTGCGTGCAAGTGTTGATCGGCGAGGAAAAGGTAAATTCATTATATTTCGTTGACGAACAACTACTCGTATCTGGTCCAAAACCTACGCCTGATTTGTTGTGATTTCTCAAAGTACAGAAAACTATATTATGCATTAATATCTTTTCATAATTCCGGTAAACAGCGTATAGAAACCTCTTTACGCGTCAGATACATATGTGATGAGATTTCAAAACATTATGCTCGCGTAGACAGTAATCGTAGTGTTTTTCAGAAATTAGTTGACACTGTTTACCATTGAGCTCATCAAGAGCTTCCTTTCAGGGCTCATGATGAATCAAAAAATCACATGCATACACAAAAACATAACATGAATGTATTAATAACAATAATTTCTGGCCACGAAATTAAACACGGCGCCGTACTTGTGCTATTGTAGTGGCTTTTTATTGTTAACTTTATATTGTAATTAATTTACAAAATAATTGCAATGTAAAGTTACGTATGCATGCCCAAAAGTAATTTGACTTACACATTTGTTTTATTCATCTATTTAAAACTAATGATAGGCCATTCAGTATTTTGGCAATATAATAATAATAATAATAATTTATTTCATAAAACTTGAGGTACAGCATTTATACAAACAAAAAGGCCTTAAAACTAATGTGACACAAGTTATATATTGGGCGCCTCTGAAGCCGAACTAGGTGAAACCTGTATTTCGGCTTGCAGTGCCTTTCCCAGTGTATATTTTCACTTTTACAATGAGCAAATAGGGTATTATAATTAGTACAGCCATACCAAAATACATACTAAAGGACAAGCGTAACAGAAATAAAAATAAATTAATCTACTAGATATAAACTTAAATACTAAGTGACAGAGGTCCTCTGAGTGTGTAATGTGTGATGTGAATGTGTGATTATCTGAGGGTGTGTGTATGTGTGGATATTGTATATGTTATATTCTCAGTGCTATTTTTCCTGTTTATTTATGATAGAAACTGTATGTCATGTTAGATAGGTATGTTAACTAGGTTTTCAGTTTCTTCATATGTGAGGTTCTGAAAATAATTGATGATTTTAATTTTACATTTAGTTAAAGTTAATGGGTAAATGTTGAGAATGCGGTTAATTTTATTGTATAAGAAAGGAGCAAGAGCGATGTAGAATCTCCTAACAAAAGAGGTTTTTGGGATAACTTTCCGGAGACATACTGCATATGATCTTCGAGTATTTAATATTTTCGGATCATATGTCAGTTCTGCATGCTGTTTTTTTATAACACTTACAAAAAATAGTTGCCGCACAGTAAGGACTTTACTTGTTTCATAAAGTTTTTTCGTGGGAGAAATAAATATTAAATAGCTGGCTGTGAAAATCGCGCCATCTATTAGATTTTTTCGAAACAACTTATTGTAATAGATTTTTTCATAACGGTGATAAAGACAGTTATTATTTTATTAGTTTTTATCCTAATCTTATATAGATCGTGTGGTAGGTCTAGGACTGCCTCGATGGCGCAAAGTTGAGGTCTCGGATTCGAATCTCGGGTCGTTTTTCTATATAGTTTTTTATCGCATAGGCTCGCCCCCTATCGCATGATGAACACGTTCTTCTTTCTTAATACCATTTTGCTCCTGAACCAATACATATTCTTGCTAAAAAAATATTGGGCTTGCCCTAGTCCACAACCCTAGGCACGCCACTGG
Source organism: Hyles lineata (assembly GCA_030180105.1). Classification (NCBI taxonomy): domain Eukaryota; kingdom Metazoa; phylum Arthropoda; class Insecta; order Lepidoptera; family Sphingidae; genus Hyles; species Hyles lineata. The sequence continues at coordinate 4,002,830 of JARJEE010000027.1, read as the reverse complement.
TATACCTAAAGCTATCCTACTGTCCGGCTCAATCCCGTCACATCCGCCTGTTCAGTCTCTTCCCAATCCGTCCCGTCGCTTTTCTTTATTATCCATCCCGTTTTATAACGTGCATTTACATTTCGTCCTAACAAATCTGTCATCTATCCCAGCCCTCTCCCGTACCTTCCACTCTATTTTATTTTATGTCCCTTCTCTCCATATAATTCTTGTATATCTAAACATGACGTAGATATCCTACTGTCCGACTCAATCCCGTCTCATCCGCCTGTTCAGTCTCTTCCCAATCAGTCCCGTCCATTCTCTTTATTATCCATACCGCTTTATAACGTGCATTTACATTCGTCCTAACAAATCTGTCAGCCATCCCAGCCCTCTCCCGTACCTTCCATTCTATTTTATTTTATGTCCCTTCTCTCCATATACATCCATATATATATACATATAAAGATTGCCTTATGAATTTTTGACATTAAAAACTTTAGCGTTTTTTATTGTCCATCCAATATTCCTTCCCTTATTTCAGCACCAAAAAGCTGTTTTTCCAAAAAATATTGCACGCCATTACTTTTTGTTAGTAATAAAGAGTTAAAATATTTTTTTTATAGACATAACTTCAGTGGTTTCGATTTTCTTAGATATAACAATTCAACCCTTTTTTACCCCCTTTAGGTATAATATAACCTATCTCAGTCCGATACGATGTACATTTCTATCAGTGAATTATAGCGAAGGAAAGGCCACTGTAAAAATTCGTGATAAAAATGGCATTCGATCTTGAAAAGGAGTAAGTATAACTTCTTATGCTGCATTTACACGCTTGGCCAACCTCAGCCAGCCTCCACCAACGCCAGCGTGTAAACGGAGTGTTTGGCTCGGCTGGCCTTATGTTTTTCATAGTTAATAGCTTGGAGTTGGTAGACGTTGGCCCAGCCTCAGCCAACATGTAAATCCACCATTACGTGTGAACATTATTTATTTCATTGTCTTATATTAATGTAGCTAGATATATTCTCCTTAGTTTATACAAAATAAATTTCTGAACGCATGCATAAACAATTACAATCAATTAAAATGTCAATCCATTTTCACTGTCAATATTTTACTTCTTTAAAATCTAAAATACGCCACTAATCGAATGTTGTGGATATATGTTTTCGATTCGAAACCTTTATTTAAATACGTTCTTTAATTTGAGGGCAGAGTTTACCATATCGACAGGGTGAAAATTAAATGTTTGACAGTTACAAACCCATGAACATATTGTATGGGAAAATCACGCACATTGTTTTGATAGATATGATTGAATTTGAATTTTGTATAGCGGTAATAAAGTACAAATTGACTCTTTGACGTTAGGAACATACCTACATTGTTTAAACAACAGTGAGTGCTTGTTATTTAATATGATCCTTATATAATAGCAATAAAGCTCAAATTGACTCAACGTTTTAGTTAGAAAACGTTTGTATGGGGTAAAGAAAAGGGCTGTTTTTAGGGCTTTTCCGGCAATTATTCGAAATTTTCTATGGTAAAAACCATCCTTGGACTTTCACAAACATTTTAAAAAAAGAATCATCGAAATCGGTCCAGGCGTTGTTGAGTTATGCGGTTACCAACACATTTTGCGATTCATTTTTATATATAAGATAATTACATGTTGTATGTATATAAAATGAAATGACATCATGATGTATGGAATGAATTCTAATTTAGTATAAAGGTCAATAGATGTTGAACAACTCATTAATTACAATGGAAATTTTAATACCTAAATAAAACTACGTATGGGAAACAAAATTATAACACATTTATTCTAATATAATAATAAATGAAATGAAAGATTATAAACGGGAGGGGCCTGCCGTCTGATGAAATTCAATACTGCAGTAATTATGCCGTGTCAGTACATAAACAATGTCTGGAAATAGTAGAGCCATGCTGTTATAAGCCAAGACTCAATATGAATGATGAGCAGGCTCGACTTGGGCGGAAACACTAATATAGGAAGTCGACATGAAACGATAGCTTCGCTGTCGTGGTTCGTTAGGTGATAGAGATTGCCCGATACGGAATACCTTCACTTTACATCCTTTTTCCTTCCTCGTCTCATGCCAATTTGATGGGCTGGCAACACGTCCATGATCTAGCGTTGTGGACAGAGCCGGTGTCAGGGTAGGGCGCGGTTGGGCGTCGGCCCTAGGGCGCCAGTGTAAATGGGCGCCGAATGTCAGGATTTACTGTAACGTATAGTGTATTATCTGGGATTTACTGTCTTTCACTTGGATTTGGGTAGAACATATAGGGCGCCGAAGAAGTCTCGCCCAGGGCGTCATTAATCCTACATCCGCTACTGGTTGTGGATGTTCATGGGCGGCAGCGATTATTTATCTTACGTGATCAGGTGACCTGTTTGATCGTTTGACGGACCTATGCAAAAAAAGTAATCCTGATTACTGCTGATCTTTATGAAATACGAGTTTTCTCACGATGTTGTCTTTTATCATTAAAGTACCCAGTGGTAATTTTCTACCAACACACATATGACTTCAAAAAATTAGAGGTGTGCCCTGGGTTTATTTTTTACTAGCGGACCGGCCCGGCTTCGTCCGGGTACAGACAGATTCCAGTCCATATTTTATTTAAACTCAACACGACTGCCATTCTCTATACTGCTTATCCAATCCCGTCCTGTATTCTTCTATCCCATTTTATCCATCTTAGATTCTATTCCATCCCATCTCTCAAGATTAAAATAATTGTTTTTCTAAGGAGATACTATTAAATTATTATTACTGCGACGCCATTCATTGAAATCAAAAGATATAATGACAACAAACACATCGGATTATATCTACTACCAAAATGCTGAAATATGCTTACAATGCGCTTACAAAGGGCGAAATATGAATAGTCAAATTTGAATACGGCGTATTATTATTTGAATGCACGTTTATATTGACAAATACATATTAAATATAGCTTTCTTTTGCGATTACGTTCGCGTCGAATAGTTTTTTTGTACTTATTTTGCAAATTATACACAAACAAATCATTGTATCGTGGTATAATACAAATAGCTTAATATGAATAAAAACGTTCAAGATGACCGTCAAGTACCCATTTAATTTAGATTATTCGAACAAAGAGTGCTTCAGATATATATTTGAGGACCATTCGGATAAATAACAAAAAAGTTCAAAATGGCAGCCACAAATTTGGATTCTGACTCCGAATGTACGTTATTCGAACAAAAGGTACATCGGATATCGCTTTGGAGACCAATCAGATTGTATTTACTGTACTGTATCAGCCCATATACGTGCCACTGCAGGGCACGGGCCTCCTCTACAATCGAGAGTACGATTGAGAGTGGTTAGGTCCTATAGTCCACCACGCTGGCCTAGTACGGGTTGGCGGACAATCAGATTAATAACAAAAAAATAAAAATGACGACCCACAATTTCAATTCTAAATCCGACTGTAGGTTATTCGAATAAAGGGTGCCTCAGATAGATAGATTTAGCATAATAACTTAACAACTTGTATGCCTAAACTTGACGTAGCTACCCTACTGTCCTGCTCAATGCCGTCTCAACCAGTCTGGTCAGTCACTTCTCCATCCGTCCCGTCCTTTCTCTTCATTATCCATCCCGTCTTATATCGTGCATTTACACTTTGTCCTATCGAATCTGTCGGCTATCCCAGTTCTCTCCCGTACCTACCACTCTATTATATCCTGTCTCTCCATATCCAAATAGTGTGCCGTATGAATTTTTGACATTAAAAACTTTAATGATTTTAATTATCCATGCCATCCATTCCATCCATTCCATCCCTTATTTCACACCCACAATGCTATTTTTCCAAAAATATTGCAAGCCATCGCTTTTTGTTAGTAATAAAGAGACGAAATATAAATTTTCATAGAAATAAGTGAAATAAATAATAGATTAAGTGGTATCGATTTTTTTCACTTAGAGACGATACATTTCTATCAGTGAATTATAGTGAAGGAAAGGAAAAGAAGTAAGTATAACTTCGTACGTGTGAAAATTATTTATTTAATTATCCTATATTTATGCAGCTTGATATATTCTCCTTAGTTAAAGTAATAATTGAACGCATTATTTGACAACTAATTTAAATGTCAATCCGTTTTCAGTAATGTCATTAATTTATTACACCTTTAAAATCTAAAATAAGCCATTAATCGAATATTGTGGATATATGTTGTCGATTCGAAACCTTTATTTAAATACGTTCTTTAATTTGAGGGAAGAGTTTACCGTATCGACAGTATGACCATTAAATGTTTGATATTTACGAACCCATGAACATTTTGTATGAGAAAATGTTATTAAGCTAATAGAAACTCGGGAAACCGGGAACGTGATAAAAAGTATCCTATGTCCTTCTCCTGGTTCTAAGCTACCTCTCCACCAAGTGTCAGCCAAGTCAGTTCAGCCATTCTTGAGTTATAAGTGGAGTAACTAACACGACTTTCTTTTATATATATAGATTCAATTATATATTATACAAATTAAAACATCATTGTATAGATTACAATGAATGGCAAGACGAGCATGCGGTTCGCCTGACGTTAAGCGATACGACCGCTCATAAACAGTAGAAAAACCAAACAACAGCTTATATTACAAAGCAATGCTTGGCATTCCACTGCGCTCGCCATCCTGAGACATAAGATGTTAAGTCTCAATATGTCCAGTAGTTACTCTGGTTACAATGTCCTTCAATCCGAAACACAACAGTGCATTTACACTGCTGCTTGACGGGAGAAACAGAAAAAACTCTCAAATATGAGAGACATACCACCAGTACAATTTAAAGCAGCTACCAGGTAGCCGCGTTCGGTTCGATACCAACAGCCGGCAGCCCCAATATATGTACATATATTTATACATGTATATTATTATTCTTGTAAAAATGTATTTTGTTTGAAACGTGTTATATTCATTAGATATTTATTGAATAATTACTATAATTAGTTACGCTCTTCCAAAACTACTAATATATATATTTTATGTATAAATTTCTCATTAAGTGAAATTTGTAAATTTCTTTTGCGAAATAAAGTTTCTTCAACATCATATACATATAGATGTATGTAAATATATTTATACGTGTATGTACATATATTTATCTTAATATATATATTTCTTGTGTGCGTGTGTATGTGACTGAACTCCTCCTAAACGACTGGACCAATTTTGATGAAATTTTTTGTGTGTGTTCGTGGAGATTCGAGAATGGTTTAGATTTACAGTTTGGTCTACTGGAAAATGTTTTTTCAATTAATTTCTTATTTATAAGGAGTTGTAAAATGTTCATGGGTTTGTAACTGTCAAACATTTAATGTTCATACCGTCAATACGGTAAACTCTTCCCTCAAATTAAATAACGTATTTAAATAAAGGTTTCGAATCGACAACATATATCCACAATATTCGATTAATGGCGTATTTTAGATTTTAAAGATGTAAAATAATGACAGTAATGAAAAGTGGTTGACATTTAAATTGGTTGTCAAATATTTATGCATACGTTCAGAAATTTAATTTGTGTAAACTAAAGAGTATATTATGAAGCTAAATAAATATAGGACAATCAAATAAATAATATTCACACGTAAGAAGTTTTACTTCTTTTCAAGATAGAATGTCACTTGAAAATGAAAAATCTTTCATAAAATAACACATAAAAATAAAAACTGAACTGAACTGAATAAAATAACAATTTTATATAATTATGGAGAATATTGCAGGGATTCTCAAATTAGGCGTTGTCTGTGTCTTGAGAAACCAGTTATATATAATTGTTACTACCGTTACTCAGTGACCGTTACTACATTAATTGTGTGTGTGAGTGTATTTCTATGAAAATTTATATTTAATCTCTTTATTACTAACAAAAAGTAATGGCGTAATGTTTTTGGAAAACAGCATACTGGGGGTGAAATAAGGGATGGAATATTGCATGGATAATCAAAATCGCTAAAGTGTTTAATGTCAAAAATTTATAAGGCACACTATTTGGATATGGAGAAACGGGATATAATAGAGTGGGAGGTAGGGGAGAGGACTGGGATAGCTGACACATTTGATAGGACGAAATGTAAATGCACGGTATAAGACGGGATGGTCAATGAAGAGAAAAGACGGGACGTATCGGGAAGTGACTGAACAGACGGGATGGGACGGAATTGAGCAGGACAGTAGGATAGCTAATTCATGTTTAGGTATACAAGAGCTTATACGAAAAATAACATGTATTTGGTGTGGAGTAAAATAAAAAAATATCTGCATCCAGGCAAAGGTGGGTCGGGCTTTTTTGCTATGCTAAATAATTCAATATAAAATTCATCATATAATAACTAAGCCATAGCGAAGCGTGGTCGGGTCATCTATGGTATCTTTTAATTGATTTCAATGAATGTCGTCGGAGTAGTAACAGTGTTATAATATTTCCACAGCAAAATAATGATTTGAATCTGGAGAGATGGGATAGAATAGAATATAAGGTGGATAAAATGGGACATAAGAATAGGTACAGGATGGGATTGAAAATGGATAAGCAGTTTAGACAACGGCTGTCATATTGATTTTAAATAAAATATGGACTGGAATCTGTATTTGCACCCAGGCGAAGCCGGGCCGGGCCGCTAGTATTTTATTAATATGCTTTATTGTACACCAAAATGGAAGACACTTAAAAACTAAAGACATGGTTACAATAGGCAGCCTGATCGCTAGCTGCGATCTCTTCCAGGCAACCTTTGGATGGACTGGATTATTGTATAATTGAATTATGGGCTACTGCAAATAATGAGAAAAAAAGCAAAGAAAAGATTAATTGATGTACATTCTATATATTATTTTCTGTATCAGAGCATATACGTCACATTGCAGGGCACGGGCCTCCTCTACAATCGAGAGTTCGATTAAGAGTGGTTAGACCATATAGTCCACCACGCTGGCCTAGTGCGGATTGGCGAACTTTACATACAATATCGTAGAATTAAAGTGACCTGATACAAAAAATCGATTTTGGCTTTTAATCATATATTGGCTCAAAATGACTATCTCCATCGGCTCTTAAAGAAGCACCTATTGACGCGTGAAAGACAGAAAGATGTATATTCTTCGTTCTTTAGATGTATCTTCCATAAGTACAAGATTTCTTATGTTAGACATCTTTAATGAACTTTTGCCAAAAAAATAAGATTTTTAGTTAGGTCTCTTTAATTCTAAAGGTGCGATATAAATTTTTACAGATTCGCTAGTTTCCTCGCGATGTTTTCCTTCACCGTTAAAGTGCATGGTGATTGATTATTTATCAGTACACCTATAACGTCAAAAAGTCAGAGGTGTGCCCTGGGATCCGAACTCGCGGCTACAGTGAGCACGTTGGTAGCCGCGTCCGGTACGTTTACCAACAGGCCACCACGCACTTTTTATTGTTTGTTAGTAGTTCAGAAATAGATTGACATAAAGGGATTTTTTTTATTGCTATGAATGGCGAGACGAGCATGCCGTTCGCCTGATGGTAAGCGATACGACCGCTCATGAACAGTAGCAAAACCAAACAACACCTTGAATTATAAAGCAATGCTTGGCATTCCACTGCGCTCGCCATCCTGAGACATAAGATGTTAAGTCTCAATATGTCCATTAGTTACTCTGGCTACAATGCCCTTCAACCCGAAACACAACAGTGCGTTAACACTGCTGTTTGACGGGAGAAATAGACACTGCGGTGGTACCCACCCAGATGACCTCTCACATATGAGAGACCTACCACCAGTAAAAATGAAGCGGATTTAATTGATAGCGGACCAAACGTAGCCCATCACATGTTCCCGATGGTCGGGGGTTCAAATCGTACGGTACATCTTTGACTCGAGTCATGTGTATATTGCCAGTCAATCACCAATCATTAAAACGGCAAACATAGTTAAGTAACCTGAATACCATGAGGATTTGTACGAACTTCTATGGTATGTAAATGTGTTCCTCTTCTCCCCCCAGTCCGTTTTTCACTGATTCAAAATAAAAATGTCCCTAATGTAATGTTCACCAAATTCATTTGAAAATTATAAATCTACTTTACGTTATGGGTGAGCACAGAGTGCTGTTCACCTGAACAGCACTGAGAAAGTATTATAATTAATTATATTTATGAATGTATGAGAGAATGTATTGTTATGTATTTATATATTTTTGTCTGCGGTTTGAACTGCAAAAAATCTGTAGTTTGTAATTATAAAATAAATATGTTAAGCATTCTAACAAAATTAATGACTCTATAATATCTTCGTGATAATTGACAATGGAACTATTCACACTAATGGTGGTAAAAAGGAAGATAACTTGACTACAGGAATAGCTGTTCTTAAACACCTGATACATTTTTTTTTCAAGTTGTGGCATAATCACCATCCCTCCGTTAGATGTCGCTAGTTTAAATCTGAATCGCGGTGTCAAGATTCTCCTGGGCGAGTATATAACGGGCGGCAAACAAATTAACAGCAAGACCTTACTTCATAGGATCATTTCTATAGTAAGCTCTTCCCGAGAACTTCACACTCTGTGAATCAACTCGTAACCGCGATGATGAATCGTGGCGCGGCGCCCTGAGCGTGAGACTGGCGATGGTAGTCCTACCATCAGCTCTCGATGATCGTTCGCTCCCCTACACAGGGGAGAGTGGGGCGTTGTCGCTGTCTGAGCGGTTAAATTTATATAAAGATGGGGCTTGGAAATTGCGTGATCACGCTTTTACCTACAGTCCTGCGATGGTACAACAATACTTGCAGGATTATCATTTGACGAGTCATGGACTTCTAATCTGATACCGTCTTAGTCTTAAGTAGGGATGGGTTCGACTAGATAAAACTGATACTATGTGCACCAGTTCTTAGACCGTAAAAATACTAGATCCAAATATCTGTTCCATCTGGTATTAAATATCGGATCCGATACACGCTCCGCGTAGTTGCTTACTTTAGAGGTTAGTCTGGTTTTCAATATCGGACTTAATATTTCGATTCGGTACTCAGTAGTTTCTATATTATTGTGATTAATCTGTATAATGTACGGATGGGGTGAGATTGGTAAGTTAAATATATAATATGTGTATCTTTGTTTATCGAAGCATATAATTGCAAAATAATTTATGAACTGCTCTGAATGCAACTCCTGTATGATCACTGTATTATAAACTTATTTTGAAAAAGAGCAACGCTAGAGTTTCTTGCCTGTTCTTCTCTGACGAAAACAGCCTTATGAACCGGGTGGTAGTGGAAAAAAGTGACTGAATCTAAATAACTACTGAATCTAAATAAATAACTACCAATGAACTATCAGTCATTACTAATACTCACCTAAATTAAACCTTTCACATCGAATAAATATTTATCTACGTCCTAAGTATTCCACCACATTTACACATGTTATGCTGTACCGGTAAATAACGATAAATATATTATACACTAGGTACTTATACATACATTATACACTAGGTACCTATATACCACACACACACATTGATACAAATTTTTCTCACACTCACACACTCGATAATTAAATAAATTATTTATTTAACTGGTTTCTCAAGACACAGGCAAAGCCTGATTTGAGAACCCCTGCAATATTCTTGTTATGTAAAATTATTATTTTTAACAAAGATTTTTTCATTTTCATTTTCATTTTCAATGTATGACATTGTATGGATTCAATAAATCGACGGTTCCTACGTATATAAAGACATGTCGAAAATGCCATTTTTTTATTGTATCATTGGCTTTAGATGATCTATGCGCACATACTGACATACTCTTTTTTATTTTATCTTATTTATTTACCTTGTTTTACAAATCGTATAAAAGAACAAGTTTTATAAATACAACAAATAAGTGTCGTAGATACAGACATCTATACACAGTGGCGTAACTACCCCATCGGGGGCCCGTGGCAAAAATCATCAAATGGGGCCCTTCGTAAATCTAAAGAAATAACATTGTAGTTTCATTTTTAAGAATATTTTTTAAGGTGCTTTTTGGCCTGTTGGGAAACGGACCTGACGCGGCCGCCAACATATTCATGGTGGTCGCGGGTTGGAATCCCAGGGCACACCTCTGACTTTTCGGAGTCATGTGTATATTGATAGTCAATCGCCGAGCACTATGTCGGTGAAGGAAAACATCGTGAGGAAACTTGCATACCATAGCGATTTGCGAGAATTTCTATTGTATGTAAAATCCGCCAACCCGCACTAGGCCAGTGTGGTGGCCTAAACACACTCAAACGTACTTTCGATTGTACCCGTAGATGAGGCGCGTAGTGGGACGTATATGGGCTATGCAGTACAGTACAGAAGCTTTTAATGACATGGCATCATATTTCACATCGGATTTTGAAGATAAATAATTTCATGAAATCTAAAAAAGATTCTATTATAACTAATAACGAATGCTTTTGGAACTCTATTTTCATTTCTTTATATCATACAGTATCGATAAACTTCACATATTTGTGGTGATTGATTATTTATCAGTACATCTATAACTTCGAAAAGTCAGAGGTGTGCCCTGGGATTCGAACTCGCGGCTACGGTGAGCATGTTGGTAGCCGCGTCTGGTACGTTTACCAACAGGCCACCACGCGTTTTTTATTGTTTGTTAGTAGTTCAGAAATAAATTGACATAAAGTGGAAAATGAAGCGGATTTGATTAATAACGGACCAAACGTATCCCATCACTTGTTCCCGATGGTCGGGGGTTTAAATCCTACGGTACATCTTTGACTCTTCGGAGTCATATGTATATTGACAATCAATCACCAATCATTACAACTGCAAACATAGTTAAATAACCTGAATACCATGAGGATTTGTACGAACTTCTATGGTATGTAAATGTGTTCCTCTTCTTCCCCCAGACCGTTTTTCATTGATTCAAAATAAAAATGTCCCTGCATCCTGCAATGTTTACCAAATTCATTTGAAAAATTATAAATCTACTTTACGTTATGGGTGAGCACAGAGTGAGTGCTGTTCACCTGAACAGCACTGAGAAAGTATTATAATTAATTATATTTATGAATGTATGAGAGAATGTATTGTTATGTATTTATATATTTTTGTCTGCGGTTTGAACTGAAAAAAATCTGTAGTTTGTAATTATAAAACAAATATGTTAAGCATTCTAACAAAATTAATGACTCTATAATATCTTCGTGATAATTGACAATGGAACTATTCACACTAATGGTGGTAAAAAGGAAGATAACTTGACTACAGGAATAGCTGTTCTTAAACACCTGATACATTTTTTTTCAAGTTGTGGCATAATCACCATCCCTCCGTTAGATGTCGCTAGTTTAAATCTGAATCGCGGTGTCAAGATTCTCCAGGGCGAGTATATAACGGGCGGCAAACAAATTAACAGCAAGACCTTACTTCATAGGATCATTTCTATAGTAAGCTCTTCCCGAGAACTTCACACTATGTGAATCAACTCGTAACCGCGATGATGAATCGTGGCGCGGCGCCCTGAGCGTGAGACTGGCGATGGTAGTTCTACCATCAGCTCTCGATGATCGTTCGCTCCTCTACACAGGGGAGAGTGGGGCGTTGTCGCTGTCTGAGCGGTTATATTAATATGACATGAAAGCAACGGCGGATCCAGAAGGAGGGCATGGAGGTCGTGACCTCCCCCTGGGCTGGCTCCAAATTGACAGAATTTATTTATCTTGTTGATAAAATTGATAAGTCCAGATAAAAGTCAAAAGTAAGTGTGTGTGTGTTCACAAATCACGGCTGTAACATACTTAAAAAAATCATTATTATGAATTCGAGTAATGAAACGGACCTAGCGTTCTGACAAGAACTATATGACCCCTCTCTGGCTTCGAACCTTACCTACAGTCCTGCGATAGTAGGTACATCAACACTTGTAGGATTATCATTTGACGAGTCTTGGTCTTCTAATCTGATACCATCTTAGTCTTAAGTAGGGATGGGTTCGACTAGATAAAATTGATACTATGTGCGTCAGTTCTTAGTCCGTAAAAATACTAGATCCAAATATCTGTTCCATCCAGTATTAAATATCGGATCCGATACGCGCTCCGCGTAGTTGCTTACTTTAGAGGTTAATCTGGTTTTCAATATCGGACTTAATATTTCGATTCGGTACTCAGTAGTTTCTATATTATTGTGATTAATCTGTATAATGTACGGATGGGGTGAGATTGGTAAGTTAAATATATAATACGTGTATCTTTTTATAATATGTGTTTCTTATCGAAGCATATAATTGCAAAATAATTTATGAACTGCTCTGAATGCAACTCCTGTATGATCACTGTATTATAAACTTATTTTGAAAAAGAGCAACGCTAGAGTTTCTTGCCTGTTCTTCTCTGACGAAAACAGCCTTATGAACCGGGTGGTAGTGGAAAAAAGTGACTGAATCTAAATAACTACTGAATCTAAATAAATAACTACTAATGAACTACCAGTCATTACTAATACTCACCTAAATTAAACCTTTCACATCGAATAAATATTTATCTACGTCCTAAGTATTCCACCACATTTACACATATTATGATGTACCGGTAAATAACGATAAATATATTATACACTAGGTACTTATACATACATTATACACTAGGTACCTATATACCACACACACACATTGATACAAATTTTTCTCACACTCACACACTCGATAATTAAATAAATTATTTATTTAACTGGTTTCTCAAGACACAGGCAAAGCCTGATTTGAGAACCCCTGCAATATTCTTGTTATGTAAAATTATTATTTTTAATAAAGATTTTTTCATTTTCATTTTCAATGTATGACATTGTATGGATTCAATAAATCGACGGTTCCTACGTATATAAAGACATGTCGAAAATGCCATTTTTTTATTGTATCATTGGCTTTAGATGATCTATGCGCACATACTGACATACTCTTTTTTATTTTATCTTATTTATTTACCTTGTTTTACAAATCGTATAAAAGAACAAGTATTATAAATACAACAAATAAGTGTCGTAGATACAGACATCTATACATATCTTTTTGTAGGGTGTTTTAAAATGCGCGCCACTCGGTGCGAACGCGGTCTTGTCAGACTTGTCGCCATTTACGGGAGTTCCCCGGACGAGACAAGTCGATGCGTGTACGTGTGATGAAACGATATTTATTTTTTGATACAGCTTAGATTTACTGGTGTGTTTTTTAGTTATAAGTACTAGTATTACCTCCAACAATATTAAAAACATGAATAACAACAGATCCAAGTTATTGGTGGATATTGCAAACTCCAAAAATAATATTTTATGCGTATCTGAAGCACGAGATTTAATTAATCACATCGAAAAAGCTAATGAAGGTAAGTAATAATCCAAATAATTGTACATTAACCGCTTGATAATACCCAAAACCATTAAAATATTTTTTTTGTTTTTATAACCTAGCACGGTAGAAACGGTCATATCAGACAATATGTCCGCTTATACTATGACTTAGTAATTTCGTTTTTTTTTTTCACAAATAACAATAATAATCAATTGTATGCTTTTTTCAAATACGATTTCCTAAATAATTGTTACAAAGAAAACAACTTCTTACTGTTATCAAAGTAAATGAAGTTATGTCCTACATGTTGGTATTTACGCGTAACTCCCAATATTTTTATGGATTTCTTATTATTTTCAGTTACTTATTGTACAAAAACTATTTTTTTAGAGAAGAGATTTATGTTCCTCGGTGTAAATTATAATATTAGCCTGTTTTTTTTAGGCTCACGACGTTTTAATACCGAAAACAGTATTTTAAAAGCATACAGTGACGAAGAACCAAATCATACAGCAGGTAATGATGATATACTATCACAAAGTGATTTAAATTATATTATTGATGCGGTAGGGGAAATTTCAAACGATAGCATTGAAAACTGCTTCCTAGACAAACCTGTTTGTGAAAATAAACACCACGACAAGTACCTGAAAGTTATAATGAAGAATCTTTGGTTACAACACCAATGCCAAGTCCATGCAGATCCTTTTCGGACACCACGAATGAGAACTATTTGACCGAAAGTAGCCTTATTCTTTCTGATACCACCTTAAGATCGAGCCCGTTAGGATCCAGCGAAATATCTGGTTCACCGGCACCACACCATCGAAAAACAAAGCGTCTGTATGTGAAAAAAGCAATAACAAGAAACAGAATTACTAACAAATCTAACTGGCTAGATGAAAAAAGGAAAATACTTGTTAATTTGGGTGAAGCCCATACATCTCGATCTGGCAAACAACAAATGGCAAAACAAATAAAGGGTCCATGTTTATCAAACTGTCGATTAAAATGTTTTGAAAAGTTTGATATTGAATCTCGTCAAAATATGTATATTTAAAACCTTTTGGAATTTAGGTGATCATGCACAGCAGTGGTCGTTTATTGCATCACATATGAAAGAAGTAAGAAAAAAACAATGTACACAAGATTCCAAGAGGTTAAATGTTTTTAATTTTTTTTTGCCGCTTTTGTCTGATAATGGTCCAAAAGAGAAGATTATGGTATGCAAAATCATGTTTAAAAATACATTATCCATAAGTAACACTTTTATACAGTCTGCTATCGACAAGCATGATAAAAATACGGGTATTTGTATTAAAGATATGAGGGGATTTCATCCAAATCATCCAACTATTATAATTGGGCCAATGAAAGAAAGTGTAATTCAACATGTTAAAAGTTTTGCGCCCATAGAAAGTCACTACATTCGCAAAGATTCAAACAAACAGTATCTAGATTGTGAATTAACTTTTAAAAAAATGTATAACCTGTATACCATATGGTGTAAAGAACAGGATATAACTGAAAATGTGGCTACATCTGTAAGACAATATAAAGATATTGTTAACAAAAAATTAAATATAGCTTTTCACTTATCAAAAAAAGACCAATGCGATTTATGCCATGCAATGAAAAACAACATCTCGCCAACCTATGACGATAAACTGAAACATAAGTCGCACATTGATAACAAAAAACTTGCCAGGGAATTGAAAAATGTTGATAAAATTGAAGCTCAATCGAATCCTTCCGATATTTGCACAGCGATGTTTGACTTTCAAAAAATAAATAACACTCCACATGGCGAAATTAGTGTGCTGTATTATAAAAGAAAATTATCCGTATATAATTTCACTGTTTTTGACGCCGGATTAAAAGTAGCTACATGTTACATGTGGGATGAAACGGTTGCTAAACGTGGCGCCAATGAAGTGGCTAGTTGTTTATTTTCTTTCGTTGACAACAAGGTTAAACTTGGAGTCAAAGATTTCAGATTCTGGTCAGACAACTGTGCTGGTCAAAATCGCAATCGCATATTTTTTTTATGTACTTATATGCGAGCGATAAATTTAAGGTAAATGTGTCCCATCGATTCCTAGAAAAAGGTCACACCCAAAATGAGGCGGATAGCGTTCACGCGTTAATTGAACGAACAGCAAAAGTAAACTAATTTATACACCAGATGAATGGTACACCCTGGTTCGTTGGGCTAAACAGAATGATCCACCATATACAGTTGTAGAAGTAGATCAAGATCTAGTCTTAGATTTTAAAGCTTGGCTGCATACTAAAAGCTGGACAAAAGATATAAATTCAGAGAAAATTTCTTGGAATAAGGTAAGAGAAGTAAAAGTGCAAGGGAATAATCCAGACATAATAGAATTTAAGTACGATTTTTCTGAAGAAAATTATAGAAAAGTTAACTGTAGCAATATTCTAAAATTGACCAGGGGAAGGAAAAAGAAGGAACAAGAACTAATTTTAGAGAAGGTATACAATAATCCTATTCCTATCACTGAAGTGAAATATAAGGATTTGATTAAATTATGCGATACGTTAATTATTCCTAATAAGTATCACAACTTCTATAAAAACCTTAAGCATAGTGAGGAAGAGGAAGAACAGGACAATGATGAAGAAGATTGTTAAATTTATCATTACGTTTTTATAGATATTGTTTTGTTATTTTAATTATTAAGTTAGTAATAAGATGAATCAGTCTCAATAAACCTGTGATGATTGTTAAATTTTACCAATTAAGTGTTAAAATGAGGCACATACTCAAACAATGCTGTGATGATTATTAAATTTTACTAATTAAGTCGATAGGTAGTTAATTAAGCTGGGGAACCTTCTTAATCAAACTGTGATGATTATTGAATCAATCAATCAGGCACAATCTTCAAATTAAAATTGTTAATTACTAATAAGTATTAGACGACAGTGATTATTTATGTTAAGTTCCTACTTCAGATAGCCGTTTAGTGCCTTTTATTTATATGTTAAGAAGATTGTTGCTTAATAATAAATAATGTTGAATTTATAAACCTTGTTTAATTAATAAAACACAAACCGGATCATTTTATTTAAAGACATGTCTTTGTATACATTAAAAGAATATATTCCTACCCCGAATTACTGAATCCACGTATAAAGTGATATGTTTCCATTGGAGTACTTATTATATACATGGGTGATGTTTCGGGGATATTTAACGTATTAGTTTAAAAATAGTAAATTAATCCTATATTTTCATAAAGCATTTTATTTAAATTCTATATCAGACACAGTTTTTTTTCCTGTGTATAAAAAGATATCATAGACACACACATAGACATGACTTACATGCTTCTATTTTATTATCAGTGTAGAAACAGTCATCTATCAAGTTTTCTAAGAAAACGTAAAAAAATAAAACCTGTGTAAATGGCACTATAAAGCTCTTAAAACAGTTAAATGATTGTAGAAAGAAGATTTTTATTTTTGGTCATAGAATTATTTCTAGGGCGAATTGAACACAAAATACGCTCTCCTGTAAACCTCGGTTTTTGACTTGTCCTTATTTACGTAGGAACCGTCGAAATATTTGCATTTCATCAACATTAAAATAGTCATGATAGCTATTTAACCCCTTGTTAAAGATAGATAGAATATAAAGACCGACAGTAACAGTCTTTAGAATTGAGGAAAACTTATTATTCTAATATTGCATCCCTATGGGCAGTAAGAGTAAGGCAAAGTTTTTTTAATATTATGAAAAATATGAGTGCTTGGGATTCATTTTGCGAAGAAAGTGAGAAGATAAGCTCAAGTATAAACCTCTTGGTTAGGACTAACGCTGAACTCGTAATTATTAAGTTATATGTTCAGGGAAGATTGGAGCGGACTGAACAAGCTTAATGCACCCGGCCGAAACCAAACTATGTTACTAGTTCCTTTTAAAATGTGGCCAATATAGACATCTAGTGGCAAACACAAGGACTAATAGAACAAATGTAACATCAAAATTAAACATTATCGTGATACCAGAGAAGTAACACAGATGTCTCTTTTGAACAAAGTATAATAAATAAATACATCTTAAGTTGATTTTCAAACTGTTAAAACGAACTTTACTAATGTCCTTCAATTTTTAATAATACACATAATACATTTTATTCCCTTAAAAAATATGATTGAATATATTGGTAAACGGTATTTAAAAAAATATAAAATATAATGACTACAAACTTCGAGTGTATATTTGATCGAAGACTACAAATATCAATGTAACAACAGTTGCTATAAAATATGCTTATTTTTCGATCCCTCTTATTTAGAAATGACTTTTATCAGATAAAAATTTACATTTACACAACTTAAAATAGGAAAGGTGAATGGAATTAAGTGTATAATGAATACTTATTAATATAAAATAAAAACGCCATTATTTATTTATTGGATATTAACAAGAAAAGAAAGTACATGATTAAATCACAAACATGGTCAAACTAATAAAATATTTACTGGTTATGTAAAAGTAAATTAAATTCGCGAACTTATCGATTTTGAATGCTTTGATACGTAAAAGTTAAAACTAATGTCACACTTTTATTAAATTAAAATTAAACGTGTTCGAAAATTGAATAATATTTTGGAATTTATATGCTTTTCAATTTAGATATCTTTTTTACAGCTGGCAACAAAACTTGTTTTCGCGAGAAAACTTGTGATAGCATCGTGAATATTATTTTGATTGCAAAAGTGGCATGAAAGCAGTAAAAAGAACAATATTAAATAGTTATCAATTGTGTATTGTAATTTTTAGTGATCTGTAGAAAAACCAGCGTCCTCGTGGAGCTGTTAAGGAAATTGCTTGCCATGGCGGGCCCGTCCGACGGCGATCCCGACGGATGGGTCGAGTTCTGTGAGCGTCAGGCCAAAACCACCGCTCAGGACTTCGCCAAGGCTTGCTTGCAGTACATACAGACCGGGAACGAAGCGTCGGCGCGCCCGCCGGCGACCCACAAAGAATTATTGAAGAAATTCGTTGATTGTTTTACTGAGCAATTCGAGATCGAAATCGGTAAACTGAAAACACTTCACAAGCTCCCGAACGGAACGCACACGGGACACGACGAAAGTGACTATTCAGAGGACACAGACTCTCCAAAGACTCAACACAAACCTTTTTTCAGAAGACTGTCGTTTAAAGGTTTAAGACGAGGCAAAGGTTTGTTCCACAAGCAGCATTCTGACGAAGTAGAACTAAACAAGCATAAAACTAAGTTAGCAAAAATAGTAGTAGAATGTAGGAAGGAGGGTTTGGTGAATTACTTAACGCCGGAAAGCCTGGAGCAGCCTAGCGGTCCTCAGAAATGGGAGAAGTGTAGGTTAGCACTGGTGAAGACTGTTGGTGGATATATGCTGGAGTTTTATTCCCCTCCAAAGTCACAGAAACCTCGCAGTGGCGTGTTCTGCTTCTTAATATCAGAAGCTCGGGAGACCACGGCCCTCGAGATGCCGGACCATGAAAACACTTTTGTATTAAAGGTATAGTATGATAGCCAAACAAGCTGTTTTTAAAGTATATTATTGTTTTGTGCTGTTTTCAGTTCTTCCTAAAGAGCTGTTTATTTAAATGAGGTAATATTACATTTGCGGCTTTCCATTTATTTATTGATAACAAAAAAAAACATAATATTAGTTGCAGTCCCTTAATATGATATGTAAAATTAGATTCAAACCATTCAGTGTGGTGTTGAAGCAATTAAATGTGTTGATTATTATCACAGCAAATTTTTGGCAGTAGAAACAAAAAGTAATTTAATTTTGATTTAGTAAATAATGCTATCACTTGTTGTTGATTATTGATAATTCCGATTTTCCTATTGGATTGCCTTATGTCTTTTTTCATTTTTTTTATTACATAACAATATTTTGTTACAATAAATGAAATGCAAATAGTCAATTTTTGTGTATATCATGCAAATATTCCAGTCATCATAAGTTTTTTATTGTTTAATATTTTGCCAGTTATCTAAAATAGGTTTCATACGTATTTGATATTAAAATAGTAACATTTTTATAGACAAAAAAGCACTGCATAAATATAACTGAACAGGTTAAAACACATTGACAAAATAAATACACACAGACATTTTTTGTTATTCTTTTTTCAGTAGCAATTTTTAATTGATAGTATATTCATTGTAAAAATATATGTATGACGACCTCCATGGCACAGTAAGTTAAATGCCACCTGTGAAACAAGAGGATGCGGGCTCGATCCCCCCACAGCAAGAAATGTCTGTGTGGTCCACAAATATTTATTTTGGGTCCGGGGATTTGTGAGACTGAAAAGTCTCATGTTATTCCTGACAACCATAACTCGATCTCAGTGTGGGGTCAGGAGAATAAGAAGACTTTATTTATTATATTTCATTTAAACCTAGTCTTAGTATGAATAATTTTATCCTTCAATGTTTGCCATATTGGTCCATTTAGAGGTCACCTTAGTAACAATAAAATACTATTTTTTATATGATTTGAACAGTTTGTATAAGAATGTCCCTTTTATGTAACACAACCTTTTGCTTTATATCCATAAAAATCTACTGGGTATATTGATAGCTCCCATGGCGCAGTTGCTTAGACGCCGGCAATGAAACGAGAGGTCGCAGGTTCGATTCCGCGCCGGAACAAATGTTTGTGTAATCCATAGGTATTTATTTCCGGTTTCGTTGTGAGATCGAAAAGTCTCTCATAGTTTCTAAAACCTGCGACACAAGACTTGATGTTAGTGTTGGGTCAGGATTATGTATGTGACTGCACTGTCGACTCATATACATCCAACAGCAGGACATTGCACTGCAATCCTCTACCTAAACAACATTCTACATACCCGTCTCCCAGCTAAAACCGCATCAAAAACAAGTCCTATATTTATTCCAGGCTGACAACAACATGGAGTACGTGATAGAAGCAGGCGACGTGGACGACATGAAGTCCTGGCTGGCGACCATCAAGTACTGCATGCGCTCGCCGCCCACGACGCAGCCGCCGCCAGACGCGCTGCCCGGCGTGCTGGAGCCCGCGCCGCCCGACCTGCCGCCGCGCCGCGACCTGCCCACCACCACCAGCAACCTCGACCTCGCTACTGACACGCCGGAGGAGGCTGAGCTGGGTATGTCGAGCTTTTTAGTCTTTGATGCTGGCTGCATGGTTTGAAGGCAACGGACATAGGGGTGGCGGTATGTCTCTGACTTTTTCGAGTACTTGCCGCCGCGCCGCGACCTGCCCACCATCACTAGTTACCTCGACCTGGCTACTTTTACGCCAGAAGGGGCTGAGCTAAGTATACCGACGTTAATCTCTTCAATACTGGCTACGTGGTGGCGTGTTGGCAACGGATATAGGGGCCGCGGCACACCTCTGGACTTTCCAGAGTCCCTGCCGCCACTAGACCTTGACCTGGCTACTCTTACGCCAGAGAGGACTGAGCTAGGTATACCAACCTTTTTAGTCTTTGATACTATCATGGTGGCATTAATTATCCACTTCAAAATCAATATTATTCACTACGATATTACTTTTTATTCACTCCTAAGTTAGTGTATGGTTACGGCGTACGATAGAGGATTCGATCATTTTGTGGAGTACCTAGACACATTCATACAGTTTTACGTACAACGTTCGTACTTCACTTCAAATCACCAGCTTGATTTGCTTTATCCAAGACAATTGAATAAGTAACGATCATAGGAAGCAGGAATATTATATTATACTGCTATTTATAGTAAAACAGCGATGAAAACAAGCTGAACTTGGTGGACATACCACCAAAGTGTGACGTAAGTTAACACTGCGTGGTTTTGCCATGAAAAGAAAGGGCAAGATTGCTCATTGCTAAACTATTTTTCAAAATATTTATCTTGATACAACAAGATATATTTCGAAATACTGTATAACTGCTCCACCAGAAAGGTAAAAAGTATACTTCTTAAGAACTTTCCTTTTATAATTCAAATGAGGATGTAGTTATTTCAGTGAAGAAATTCCTTGCAACAATTTTGTAAATTGTTTTCCTTGTTATACTCGTATTTTCCTTCCTTGAACATCTTTTTTTTCAATGGTTTCTTAGAATTACGCGAATGTTACACATTAAAATAAAACTATTATTTACGGATTTTTTATTATTAGTCCGCCCCTTGACCACGAAAGCTGTAAAATATCGGTAAGTAAGAAAATGTAAATCCGCGATAAAATCCGTAAATAATACTTTTATTTCAATAACAAAAAAAAACTAAAGGAAAGGACTTATAAGATGATATTTCATGTTAATATTCTCTCTAAAAGTGTATTATACAGCGGACACACTTCCACACATTCTGCAGTCCGCGGCAGGCACGTTTTTAAAGCAACTCTCTCTCTCTTCTCTCCCTCTCTCTTCTCTCTCTCTCTCTCTCTTCTCTCTCTCTCTCTCTTCCCTCTCTCTCTCTCTCTCCTTTCTCTTTCTCTATCTCATAGGCTTCCCCCAAGTATCTCAGCAATCAAGTCAAGTCTCGTGCCGCAGGGTATCAGTAACTACTTAACTACGAAAGTGTTTTTAAGATATAGTGATATTGGATTTTTCTATCCATTATCATTGCGGAGTCAGGAATTTGTTCCCCATATGGCGATTTGCTCGCCCTCTATCACATCATGGGACGGAACATACAAGGCGAAATGGGGGTGTTGTAGTAGCTCGTCTGCCTACCTCTTCTGGGACATGGCGTGAGTTTATGTATATTTTTTGGTGTCAACAATCACATCACTCTGGCCTAATAAAAATATACATATTTGTAGTCTGTAGGACACACATACATTTATCCTGATGTGGGATTGCACCACGCCTCATTTCACAACCAACATCTCAAGAACTATAAAACAACATATCGTGTGTTGTCTTCGATCAAATATACACTAGATCATAAGCAACGGCCTAAAAAACGGCAAGAGAAATAAGAGCACAAATAAGCGTGTGCTTTTATTTGATTTTAGTATGGTCCAAAACAAAATAATACCTAAAATTGAGTATAATTTAAGACTTTTTGCTATATCTGTTACTTCGAAACTCAATTTATTTATTTATTTAATGTACACAGTAAAAAGGAATAACAGTTTAGAGACAATACAAAACAACAACGTACAAATGGCGGTGTTATCGCTCTAAGGTAATTTCTGCCTGACAATCATAGGATGGATATACGAGCAAGAAAAAAGAAAGGGCAGTATCAATAATTGTATTAGCAACGTCGACCTCTTGCCGTGTGATTTTGTTCCGGACCCCATACAATATTTGATGTACGTGTGTATTGCAGGTTCCATAGCCGAGGAAGGCTGCGAGGCCCGCGAGTCTCGAGACACGCGCGAGTCCCGCGAGGCGCGCGTGTCCCTGGCGGAGTGGCCGTGGTTCCACGGCACGCTGGCGCGCGCCACGGCGGCGGGCTGCGTGCTGGCGGGCGGCGCGGCGGCGCACGGCTGCTACCTGGTGCGGCAGAGCGAGACGAGGCGCGGGGAGTACGTGCTCACGTTTAACTTTCAGGTATGTACCGATCCGCGATGGCATTCATATCTTTATAGTTTATGTCAGCTCTAACACACGTATGTTCTGTGTGTGTGTGTGAGACAATCACCCTCCAAGCTTGTTTCAAAAGTTGCCGTACCTTGACCAGGGTGTACTACAGCTCAGAAACGATATATTTGCAACCTCACAACATAAGATACCTTCAATGCATATGCGATGTAATGGTTAAACGGCGATAGCAATCACTTATCAAGCTGGTTCTTTCGTCATTAGCTAGGAAATGGAATTTAAAAAAGAATACACCAGAGCATTTCGCGTAAGGACTATTTAATTATGGTAAATAATAGTAACTGCCCACACTATCTTAATAAGTCAATACTAAACGCCAGTGATTACAGCCCTATAATATTGTCCATCCAGGGTCGCGCGAAACACCTGCGCATGACACTGAGCGAGACGGGCCAGTGTCGCGTGCAGCACCTGTGGTTCCCCAACGTGCACGACATGCTGGAGCACTTCCGCGCCCACCCCATCCCGCTCGAGTCGGGCGGCGCCGCTGACGTCACGCTCACCGAGTACGTCGTCGCGCATGCGCACGCGCACGCACACGCCACGCACCCGCCGCACCACAGACAACAAGTGAGCCACGCTCTTTCATAGCTACACAATGAACTCTCGGTTGTTAGTTACGACGGTAGTGCAAATGTACTTTGTAGCGGTAATTAATAATTTACATGTTAGATGTATGTATCAGGCCATATACGGCCCACTGCAGGTTACGAGCCTCCTCCACAATCGAGAGAAAGATTAAGAGTGGTTAGGTCATATAGTCCACTAAGCTGGCCTAGTGCAGGTTGGCAGATTGATATATTGATTGCCAATCCAAAAAATAACAAAGAAATGAGGTAAAGTTATCATGATTAACATTTTCAACTGAAGTACTGGCTGGATTTAAAAGGATAACTACATGTATTTTTAGCAATTACATGTACAATGAAATTAATCATCACATAATATTATAAAAATTACTGTCGTAACTCACAACCGAGAATAATTTGTTCAATATATGTCACTTCATTATATTTTGTTATAATTGCTCACTATCTGAGGATAAGCGTCTGTTTATTATGTAAAAAACTATGTTTTGAACAAAACCAACCGTCCCACCGACCGCCTAACGATGCTATGAGCTTCAATCCAAAGTTGATTCAAGAAATCTTGAAGCATAATAGATAAGTGGCTGAAATCTGAGGACACAAAATACAAATTGACAAAATGTTGATGACATCTGTCAAAGTTGTCAACCGCTAATTGAAAAATAGTTGAGCACCTCTGCAGTTTTCTTTTTTATATTTTTGTCTCAATTGCCTACCGCAGGTGTATGGATTGTGCTTTTAGCTCAAGCTGTGCAATATAAAATGTTGGTTAACACTGGGTGCTTGATTCCATTGTGTATTATTTTATGTAAAAAAAATAAAATCATGTTCAGTCTTTGTGCTAACTCAAAAATCATAAACAAAGATAAAAAAATCCCTGTGAAAAAAATAAAATAAATGGGGATATTGTCTATGAATATTTGTTGTTACATTTGATTGTTATTTGTGTTGTTTATAGCTGTGTTGTAGCTTATAGACCCGTACGCATTGTGTCCGATGGAAATGTTATCAGTTATAATTTTAATTATTATCTACCCACTAAGACCGTAAATATTGCGTCATAACTATAATGCAGAATGTTGCATTTGTGACTTCATTGATAATGTTTTCCTCATTCAGAGGATATAATTATTATAAGTTATTAATGTAAATATTTGGATTGGACTTATATTCAATAGCCGATAAAATGTGGTTGGTTATTTTAATTAAAGGAAATTAAATTGAAACGGCTGAACCAATTTAGATGAATTTGGTATATTTTAGTCCATTAGTGTTATTAATATTTTCCTAAGATACACATATGAATGGAATGAGGAATTCGATTAATAAATGATACTTTATGTAGATTAAATATTTTTTTGTATTTTTATGATTTGTTTAAAACATCACAATATGAAATTCGTTCCCAGTGAATAATAAATACTTGTTTAATAATATGTGGACCTGATTAAAATTTTATCGAAAAATTATAATTAATTTTTCCGTTGATGGAATATATTACCGGATTATTATTTCGGGGTCGAATACCTCAGCTGATCAGCTCTTAGTATTCCCTGAATCAACTCTTTAGTATCACATTTGTTCTGTTATTAAATAAAATATAAATATTTTTATCTTTCCAAACATTTCCATATCGGACACAACAGCCGTCGCCAATCTTCGCCAATCATTATTTTGTAGGGGAACGTATGTCCAAAATATTGTACTCTTTTTATACGATGGCTATTACGTCTTATAGCTTTAATTTTTTTATAATTACTATTAACATACTTTAACTAATTATGAACAACATACGAAGAAAGTTAGGTTTACGGCAACCATTGATTCCTAAACGTGCATTTTATTTATTGAATCGACGGTAAATTGTTTATTTATAACACGGATCAATGGTTTATAAGTTAGAATTATTGTTTTGTCAAATGTGTTTGACGGAACATGTATGTCGTAGGACTCGCTTTAAAGTGGATTGAAGTTTTTTTTATTTATGGAATGTCGCCTGTTTTATGTACGAACACATTTATGTGGGTAGATGCTACATTCGCTCAACATTGCATTTTGTTGCAAATAATTGATAGCGTAGTTAAAGAACGGTGTGAATGAACACTGCCTCAGAAGATTTTCGAGTTTAACTCACCCCTAACCAGTTCATCAAATTATTTAAATTGTAGCATTAAAAGTATATTTTAATATATATACGCTGTAGAAATAACACGAGTTATGTTCTTATTGACTTATAATCGCATTTAGATTAGTAAGTACATGATGTGTAACTCTGGTTATATTAGTTATTGTAACTTACACTTACGCGAGTTAGGTATCTAATAGCATAGTTTAACGTAGTGGTAAGTGAGCGAACGATGTCTGTTTGCCTCGGCTATTGATGAAAGCGCTTTAGAGGAAGGAAAAATATCACATTTCCAATGTCACTTTATCGAGATTTTAGATCATTTGGAACGATTAATGGGGTTTGCCAATATGCTAGTCGTATTATAATCAATCTTGCGGTGGATACTTTTTAAAATATTAGTGACGTAAGGGTTTTGTTACATTACTGCCGCCATTTTGTTTAATCGAAAGTTGAGGGTAGGAAGACTGTTTTAGCAATCCTTTGTCGCGCTTTCATCGCGTAACTATTCTATAATTTATAATAAGTTAGTATGAACCGACGGACTGTTAATGTTATAATGTACTAACAAAATGTATTTAGAGAGCGTACTTTAATGTTTATCTGTACAAAATCATGTTCTTCCGAGCTTTAATTTTAATTTCTTGGTTGTACATTTTTTATTATTATTAAACTTTATCAATGGAATGGCTTTGTTTTCTTTTATTTTGCCTGTTGTTTTTTCTTCGTTGCCTGTGTGTTGTGTTGTATGCGTATTCATTTTTGGTAAGTTTATTTCATCTTTTTTTGCTTTTTATTAGTCAGCTTTTGTGATGAGATTAGTGTACGCGTGGGCACCAGGGATGTTATGGAGACGAAATATCGGATTTTGATAACATAATACTGTTTTCAGTTATGCTTACAGATGTGAAATGGATCAATACAAAGTTTTTAGTACAACATCACTTTAACCTTTCATAATGCATCACATTTAAAATCAAACAAAATTATTCAACATATTATATCAGATCCGATTAAGGTAATTATGTTTACGAGCATAATATCCAAACATCCCCGGCTTCGATCAAATATACACTAGATACAGGGTCCGGAACAAACTCACACGCCAAAAGTGGCAGAGGTTGCTTATAAACTTTATTCCTTTAAATTAAGATTTATTATGTTTTGGACCAATATTAAAATCAAATAAGCACACGCTTATTTGTGTTCTTATTTCTCTTATCTTTTTAGGCCGTTACTTATAATCTAGTGTATATTTGGTCGAACATCCCATGAGTATAAGTACAGTGCGGTGAGGCGTGACGTTGTTGCAGCTGGGCGTGACGCACGGCAGCGACGTGCGCATGCGCCGTGCGGAGCTCGACGCACTGCTCGCGGCGAGCGGCGCGCACGACTCCACGCGCGCAGTCGACAACCAGTACAGCTTCGTGTAACACGCGCTCTATGGACTCACCACCATGCTGCAAACACTCTGTGGAACTTTCAATTTTGGAACACGTTCTGCTGCGGACGCTCCGATGTCACAACGCTCTGGAACTTTCGATTATGGAACACGTTGAATGAGATTTTGGCGGGATTATCATGTGTGAATTCAAAACTTCGAGTATTTATAATATAGATGTACGTGCTGTCATCATGCATTTGCGTCTTCAAAAACCTAGATATTGTTTTGTTCGTAATGTTAGTAGCACTGTTTATTAGTGAATTGAATTAATTTTTTAACAATAAATTGCTATAAATTCCATTGGTAACCGAAGGTAAATTTAGCTATTATACTATGAAACGAGTTTGAGTGGAAATATACGTAAACTGTTCTTTTTAATTTTCATTATTCTAATAATTCGTTTATGTTGGACAACATGTCAAAAGTTAGCCAATAGGAAGACAAGGTGGGCTGGCACCATCATTTTAATCTAGATTCTGAAATAGCAGCGCTTCCTCAATATTATGAATACTCTTAGATTCGAAATTACTCACGTTAGACGAAGTTTCGTCGGGATTAACACTTAAATTGTTAATTAGAAATGTTCACGTTGATGATGGCAATGATATAGTTTCGTTGAAAATTATGACGTTGTTGTGTAAAAATCAAATTTCGATATCAACAGTTTGACTGCACAGTGCGGCGACAAAACATCCAACTATACAACAGTGCCAATCGAGTGTTTTTGTATGGGAATAACACGCTAGTCGGCTTAAAACACGCGCATTGAGACATCTTGTCGACTGTAGACAAATAAGCGACGTGAATTATCGAGTTAATTGACGTTTACATTTTACAATATAGTTAAATATAGTATACTACTCGTACCAAAATCGCCAAAATATTTAATAGGTAATTAAGGAAAACTGTAAATTGACGTCGAGATATCTTAATGGGCGTGTCTTAGGCCGAATAGCGTAGTACCCGCAGACACGTGCTAAAACGTGTGAGCCGCGGTTAATGTGTTAAAATAAAATGTATTGAGTATTCAATTATTAATTCCGGTGTTCGTTTAAGCTTATACAATTATTAATACTGTTTACGTGTTGGTGCTCTCCACAGAGGCATTATAGGAAATTTAGTAATAAAATCGTATGTCATTTAGGCATCCGACAAAAAGTCGGCAACGAACTCTCCGACATTGTGTCAATGAAGGAACTGATATGTAAAATAATTAGTTACATTTAAGTGTAAACGCACGGTTTATGACGAGATGTATTTTTCATGCACATAGGTAATGTTTGTAGATATAGCTGACGATATTGCCGATGTAGCCAAGCGGTTTCATTTGTAACAATTTTTATACTAAGTCGGATAAATACGTTTTGATGTTTCATGTTGCAAACGTGCATGATAGTCAAATTATTAATTAAAATATAATATATAGATTTTACACACATATTATATCTGGAAATTGTGAGTTAATGAGATGTATATAGGTATAAAGTCTGATACGAATCAAATATTTTTGTCCAAGTAATTTTGTCCGAATGTAGTTTTTTGAAGACATTGATTTCTAAGTCAACATATCAAATTGTATTTAAGTTCGATATAATATCAACTTAAAGTTTTGATTTAGAATTTGATGGCTCGAAGGATCAAAATATCTACATTTTTTTACTATCCAACTTAAGTCGATTGTCAAATAACGGCTTATGAATTTGCAACATTTTAGAAATAAGGCGGATACGTGCAAAATATTTAATTTTGTGCAATAAGTGTGTTTATTTATTTATACTTAACATAAGGCTTAGCCAAATTTATATAAAGTAAGTTTTGCTTATTTAATTCATAACTTATAAATACTTAACCCTTTCATGCAGTTTGGTAATATATCATTAATTTATTTTAGTCAAAAATAAAATTACATAGTCATTCGTTGGTGTAATTATAACCACACATTCATTTGGAAAGGGTTAATATAATTAGTAAAATCGTAAAAAATATTTCACTGCCATGGAATTAAAAACGAATAGCTACTAAGAATAGGATAAAAATATACCAGCTGACATGAATACTTTAGTAAATAATAAACTTCAGGAGCCAATTGAAAAATTACGCATGATTTACATGAATTGGTTTTGAGTCTAAGCCGTTTGAGTCTAAAGAGACGATTTTCTTAGACGGATAAAAATAAGTTACATAAACCTTAATATGATAAATATAACAGCATGTTTCAATCATTTTCAATATTTTGACATTGGCAGAGAACAGTAACAAATTAATAAACAGACGAGTACTTAAGTTTTTGCATAAATCATATTGAAAACTGGTACTATAATAAATATAGATTTATTTTTAGACATAACACATTTCAGAATGAACATGAACCGACTTCAAACATTCAACAGAAACATGGTTTCTCATAAAAGTAGTGAAGCTAGTCAATGGTATCATATGCGACAAACTTCTTGAGCAAAAACAGGCATGTGCACTGTGATTGGTTGTTCGGAATAACCAATCATACGTGCCCTTTAGCCCGTCACTCACTTCAGTCAAAATATATCTAAAAATCGACTACTACGCAACCAAGCCCACTGCTCAAGGCTTTGGTTTGTGGTAATGAGATAAGAAACAGCATTATCTTGCAATGTCACAAAATTATTTTGCGTTGCTCTTGAATGATTGTTACATAAATCACATCACATTTGGGATATTAATAAAGTCTAGTGACGCAAGAATATGCTTTCCATTACATTTAATATCGGTTATTTATATTTTTACTAAAATTTGGCCGAGGTGTGAAGAAATTACTTCCCTAAGCCATATTATATTCAAGTTACACTCGATTGTAAAGATTAATTTTCAGCTGTCAGAACTCAATACAATGAGCCTTTGTTACTTAACAATACAGATATTTTTTAATAGTTCAATTCTTTAGGTTTAGTCACTTTTTAGGTTGGGTACTTCCATGCAGTCCAATCGTTCCAGGATAACTAATAATTGAATATTGCGCAAATTCATGGCTATTATAGGTATTTATTTTATACTGGCAATGACGTGTATCAATGTTTCGTGATTGACGATGGCTTATTAAGGCTCATTAACCTCTGTATTAAGGCTCAATTGCACAAACTAACTTTGCCAATACCTTTGACCTTGAAAATGTCAATCCCATACATTAGCAAGGTCAAATATGTCTCAAATGTATGGCGATGACAGTTCCAAAGGCAAAGGTATTGGCAAAGTTAGTTTGTGCAACTCAGCCTAAGTATCCTTATCAAAAAACAACTCACATGTCCATTGTTCATGTAGCCGCACAAACTACGTTTATATAATTCCGTTTGTTAATCAAGAATACATGGAATGACCGTAAAGGCTACTGCTTCAACAAAACTAAATCAAGTTCACGTTGCATCGGATAGGTAACCTTGATACGTTTTAGGAATCATCATAAACGAACTTATGAGGTATTCTGGTGATGCTAACGTCGACAATATGACTATCGATATATTGAATTACAGCTCTATTATAAATCGTTAAGGGTGTAGGAGCCGATAAAACGTCGGATGCTCTAAAGACTACACGTGGTACGACACGACGGTTCCTACGTAAACTATCGAAACAGAAAAAAAAATATTTATTTTGAATAAAATGTATAGACATTTTATCACTCACTGTTTTTCAATCTAATAAAACTGATGTTCATAAAATGAACATAATAAAAGATCGAATTTGCCACTTTCAAAGTTAATGGTATAAAGTAACGAATGTAAAGTTTCATAGTTTATGTAGGGTCCGTCGGACAATTCTACCACCTATGGAGAATCGTGTCCAATCTCACTCGTAAACGAGTTCGCAAAACACAACTCATTTTTTGAAGATAAATGTAATTTCAGGTAGTGTTTAGAATAGGTTCCTGTTTAAATCGGGTCAGATACCAGATTTCTATTCGGATTCCATAAATAGGAAGGGACCTTAGTTTGCAACAAAACAAAAAATGGTATTGTAATCCCAAAAAAGCGATAATTCTATCAATATTATGGAAAACTGAAATATGCTCGACTTAAATTCCACTTTATTTGGTTTTGTTGGTGCTGTATTCCCAAATATATGAAACAAGTAGGTAAAGGATAAAAGTATCCATGTTTCATTTATTTTACAATGGTATTTATCTGGTCATTATGTGTAAATTATGTTAAACATTCCTTGTAAGGTGTACCTATGTAATTTTTGAAAAATCAAATATAGACACTATATTTTGCAAAACATGTTTTTATTTTAAAACTTAAAAATCATATCCACTGCAGAGCGCAGGGGGCCTCTGCAATCGAGAGTTCGATTGATTTGGATTAGGCCAAACCCCACCACGCCAGCTTAGTAGACTTGTTTAAAACTTATTTGCTGTCTAATCATCTAGTAACGGCACTATGTAGAATTCTGAAAACATTTGCCTTTGGTCTTCTTTTTCTAACTTTAATTGAAGCAGTAAAAGTCCATTGGAACTGCACCTTAACACCACCTGAAAATGAGTTAGCGAAAATCAGTTAAGCATCAGTTATCATGAACTAATAGTATAGTTATAATATAAGAACTGAGTCAAATGTTGATTTTTTTTAGAGTCACTAAATTGGCTAATTAAATATAATGTCTTTTACAAATATCTAACATAAAACATGAATGTATTGTAATATTATTTATATAAATAAATAATGTCATACTGCATACCCACCTTGCTTGATATCGCAAGGGCTTTCATAATAAGTCGAAGATGCGGCAACTGATATTTCAGTGTCACTGGCTTCTCACAACTGAAACTTTGAACCATTTCCGAAGACTTCGGTACGTCTATACAAGATCGATCCTGTGAAAAAGGTTAGTTGACATTATATTCTAATGTTAAGTTTTACAGGACTATTTAAACTGGCAGGCAAGCTGAAGTAATTTGTGAATTGATATTGTATGCTTTTGCTACAATAGCAAGTTTGATTTCTAGGTACACAATATAATTAAATGTAAAATCGGCATGCTTGGGACGCGGATTGGTAAGCAAAGGACGTAGTTTCTCGTGCGGATGATACATTCACATTTTAGTACATAGTCTCTGCATTAACTATTCTGTGTTTAATTGGTTTGTCACAGAGTATTGTTAGCAACTAAGGCATATTTTATTAAATCTGTAGAATTGTTAATAGTTTATACTGTTTAGTACCATATCTAAGTATTTAGCAATCTCACCTGCATGCCATAAGTCACAATACTGACGTTAGGATGTTCGGGTGACAAATTCAATTCTATCACATCACAAGATCTTTCCAAATCGGCGAGGAGGCCTAAGAACGCCGGCGCCTTCAGTACTAGTTTAGCTACTTCAGCAGAGTCCTCGTCTCGAAGCTCTAACACTGAGTCCGCATTCTGTGTTGATATCTCACAGTCTGTCATCACATTGTTGTATGATTGTGGTTGTAATCTGTCAAACAAATGAGGGTAGTTGGTCAGTCAGTTTTGTTAAATTACTACATAGTATAAAACAAAGTCGCTTTCTCTGTCCTTATGTCCCTTTGTATGCTTAAATCTTTAAAACTATGCAACGGATTTTGATGCGGTTTTTTTAATAGAGTGATTCAAGAGGAAGGTTTATATGTATAATACGTGTGTATAATACATTTTGTACAGAAATCTATTTGTACCCGGGCGAAGCTGGGCCGGGCCGCTAGTTATGAAATAAAAAAATACACCCAACAGTCACATACATTGTCCTGACTCCACATTAAGATCAAGTCTTGTGTTGTGGGTATCAAACTTTTCAGTCTCACAAACACCCAGACCTGAGACAAATACTTGTGAGCCTCACAAACTTTTGTCTTGATGCGGGAATCGAACCTGCTGCCTCTCGTTTCGCAGTCGGCGTCTAACCAACTGCGCCATGGAGGCTGTCATTCATTAAACGATTTTATAAATATGCATGATACATATAAGTGCAGAATTAAATGAAGAACCTTATTAATTTTATGATATGAATTGTCAATTAACATGAAGAGACAGCAGCACATTTTGTAAAACATTATAATTAGCGACTTACACTAGCAGTAATGGGGATCCTTCACTTCTATAATACATTTTCAAACTGGACTCTTCACCAGAGCCAAATATATTCAAACATTCTGCTAACACTGCTATACTTATCTGAAATATACAGATACAAACTTTAGAAACATTAAAAATAAATGTACTGTTGAAAATGTTGTTGGTAATATATTATATGGCCTCAATAGTTAAGCTGCAAATTTAGGCAGTTTTTTATTCACAGCCTGTTCAATCAGTGAGCTATAATAAAGTACTATTGTTATATAGCAATTCCACTCCCAAATTGGTTTGTAGACTGCTGAAAAACTCACCTTAAATATAACATCTACATCTTCTCTCACATGGTATTCTGTGAAGTTATCAGATGGAATGTATGCAGATGCCTGTACACACTTCCCTTCCTCAACGGTCAGCTTCAAACCTTCAGGAAGCACACAAAATACTGTCGACTGGAAATTAAACATATTTATGTTACTTAAAGGAGGATAAGGCAGGTGTGATCAGATATAACTTTAGATGTAAATGCATTTTAGAATGAAAGTATGATTCCTGATTTATTATATGCTTACAAATGTAATTATTTTATTAAACATAAATTAACATTGTAGGAAGACTTGCTTAATGATTTTCTTTAAAAAATAATAATAATGCTACCATAATTACTACAAGTCTTTTTTGCGATTGTTTTTTTTAATATTTAAATTACTACAAACCTCTTGGAATTGTATGGCCTTCAACAAGCTACATAACGTCTTTCCTGACTCCATGGATGCTGTGAAATAATATTGTGATGCGCCATCATCCATTTTGATCAATATTATACATAGACTTCAACAACATCAAGTATTGGTCCTGTGTCACTTCGTGCACAACAGTTTTGCCCTGAATTTGAGCTATTCTTGCCGCCAGAATATGCTTACAAGTGGACGTAGTTAAGCAGAAAGGATCCAATCCACATAGAAATAGTTTTGAGATAATTGACTTTGAAGTTTACATCGTATTTTGTCATAAATGCGGTACAGTAAACCTACTGATTTAGTGGCAGAGGTAGGGTATTTTTTTGTATTTTAATATTGAAATAATAGAATGAAGTTAATTTCAATATTTTAAAAGATATTTAAAAAAATGTTGGGTTGGATCCTTTCTGGTAAATGGCACTTTCAATAGAACTAGCAGAATATTAAATTTGTCAGAAAAGTCCCAAATACCAAATTGTTTTTAAAAAGCTTTTAATTACGAAAGAAAGAAAAGTTTTAGAATAAATTTTATTAGTATAAAAATATGAGTTCAATTTGCACTTAAAATAATATAACTAGTATGTTATGTAAGACAGCTACTAAACAAAATAAAATAAAAAAAATCTTCAGACTTATAATAATTTGTTCTTATTACAATAAAAAATATGAGATCAACTTGAACCACTTAATTTATAATCATTAATACTGAAAAAAATAAAACATTATAAAAGTATTTCTTCAGACTACTACTACATTTCGTTTTAGTCCTAATTATCGTAGTCAAATTCGTTTTCAATTGGAAAATCAGGTAGACCTCCAAACCCGTCGAAATCATCCGTGATATTTTCGTCTCCCTGTAAAGCTTGATAGAAATGTAAGCAGTCTTTTGGAATTAAATGAAACATAGATTTCAAGTCGTCTAGTTTAGGCTGTGCTATTTTTTTGCCATTAGGCCACAAAACGACCAAATCTTTATCGGATATATCAAGAGATTTTCCTTTCATTTTCTTTTCTATGCTCAATTCCTGATATATGTCATCATTTATATCCTTTTTCATATATACAATATATATTTGGTCCTTTCTTATAAAAATTACTTTTGTTTGTAACCAATTTGTTTTTTCCTTATTTATAAAAGTCTTTCTATTGACTATATTCTTTTCTATATGTTTTGAAGACAAAAAATCTTCTTTAATCATTTTTGTTACTTGAAGAGGATTCTTTTTTTTGCAACTTCTAATTACTTGCATATATTCATTTGCCGTGTATATACGTTCATGAAATTTTAATTGAGTTTCAATTTTAGAGAAGTCAGTGTCATTTGGTAAAAATGTGTGTCCTGACTCAAGGTATTTGAAAGTAATTGTTCTCAAAGTATGGTGGGAGTTTAATATTGCTTTGAGCATCAGTACTATTTTTATATTACGGTTTTGACCGCCACAGCAGTCACTCCATAACACTAAGTCCTTCACATTTGGATCAAGTTTATTTCTTATAAAATTGATTAGACATGATCCAACTTCTTGAGCACCTCGACCAGCTTCTCCTTCTATCCATAAATAACAATACCCAGTGTCATTAGAGCCAGCGTGAATGCCACAGTTATATAACCATAACTGTCTTTTATAAAAGACAATGCTGGTTGGAATTCGGGGAAGTGGAAGTGTCTTTTCTAGGTCGAATGTCAAACATTCAAATTCTTTGTCAGTCTTTGCTTTTAACAAATCTTCTTTCATATGTTTCCTCATTTCTTCAGCTTTTTTTAAGTGACTTTCCTTATCAACTTTAATTTTTTCTTTTTCTAAATTTGACACAGTATTGTTCAATTTGATATTAAACGTGTCACATTTGGTACACGTATCTTTTTTTAGTGGTTTACAGCGTAAATTAAAGTGTTTATAGAATATTTGTTTCATTGTGACAAATGAAACAGGAATCTTCGATTCGCCAAAAACGGTTTTAAATTTGTCCAAATATAAGTCGTAAATTTTTTGTATGGTCATACCTGATTTTAAATACATGGCAGTAACATTTTGTTCACGCCTATAATGTGATTCATATTTAGGTAGTGATCCTATTATATCTTTAATGAAATCAATCTCTTCTTGAGGTGTCTTATTCCAGCCACCTTGTGCTAGTCCTCTTTTATCTCTAATTGTGCCACCATTCCTATATTTTCTAAGACTTACGTCGACTTTTTTAGAGGTTATTTGGAAATTATTTAAATACATGGCCTTACAAACTTCAGTACCACAAATGGTGTATATTCTTGTGAAGGTTTTGGGTCTTCTTTGTCCTGTTTTGCTTTCATTGATTGTGTATGATCTTGTTTTATTTTTTTCTTTTACGCTACTTATTATAAATAACAATTGAGCTTCATATGATCCCAATGAAATATATTTATGAAATTCTTCTTGTCTTTTCTCTCTTGAAATTAATTCACTACATTTTTTCTGGCAATTACAGGTATATTCTTGAAATGTTTTAGATGGTAATCTCGTATTTTTCTTATTTGAATGGTATGGTAAGTTCAAATATTTTCTGTCTTTAGCTTGAGCTATTGTGTGATCCTGAAATTTTCGTTTTCTTCCCTTTTTTGGACGGCCTCGTAAATGTTCGACTTCATGTTGTAGATTATTAATCGAATCACATTCGGATTCAGGTATATTTACTACTGACATTTCCACTGGCGAATTCACGTTTTCTATGTCTGAGATATGGTTATCAAAGATCATTGTCGTTGATGATACATTGTTATGAACACTTCGTTCCTCTTGGG
The DNA here is from genome assembly GCA_030180105.1 of Hyles lineata. NCBI lineage: Eukaryota > Metazoa > Arthropoda > Insecta > Lepidoptera > Sphingidae > Hyles > Hyles lineata. Next base: position 3,966,077 of record JARJEE010000027.1, on the reverse strand, counting down.
CAGTGTGCACTAAAGCAACTACTTCTTGTTCTCGAGATGTCGCCAATATTTCTTCATCACTTGAGTTTTCATAACTATCTGGTATGAAGTCTGAGTCGGTATCGCTATCAAAATCGTTAATTATGTTATTTTCTTCATTTTTACTTATTTCTGGTGGAGTTTGCAGTCCAGACAAAGTTTGAAATAAATCTAAAGTACTTGGTGACATTGGGCGTAACGGCGATGATATGTCGTTAAATTTGTATTCACTTATACTGCAAATGGGTTTTGTATTTAAATACGGAGTTAATGGAGAAAATACAGGAGCTTGTGGTGACTCCAACTCGTTTGCTTCCATATTAGTTAAAGTATCTGTCCTTAAACCAGCATTGATATTAACATAGGCTGAAAAGTAAGAAAATATTAAATAAAAACCCATCACCAACATTAGCAAACTGGTCTAGACTAGTATTTCCCAGCAAGACTAAAAAAAATTAAAAGTTTTACTTTACCTTTGCCCTTGCTGGGCAATACTAGTCTAAAAAAATCTCAAGACTCATGCTGCCTTGCGAAACCTTTGTTAGTATAGACCGTCAACATAAAATACAGAGAATTATTATTTAATTTTTAGAAAAAAGCATATGTGAAAAAACACGTAAAATTATTAGGTCAAAAATGCGAGTAAACACAGATTAATATTAAAACTCAAACAACTTACAATTATTATTATTACAAAAGTCGTAATGATTCATTTTGTTGTTGCACGCTTCTGTCTCGAGATTTACGGTACATTCCATATCAGCTGAAAAGCAAAACATTCTTTGCAGTGCAATTGTGAAGCCAATAAATCAATTTTAATTTAGCTATTAATAAAATAACCTCAAAACTTACCACTGTCCTCTTTACTGCTTTCATTTTTCAAATCGCCCAAAGCTTTATTCATTATTCGGTCTATTCTTTTCATAATTGTTTAGAACAGCGAATTACACAGTAAAAACGAAAGTACCTAAGCGTTTTCTAATAAAATAAATCACAAACTTCACAATAAACTCTGCTTATGATAAACGTGCGCGACCACCACAGACCAAGAAGTAAAAGTGCGATTTACAGGACATAACAAGTAATCAATGTTGCCAGCAAATAATAATTATACAACAATAATAGTTCACTCGTAATTTTTTACTACGTGAATTATATTATAATTCTTCAATACCACCAAAAATATTAACAAATAAAATGTATAGTAATAAATAAATCAGTGTGGGTCCTTTTTATTATTTAAATAACATTTATAAGAGTGCAAAAAAGAATATTAGAAATGACCCACATGTTTTGGGTTCTTTCTGTGATTTTCAATATTTTTTCTGAAATACTCATATTATTTAAACAGAAAGGAACCAAGTGGGTTAAGTCGTTTTCGTGAAAATAACATTAATTGATTTACGAGTTAAATAAATTATCAGAAACGACCCAAGCGGATTGAATCTCTTTTGTGATATAAATATTAGCCTGGGGTCTTTAAACGTCTATATCACAGAACAGCTCCAAGCATGTTGGATTGTTTCTGTTAAATAATAATATATACCGGCCATACATGTGGGTTGGTATCTAATGATTATATAAATGTCATAGCTTTGTTTTTCTGTAGGTTCTTTTTGCTGGACGAAAGTACCAAGCTTTACAACCTCTTTGGTATGTCTAACTCAATTTTGATGTTTGTGTGGGTTGGATCCTTTCTGCTTAACTACGTCCAAGTCACCTCAGCTCTTTTCTCTATAACTTGGTGCTTAAACGCTTGGCAAGGGCAGTAGTTTAGCTTAGGGAAAAGACGATAACACCGGTCGTTTTCGCCGTTCACTTCAATCAAAGCACGCAATTTATTCGATGTAACGTAGGTTGTTAATATAGGGTATTTTTCTAAAATATCGAGCGCTTTTTGCAAAGTCACTCCAAAAATTGAATGTAGAGACAGCAATTCTTCATCTGTAACTGTGGTTTTATGAATTAAATACAGTAAATATTGGAAAAGAGATATACATAGAACAATATAGAAACTTACTTTGTTTGGATACTGTTTTACTAACGCGTTCTTCTATTGTTTCCAATATAAACTCTGCGAATTTTTGGACATTGGACTCATTACTATGGCTCATAATATGACTTTATTTAAAACATTATTATTTGGGTTTGAAAAATAACCCCAAGGCGCGAATTGCAAGAAAACAAGTTTTCAATTTTCATGACATTGACGGCTCACGGCTTGCTATTTTTCTTTGCCTTAGTTTGTAATGAAAAAAAAAATTATGCTTACAATCAATTTCACAAACCTGGAACATATTAAAATCGACTAAATATTCTTTAATTCACTAAAATATTATAAATAACATTTACTTTTTGAATAATATTGTCCAATTTATTCTTGTTTATTTACGGTTTACATAAAATAAACAGAATTGTGCGTATTGCTGATTAGTTTTTTAATTAAAATTCTAACGTGTAAAATGCAAAACCATTGGTGGAATGAAACGTAAAAAAGTTGTCAAATGAAAATGACAGATTTTTTCATGAAAAATGAAAAGCTCTAGATCCAGAGTTTTAGAATTTTCACGTGTAAATTGTTAATAAGAATAAAATCAATCACATATTATAAGTCTACTTACGCCAGGTTCTTCGATAATTGTATCAATTTAGCGAAATATGTCTGTTTTGTCACAGTAAGGTAAGATTATTCCATTTATGTTTTGATTTGAGTGGCTATTGTATCCCGAAATATATTCATTTTAAATCTTTCAGATATTACATGAAGCGACATGCCGGAACACTTAGAGTTGCAGCACCTTGTGGATCTATCCGCTGGCAGTGGGGATGAGACATTGCCCAATTTACTGGAAGATAAAAGACCACTTATCAAACGATGTCCGTACCTCGGCCTCATACTGGCGACTCTGTCGTCCTTGTTCTTTTCGCTGTGCTCAGTGATCGTTAAAAGCCTGGTAAATATAGATCCCATGCAATTGGCAATGTTTCGTTTTATAGGGGTACTCTTGCCTACCATACCTATTGTAATATATACAGAACAGCCTGTATTTCCCCAAGGTAAGCGGTTTCTTCTCGCTTTAAGATCGGTTGTGGGCACATTCGGTTTAATGTTGAGTTTTTATGCTTTTCGGACTATGCCACTTGCTGATGCATCTGTTATTGTTTTTTCTGTTCCTGTTTTTGTTGCATTATTTGCCCGGGTATTTTTAAAGGAACCTTGTGGTATTTGGAATACAATTTCGATTATACTCACCCTTATTGGTGTGATATTGATCACTCACCCGCCATTTTTGTTTGGTGATGAGCCTACAGCTGAGCACAATGAAAATTACAACAGCCTGAAGGGTGCTGTAGCTGCATTTGTATCCACTATATTTGGGGCCAATGCCTATGTTTTGTTACGTGTACTCAAGGGATTGCATTTTTCTGTAATCATGACCAATTTTGGTGCTTTTGCAATAATACAAACTCTATTTTACTCATTTATATTTGGCTTACTTTGTATGCCAAACTGCGGCACAGAAAGATTTCTTGTTGTTTGTCTAGCATTGTTTAGCTACTTGGGACAAATTTTACTGACAATGTCCTTGCAAATGGAACAAGCTGGTCCAGTAGCAATTGCTCGTTCTGCAGATATAGTGTTTGCATTTTTTTGGCAAGTGATGTTCTTTAATGAAATACCAAGCAAGTATTCTGTGGGAGGTGCAATTTTGGTTCTAAGTTCTGTCATGTTGGTTGGTTTACGCAAATGGGCATTGGCTTTGCCTAAAGACTCGCAATTGAGAAACAAATTAGGGGTTCTGGCACGATAAATATAAAATCACCTAACATAAATACCAAAGAGTTTCACATTACATAAGAATATCACACAGTACCTTACAAATTTGATGTATATTAGATTTTAAGGCTCCTGATATTTTATGCATTGAGTATATAATTTTATTATCTACTTGAAAATGAAACTGAGAATATCCTAAAAATATTACATAAAATAAACCTAATATTGTTTTGTTCCTGTGCTATTTATTATGACAAAAATCTATTATTATTGGAAAATGTTGTGTCTTTAAGTTTTTAACATTTGTTCTCTTGTTTCTGAGATGTAATTGAGTGGCTTTAATTATATGTAAAAAACAGACACAATAATTATTATAAATCATTATAATATTGTACTTAATGAACCTTCACCCTATAAGACTGTTAATTAAGTCCACTTTGACCTGAGTTGTGTGTCTTTAGCGTCTTGAATTGCTTGCCTAGTCATTGTATTCCTCACTCTCTGCAATTTATATTAAATATATTAATTGTTAACTATAAGCGTTCACATTAGTATTGTTGAAATTATTTATTTGCCTCATTGTACACTGTTAATTAATATTTTAAATATTTAATACTTTCATTGGATTTATCTGTTCAATACTAATTTGTTGACTTTTCATATTATTATAATGCTGTTATAGTGTAGATCTATCAATGATATTATAATGTTAAGGGATAAAGTTTCACTGTATCAAATTAGAAATTTCAATCATTAAATTCATTCAAATTTTGTCCATCATACATATCATGAGATTTAATACTTTAGTTTGTAAAATATTACGATGGAAATCTATTTATTTAACAATGGAGTGTTATCAAACTGTAACAGAATTATGTTAGGTATCAGTGTTTTAACACCTAGTGATGATTTTAACCTAGTCATTCTAAAGTAAACTCTAATTAATTTTGGTTAATTTTTATTTTTTGTAATTCTAGTATTTTTATAGCTTTATCCATTCACTAAGTAGGCGCTATTTAATTATCACATGAAATATTTAAAGGTACCTATCCTACGTAATGTTTAAAATGATCAAATAATAATTTATTCATTGTCATATTTATAAATGTTGCGTTATTGACTGTATGTAAATTAATTGGATTGTGATATTTTTACTTCTAAGTCTTACGAGACCATGTAATTTGCTTATATTAAAATGAAAATAAAACGGATTTTTTATTTCTACCCATTTATCGTTATTATTAAAGGGTTATAAAACACAACTATATTCACCTAAGCTTGTATTTAATGAAATAATCTTATTGAAAACCGAATCGAATGTATTACTATATATTTTATAATGGTGCATTTACACGTTGGCTGAGGCTGGGTTAACGTCTACCAACTCCAAGAAATTTCTAATGAATAACTTAAGGCCAGCCGAGCCAAACACTTCGTTTACACGCTGGCGTTGGCGGAGGCTGGCCGAGTTTGGCCAAGCGTTTAAATACACCATATATTTTTTGTATACTATCACAACATATACGTCCGTCCATGTATACGTCCCACTACTGACAGGGGCATAGGGCTCCTTTAGAAGTGAGTGAGAGTACCAAGAGAGTACGATTCAAACTTGAGAGTAATTAGGCCATATTTTTTTAAATATCGCCGCCTAAAGTAATATGTGTATTTAAAGTTGAAATATTAATCAATGAGTCCTATTTCCATGGCGAGTTTGGTGAGTCCGGTTAATAATTATATTTTTTACACTTATTAGAACCAACAACGAAATATACAGAGAATTTGATTACAACCAAACCTACAATTTAATAAATTCTGTAATATTATATACAAAACGATAAATTTGATAAAAATGTATTAAAATCAACTATTTTTTTATTATCCTTTATTATGTTCCGTTCATGGACGTAAGTTCCGTTGGTTCCGTTTCAGAAAAGCTAATGAACTCAATATTTAAAAAAAATATCATACGTTTATTAAAGAAAATCAAGGCAACATTGGTCCATTTATACTATTTGTCAATTTTCGTTAAATTTATGTACATTGTTTAAGTTTTGCACAATTTTATCAACAAAATAATATAAATTAAAAACGTATTCTAATGTTTCGGTTATATCAATAATATTATTCAATATCAGGATGGCAAGTGAAATAGGTAGTGGTCGTAATAAAATCGACTATTTTTATAATCGTGTCCACTGCGTTCCGTATCTAACAAGCTTATAATTTTGGCATGAAACAGAACTCTCCATCTTTATGTCATCCTCGTAGACGGAGAAACTAATAGACGGAGTCACATGTTTTGTCCCTTTTACGCAAAACGAAAGAGATTTATACATAACGTTCATGTAAGAAAGAGATGCAAGCTTTTGTAGCCTGTCCTTATCGGCGTAACCGCTTGACTCCAGGAAATTTGACGTTTTGGAGGCAAATATTTACATTATTTGGGGTGGCCAGCGGTCAGACGGTTGATATTCCCTAAAACAAAAGATATTAAAGATTTAAATTACATATTAAAAACAAACCTCATTAATTCTCTTTTATATTTTAAACTTTTTCCTTATATGTATTGAACTGTATATGATTGCGCAGTAGTATTGTTTTTGAAATAAAACTATTATTTACGGATTTTATCGCGGATTTGGTTTAAGTTTCGCTTTTTTTAACTTGTCCACGCGACGTTTCGATTACTTTACAAATTTCGTGGTCACGGGGCGGACTAGATATTATTTTGTTATTAGCTTTTATTACAATAGTTTTTATTTTCAGAACTAGTTATTTACTTAAATTATGTTTATGTTATACAGTGTTTTATAAGTTCTGGGTGATGGCTAGTGACCCAGGCATGTACGTGCACTATAGTTCCACTCAAAGTTAAAATATCGATATTTTAGCAATTATATTGTTTTAAAGAGCGGTCAAAGTTTCCCGATACCTTAGGAAAAACGTGTCAACCTGGCCACACTCCCACAAATATCGCTATCTCATACTAGGTTACACGGTGGCTACCCCTGTGGTCATCCTACAATTTTTGTTTGAGGACATTTGAGGAACTCATTTGCTAATACAATTGTTTGGTTTGTTTTTTGCTGTGATTATTGATTTAGATAAAGATATCCCAACTAGAAATATATAATGGCAGACCGTTTAACACAACTTCAAGACACTATTAACCAGGTAGATAATCGTATTTCGTTCACGCAAATTATACTTCGAATGTTTTCAGTACGTGACTGATTCTTATGTTTTTCAGCAAGCTGAGCACTTTTGCAACAGCATAGGTATATTGCAGCAGTTCTCAACACCTAGTAAATTCCCCGGGTTTGACCGTAGCGGGTCACAAACGCCTCAACAACAGCAGAATCAGGAAGACTATGCCATGCTATTTGCAACCCTTATATCACGATGTGCGAAGGATATTGATACTTTAATTGAGTCGTTGCCGAGCGAGGAAAGTTCCACAGAGCTTCAAGTACAAAGTTTAAGGCGTTTGGAGGCTGAGAATAAAGAGGCTGCTGAGCAGTTAGAGGAGGTAACACTACTTTGGTTTGGATTGCATGTTTAGTTCTAAAAGTATTTTTGTTTTAATTAACAACAATATTGCAAATTTTGCAGGTGGTTAGGCAAGGTGAAATCCTATTAGAAAAGATTCAAGGGGCGCTCAGTGACATAGCTCAGTGTCAGTTGGATATGCAGAACCCCGCCTTAATCCTCAATAAGGATGTGAAACCTCAGTTATAGGGCCGGCGTTATGGTGGCTACCACCGACGGTGATAATCTCAAAGACTGGAAGTGTGAACAGATATTTATGTGTACTATAATCTTGATAATTTTTGTAATTGTATAAAGATGTATCTGTTTGTCACTCAGCTGCCTAAACTCATTTATCCTGGTATGACAGTATTGTATTCTGTGACATCCAGCATACAGAAATAATATGCGTAAAAAAATAAATTTAGGGTTGATTTTTCTATGATATTTAAAAAACTAAATCAGGGAGATAACATGAAAATATGTCTTAAATCTCAACATTATAGCATTAAATAAATTACCATACAGTTGAAAAATTGACCCTTAGTTGTGTAAAACTCTAGTAGCAATAATAATAATAAAGAATGCATAAAATATAGGGATTTTGTGGTATCTGCATAATTTTGTTCCTTTAAAGTGTTTGTTAACTGTTTAAGCTTTGTTTTTGTAACACCATAGCTTTATTTTCAACTTTGAAGATTGTGCTACAAAGCAATTTTAATAATAAGTTTGTCAAGATGCGTATATCAATATTGTAAAAAAAAAAACAATTTCTGTGGTAGTTATTTTTGGCCCTTCCTTGTTAAATGTTATATGAATAAGGATCTCATGTGCTAAGAATAAATTAATCTTTTCTTTTCTTTTCATATCCATCAATTTAGTTTCTAATATGTAATCAATGGATGTTGCCGACTTTCTTGTATATAGAAATAGAAATGTATTACTGATTAGTAACTAAGGATGATACAAAAATTAGTTAATATAATATGGTTTTTCTTATCAAATCATGTTTTTATTTATATACTAGGGGCTGGTCCAGCTCTGCATGGGTGGAGATACTTTTTGACTCCAGTCCACATTAGTAACATAATTTCACATTATTATGTTTTATTTATATTTAACTCAATCTTTCATCTTCTGTACTGCTTTTCCCAACTCGTCCCATTATACACCGTCCTGCCTGTCTCATTCTGTCCCATGACTCATGGTATGTAATCATGTCCTGTTTGTATGCTATATCATCCCTTTGAATTTAAAAAGGTAACAAATATACTGGTGTTTCTTATGTTTCTAAGGGAACACTAAATTTCTCGGGATAATAAATAGAGTATGTGTTAATCCAGGGTGTCAGACATGAGACACCTCCATAAAATATTATATCAGAATTTGTCTAGCTGTTTTCGATATTAGCGTTCTCAACCGCACAGGCAAACAGACAAACAAATCTAAAAATCTTTGTTTTTAGGTATTAGGTATATGACGTTCATACAGCTCCCCTTAATATTTTTTTCAATTATCTTCAATGTACAGATTTATTTATTATTAGTTACAAATTTATTATACCTACGTTTAAATTATGAGTACTCATCATCTGTGTTAAATATCATAAAAAGTACTTCTGTCTGTAGTAACTAAATTGAGACCATTATGTAGTACAAGTTGTAATAGCGCCATCTATGGGAGTAACATGTAGTTAATTGCAAAATTTTTAGCACCGTTACCATATTCATACACTAGATGGCGTACCATTGTTATACGTGTTAGCAAAATTGTTAATTTATGTACTAGTAGTAGTAGATATATAAAATGTACTCTGTGCAAGGGCGGATCCAGCTTCCAAGCCAGGAGGGAGAGGGGGGGTCATATAATTCTTGTCAGAACAGTGGGTACAATTTCAATTCTAGAATTCGTAATAATGATTTTTTTAAGTTTGTAACAGCTGTGATTTGTGAACACACACACACTTCTTACTTTATGTATCGACATTTATCTGTACTTATAAATTTTATGACCAAGATAATAAATAAATTCTGTCAATTTTGAGCCAGTCCACGACGGGGGTCATCACCCCCATGACCTCCCCCCTGGACCCACCATTGACTTTGTGTACTGTATCACGTAAATGCTGAGGGTAAATAATGTGAATGGTATTCGGTACCCAGCAAGCATAGCACATTTTTTTATGTGTCTTATATGAATCGCTTATCGCATCCCTTTTTGTTTCTCAGAAAATTATAGAAAAAGGATGTCGATAACATTCTGTTTTATAAAGATTTATTATTATTATTGTGCAGAAGTTGTAATCGCGAGATCAAAACGTGTAACTTATTTTTATTAGTTGGTGCTTCTGTATAAGAATTATTAAAGAAAAAATTACTCATACATAATTTTGTAAACTATTGCAATTGGGATCTTCTGTAGACTGACCATGTTTGCTTACCGTAAACAATCATTACCAACTACTCGTAAATGTAATCGGTTTGAATGCCGAATCGTGTTAAATGATTTTGGGTTCCACAAATATTTTGAAATATTTGAGTGCAGTAATCTAAATTAAATATTGAAGGTAATCTTTGACATATTTTTTTAGTTATAGCAATTGTTTGCATTGCAATTTGCAAAATGATTTCGAAAATATGTTTTTAAATATAAAAAAATATAAATATAAATGATAATTATGAATATGATCTTCGATCAAATATACACTAGATACAACATGAGCGCTTAGAAAATGGCACCAAAAAAGAGTGCTTAAGCACTCTTTTGCCTTCAGTCACGCACCGAGCGTTGCATCTAAAACGTCGTAAAACTTTAGACAATATTATTTGAAAAGCTACTTTAAGCTCCAGGAATAAGGTGGAATTTGTGTTAATATATTTGGAATATGTGATCTTTTTGTTTACTTTTTTTAATGTCATGCATCGGTGCCACTTTTTAACAGAACTTTTACAGGGAACTGTGTATCTAGTGTATATTTGATCGAAGAATATGATCAACAGTGACATACATGATTTCAGGGGCAAATTATGAAGTGGATACTTATTGACAGCCTCCGTGGCGCAGTTGGTTAGACGCCGCCTGTGAAACGAGAGGCCGCGGGTTCGATTCCCGCACCGAGAGAAATGTTTGTGTGGCCCACAAATATTTCTTCCGCGTCTGGGTGTTTGTGAGACCGAAAAGTCTCTCGTAGTTTCCTGATACCCACGACACAAGACTCGATCTTAGTGTGGGGTCAGGACTATGTATGTGACTGTTGCGTGTTATTTATTTATTTATATCCATTGACTTCAAAATTGATTAATGTGTACCAGAAACTACTTGTAAGTAGGATTTTATGAATTAAATTGCGACTATCAATACAACCATGACTTCAAAAAGTCAGAGGTGTGCCCTGGGATTCTAACTCACGATCTCACTATCTTGGCAGCCGCGTGTGGTCCGTTACCAGTAGGCCATCACGCAATTGAATTGTACCTTTCTGTGGACTGTGACCACAATTTGCTGGGTTCGATTTCCAAGTTGGGCAATTTACTTCATGACAATTTCTTAGATTTACGCACGTTTTTTTTATTTTTCATGTCATTTTATCGCAGATTTGGTTTAATTTAAATATTTTTTGAATTCTCGACGTTTCAGTTACTGAACAGCTGTCGTGATCACGGGGCGGATCAGTCGGCGAAACGTCGAGATGTCAAAAACTCTAAATATCTCAACCGAATCTGCGATAAAATCCGTAAAAAATATTTTTGTTTTAACTTCATTTGAGTTTTCAATTTGTATTGAATGATTTAAAATTAATTGCTTAACCGGGTCTCAGGATTTACATTAGTTATTTGATGGGCTCCCTATCTAAGATGGGCTATCTATCACTAAGATTGACTCTTGTGTCGTGGGTATCAGGAACTACGAGAGACTTTTTGATCTCACATACCCTCTCGGTGCGGGGATCAAACCCGCGGCCTCTCGTTTCACAGGCGGCATCTAACCGACTACGCTACGGAGGCTTTCTAACATACACATATATCAGACAGCAGGTACATGCAATTTTACGCATAAAATGGCAGGATCGTATTTCAAATATCGAGGTTCTTCCAAGGATGGCCCAGTTGGGTATCGAATCTTAATAGATGAAAGCCCAGCAACAATAGCGTAGACATTTAGTGCGCATGGAAGAAAACCGATTCGGAATTCAATGCAGAATAACGAACCGGCAAACGTAAATCTGGCGTTCAGTGTCTCAGTAAAGATGTCCTCAAGAGAAAAGTAGCATGCATCCCGACTAACAACTGGGAACAAAACTCGTGTCTCGTAGGAACGTCCAGGTTATCGCAGATGTGTCGATGGTAAAAGAAATTTTGAAGTACTGCGACTTGAAAGTTTGGATACCAAACGCTAGTTAAGATAGATCCAACCTATAACTATATACATTCAATGCAGTGGGCCAACTATACCTACTGATTAATGTGCCACTTTTATGACCAAAGGAGAATGTCCATTCATAGTATCGGTAAAGGATATCGTAGATCCAGATACCGGTTTATCTTTAAATGTTGTCCTGTTCTATCCCTGGCGACAGATTTTTATAAAATAAAGTAATTATCATCACATTTTACATTTTGTTCACAGGGCCGAAGGCCAAAAATATTTTTATTGGACTTCAAGTTAATTTATCCAAAAAGTGCGAAGCTGGGTCGCAATTTTGTTTGTATTTATTGATTGAAAATATAATTATATATTTCCCTACACAAAAACGTAGGTGTCATCGAAGGAAAAAATCTTCGTTCGGGTTCGCCAGTCATATGCGGGCACAATCTAGAATATAGCCAAGTGTCGCCGTCGACGAATACCTCGGGGAGGACAATAACAACAACAAAATCGACCGGCGAGAACTCTATATGGGCTGCACTGCACACACCATCCCTCATCAGGCGCATTTTAGACATCTTTCTAACGTGCCAGTATAAATAAATACCTGAAGGTAGGTACAGTTTATGGTTTAACACAAATGAAGCATTGCTGGTTGCAGGTCGCTTCCAACAGGTCGATGTGGAGATCTTGTGGGTAGGCCTATGTTTAACAGTGGACTTCCTGCGGCTTCTTCCTTCTTCTGTGGCTGAAGAGAGAGAGTATCTTCGTGCAAGAGATGTTTATCTTCTGTCGATCGACACAGATAATTAATAATCGGTTAGCTTGAAAACGGATGCACAAAGGCGATAGGTTGAATCCAAAATACGATACATTTTCTTGGGTCGATATGATGTCGAGCTGTAAAATTTCAGCCAGTAGGACATACCCATGAACCTGAAGCGAAGAGCAGTCAACCAATGTATCCTCCCGGTAAAGGTATTTGGGGCCGAGACCTGAACGCTCGCACAACAACTTACCAACAAATTGCGAGTCACTCAGAGAACCATTGAGCGGGCAAATTTAGTTGTTTCTCTCCGTGACAAAGTCCGTAACACGGAAATACGGAGACAAACCGGACTCATAGACATTGGCATAATTAGAGCTTGACGAAAGTGGAAATGGGCGGGCCACATATGCTACAGAAATGATTGCAGATGGGTTAAATCAGTGCTAGAATGGAGACCAAGAACTGGTTATAGAAACCGGGGCAGACGTTTGACGAGGTGGACCGACGACCTAGTCCACGTGGCGGGAAGAATCAGGATGAGGACTGTCCTGGACAGGCCAACCTGAGATATATTACAAGAGGTCTACACTCAGCATTTGGTGGATATATAGACTGAAGAAGAAGAGGGCAGAAAAGGTGGCCCGGCACCACCATTTTATCTACGTCTTTGAAGTACTCCCTCCCTATTATACTCACTCCCTCTATATTATAATACTTTAAGGTATACAAGTAAAAACACTTGGCGGTATAAAAGAATGCCTCCAGCTCTCATCGAAATAGATACACTCACGTCAATTTTCTGTGGGATAATGTAAATGTCATAGTCGATCCATTTGCAATATAGCATTAACTCGCCAAAGCTAATCTATACCATTAAAAAATCATTCTGTAATACGTACTTGCAAACAAATTACGGCATTATCATTTGTATTGTGTTAGAAAGCATATAGCAAACATGAGATTTATTTGAGATTACAGCACAAAAGTCTTTAAAAACGACGCGATATTAAGATTTGCACAGTGGTAGCCGTAGCCCGTATCGACTTACAGTCAAGCTGTAGGTACCTCTTATGTACCACCTGAACATTAAAACTCAATAATATACAACATAAAATAATAATATTCTGGTGCCTTTTAGGTACAAACATTCCTTCCCGATCATTCCCGCGCATTCTATCAATACAAGAGTGATCGTTGCATGACGTCGAGCCGGCGTAGTGGCGTTCGAAAACATTCACACACGGCCCCAAACACACCTAGCGTCGCTCGGCCGACCTGACGCCTCATTCACCTGTTCATAACTTAGTTGATAACCAACCTCTTTGCCGCGATCACGCTACTTCACGCTCGGTTTCCGAACGAGTTGGGACGAGTTTGTGACGTAAGATATTTCGAATTTGGAATTGTTTTTTTTTTTCGAATTGATCGTTTTGTGTGACTGATGAATAATTTTAAACTTTCTGTGAACTGTGAAATGAAAGTGAACTGAGTGACTAAATTTTATTTTGTTAAGATTATTGTTTTTGTATTTACTTGTGACTGAGGGAAGCGGATGTGAAAACTGGAAGAGGCCCGGAAGAACGGGTCTGCTCTCCCCGAGCGCTTCCGCGACAGGTATTTTTTACTTTTTTATGACCATAAATTAAAAACATTTTTTTTATATTCTAGAATACGGTTTGTTTTTATTTAGACAGCTGAAAAACATTATAATTATTTTGTTTAATACGGCCTTACCTATCGTATTATTTACTAAAGAAAAGTGTATTATCTTTCCAATGATTTTTATTTTTAAATCGTATTAGAATCTTATTTAAGTATTTAGGTATCTCACTTATTGCTCGACTAGGCATGTAGAACCTACATTTTCTTACATGGCTTCAATAATAACAGTACCTATCCTTATAATAAGTAGTTTATAGAGCATTAAGTGCTTTACCAATTGACTAAACATTTTACTTGCAAATGTGTAATTGATACTTTTTTTTGCGAAAATATAGGTAGATCGTTTGAGCGTCATAATGTTAATTATTTCGCAATTTGCTGCGGTATGTAATTACCAATTAATTGCAATTTAAATCGAACAAGTCGACCACATGACAACCTCTTACATTACAAAAATATCACGGCCGATGGGTTTTAGCTTAAAAGGCGGCTTTTATTGACGCGTTAAATGACAAGAGTTCAAGTAGAAATTTAATTGAAGTTGTTTTGAAGGAGATATAAAATTATGTGCATTTATTTTGTACAATCAAACAGTATATTTCTTATCGTTAATAGAAATTATAATGATGTTTCCTTAGCCTTTTTTTTCTTTAACCGTTTTCAAAAAAGGAACATGTTCCCTTTTTTCAAAATAATAACAGAGTTTTAATAAAGATCTAAACAGACTTACCTTTTAAAAAAAGTTTTGTATTAATATAAAATTGAATTATGTAAACAAAAAACGTTTTCCAATTTTTGAATCAGTATTTAAAAGTCCCTTTAGAATTCTAATAGAATACCTATCAAAATAATCAAACTATAGTTAATTTCTAGACACGTAGTTAATTTTATTGAGGGTTAATTTAACCTTTGCTTGGATGGGCAATTTTCTACCAGGGCAAAGTGCAACTAGACTCATAGTTATAGACCGATCTTTGAATGGTTTCACGATTCAGACTTTCATCTATGTGTTTTGAAGTTGTTTATGAAATCTATGTGACTGCTACACATAAAAGGATGTTCAGGGACTTTACACATAAGGAGACGATGTTTGTCGATTGTGTTCTCACTTGTCAACCGGTTATTGCCTACGAAATTCTATTTATTTTATAGTTATGTGGTTGTCATTTAGGTGTATATGCAACGTGGTAGGATTTTGACTAAAATTATTTTTGAATTATTTTTAAAGTTATTACTGTGTTGTATCAGCCCATATATGTACGTCCCACTACAAGGTACGACCCTCCTCTATAATCTAGCTTACGATTGAGAAAGGTTAGGCCATATACCGCGCTGGCCTAATGCGGGTTGGCAGATATTTTAAGTAAAATAAAAATCTTCCAACGAATACTTAGACTTAAATATTTACAATCATCCTCAATATTTATCTGTGATATTTATTAGTACATACTTACTCTTTATATTACGACTTAAAAAAGGAGAGCGCATTTCAGATCGTTTGAGATTGCAATGTCTCCAAGTGCCTGCAGCCTATTCCAATTTCTTTCTCTTTAAGAGGGGTGATATAAAATTAATATGCATGTAATTTAGGAAAGCTAATAGTTTACGATGCTTGTATAAACACGAATGTCATTAAGTTATCGAATAGAGCTTGAAACGTTCGCGGATGCGTCGTGAAAGTGTTGACCCTCGCAGAACCGGCTACACAAGACGGTTTTCCATATATTGTATGTTGTGAATGTCTTCATATATGTATATATTCGCGCATTATTTATCATCGAAAATAGTCGACGACCTCCTTGCGCCGCCCAGCCTATTTTGTAAGAAATTTCAAACTGGATTCTGATTCCAAATTTGAAAATTCGTAGGTGGAACGGCAAAGAGGTGAGGATTTTTTCAATGAGAGAATTTTAATTTTATTTATTTTCAGTAGTCGTGATTTCCCTTTATACATTACAATTTAAAAACATCATAACTCCTGTACTGTGTACTTTTACCTCCTGGATAAAACTATTTAGGGAATACGTACTTTCCATAATTTATTTCATAGGCGTACATTACACATGTATAATACCTAATAATTACTACAAGTATTCTGTTTTCCTTGAAAACACCATATGTTGTGAAATGCCATGTTCGTCAAAATCAAAATATTCTTTATTCAAATAGTCTTTCACAAGATCTTTTGAATCGTTAATTTCTGCTACCACCGCTTCGGAACGTGTTGTGTCTGTGAAAAAGAAACGGCCCAAGAAACACCCTCAGCAACACGAACTGCCTTCTTTTTTCATTTTTTTATGTCGCCATTTAAAATTGCCATGGTTCATGTCAGTCAATGTAGAGTCACAGTGACTCTACCTACCTACACATATCAAAATGGCACTTTGAGCCTGTATGTTATTATTTATTTATTTATATTTAATACATGGAAGACTTACAGCTAAATACAATTAAATAGTTATTCAGTAAGAGTAACAGAAAGCCAATAACAAGTCTTCGCTTATAAAAGTACAGTAAGTATAGTATTATGTGTTCTCATATATTTCTAGTACCAATGCACTTAAAATACTTAGTTCGTTAAATTACGTAGTATTTGCATGAACTTGACGAATACTTGCACAATTTGAAAACACATATTTGCTTTTAAAGAAGGGCCTATTCGTATATCAAAGGTTATACTTGAAGATAGTTATATTAAGTATTTTGTGGAATGTTTTGTAGTTAGCATTGAAAGACGTTCAAAATACAGTAGTCTGTAGTAACCTTTTAGTTAATGTGTGACCAACGGTTTAACACGGTTTAATAGTTATTGTTGATCGGAGTTGCCATTGCAAACGAATATTTGTGATGCATTCTAATACTGATAGTTTGAAGGTTTACTAATACGATGTAAATATTAAAAAAAAATATCTTATTGTCCTAAAAATGGTATTTATGTTATTTGTATTGTTGAATTTTGACAGCCTCCATGGCGCAGTTGGTTAGACGCCGCCTGTGAAACGAGAGGCCGCGGGTTCGATCCCCGCGCCGAGAGAAATGTTTGTGCGGCCCACAAATATTTATTCCGGGTATGGGTGTTTGTGAGACCGAAAAGTCTCTCGTAGTTCCAGATACCCACGACACAAGACTCGATCTTAGTGTGGGGTCAGGACTATATATGTGACTGTTGGGTGTTATTTATTTATTTATTTAATTAATAGAGTTCTTCCTTCTGTTGCCATAGTCGAATAGTTGCGCGGTGTAGATAATTATAATAAACTAGTGGCCCGGCCCGACACCGCCCGTGCGTGGATACACTTTTTTGAAAATGTTCTATCGTCTATGTTCATCAGTGATTATATTGAATTCTATAGGTCAAAGAACTTTCAAATCCAGTAGTTTCAGCGTCTATTTGATTTAAACGATTCATTCTTTCCTCTTTATAATATTAGTTGAGATAAAGTAATAAATGATAAATAAATCCAACAGTCACATAAATAGTACTGACTCCATATAAAGCAATTAACTCTTGCGTTGTAGGTATTAGTAACTACGAGAGACTTTTCGACTTCACAAACCCCCAAAAAATTCTGAAACCCGCTGAATCGCTTTTCATAGTTAAGATAGTGTTATAAAAGTTTTTTTTTTATTGCCATGAATAGCGAGACGAGCATACCGTTTGCCTGATGGTAAGCGTTACGACCGCTCATAAACAGTAGTACAACCAAACTACACCTTGAATTACAAAGCAATGCTTGGCATTCCACTGTGCTCGCCATTCTGAGACATAAGATGTTAAGTCTCAATATGTTCAGTAGTTACTATGGCTACAATGCCCTTCAATCCGAAACACAACAGTGCATTTACACTGCTGTTTGACGGGAGAAATAGACACTGCGGTGGTACCCATCCAGATGGCCTCTCACATATGAGAGACCAGTTTTTCTCGAGCCTTCCGAGGTATTGGTTATGGGAAATTCCATCAACCGGCTACTTGGTAACAAATTATGCAGATGATTATTTGACGTAGGTTACATCACGATGTTTACTCGTTTTTTGGTCATGAACGTCATGCAATTGAAAATTCACGTCTCAAGTCGAATAATAACGAAGTGTTCATGCGAAGAATACCAACCAATTTTAAAGTATTCGTGATATAACGTAATATTAAATAAATTTATATTTCGTATATTTTCTATCTGGTTTTTGGAACTATTTATATAGTGCTATGGAAATATTTCATCTAATTACTGGTTTAGATAGACATACGAAAATGATTAGTTATTTTTTGAAAAATAATTCTCGTCTCATTTTGCGTATGATGTATGGTAGTAATAAAAGTTTATTGATTAATGAATGTAGCGCAGTTTACCAACTTCCGATTCCGCTTCCAGCTGTGATACGTAAGGCTGGGGGTTCGATCCCCGCTCTGAGACAAATATTTAGATGACATGAAATACATGTCGTATTTACTTCGGGTCTGGGAGTTTGTGAGACCGATAATTTTCTAACCACAACACAAGACTCAATCTTAATGTGGGGTCAGGACTATGTATGTGATTGTGGGGATTTATATTCACTTCGAAAATACAATAATTCTCAGGCCTAAATAAAGTACCTAATATTTTTGGACATTAAAAGGCCTCTTTATAAAAGAAATTTTAATTATGCTTGTAGGAGATAGCATTAAAAAAGAAAGTTTTCTGTGTAAAAAAAATCATTCTAAAATAAACAAAGCGGACAAGTCACATGAGATTAAAAATCTTTGTTTTATCCAAACATAATTTATGACTATGGCGAATGGTTTGCCAGATAAAAAAACACGAAGAACATCGTAGACATTAATAACTAAGGTTGAAAAACGTGTTTCGATAATCGACAATAGAATCTATTCATTTTTATTTATAATTTACACAATATAAAACACGTGGATTCGAAATGCTAGGAGCCTCATGGCCTCAGCAATATGGTAATATGCCAGCCACACACGAATTTCCAGTTATTGACGCTACGATTTAAATTAAATATTGGCTGCGCTCGCCTTCAAACCAGCCATAACTGCCTCAGTAAACTAATAATGTTGTTAATCTATACTCATTACACGAATGGCCTGTCAAGGTTCATCCCATAGGCTATTTTTTAATTAATTGGTTTATAATTATATTAGGAATTCATTAGCCATGTTGAAGAGGAAATCAAATTATGACGATGTTTTTATTTTTGTTGCTGATGTGATTGTTGATTATTTTGGACGAATATTTGTATTTACTGCTTAAATGAAAATATAAAATAAGTTTTCGCAAGAATATTAATGCATAGAGTAACCTTAACATAGAGGGAGCTTTGGTCCTTCAAAAACATAGGTAAGAATGGTGGTGGCGGACCTATTTTTTCTGCCCTTCCATGGGCTGATATTTGACAAATTGTCCAACATGCAAGAATGACTTAGAAAAGAAAAATATAAATGAATCGTTTGGGGCTATTTAGTTCAACTCAAACTCGATTTAAAAAGATAATAGCTAAATACACTTTCTAGCTAAATACAATTTAATTTGTTGTTAAATAAGATACATACAACATAGGAGCGCTACCAACATTACGTAAAAGAAAATATCTATGTTTTTGAAGACGCAGATTTATTACTGCGCTCCCTTTATAAGTGTATAAGATAATTTTGTATCTTAAGGTTGAATGTATGATAAATCTCACATAGAAAAAATATTTTCAGAAATGATGTAGAGTCGTGTTTGCGACAGATTTCATTCCACATTAACCAATAATTAGATCCCTCGTTACATAGTACATAAGGCATTTTATATTACTAAGTATATTTGAACAATTCTCGTCCATGTAGTTAGGAAATTACTTCTCAGAAATATGTCTTGTGGTCGTTTTAGTCGTTAACGGGCTGGTAAATTGTACAAACATGATGTTGAAAATCAATTTGCAAACATTGGAACTATACAAGTGCCTACTAAAACCATTATAATATTAAGCTTAACCAAACTTAATTACGACATATTGTACCTCACGTTTAGACTATTTTATCTTTTGTTGAATGAAACAACAAGAACTAAATAATGGAGGTTTGATTCTAATAAGTGTCACAATTGATAGTCGACGCATATTGCAATAAGTTGCAGTCATACTCAGAAATCGTGAGCTGTTCTGAATTAATAGTCTTGTACTGTTTAAACAACTTTTCAATCTTTAGGCACTATGGCATATTGTTTTTGCCTATCTAAAGTGTAAAGAGAAACGAAGGTTAAATATTTTAACACATCCAATAAGGTTAAAGTAACTGAAAAGACATTATCGAAAAATAATACAATTATTGCGAACACTTTAGAAAGGAGATGTACCTATAAAATAAAAATGTTATTTAAATGTTGCGTTTTGTATCTCCATTTACGTGCCATTTATGTTTCAACGCCATCTTGCGTTTCACCTTGACATTTAGTATCTCATCTCGGATGTAGAATCTTCTTTTACGGACCAGTCTCAATGTTAACAATATTGCACAGGGCACACTAGTACCCAAGATTGTAAATGGTAATGTCCTTTATATTATTGTTGAACACATATAAGACTATATTATAAGAATTTCTATGGTATGTAAGTCCGGCAACCCGCATTAGGCCAGCGTGGTGGACTATATGGCCTAACCACTCTCAATCGAATTCTCGATAGCAGAGTAGGCCCGTGCCCTGCAGTGGGACGTATATATGGGCTGATACAGATACTGATACATATAAGACTGATACAGTAGACATCTAAGAGATGTTTCATTCCAATTTCAAAATATAAGTAGCTATGGCAGCCTCCGTGGCGCAGTTGGTTACACACCGGCTGTGAATCGTGAGGCCGCGGGTTCGATCCCCGCACCTAAACAAATATTTGTGTGATCCACAGGTATTTGTTTCGGGTCTGGGTGTTTGTGCGACCGAAAAGTTTTATAGTTCCTAATACCCATGACACAAGACTCCATTTTAGTTTGGGGTCAGGTCTATGTATGTGACTGGATGTATTTACTCATTATTATTTAATTATTTCTGTTCTTAAAAGATGGCAATGTGCATCCCTAAATTGAGAGACTCTTACGGAACACCGTTGCAAAAATATGGAGGAAGGAACATTCATTTTCCGGATACTTGATCTAAACTAATAATCCATAATGAAAAGAATATTTCATAATACAGTCATTAGCCATTAAATTTTACATCTGATAAAGAAAACATATTTTAAGGATATGAATAGGACGTTTTGTTGAAAGTATCCTAAGATATGTATCTTAATAACTTAATTGAAGGAAAATATTTTGTTTATCGGCTATTTAGATGTCTTGTATTTTGTATGTTAAGCAAGATAGTACCACTTAAATAATAATTTATCAGGAAAAATCATTGATGATTATCTACCTTCTTTAAGTTGGTTGTTTTGTTT
The DNA here is from genome assembly GCA_030180105.1 of Hyles lineata. Lineage (NCBI taxonomy): Eukaryota > Metazoa > Arthropoda > Insecta > Lepidoptera > Sphingidae > Hyles > Hyles lineata. The sequence continues at coordinate 3,944,532 of JARJEE010000027.1, read as the reverse complement.
ACGTTTTATTGAGGCGCATAATAGAGAATTCAATTAATATATATTATTTATTTTATTGCAATGAATAGCGAGACGAGCATGCCGTTCGTCTGATGGTAAGCGATACGACCGCTTATAAACAGTAGCAAAACCAAACAACACCTTGAATTACATTACATATTACATACAAGATGTTAAGTCTCAATATGTCCAGTAGTTACTCTGGCTACAATGTCCTTCAATCTGAAACACAATAATGCATTTACACTGCTGTTTGACGGGAGAAATAGACATTGTGGTGGGACCTACCCAGACGGCCGCTCACATATGAGAGACCTACCACCAGTAAGCTTATTATTATGTCTCAAAAGTCCGTAGACCTATTATGGATATTTATAATTTATTTGCTGCACGATTTGATAAATGACGTCACTCATGAGTTATCTCATATGAAAAATCACATATAGGCGAGGAAATACGATCAGTAAACTATATGTGGCATCAGTGTTGCCTCTACTTACGCGGTAGGACTTCAGGAACATAATTATCTATATGTAGGAGCCGGTATTTCTTCGTACGAATTTGGGCCACGAAAAATTCATTTCTGTTCGCGTAATGGTAAGCACAATGTAGAATACATAGATTGAACTAATAGATAGGTAGATAGATATATCAACCGTAATATATTCATCATTTATATTCAGCGATGTTCATTTCTCACCGATCCATACAATTTACCCAAGACACACACATAGTCTTGACCCCACAATAAAAACAATCAAGTTTTGTTAGACCCACGACGGGTATCAGAAGCTACTAGAGACTTCTTGGTCTCACAAACACCCAGACCCAAGACTAATATTTGTGGGCCTCACAAATGTTTGTCTCTGTACGGAGATCGAACCCACGGCCGTTCGTTTCACAGCTGGTATCTAACCAACTGCGCCACGGAGGCTGTCAAATTCCCGGAGGCTCGGATTGTGTAATATATCTAGGGTCTGAGACGGCTCCTTAATCATTGTGTACGAAGCTGTTATCAGGAGTTTATTTACCATTAATAATTTTGAAGGTGTCGACTGCCCCGGCGCAGTTGTACTACGGTACTATTATAATGCTAAAGTCCCGGGTTCGAATCCTGTGTGATATTGATATTGAATTTTACTATTCATTTATTGAGTCAAGAATTTGTGCCCGATATGACGATAGGCTCGCCCTCTATTGCACACATGGCAAAACGTGGGTGTTTTTGTAGCACATCTACCTTACCCTTAGGAAATGGCTTGAGTTTTTACGTTATAAATTACATACATTCAGTATGTAATTTTGAAGGAAAACATCTGTAATTTGTGTTTCTCCGTATAACAAGAGTTATACACAATACCTCGATTACAATACGGCGAGGCGTATGCAGTATTTCACATGCAAAGTTCAAGGTGCACATTGCATCAAGAATGAAGTAATAAAAGTAACAGCCCCAAACAAAGCGTTTCGGCGCGATATCAACCGATAAGCATGTTGTATCTACATTCATGTGCTGTTATTATTAATACCTTCGATATATATATAACAAAAAAAATATTTGGTAATTATATAATATAACTATTTATTTATACAAATATAAAGAGTAGTGCATCCTTGCCTGATGAACGATGATTTTTGCAGTTGTTCGGAAAGTATGAAGGAAGATATAATGGTCAACACCGTTGAATGTGTGAAGACTATTGTCGCCGTGTGATGTGAATTAAGAAATATTCAAAAAATAATTGACTGCAATAATAATGGCAACGAAAATATATCCTCTATTAACAATTAAAAACATAACTTAAAAAAATTATCTCTAGTTTATTTTTTACCACTGAAAATTATTACGAAGACATGTTTTGTTCTTTTTTCAAATTTTGTCACGTTTCCTTTTATCTGTTGTAAATTTTCTGACTACGCAGAATTTTGGTTAATTTTTTACCTGTGACAAAATGTCGTGTGTTTTTGCATATCGAAAGATTTTGGTAATAAAAGAATAGCGTGTCTCTCGTCATTATACTATGAACGACTTGGGTAAGGATCATCTACAAACACTTTAAGTCGTCCTGCAACATTTTTGTTCGTGTGTTTTTGTATGATGTCATAGGTCGTTATAAATGTCGTCGGGTATTTTAGTCTAAAACATTCGGGTGTGTCTTAGACATATCGGCTAAGGTATCGTGAAAGAATTCGCACGCGATTGGTATAAACATTTTACAAAATTGTGATACTCCAATTAAATTAGTGCTGCGACAAGTTTGTTATTTTTTTACACGCTTTATATTAACTTCACTTGTATGTTTGTATACCATATAATATTAATTCAGTATTATTAAAATTTATTTTCTATTTTTTAGTTGGGTTTTCTATATAAAGCGTGTTTTTTGTATATAAACGCTGTGCTATCGACTTAGCGTCGACGGCTTCATTCATAGACAGTTTTAAACCCTATTTTAGCTATCAAATTGTTTTATTTTCGTTCAAACTGAATTCAAAAGTCGTTCGAAAGGGACAAAGCATTCAATAACTAAAATGGGTTTTAAAAATGTTTATGAATATGTCAACAATATAAGATAATGTCGAAAATCTCTTGTTCCTGTGTGTCGTGAGAACTCGATTTTGATTATTCATATTTTGCGGTCATGTTTTTGGACGAGCCAGTAAATATTGTTCTACTAACAAATGAACTGTAATTGTCTGAGTAAATAAAGAATGATTATTTATTTATTTTGGCGGGACGGCATAATAATATCGATCGGATATTCTTCTCGCTTTTATCATCCCATCGCAACATCATTACCAACGCAAATCCAGAAATTTCCATAAACGCAACGCAGATTTCTTACTGTCCAGCTGATTCGTCACGCAACCGATAATTGTGTTTGAAACATTTGTGCTTTGGTTATGAAAATTGCAAAACGACACTATCAGATAAAGGAGAAATTTCACTGTATTAACAAATATTCAAATATTTTCGATTTAGGTACATTCTATCTTAGATTTTTGTTTTAATACAAGCTTTGCCTCTCCCGCTCTGTCATCCATTTTGATTGGCCGGTAAGTAATAACATCCATGATGCATCATTGATGATTTTTATGGGTGGCAGTGATCACTTAACATCAAGTGACCTTTTTGTTCGTTTGCTGAAACTTTGCAAAGAAGAAAAGTCTGTGGAGTCTACCATCCCGACGTAACCTCGCGTGGTGGGCTTTCAATCAGTCTTTGTTTTAAGGAGCCTTGTCCAGTGTGCGATAATGGACTGATCTGGCTGACTGATTGTCTAAATATTGCGTTTGGATGTCAGTCTGTTTGTACTCTGAATAAGTAAATAGCTTGAGCAATGTATCCTAAACGAGAGATCTCGCGTCCAAGCGAAATATTTGTGTATACGTTTCGTAACGCGCTGAGGCGAACCGCCTTGCGAAGATTTATGTTATTTTATATGAAAATTTATAATTATGCAAACGTTTGGTGTAGGCCTAAATATCTTATATAGCGGCCCGACCCGGTTCCGTCTGAGTACAGATACACTTTTTTGAAAATATTCTATAGCCTTTGTTCATCAGGATTATAATATTGAAGGATTTTTTCAAATCCAGTAGTTTCAGAGCCTATTCAAAGCAAATAATATTGTTTTTCGTTTTTAGAAAAAAGTAGTAGTATTATTTATGATAACTATTAAGTTACCTTAAATAAGACGACTAGTTTGTCGTATTTCATTCGGTAAATTACATTTCCGGGGGCACATTATCCCTTTTTACTACTAGAAAGCCAATGCATCTATTGTCGTCTTGTCGATCTATCGTAGATGTTCATGGGTGACGATAATCACTTATCATTAAGTCAAAAGTTTTCCCTTTTGCCAGGTCTACGTAATAAAAAAAAGTATAATAAATATATAATGCATATTAAGAGTTTATATTTTTATCTTAGAGTATTTATAATATAGAGGGAGCGCTGGTACTTCAAAAACGTAGATAAAAATGGTGGTGCCGGGCCACCTTTTTCTGCTCTCCTATTTGCTGACATTTGACAGGTTTTCCGACATGCACAAATTATTTTGAAAAATTAATAAAAAAAATATTGTTTAGAACTATTTAATATCATTCAAACTCGTTTTAAAAGGATAATTGTTAAATATACATTCGGTTATAAAAGGAATTGGTAACAATTTGTTGTTAAATAATTAGTTCAATTCTAACTATTATAGGAGCGCTACCAACATTACGATCAGGAAAATATCTGTTTTGGAAACTCAAATTTATGACATCGCTCCCTCTATATTATAAATACTCTCACATTTTTATATAGATAGCAAAGGAATAAATTATTATTGCTAACGATGACAATAGACAATTGCAAGTTTCCTTCAATGATTTCTGTACCGACCTTCTGCTATGAATTTTTATCACTCCCTTTGGCCTTTCATCTATAATCATGGTCAACTTATAACTCAGTGTTGTCAAAGAGTTTGGATAAGAACTATGATAGGAACGAAATCACTTCCTATCGGTAGACCGTTAAAGGATCAACTCTAAACATTCAAAAGTGTAAATGTTATAACCTACATCTATAATTAGAGCCAACATTCTTAATGTTTGTAAATAATAATTAGTTGGCGGAGACGCCAGAAGCTATGAATTGTTAAAAATTATAATAACACTGCCGAAAATATTAAATTAAGTTTATTATGAGTGACAGACAATTAATCTTATTACTGTTTCGTAAAGGCTTGTTGAGCTTAAAAATTTTGATGCTGTTGAATATTCGTATATGCTTAATTTTCTTTAAGTATTTTTTTTTTTTACTTTTGAGAATTGTAACCTATCATGAATAATATCTATTCCGATACTAAGCAAATAATCCCTGATAGTTTATCCGGCATATTGTGTCAATTTTATTTTAGTAGACGTAAAACACGACTGCCTCAATGGCATAGTTTTACTGCGGTATGAGTACAGAGCTGAGGTCTCGGGTTCGAATCCCGGGTCGGGTAAAGTTATATTGGAATTTTTCTAGTCATTATCAGCCCGGAATCAAGAATTTGTGCCTGGTATGGCAATAGGCTCACCCCCTATCACATCCTGGGTCGAAACATACTAGGCGAAACGTGGGTGTCCTGGTACCTCTGCCTTTCTGGGAAAAAGGCGTGAGTTTATGTATGTATGTAATATGTATTAGACGTAAAACACCAAGATAGGCTAATTCAGGTTTGTTTGAGAGTATAGTAACCCTAAATCATGTAGTGTATCCAAGGCGTGTCATTGACCCGTGCATACCACTGACCGCCCTAACATTAATGTTCATAATTTCAACCGTGATGTGGCTTCTGACATGCCGTAATAATTGATACCGTTGCCTTTATGAGGCTGAGTACAATATTTCAACCATTAGCGGTTACCCATTCAATGGTTAAAGTTTAACCACATACTCGCAGTTAATGTACATAGGAACCTAAAGGTTATATATTAGATAAGGGTTGATGGAAATCTGCTTTATGACCCCTGTATGTTAGCGAAAATAATGATTAGGCGTAAAATATACACCGAGTTATGCCATAGCATTTTATTGGTAATAGGTCTCTCATGTGTGAGAGGCCACCTGGGTACCGCAATGACTGTTTCGTCAGCCAAGCAGCAGTATAAATGCACTGTTATGTTCCAGTTTTAAAGACATTGTAGCCAGAGTAACTTCTGGACAATTGATACATACCATCATAAGTCTCAAGATAGCGAGCACAGTGGGATGTAAAGCATTGCTTTACAGTTTATGGTTTTCTTTGGTTTTGCTACTCAGCAGTGGTATTGCATACTAATTATTAGGCGAATGGCGTGCTCGTTTCGCATTTAGAGCAATAAAAAACCCTATGTTAGTTATTAAATAAAAAAACTTATGTTCCTTATTAAAAGTTGAAACTGTTATCTTTATAATTAATTGAAAAAATATTGAAAAATCATTGAGTTAGCAAACCAAGAGTTTACGACAAAATAAGTTTGTAAACCGTTAATCTGATAATGACATGGCACTTAGCAAGGTTTAAATTAAAACATTATAAATCTTACACGTTTATATCGTGTTTTAATGCAGTTAATCTTAAAATCATAACATTAATGTCATATGATATGAAACTTAGAAATACAAGCGTGTTTATAGACATTTAAGGTTGCTCAAGTGGGGGTCAACGGCCTATCTATTGCGTCTCCATTCCGACTATCAAGTGTAGGAATGAAGGATTACTAGATATGGACCGTGCTTGTGTGTCTAAATTATGCAGTAATTTTCGATTTTATAGCTTTTATATTCATTAATAAATGTCTATTTCACGCAAATATATATGTTTAGATACATATATTTTTTGTTAAACTTTAATGTGATAAGGAATTGACCGTTGACATAAAACCTTTTACGAACATTTTCAAGATGGCCGACTACGATTTGAATTGTAGATTCGGATGCACATATTTAAAAGAAGAATCTAGTAAATAATTATATTGTTTTAAATATAAATCGATGTGTACAAAAAGCAAATAGTGTTAAATACTACAATTTTGTCGATTTAAAACAATCGGTTTAATGGCAATGTGTGTCAGTAAGCACCGTTCGTGGTCGGCGGTTAAGCTTGTTCCAGTAAAAAGAGTTAAAAACAAGGTTGTTGAACACCGTCATTTCACTTTCGTCTCGATTGTAGCGGTAACTATCGTACGGAGACACGTGGGCGCACTGTTTATATTCTGTGTAAAAACTAACAATGAGTACTTTGTAATTGACGTTTTATTATGCATTGATTTTTTTACCTTTTCACATCCGTAATTGTAACTAATGTTATAATTATTATATTAAGCGCAGAAATTCGCGTGAAGAATGTAGATTAATTTTAATAATTTAAATAATAAATGGTTCAGAGTAATTAAAAGAAAGCTTTGTATGAAGATTAACTTAGCGCCCAAGCACTTTTGAAATACCCTTGATCGAGTTCAACATAAGTGTCTAAATGCTCTCGGAACACGACTTTGATTATCGCAAAAGCATATCTTGAAAAGACATATATTTCAAAAAGTATTTATGACCTTTTTGTATAACGGGATCATCGCAATGATTCGATAACATTTGTGGACGAAACAATGAAGAACTCTTCTTGGTTGTAACCATTTGCAAATTTTAAAAACATTGTGTTGGACGACGAAACAATCATGAAATCTTGGGCTGCAACTATGAGCTTAAAAATCTCTGGGCGCTGGGAGCTTATTCCTATTTTTAATTATTAGGTACGATTGTGAGTAACGTTAAAGAATGCCAATTGCCAAAATATACTCATACTAGTTTCGAAAACCCACGCATATATAACGTAACAATTATTTCAATGCTATCTTCATCGGTTACACCTGTTAAGTAACCTTGGCTGAATGCCCGCGAAGTCTTTGCCTTTAATAAAAATGTCATTACAATATTGCCCCTTGCTACATCTAAGGCATTTATCCTGGTCTTTAATATTCGCTTAACGTAAACCTGTCAATGTCTTTTTCCTTGCATTGTAAGAATTATTGCGGCATCTTCGATGTTCTAATCGAAGGTTGATCAAGGATTAGGCAAATGCACTTAGAATAGTTTTAAATGTATTGTTTGTTCTTAGCTTGTAGTTTTGTAATAAAGTTCATTAGTTTTCATACAGTGTAGGTAATTTATTTCTCGCTACTGTATTATTTAATTATATCAATATTATAAAAGCAATTGTGAGATTTTTGGAGAGCTTTCGTGCATTAACCATTTAACTGAAGACCGTGAAATTGCCTTCAAGTTTTCAGTGATGCAGAAAAGGGATAGGTGTGCCTTTCATATAGAAATAAAATACTGTAGCCGATAGACAGCTTAAATTCCCGTATTCCCACCTCAAAGGCCGGCAACGCATCTCCATGCCCTTTGGTGTTGCAGATGTTCATGGGCAGCGGTGTTCACTTACCATCAGGTGAACCGCGTGCTCGTTTGCCCCCTACAACATAAAAAAAAAATTGATTGATGAAATATATATGACGCGATCAGACCCGCGGATGAAATGCATTGCCCAGTGACCTGTCTTTAACACCTTTGTCTTAAAACATTGGCTCTCATATCTTTAGTAAAGACGTCAAATAGCTACTTAAAAATATAATAATACGTTAAAACATGCTCCAAATACAGTTTTCCACTAATATTTCTTATTGTGCTTTAAACTTTGCCGATAAGAAAATAGGTGGCAGAGAGCTAGATAAGACGCGTACATGTCGTTTCGTTTGTCATTAAAATACTGCTTGAAAATTTAAAATAAAGGTACAAAATAAAATTAGGAGTAATATTATAAGTTTCACTATTGGGGAAGTAACAGTTGGAAGGGTTTGTATGACGCCAGATTTAATAAACAATATTTATGTAAGGTCATGTTTGTTATTAACAAAGAATATTAACAATATCAAATTCTTCAGTATAATACGAAGAAAAAGTAAAATTCTTGAACTTCTATGCTTTTTTATGATGTTTTACAGTTTTCATTACTACTTTTCTTTTAGCAAATTTTCTATGAAATCTCAAATGAATTTTCCTCATACAAATATTCGGATTATTCCTCAACAATGGATAAGAAGGCCGATGTACGCCGACTAATGACGAGGCGCTACGATATTGCACTGTCCGATCTCGGCCGTGAAATTTGGAGCGAAAATCTAGTTTTTTACTATTATATATGAAAGAGCACACCGTTACTATGTTCTTCATAAAAAGTATAATGGACTCTTGTGGAGCAATTTGTAGAAAATATTGATGAGACGTGTTTATTGTACATAATTGAACAGTTATACTAATGGCTTTATTGAATCACATCTGTTACATTTCCTAGTTTTTATTTATAAGGAAATTGGTGGAGCACGAAATTGTTAATTTTATGTCTAGATAGGAATAGTTTATTTCTAGATTTTTAATGCTAATTTATATGCAGTATTAGTTTATTTTTAGATAACGAATCGATATCTACTACTTGTATGTAAAAATGTGAGTTGTGTATTCGTGTTTAAGTGGTCATCCTTAGAGACCGGAATTCACGATCAAGATGATAATTCTAAATTTACGTCAAGATTGATTAATTTTCGAATTCAGAATCTCATTCAGACTGCATTGTTCAGCTAGTATCGAAGTCAGATTGACATTCGTTCTAAATTTAAATGTTGTCAGTAGACAAGAAATGCGGCTATTAAATTACAATATAACGTATTCTCACGACTTCTCAAATAGGTATTTATTAATAATCCATGAACAATATCCATTCATTTTATCAGGTAACGTTTAGCATTACTTGTTTCGCTCAAACAATTTGATATCTTTTGAAACGTCCAAACTCCCACTGATGCATTTTGTATATGGTCGCTTAGAAGATATAATGATTTCATTCGTCACATTATGCTATAGCAAATTACCTATACAAATAGCAACACAAGTTTGCTTGTACAGTATGGCTGTTCAAACAGACGTCACGACATGTGTTGCTGTTTGTACATACCATTACTGCGTGAGGCTCGGGAAAATCTAACAAAAAGAAGGTAACATTTTCTTCAACGCTTGATTTAGTGAACATTTCCTCAATACTTAACATGCCCTGTAGCAGTTGTCGGAGACAATAGAAACAGGAAACCAAAGAGGTATCAGCTGTTTTAACAGATAAACCAAGTAGTGAATACAGTAAAATATTAATTACCTATATTTATGTATTTATTATTCTATGTTTAAATAGGCATGTATCAAGTTTGTTACAAAATCTTATTGTTATGTATGTTGCAGAATATCGACTGTAAAAGCATAGGATATTGTCAGAACATAGAGATAATGATTATTACGTATTTATATCTCGATACATAATATTGTCTGTCCTATACGAAGTCATTATTGCTTTAGATAACCCTAAAATATTACGCCAAAAGGCCAATCCGCAATTTAAGTTTAATAAAGACTAAAGTTAAATTACTTATTATACTCTGTCCAGTGTCCCATAATGCCCTGAGGTTAACAACAATTCGTTGCGAAAATATTTGGCAAAGTTCAAGAGTGGATTTTCCGCTGCTGTTGGTGAATAAATTCATACATACATAATCGTCACGCCTGTATCCCATAGGGGTAGGTAGAGACTATTGATCTCCACATTGCTCGATCCTGACTTATTACTTTCGCTTTATCCACTTTAATCAACCTCTTCATGCATTTTTGTCTATTCAGGGTACTTTTGATCTGGCCCTTGTTGAGGGTGTCACCGATTTGGATGGTGTAGGTTCGGTGAGGTCGACCTACCGACTCATCTTATCTATACATATAAATAAAATTGAAGTGTCTGTTTGTAAAGTGAAAATAAAAAAAATGTCCAATTACATATCGTTACATACACGATACCTATAACGAAAATGACCTTAGAATTTTTTTTGTCTGTCTGTCTGTCCGTCAGTCTGTCTGTCTGTCTGTTTGTTCCGGCTAATCTCTGAAATGGCTGGACCGATTTTGACGGGACTTTTATTGTCGGGTAGCTGATATAATAAGGAGTAACTTAGGCTACATTGATTTTAGAAAAAATCTTTTATTTTAGAAAAATAAAGTTTTTGTTAAATTCCACGCGGACGAAGTCGCGGGCACAGCTAGTTACAAATATAAAAATATTTTATAGCCAAAAGGCAAAAAACTTGATAGGTCTTGTACTAGTTTATAAATTAATTAAAAGTGCATATTCAAAGCCTAGATACGGAAGTCCATTTATCTATTGGCGACATATCTATAATTTATATAATATCTAATGCATTGGCGCTTATACTAAACTAGTTTTATATACCCAGAGCGCCGACGAACGATTTACCATTTGACCTTAGCGAGGCATTTGCAGAATGTCTAGTGTCTACCGCGTTCGGAATTTTGTTGTTGCACGAACAATACCGATTTAGAAAAACCAACGGCTAATTTGTTATGTGCAATGCGTCTTCTGTTGTTTGTTTGTGTAGAATATGTATTAAATGACCTTATAAATGATGCGGGAACTGGGCGGTGGCTTGATGCAGACCGAGTTAAAAAGATAATTGTAAAAAATATTAACATTTAAAAACTAAGTTTTGTAGTGGATTATTTGTCGGAAACAAAATAGAAAAGAATGGGTTGCGCTGACTACATCAAATTGCAGGATGAAATCACGTAGAGAAACAACTTTTATAAAACACATGACTAGTTGTGTTTTAGATATTTTGAAAACCATAATTTCAACATTCTGTGAATATTGTTTCTAATTAACATTTAAGTACTATTGAGATTTGTTTTTAAGAAAAAAAATCTTAGATTCACACAAATGTGTTCAATCACATCATCGCATCATTGCGAAGATCCAAAGTATAAATATAAGCAACACATCATCCACGCTGTTAATAAGGTGTGACCATCCATTATGACATAACAATCCTTTTATGTATGGAAATACAAGCACGTGTATATAAAGATAGTCATTAAGTCTTATAGCTTCATTAGTGATGAAGGCTATAAGCCATATGGGTCTGAGGGTTTGAAGGAATGCTTCCGAAAAATTCAACATTGTTTAATTCGTAATCTGCTCAATGAACATCCGTGTTACAGAATAGGAAGTACTAAGACATAAAGAGGCCTCTAACGGCCGATGCCAATAATCTATCGAAAAAAATTGATTGAAGTCAATCTGGATTGTTTTCTACTTTTCGATTTGTCATTTACCATGTTGCCATAGTTTTTTCACTACTGAGATTGATTATTGGCAATATAGTATCAGAAAAAGATTGAGCTGTCAATCTCAAACGGCAAATTTTGGATTGGGATTGTTTATTGGCAGCGGCTGTCAATGAACATCCGTGTTACAGAATAGGAAGGACTAAGAAATAAAGAGGCCTCTAAGAAGATATATATCATGACATATTTATTATTTCCGATCATCCTACTTATATTATAAATACGAAAGTATGTATGTTTGTAACCTCTTCACGCTAAAACCGCTAGACTAATTTTGTTGAAGTTTGGCATGGAGTTAACTGATACACTGGATTAACACATAGGCTACTTTTTATCCCGACAAAATGTAGTTTTCCTGTGGGATGTACAAGGAATTCAAATATATTCGATACTCTTTCAAACTCAAAGAAATGGGATGGCTAGTTTAAAGTGCCGTAGCAACGTTGAGTTTAAGTATGTTAATTATCACGCGAAATAGTAGTCTGCACCCGGGCGAAGCCGGGCCGGATCGCTAGTGTTTAATAAGTTACACATTTTGGTGTGTACTGTTCTTTGCATTACTTTCAAGACCGATCAAAACGACTTATAGATACATTTGCCATAAGGATTAGTGGAATTACAATGTTGAGCTAGAAAAAATTAAGTGCGTGGTGGCCTGTTGGTAAACGGACCAGACGCGGCTGCCAACATGTTCACGGTGGTCGCGGTTTCGAATCCCAGGGCACACCTCTGACTTTTGGGAGTCATGTGTGTATTGATAGGCAATCACCACGCACTAAAACGGTGAAGGAAAACATCGTGAGGAAACCTGCATACTATAGCGGTTTATAAGAATTTCTATGGTATGTAAGTCTGCCAACCCGCACTAGGCCAGCGTGGTGGACTATATGGCCTAACCACTCCCAATCGTACTCAATTGTAGAGTAGGCCCGTACCCTGCAGTGGGACGTATATCGGCTGATACAGATACAGATACAGCTAGAAAAAGACCATGGTCAAATACTTTGAACCATAAAGGTGCGTCCCATTAATCTGTAAAATTTCAATGATTCAAAGGTTCGTCAATACAGTCACTTTACGAATGAAAGGACTCAACAAATTCTAACAATGTACTATTATACAATGTATTTGGAAGCTGCAGACGTATAGAACCACAAATAAGGCTTCACAATATTTCGGCTGTTGTTATAACCGGATCTCCATTCAATATATTGTGACGAAATGCTTCATGGGAAATAGATGCCACGCCCTTGAATTTGTATGTCACAGTTGATTTAATCAGCATTGAAATGTAATGGTTCGAACTAATTCAATATCAATTAGTAGGCAGGTTGGTGATTTAAATGTTGTTGTAGATTTATTTTTAGGATAATTAATAGAAATATCTAATGTCACTTTGCCCGACTCTGAGTTTGAACCCAAGACCTCGGCTTTATATCCTTACTGTAGTACAACTACGCTACCGAGACAGGCTATCCCATAAATAGGTATAATGCTAAACCATCTCTTACACATAAGTAAAGTTGCGCCTTGACTCATTACGTAAAAGTAATACGACTTGATGGCTGATAGAATAACATTTTCAAATCTATCGTAAGATGTTGTAGTAAGCAGGTGATTTTGAATACTTCTGGAAATCTTTACCACTTCAGGCAAAGTGGTGTTCAGGAAAGGCCTATATTCACCAGAGATTTCCTATAGTTAAGAATGAAGGTAATGATCAAATCACATTTGCCGTTCTAATTTACATAACGACAATAAATTATAACAGCAATACATTGTGATGACGGAACATTGCAAGCATTTCAAAAGCTGTGTTTAATTTGTATAAAACAACGAATTGGAAAGCGCTGAACCAATATGTTATTACAAATCATTACATTCTTAATTAAACAGGCATAACCAATCCGCATTCTGTATGTAACGTGGTTTATCAATGAAACAATCTATTGCACGCAACGAAGACACATACGAGGTGAATTGGACCACTGCATTTTGTGAAGGCCGACTTGAACATGTCAGGAATGACGTTTTAGCAATGAAATAGCAATACCAACTACAACATTCATGGTATTTACCTATGATTTCGGTCGGTAAAGTGTTAAAGACACCGTGGTTTCAGTACCTACATGAGTATCAATAGCCAAAGTTACTAAATATAGGTTTTATTGCAGAATTATGATCGTTTCATATTAAAAACTCGTTTTAGAGAATTTGGTCACGTAAAATAAGAAGCTAAAGGTAATGTTTAATTCTTGAAATGTGAGTTGTAAAATTAGGGTATTGTTTGTAACTACGTCTTCGAAAAAGTTGTAAATATATGATTACGTCCTCTATTACATTATAAAAGTATGTTGTGCGGATGTTAGAAAGATTATGGACATAGATCCGTTTTAACCAGCTCATCAATTATAAAGTCAAGTTTTGTATTTATTCGTACCATATAATCTGATTGATACGTGGCCTACTCGATAATTCATCGTATTCAAAATTGTGATTCAGTTGAAATAATTTGATAGAAGATTTGCCTAACACCGAATTACTATGCTTGAGACATTTCAGATACGTTGTTTGTGAACTGAGCAATGTTAAGAATCTTTTGAATGAATTGAAAGAGATTAGACTCAAGGTTATAATAATGTGTAAATTATCTGATTGTGTTTTAGAAAATGCCTAAGAAAGAGTTATGAAAATTGCTTAAAGCGGTTTGCATAAAGAAATAATTACAAAAACAATTGTTGTTTTTGCAAATTTAGCAAAGATTAAAGAACTCGCTGTGATGTACTCTATATAAATGGAGTAGTATTATTGTACTTAGTGAAAAAGTTCTCTCTCTTTTTTGAAGTTCCTATGATTCAATGCAATTACAATAGGTGACTTGGAGAAGAATTTTGTTTTCCAACAATCACATTTTTGGTTTTTACTAAGAACAATGTTACAATGATTGTTAATAAAGACCCTGGTCTAGAAAAAAATAGATATAGATTATTTATTTCAATAACTTTATATATACCTACGCCCATTGTTAAAATATTTCTTTCTTCCATTGTTGTTTACCAGTATTAGTAATTGGTTCATTAGTGTAACGCGCATAAATACGATGTTGTAAGTGGACATTGTGAATAATTTATTGTTTCTTTACTCAATTCCCATCGATGCGAATGTTTACTGCTTCCACGCATCATTGGATCTCTTCATTTGTACTCGCTTCTTGACTTCTAATTGCCTTTTTAATTATGAATTTAAATACTAAATTACTTCAATTGTAGGGATTTTCCCGTGGAAATATCCCTAATACTTATAGACTAAATAACTTTTTATTCTTCTTTAGAATAGTGACTACAGACCTTTTCCGAATTCTGATATATCACTATGGAAATCATTCTAACAAATCTTTAGCAGTGGACTTTTTGTATCTAAAATAGTAGACATGTGACTACATCTGGCTTTGCCAGTAGTTACATTGCTTGTTATCCAGAAAAAGTATCGATTGCCAACAGATGCTCATCTCTCGCCATTTAATTCAATTATCCCCGTCTTTTTAATTGCTTCTTCACGCTCCGTTTAAGATACGATAAAGTGGTTAATAACGATAGCAATAGTTTTAGTTGAGTTTATCTAAATTTGTTTTATAGTAGTGTATATTTTATCAGCTAACCATTTTTATTGCGAGACACGACATATGACGTAATTACATGTGATATTAACTTGTACACGATTGGAGATGTTCCAGTGGCGTGCAGACTTTATGGCCTTTACTTGGCTATCAATCTTAATTTTTGTATTGTATAATTTTAAAAGGATAATTATAGTTGTATGTCTGAAGGCTAGGGTTATTATATGTCTGATGGAAATAGGAGGATCATCGTTATCATTCATTATTGTACCTTTCTTGGTCATATAATACTAGACTTCTTTTATATCACTGTATTTGCTTCTTCTTCAATTACTAAAGTTTTGTCTTTAGCCTTTAAATCGTCAACAGTAACAACATTAAGAACACCCTTAAAAGGACGGCTGTCATCTACGACATTCCTTAACTTGTAGATGTTCAAGGGCGGCGTTTATCATTTATAGTCAGGGGCCTCGTGCTCTCAATTACTGCAACTAGTTTATTACTATTTCGAAAATATTCCCTGTCCATACATGTGCAATAAAATTGACGTTGTTTATGCTAATGCCTATGTATTTAAGTCAAACTAAGTAATGAATCGTAAGTCAGTGTTATGAAACCTGCTGGCTAAATGTTGTCATACGTCAAACGAATCGTATTTCATTTGAGAAGTACATCAACCGATGTAGGAGAAAGTGGGTTGATATTATTTTGGGGGGGAAGGAGGGGCGTGCTCCGTCAAGTGTGTTGTTGAAATAACGAATGTAAAAAGTGAAGCTACTGTAGATAAAAAACGATGTGTGTAAAAACTAAGTAAGTGTTTTACGTTTGCTGATTAACTGGTACGTGGCAGCGACCGGTTGTTCACTGGCTTTACATCGTTTCAGCGAGTTAATGAGTTTCGTTCTTTGATTGGACGTGTGAGATTCGTGAATAGATGCACTTTACTTTTTACGCTTTATTTTATTATTGCATATTGCAGTTGTGTAAGATGGTGCTTCAAAAAAGTTGTAGATTTATAAAATAAACAACAATTTCGCTTTTATCAGTTAATTATCAGGGAAAAAATATCAATGATGAGTGGTTGGCTGGGAATACATGTGTGATGTTATTTATCATGTTTAATGTACTCTTACACAAATGGATTAATTTAAACAAAAAAAAAACACTCAAGTGTAGACAATTCCTTGAACATTTCTGATGTTAGTTTAATGTCTTTATTTACTCTATCGATATGATCTATTCCACTCAATTGGCCATGCATTCATTTCTTATAGTAAACGTCTATAAAGCCTCATTATAATTGTATTATTTTATGCGTAATAACATCGGAAACCTTTCTATGAAATTATTGTTCCGCATAGTCGAGTACACACGATGGTACGAGAAAATGGCCCTCGTTACGCAGCTGAGTTATGTAACTTATCATACTGATGTAACAGGTAGACCGTTTGAAAGCAGACAAACAAAAAATATATCTTCAAGCTTACAATCAAGACATATCAAAGAAAGGTGAGTTTTGATTCAGCAGGGAACCTTGGGCTTTGATTCGTTATTTTAAAAAAGAAAAAAATAAATAAAAAATGAGATTTAATGGTCACAATAATAAGAACGCACACACTCACACGTCACCTAGAGTGACATGCGAACGCTGCCCAAAGTTACAGGACACTAATGTTAATGAAATTCAATAGATTCCATGGATGTTTTTTACGAATTATTGTACAATTAGAATGTTATCTGTTTTACACAGATATCAAACCAAGCTTAACCTTCAGAATCTAGGTTTATTTAGAATATCAAACATTACCCAAAAATGGTCTTGAAAAGAACTACGTACTTCGACATGCCGGTGTTACTCTTTCACACATGGACAATTTACTTACGAGTATGTCAATTTACACTTGTAATGTAAGACAAGGGCATTGTGTGTCCAACCTTCTCTTACAAGACCGTTTTTCGGCACCAGACGACATTCCAGTTGTAGGTATGTAATTTCAAGTCAACTATCAACTCAGGGATGTCATCATGAGTAATGCTAATTTTATCACCAAATATGAATGAATATAATTCATTTTTTTATATATATGGGCAATAATATAATAGTAGAATTTATTATATAATACTAAATGTATTTTCATAAAAATCCAATGATTACATGAACCACGCTTATGGTTGTTCTAACAGCAGGTGGAGTAATAAAATATCAATGGTTAGATTCATAGGTACTTTGAATCATCCTTATAAAAATTGTATAATAATATTATATCCAGTTTTATTGATGAATCTTTTACTAATATCAGAAATCTTTAGGAAGAAGAATAAATCCAAGAAAATTCCACACAATTACAGACTGTAGAATACCATACCAAATTAAATAAAACCGAAAGAACAGTATACAGGAAGCATCTGACAGTAATTGGATCAGACAATTCCAAGACCTAGTTTTGAATGTTCTACCGAGAAATACCTCGTACCGAAGCTATTGTAGTCGAGATTGTGAAAAATCAAAGATTGAAGTTTGAATAGAATTAACTTCTTGGAAATCCTTCAATGTGCACGTCGTGACCTTAGAATACTCAGATGCGACTGGTACATGTTGAGTAATATCTTGCAGTTATTGATGTATAAATTGTATTTCGTGAGCTCATCATAGACTATAGATGATGCTATTAATGATAGATGCATTCAGTAAACGACTATACACAAACGTTTGTCTCGGTTCTGGGTGTTTGTGAGACCGAAAAGTCTCTCGTAGTTCCTGATATCCACGTTACAAGACTTGATTGATCTTAATGCGGGGTCAGCACTATATATTTAACTGTTGCTGTATTAATTTATTATTCAAAATGCTCTATTATTTGACGCCTTAAATACTCGCGGGAATTAATTTATGAAAATCTGATTAGTATTCTGAAGATTTTCATTTCATTATTTGGATATATTTAGCTACAAATCGGAATATATAATGAATAATCAGAACTCATCAAAAACATAAATGGAAAATGAAATCCAAGTTTTAGATTATGTTATATGAGTATTCCTTGGTCGTTGACTTCAGCGACAAAAGAAAAGGGATCTAAATGGGTGCCAAATTCAATGTTCAGTCCTGAAATGCTAAATTTTGTTGCTAGTTTTAGAATAAAATAATAGCATTATTGATTTTAAAAAATACGTCATTTTTACTGACCTGATTTTTACTGTTTTTCATAATTTCATTTTCATAATTCATAATATGTCTTGTACAATAAACACATTCTTTACGCATATTCTGAGATATGAACACATGAGCTACGATTGTGATAACCGTACAATAACATGTGTACTTTCTAAATAACACAATGCGTGCGTGTGATCGCAGCTCGAAATTCAGAAGCAGATGAAAGCATGAAAATTGTTATTTACGTTTAGTATTTCCTCGGTCGTTCTCTTGTAATTAACGTAATATCTTTATTGTCGCATTATTTACGTTTTGTTCTCATGTAGCATTTCTTATCATTAGGTTTGAGGTTTTTTTATTAAGGTTGCCCAGTATAAAGATAGGTTGGCCTGAAACATGATGGGAAGAATACAAGACAAAACCGATGTCATAAATGTAAAATCAATGGAAAAAGTAAGGACAGTGAATCTATCTCATATGTATGTACCTGTATATAATGTATATCCCGATAGATTAAGATATTGTAAGCTCACTAGCTTATGTAATAATTTCAACAGGTAGCTGCATTTTTCCTATCTTCGAATTTGGGTGGTCAATACATAGTTTTTTTTTCTAAAATAATAGTATCCATATTTTTATTGATAAAGACGTTAAATGATCATTTAGACCCTTGCGTACCATATAAATATTGTCGCGTTTCTTAGCGAAAATTTAGTTAAATTGTGTTTGTAATCACTAAAATTACCACCCGTCTTCGTTTTCGGTAGCAGTCTTGATATTGTATTTTTAGCTACTTTAAACATTTACAGAAAATAAATAGCAGTTCGATTGTCATTAGAATGATGACGTCATTTTACTAAGTAATTATTAAGTCTAATGAACATTGCAAGATATAATGATAGTACTCTAGGTCCACCTGCGTTTGTCGCGCAGGCGTGCTGCCTACACCCAATGCCGACAAAATTATTCGGACGCTGAGTTATGCATGCCATTATATCTCATTTACTTGTTTTTGTCGCTCATATTCGGCTTATGTTCTCAGTAATGAGTTACACGAAAATCCAACGTATGTTTTGTATAATAATTAATAAAATGTATAAATATTGGTATTTGAAATGCATTTAAGTGGATATGACATTTTAAATCATCAAATAAATGTTTAATTATAAACTAATTTATTTAGGGATGCAAATATTTTCAAAGGTTGGCTTCTCAAAGTCGTTTGGTTTTTCAAAGGATCAATACTTTAATATTATTGAAAAATTAAATACACACTTGCATAAACTCCCGCCTCTTTCCCAGATGGGGTAAGCAGAGGTTCCTCTGAGACCAGGACATCCATATTTCGCCTTGTGTATTCAGTCCCACGATGTGATAGGGGGCGAGCCTGTCGTCAAAGCGGGCACAATTTCCTAGCTCCGGGCTAATAATGAATAAAAAATCGCTTTGCCCGACCCGCGACTCGAAACCGAGACGTCGGCATTGTAACCGAATCGTAGTACAAATATTCAACTGAGATGTGAAAAATTAACAGACAATTAATATATTGTGGCATTAAAAATGGTAAGTTAGGTTTGGAAAAAATCCTACCATAATGTAACTTAGCGTGAAATAGCCTTTATTTTACCAAATTATTTTACTTTAAACAACATTATGTTTACATACATACATACATAAACTCACGCCTTCTTCCCAGAAGGGGTAGGCAGAGGTGCCAGGACAGCCACATTTCGCCTTGTATGTTCCGTCCCACAATGTGATAGGTGGCGAGCCTATCGTCATTTCGGGCACAAATTCCTGACTCTTGGCTGATAATGAATAGAGAAATCCATTATCACTTTGCCCAACCCGAGATTCGAACCATAGACCTCAGCTTTGTGACCGTACCGTAGTACAACTACGCCACCGAGGTAGCCGGCAAAATTATGTCTATAAATGCAAAATGATGCAACAAATAACTAACTCAACATTAAAATATTATCTTATCAAAAATTTATAAATTCTATCCATTTCTATGTATGACTCATGCATAATAAATAAATTATAATCGCATTGGTAACACAAGCCATTTAAAAGTGTTGCCAACCTAACCACATGCGCAGCTGAATGTAATAAATATGTATAAAATATGTATCTAACATTTACCAAGTTGGAATTTTTATTTTATTTTAAAATAAATCTATCACCTTCTCAGCTTACACGGTATGAATTCCGTGTTTTTGGGTTCCGTACCAAATGTGTAAAAACAGGATTGATTACCTTTGTTATCTCTCTTTGTCTTTTTTTTTATTGCCCTGAATAGCGAGACGAGCATGCCGTTCGCCTGATTGTAAGCGATACGACCGCTCATAAACAGTAGCAAAACCAAACATCTTGAATTACAAAGCAATGCTTGGCATTCCACTGCGCTCGCCATCCTGAGACATAAGATGTTAAGTCTCAATATGTCCAGTAGTTACTCTGGCTACAATGCCCTTCAATCCGAAATACAACAGTGCTAAGGAAACCTATTGGGTACATAATTAACATTAACGTAGACTCATGTTTGAGAATATATTTATATATGTATGAAAACATCGAAAACAATGATGAAGGGGGAATGTAAAATGTTTTTTTTTTGTTATTTCAAACTTACATGACATACGGAGCACTAAGTGCGTGAATCCACCGCGCACTTGGCTTATGACTGGTTCATCTTTTATCTGTATTGCATAGTTCGAAAACGCAATTATTTAAACGGGAAAGAATAATTTATGTATGGTGTTTATTTATTCATCTCATTGTTCAGTCGAAGGCTGACATATTCTTAATTAATGACACCTATCGAGTCTTGTGTCGAGATTTTTCGGTCTCACAAACACCCAGACCCGAAAGAAAAATATTTGTGGGCCGCACAAACATCACTCTCGGTATAGGTGTCGAACGCGCAGCCTCTCGTTTCAGAGGCGGCATTTAACCGACTGCGTCACGGCTGTCATTATCAAAGAAAAGCTTAAGTTTTTCATACCTGTTGGAAAATACTGTCAGTAGGTACAATATTATTCCAGTATTATTGCCAATCACCTGTCCGTCCACCAGTAGACATGACTCGGTTAAAATTGTATTATATGCAAACGTTTCCCAACGTGGAATAAACGGAATGCAACAGTAATTACACGATATCGTCCGTACGTGACATATATTACGTGATGCGGGCCACACGCGAATGTTTCACAACCCGATAATGTTAGTTTTATTATTTTTGTTATCGGCTAACTATTTTCGCGTCGATCGAAATTCAAAAATTAAGAAGAATTTTAAAAATCGAATCATAATTGCCAGATTTGCCACATCAGTACATATGAAAAAAAAAAAGCTCTTTGACCCCATTGTGCTTGTGTCAGTAATATGTTGGCGTAAGTTTGGTTGGTAGCTTGAAGTGCCAAATGTGTCTGACTACCCAGTTTGGCAATTATTTCCGTAAATACTCTATAGCTTAGACTTAAGAGTATGCTCCTTTGAATACGGGATTTTTAAGGATTATGCAAAAGTTTTGTCTGAATGCATCCAGACTATTATTCCTTTAGAATATAGTAGACATTACAATATGCAACTTATTAATTACTTTATTCGTTCACTGCAGAACATGAGCCTATTTATGTGCGTATGCCGCTCATAATACGTTCCTGATCCCACTGTTTTTCGAAATGTTTCCTCAAATTATGGATTGGACGCAGAGTCTGTCTATAAGTCTTTTGGCCACATAGTGCCCATTATCATTCAGCCATTATAATAATAAATCATCTAAGGTGTTAATTTATACAACGAAAAGGCGTAACAATACATTAAACTGCTTAGAATGTGATGTAACATAATAGCGTTGCACTGATTGCGCAATCGTACACTCAAACAAATTCGATTGCTTTGATTGAATTTCGTTTTATTATATACTTGCGATGCGAATCGATCTATTGAATACAAATTGGCAACAACGCTGATACGTTTTTTATGAGTATGAATATTATTTGCTTACATAATGAGGTTAATAAATAAAGCGTGAATTGGTCTGGCTACATTTCTATGATATTTTTTAGATTATCTTTTTTGCAATTGGACATTATTTTCTTACTTTTTTGTTTTATTAATAGAGTCTAGTTATAGTTAGTAAAAAAGATGGCTCTCAATTTAGATATAAATAATAAATAAATAACACCCAACAGTCACATACATAGTCCTGACTCCACACTAAGATCGAGTCTAGTGTCGTGGGTATCAGGAACTACGAGAGACTTTTCGGTCTCACAAACACCCAGACCCGGAAGAAATATTTGTGGGCCACACAAATATTTCTCTCGGTGCGGGGTCGAACCCGCGGCCTCTTGTTTCACAGGCGGCGTCTAACCGCCTGCGCCACTGAGGCTTTCTATCAAAGAAGATTCACCTTCCTAGTCGGTTGGGAATCTATAAAAACGATTAAAGATTGTGTCCTGAATTCAAATACCTAGGTCGATATATTCAGAAAAACATTATTTTAGATGGGATAGATTGCAAACAATGAAGGCAACATATTATGATACAACAAATGAAATTCAATTGATAACGTTGGCCAAAAATAAAAGAACATAATACTAAATAATGATTCACATACATGAAGAAGTAAACATGAATGTATAACATTACAAAGTTAACCACACGTCATCGCATCTGTGCAAATAAATAGAAACAAAAGAATATCGAATGAACTCTTATACAATGATAAATGTATGAAAATACGCAAATGTATGAAATATTCTAGATTATCATCATATTCATGTAATAATTAGAAATTACTTTTAAATATATAGTATGTTTTGCCAATATTCTAAATATCTTACAAAAAATTGTAACAATTCTTATTAATTCCTATAAAGTATAAGCTTGTAGACAAACTATGTAATTAGTGTCGTAAGACATGTTTTCTAATGTATCGCAATTAGCGACGCAATAAATAAAATAAAATTGATCAGTAGATAATTATTTTTAAAATCTTTATGACATAATATCGCCTTCTGCTAGAAAGACTTCTGTTTATTCTTTTTGTTAATAAACTTGGTGGTTCCACCAAATTTAGACTCCTGAATTTATCTCCATTATTATATTTAGGTACAGGAAGTTAACTGCTGAATATACGCCTTCCTCAAGTAAGCCTAATTCCTAAGGCCACATTCAAATTAATCAATTCGTGTGTCGTAAAACAACAAAACACTTCTTACAAACACCCAGTCTCGAACCGAATATAAATTGTCAGTATCATTTTTTAGAAAAATAAACTTAGCTTTTATAGGCCATCGAAATTAGTCACTGATTGCAAATCGTGACATTACTTCGCATTCCCCTGTCTAGAATGCAGGATGCAGCTCAAATTCCTGCCTTAAATAGACTCAATTACAAACACTTTACATACCCGACGTATCTTGACTCAAAAGCAAATAGCTTAAGACTTTTAGCACTCGTATTTATCTTTTCAAGCTAAATCGCGCCTTCTTTATACCAATGTGAATTGACTACGGAATTTGTCTTTTATCCATGCAAATGTTGTAATGGATTGATATTCAAAGTATAGTGAACCTTGGTTGTCGTTGACAACCTGCAAGGGGCTTATGTCAGTAAAATTATACGTATGCCATTAGAGAAGAACTAAATCTATTAGGCCACGACTTTTCCTTCGTTGTGAGACTATCCTGCTCATACACCATTTTGTTAAGCAAGATCAACGGTGCCACTGGTACGCAAAGAATTGACATTGAGAATTAAAGCTCTATTTGTCTCTTAGGGGTCTATAGCCTGTCTGTAGCCCGCGTTGAAATGAATCAAAAAGAAAAATATATTTTATATTAAATAATATCTAAAACATAATAAAAAGATTGTAAAATTTAAATATTAACAAAACAATGGGCTTCTTCCAACACCAAAAGATAAGACTAGGGGTCTGGAGACAAAGTTTGGGATCTCTAATGAATAGGTCTTTGCAATGACAATATTGTTTGCGTAGGACGTCTATGCCGACGTTATATCGCGTAGGTTTCCAAACATGCATGTTGTAGCTCTCACACGTTTTAATCTAAATGTAATAAAAAAGAAAGTATGAAAGTAATAGTAACTGCCTACATAGTTTTATTTGATGTTACAAATCTTAGTATAGGAAGATACACAGAACAGAACCATATTCAACTATTCTGTGGGAAGATACTTAAAGATACACTTGTATAAAGGTGTAACTCAAGATACAACATTTTTTGAGGTTATTCGTGAAAATAAACTGAAAGAGAGAATTGACTAACACTTTCAACTTTGTATTGGTTTTCAGAATTCTAACATGTTGTTTAAAATGTAAAAATGTCTTGTTTAATTTTGTTTTGTACATGCACATACATTAAATGACAGTTTTGATTATTTGAAAGACGAGGCACCCTGGAGTGTAAAAATGTGAAATGTATTCGAATATCAGTACATTACGATAATGAAATATGACAGTGAAATGCGTCAGCGCATATATTTAGTATCATTAATCGTTTTATCGTCAGTTTATGTAAAATGCATGTAAAAATAATAAATGTATATTTTTGTTTCAGGTAAAAGAAAATTTACATGTAATTGGAATTCGTAATATTTATCTGGTGAGTTTGACAAATAAAGCAACATTTAGGCCGAGTTGCTTAAACTAACTTTTACGATAACTAATTTTGACAACATATTCGCCATATATTTGATAAGTATTGCTAATGTATGGGAGTGCCATTAGTCGGAATCTACGGTTAGTATATAGCGTATTATGTATGGTCAGTATCGTGTTTGACTGTTAACTATTCAACCTTACTACGCAATTAATAAATTGTATTCGGAAAATATTTTTATTAAGATGTCGCATTTTTGTGATTAACGCAATTGATTAAAATCTAAGCTTGATAAAGTAATATCTTGCAAAGGCTCATCGCTTATCAATTCGAATTGCATCACTATAACCGCTTGAGAAATTTGCGTAATTTCATCAAACATTAATAAAAAAATATTTATTTATAAGGATTCGATCACCGCACCGAGACAAATATTTGTGTAATCCACTTGGATCAAATATATACTAGATATAACCGACACAAAATCACACGGCAAAAGTGGCCGAGGTTACTCATACATTTGAATTTAACTAACATACATAAACGACTTTTCCCCAGAGGGGGTAAACCGAGGTGCTAGCAGGACACCCTTGTTTCGCCTTGTATTCCATACCACGATGTGATAGGGGACGAGCATATCGCTATATCGGGCACAAATTCTTGATTCCAGACTGATTATGATCCACTCCAATTTCAAATAAAACCATTTGATTAATTTAAAGTGATATTATACAATGCAATCTAATGAAAGTAGATTACTATGTTGTGGTGATAGTATCATAATGTAATTATTTTGTAACATACATGGAATGTGCGATCAATCTTCGCGCCTGTAACGATATACAGTAGATTAGAAAATAATTTTCATATCAATCATACTGTAATGAATATACTTAGTATCATATCGTTTTGCGCATATTTGATGTCTTTAGAACGATTTATTAATATCACCATATTATTAACTTGGGCCCAAATTAGGTCAAATTTCTTCCCACTTTCTCATTTCAACTTCTGGACTTTTCTACTTTTTCCATTATAGTTATGAGTACAAGTGTGTTACCTTAGTTCATTGTTCAATGAGTTAAGGTCATTTTTATTTATTTTAGCTTGAGGTCCAACTTAGTAATTATTTTGTAACATTTTAAATTACATACTCGCTGACATAATATGACATAAGGAGGGTTTCTATACAAAAACATGTTTTCTTAGGTAAGATATGGTTTAGCTGTTACAACGTTACATTAAAACGACTTTTTTACTCATTGGGCTATGAGTATAATATTTATGTTGCATTAACTTTATTTGTCAAGGAGTCTTCAATTTTCATTCCCGAAAATGCTTTTTTTGTACTTACAGCAATGAATGGACAGACGCGCATGCCATTCGCCTGACCGTAAGCGATACGACGATAAACAATAACAAAACCAAACAACACCTTGAATTACACAGCAATGCTTGGCATTCCACTGCGCTCGCCATCCTAAGACATATGATGCTAAGTCTCATTGTGTCCAGTAATAAGCTTCATAAACTGTTCTAACCCATTCAACATAAACTCACAGACACACAATATTTAATTTCGTATTATACAGATTGCTTCAATGTTCCTTATTCTAGTAATGGCGAGTGCAATGTTTACGTGTTGACCGCATTCCTTGCGTGTGTCTGTTCTGCACCCTTCTGCAATTCGTATTGCCAATCTAATGCACTGGAATTATGCGTTTATTGAGTTCTTGAATTTTGACCTTCTGTTTGATGCAGAGGTTAGTGAGTTGATTGTAAATCGAGGGACTTGGTTTGTGGAAGAGATTATTTGATGTGTATGTTTTTGAGGGTTTTAAAGTGTGAGTAAATTTATTTTATAGTGATATATTTAAACATGTAAATAAAATTTAAATGACTGCTTGAAAAGTGAAAGAAAAAAAATCCAACTATATATCGTTATATACACAATACCTACAACGAAAATGACCTTATTTTTTTTTTGTCTGTCTGTCTGTTTGTTCCGGCTAATCTCTGAAATGGCTGGACCGATTTTGACGGGACTTTTATTGCCAAGTAGCTGGTATAATAAGGAGTAACTTAGGCTACATTTATCTTAGAAAAAATATTTTATTTTAGACTGTAATAAAATATGTCTCGTATGTTGATAAAAAAGTGTATGGTGGCCTGTTGGTAACGGACCAGACGTGAATGTTAACATGTTCACGGTTCAAATCCCAAGGAACATCTCTGAGTTTTCGGGAATAATGTGTGTATTGAGAATGAATCACCAAGTTTCATTGTGTTTGTAGACACTAAAAATACCACCTGGCTTCGTTTTCGGTAGCAGTCTTGATATACCCTGTACACATGTATTTGTACTGGTAAACATAACAATTATAAATGTTGACAAATTCACTCAGGAGTAATAGGAAAACAAATCCCACAAAGGCAAAAAAAAAATAACAGCAGAGAGGAAAAAATCATTAACAATAATAGAAAAATAAAAGAAATATTTAAACAATAATTAATGGCTTAATAAAAAAATGGAATAAAAAAATAATGTTAGATTTCTTTAAATTTTCATAGTCGCATATTTTTTACAAAGTAACTACAGCATCGTTTGAATGATGAACAGGACGGTTAATAAACTTCAACTTTCATTCATATTTCACACTGTTGTGTTAGAGAAATTAATATAAGAAAACTTGTACGTCGTTAAAAGTTAATTGCCGCTAGTATGAGCTTCTTAGTGCTGAAGTATCCCTAAGTGATTGTAAATACAATATATTTATAATCACTCGACAGATATTTATTTATTTATTTAAAGCTTTATTGTATACCAGAAAGTATAAAACACATTTTACAGAAGAAAAAGTACAATTGGCGGTCTTATCGCACAAGGAAACTGACAGACAACCATTGGATGGATATAAGAGAAAAGGACGAAAGTTGGGGCAGTATCAGATATTTTTATTTTCGATGGCCAATGTGGCGAAATGTTCTCGAACCTACAAGGTGGACAGGCGACCTAGCTAAGGTTGCAGAAATTAGTGACAAGCGGCTTTCAGCAAGGCGCAATGAAAATTCATGGCTGAGGCCTATCAATAGCTGTCTTCCTGTGGCTGAACAGCAAAAACAGAGGGAATAATTTTTTGACAACAACTTGGCGCAGTTGGTCGCATCGAATAAGCTTTGCTCATTTTCCGGACTAATGCAATAAAAAAACAATCGGCCTTAACTTTAAATGGTATCAAGGACTTCAACCCCGGT
Source organism: Hyles lineata (assembly GCA_030180105.1). Taxonomy (NCBI): domain Eukaryota; kingdom Metazoa; phylum Arthropoda; class Insecta; order Lepidoptera; family Sphingidae; genus Hyles; species Hyles lineata. The sequence continues at coordinate 3,916,126 of JARJEE010000027.1, read as the reverse complement.
AGCTGACACGACCTGACCAATCAGGTTATAGTCACAAACAAAATGAAGTTGAAGCAGGAAATCGTCTACGTCGTTAACCATTGAGTTGTATTAGTGTTTGTCGCCTCGCAAACTGGTCGGGACGTTTTCTCTCCACACACGAAGCGACTTTAAGCTGTATTCACAATTACTTGGAATCATAAGTAATCAATTAACTTGATCATTTAAAATGAACACAATATTTAACTTTTACGATCTGAAGAGGTCAAATTAATCGGACTCTCGATTGTAGAGGAGGCTCTTGCCCTACATTGGGACGTTTATGGGCTGATACAGTACAGGATCTGAAATAGTTTCATAATGTTCCATGAAAATTAAGGTAGTAATTTTTCAACTATTGCCTTCTTAATTACTATTAATACATAAACTCACGCCTTTTTCCCAGAAGGGGTAGGCAGAGTAGACCAGGGTAGAAGCCTTTAAAAATAATAAAAAGTGAAAAAAAATTATAGTAGGATGAAACCCATTAGAAAAGGAGGGGGATAGTATAAAAATGAAAGGAAAAATAATTTACGGGCGATCTGAGGTCGGGAAGGGGATGGGGGTGGGTTTTTAAGGGTAAAAAACGGTTTTTCTCGATTTCCGGCAAAACTAAAAGTCCTATCGAAAAAAGTCAAATGGCAAAGTTGTAGGTAATAAAAAGATCTAAAACTTTTGTATTTACACTTTTTTCACAAAACCTCAAAGTTTATGTGAAAAATTCAAAAAACCAAGTTAATGGTTTTTTATTTTTATCTTTTACAAAAAAAATATTTTTTTAACGAAATTTGGTGAAAACTTACCTTTTTATGTCCCAAATACGCTGTAATTTATTTGATTAAAAATATTTATTTTTTCGCCTTATTTTGAATTAATATCGAAAAAGCACCCTAATTTTCAATCGAAAAATCACCTGTCAAAATATCAGCTTTTTTCAAAAAATTGGTATGTTTTCTGTTCGTTGAAATCTCTTCTTTCCGATGGTGAAAAAATATATATATGTTACTATAGTAAATCTTCTCAGAAAATGCAAAGCAAAGCTGCTTTTTTTAATATATTCATAATATATTTTTTATACATTTTGACATTTATTTCTTTAATATATTTTTTTTCATGGGTATATACTCACCATAACATAGTGAAGGCATTATTAATTCGATTTTGTGTTTCAGATTATCAGTATGGATGAATCTGTTTGTATCATCTGCAATGAGGCAGATGATAAGCAAGTGTATGAAATAAAAAAGCAGCTTTGCTTTGCATTTTCTGAGAAGATTTACTATAGTACCATACATATATTTTTTCACCATCGGAAAGTAGAGATTTCAACGAACAGAAAACATACCAATTTTTTGAAAAAAGCTGATATTTTGACAGGTGAATTTTCGATTGAAAATTAGGGTGCTTTTTCGATATTAATTCAAAATAAGGCGAAAAAATAAATATTTTTAATCAAATAAATTACAACGTATTTGGGACATAAAAAGGTAAGTTTTCACCAAATTTCGTTAAAAAAATATTTTTTTTGTAAAAAATAAAAATAAAAAACCAAAAACTTGGTTTTTTGAATTTTTCACATAAACTTTGAGGTTTTGTGAAAAAAGTGTAAATACAAAAGTTTTATATCTTTTTATTACCTACAACTTTGCCATTTGACTTTTTTCGATAGGACTTTTAGTTTTGCCGGAAATCGAGAAAAACCGTTTTTTACCCTTAAAAACCCATCCCCTTCCCGGCCTCAGATCGCCCGTAAATTATTTTTCCTTTCATTTTTATACTATCCCCCTCCTTTTCTAATGGGTTTCATCCTACTATTATTTTTATTGGTTTTAAAAATTATCGACTCTGGTCTAGAGGTGCCAGGGCACCCACATTTCGCCTTGTATGTTCCGTCCCACAATGTGATAGGTGGCGAGCCTATCGCCATATCGGGCACAAATTCCTGACTCTGGGCTGATAATGAATAGAAAAATCCAATATCACTTTGCCCAACCCGGGATTAGAACCCGATACCTCAGCTTTGTAAGCATACCGTAGTACAACTACGCCACCAAGGCAGTCGTTCTTAATTACTAGCGTTTTTTATATTTATATCATTGAGTGTGGAATATAGAAATCTTTAAGTAAACTTATAATACAAGAAGCTACGACTAATCTTTAACACTGAAGAGGCACTCAAAGTAGAAGAAGATATAGTTCACCACGCTGGCCTAGTATGGGTTAGTCGACATCACATACCTTGGCAAATCTAGAAAATAAACCTTAGAAAATTATCTCTCTTTATCTTCAGCCACAGGAAGTCTACTGCCGAAGATAGGCCGCCTCCAAGGATTTTTACATTTACCAGTTGAAAGGGGCCTGCATCAAGCGATTTCCTGCTCCCTTAACCAGGTCGTCCGTCCACCTTATAGAATAGAATCCATTACATGAAATTTTAATATCTATCCCTTCTGGAAAACAAACCTGAGACTTACTAGAACTTAGGCACGCTAAAATAAATCAAAGTGGATACAAAGTAAATATGTATGTTTTTTGTACTCGTCACGGAACCACGCAGTAGAAATCAAAAGCAATTACTTATCTGTCTATCAACATGGATTGAGTCGACACTCCGTTTAATGAAAGTTGTTAATATATCATTGTTACGAAATATTACATCAAGATCGATTTAATTGGTTTTATACATTGTATTGCATTGCACCTGGTGTTTGATGGTATAGGCGAAGGGGCAGACCCTGAAAGCGATGGCGGGACGATCTGGATAAATATATCACGGAGAGTGGATGCAAATTGCTCTCAAGAGAGAGATAATTATGGAAGAAAAGTATATTATAAGGAATGTAACCATATACAAGACAAGACAAGACAATCCTGTACTCTAACATTGATTACGGTCGGTCGCTATAAACACTCGAAATTTAATAATCAGTTTTAAAATATGTTTTAGTAATTGGATGTTTCGTCTCCTAAGAACGACCCTTGAATTAAATTTGGGCGAAGAAGATTAAAAGATTCGGTAGCTAAAATAGGTTTTAAAACTATCTATGAATAAGACCTTCATGTTATTTTTAATAAACAAAGATAAAATCTGCTAATTGTACACTATACTAATATAAATAAAAACACAGACAGTTTAAATCCTGTAAGCACTAAATCAAGCGATAAGATTAATCTAGATACCTAAAACATCCGTATTAACATAACAATGAGTGAATGAATCACGATCACACGTGGTAGACGCGACCTAAGTGTGTTCCACGCACGGCTTTCACCACGTGAGAACAAACACAATGCCTTGGAAACCGGCGCGTGCGCATCTCACCGAGCACATCTGCTTACCTCTAATATAATTAATAGTTTAAGCTTTTGTTTTAATTATGAGATTTTATTAAGGTGTACTGGTTTCTACCAACACCTCTGCCCACTCCTTCTGGCTAAAGGCGTGAGTTTTATGATCAAATTGCAAAATCCTTTTAGAGCCCTCGGGGTTAAATAATCTGTAAGTTGATATTAAATATACTTCAACATTTTATAATAAGAGTTTATATTCTAATAAAATATACAAACAGTGTTTCAACAAAATTAAAATGTAAAGAAAGTTTATGAATAATTTTCACTCGCTAATTGACGCAGCAAACATCTATAATATATGATTATTAACAATACATTGTCTGGCGCATTCATTCATTCCGGCAAGCGAGACCAAACTGGAGAATAAAAAGTTAATATAGAACAGCTAATGTAAAGCATGCGAGGTTCCATCACGCAATCTATCTATGTATCTCTTTATTATTTACTAATTAGGTGATCACTAACAAGCATTATATCGGAAAAGTGGAGCAATACTCCTGTCAGTCATTTACAAGGCCTTGATTTTGTAGTACATACATAAACTCACGCTTTTTTCCCAGAAGTAGGCAGAGGTGTCAGCACAAGCACGTTTCGCCTTATATTTTCCATCTCACGATGTGATAGGCCTATCGCCATATCGGACGCAATTCCGGACTCCGGGTTGATAATGAATAGAATAATCCGATATCACTTTGCCAGACCCGGGATTCGAAACCGAGACCACAGCTTTGCAATCATACCGTACTTTAACTGAGCCCCAGATATACTGAACATATAATATTAAGTATATAGGTCATAATATACTTATGTTAGGTGCTTCTTCATTACTGATGCTTTCAGTAGTAGGTATATTTTACTTTCTGGATCAGCCCATATACGTCCCACTGCAGGGCACGGGCCTACTCCACAATCGAGAGTACCATTGAGAGTGGTTTATTTTACTTTATTATGAGGCAACGATCTATCAAAAGAATTGGCAGAGGCCTATGTTAAGTATTGGACTTTCTATGGCTAAACAGAAAGAGAGAGAGAATTAGCTTTTGAGGTTTTACGGTTCTCCAAGTGTGGTTGGTTCTCTAAGCAGTCATTACTAGACCAAAAAAATAAACAGAAATAAATAGTTTATCGTGTTTGTAAAATATAGCAAATAAACTATTTAATAGGGTTACAAAGGATTTTATCGGAAATCGAAATTGGGATTTTCTAAATCCTTAGTGGTTACCCTGCGTCAAACTCAAATTCTCAAAATTAACAGCTAGCGTGCAATTTCACTGTACTAATGAGTTTACAAAATTTCATATAAGTAGAGAAGGTAATGAACATTGGTTTGTTTATTTTGTAATCAATATATCTTTAGCTATTTGTAGAAATCTGTTTAGTTAAATAATCAGTATAGTTGTTAGTGAAAATACCTTTCTTAAACTTTTACACACATTCTCTCACACCTGAAGGTATTCCTATGGGGTAGTCGTGCCACTAGAAGCATTCACATTTCATTGAACTAATTTCGCTCACAAAAATGTATAGGAACGAATCTAGACGACATTGCTCTTTTTGGGTTACCCTAACTTTCCGAAGTTTCGAAGACTTTACAGCCTTCGTTCTTATACGGCAGACTGTGTTATTCATGCGCAAAAGTGTTACAAACAAATCAAAAACAGCGAAAAAGGCCGTAAAACCTTCATTTCAATGTCTATACAACATAAAAACACTATCATAAACGATTCGAGTATTGAACTTCAATTATGGTTCAATCGCATCAACTCAATTTGACTAGAACTTTCAACATATCAACACCGTGCATTTGAACTATTAAGGCCCAGGAACGGTTTGCCATCGCACGTGTTCCTTCCTTCCTTTAATCCTAAGTCCTTCCACCGTAGCGTGAAGAGGCATCTTAGCCGACCGGCGTAATTGTATCGAATGACATGAGACAGCCGTTTGATGCCATTCATAGTCAAAGTAATGGTTAAAGTTAGCCGAATCTTTTTTATTGCCTTTGTAGGCCGACGAGGTAACGGCCCGCCTGATGGTAAGCGGCTACCTTTGAACCTCTGCAGTGCCAGAGGACTAGCACAACAAACTCACTGCCTACCTTAAGGAGAGTACTCTCTTTAAGCCTCGTTTGAAGAAGAACAGGTCTTTGTGCTGAGGAAACGGCGATGCAAGAAGTTCATTCCAGAGCTTGCACGTGCGTGGTAGGAAAGAACGCTGGAAACGTATCATTCGGGAACGGTACACTTCCAGGTGGTCTGAATTCTTTTGGGCCTAAGATATAGATTGATGTGTGTGTAAGGAAACAGTCCATCGACTCAGTCGTTCCGACGCAGACAGGTTTCGTCCGAACACAGAGAGAAAGCGGCTAACATTTACTCAGTACTTTTTATTTATTTGTACATCATATGAGTTAGTGGGGTATCGATATCATGATAATATTTATATCGGATAGTATTTCGTAAGTTTACGTGATGTTTGGATTTAGAAAAGTGCTATAAATGAGTAATCAATACCTTTTTTATGTTTGATTGTAAAAGATAATCTTACTAACCAGAAAATTATAATTGCTTAAGAAAATCTCTTCTGATGAAACTTATGATGGAAATAAGAAGTTTAATACACCAAATAGTGGTCAAGAAAAGTTAATTCATAAACATTTATAATTTGTTTCTTTATTAGTTCTTAAACGTACATAGGGTACGGGCCTACTCTACAATCAAGAGTACGATTGCGATGAATGTAGTAGAAGTAAATATAGCAGAAGTAACGAATTATAGTAAATAAATACCTCGAATCATAATAATTGTAAACATAACATTGACAGCCTCCGTGGCGCAGTTGGTTAGACGCCGCCTGTGAAACGAGAGGTCGCGGGTTCGATCCCCGCACCGAGAGAAATGTTTGTGTGGCCCACAAATATTTCTTCCGGGTCTGGGTGTTTGTGAGACCGAAAAGTCTCTCGTAGTTCCTGATACCCACGACACAAGACTCGATCTTAGTGTGGGGTCAGGACTATGTATGTGACTGTTGGGTGTTATTTATTATTTATTATATTATTTTATTATAACGAAAGATGCCAAATAAGCAATAAATCAGCATGTTTTGTTTCAAGCATGAAAGGTGTGAAGTTACCTGGTATCGATTCTGTTATTGTAGAATCAGTGTCAATGAACTTTCCAACGAGCTCGTGAAACTAATAAAACGACAATGTATCGCGTTTACAATTTTGTATCGGAAACAATGACATGATATTTATGTATTTACCTAAAGCATTAGCCTAATTTGAATCGATGTTTTTTGTCACCGTAATGTTACTACGTTTTACCTAATAGTACTGTGATGTCTTAATAGGACAGTAATTCCCAGACCTTATATTCTCGTAGATCATCTGTCTTGTTTGTCGAGTTTGGGTATATGGTCATAGTTCGCAAATTTTAATGTTCTCTTTTACGAGTATTTTATTAACACACATTTTTAGTCATAATAGATTTTCATATGAAAATAGATAATAATATGTTAGGTTTAAAGAATTTATTCTCATAAAAAAATATATGTTCCTATGTTCCTTTTAATTTTCGATTTGGGATTCCAGATAATATGATAGCAATCAACACAATGAAACTTGTGTGTAACACACAAAGATCCGAAAACTAATTTCAACTAAAGCTATTGAAGCGATTAAATGTAATAGCGTTTACTACGAAACCACGACTCCAACATTTTCACACATAACAGAAAGGATTTAAACTTCCATTGACCTTAAAAGTATTTTTAGTACATAGAAAGTATAACTTAAAAACTGAATATAACAGTTTTGAAAAGATATTTCAATATCTGGCAATTAATATTTCTATCCAATTCAATAAAACAGTAGTTTTGATTGATGGCAATCACTTCTATAAATAAAGACATTAATCTTCATACAATAGAAGTGTTTTCAAAATATATATTTATTCCAATTTAAGTCATTAATCACATATAGCTATACAAACATTAAACATTATTTACCTTTTGTGAATGGTTAATGAATAGAATTCAAGTGTAAAAAATGATATTGATTTAATTAGCGTCATCTCAAATACAACTGAATTCTTTAGCTTAATTTTAGATGCTGTTACTTATACGAGTATAACATTCTCAACATCAACCTCTTCGTTTCCTTCATCTACTAAAAGCACTACTAATTACATGTCCTCCTTTTCCTGGCCTTCTGTATGGATTTCCACATTGACTTACTGAATGCAGGCTACGTCTAGAATTTTATTTCTACCTTTGACATCTTTACTGTATCAGCGTATACGTCCTACTGCAGGGCACGAGCCTCTTCTACAATCAGCAGTAAGATAAAGAGGGGTTAGGCTATATAATCCACTAACCTTCTGGTCTAGTCTAGTTTCCTACAAATCACTGTGGTGTGCAGGTTTCCTCACGATCTTTCCTTCACCATGACAGTGCGTATAATTATCCCAAGATTAGTTCAATTTATATAACCCGAAAAATTACTATCGAGTTTTTGAAGTACCATTATAGCGTGCGTGGAATAGATAAGGGTAGGCGCCGACATTCGCCATGACACCAGCTATTATAAGCTATTACACTTATGTAACTCGCTTCAGATCCGTATATGATAGCGGCTTTGTATATAATTAGCCTTACTCAGGGTAGTCGCTTTACAAATAGAAAAATTATTAGTCATCCTTCTATTTATATCGAGTTCAACCAGCTTTCATTGTAATAAATTAATACTTTTAAGAGCGCAGGGTGACGTAAGTGCAAGTTATTTTTAAAATTGTTTGTTCATATTTATTAATAAAGGCTAATAAAGAAAAGAAAAGTTTAAGGTTAGGTTAAGGTTGCGGGAAGTCGCTGGATGCAGACCGCTTTACAGGTTTGTTGTGAAGATCCTTGGACTGCTTTTGTTCTGCAGTGGACATCATTTTGCTGGGTTTATTTAAAACATCAAAGGTATATTGGTAATATACCTAAAATAGAAATCGATAGCGCGACTTTCCTCTCAGGATTTAGTTCTTAACTATTCTCTGGCTCAGTTAACCCTTTTATTTGAAGCCTGGCACCAGGATTACTAAAAACAGAGTTTGTTCTGAATTTTACATACATCGTGACATATGCCTAGACAACCCTTCATGATCACCTCATGGTAATCCTAGGGGCACCTTATATAATGTTCAAGGTGACATTGGACGCCTGAACATTTGGTCTGTGGTTATTTTAAGCCCTATATAACACTTCTTATGAGGCGCCTGTTATGGCCCGGTGGCATGTTATACTACGTCTGAAAACTTTTCGGTGAATTTAACGACCAGCTGTTTGTTTATTGTGACAAATGATTCTGAATTGATGTGGTGCAATCATTCAAGTTTATTAGTGTTTAATGGTTCATTTTTTATGTTTTATTGATTATTTGGTTTTGTTATTTGGCCTTTGGGTCTGCTTTTATTCATAGCACATGTCAATGTTATCAACGTGCTTAAAAGACTTTGCCAACGTTTTACAAATACAGGATTAAAATCCTAAATCGGACAATTAATTGTGTTAGCAGTTTTCCTTATTACTGTGACTTCCGAAAAGAAAAACCTATGATAACATCCCGGGCTGAAGTTTTCTGATTATAACTATTCCCACAAAAGTTTATGACAATAGGTAGTAGAAAGAGAATACTATGAGTAGAGAACTTAACTATATTAAACTCAATGACGTTTTACAAATAGACGCGTCATACGCTAACATAATGGCACAAAAAAATGGCGCGATGCGATGAAACGCGATGAATAGACATCGCTAGTTACGTAACAATAAGTGCCGCACTGTTATTGGCTAAAGCGCGTGTGACGTAGCACCAAGCATCAAGTACGGGATGACGTGGCGAGAGTTGTCAAACGTCGCCATGAGAGCAAATTTAATAATTTTATTTTATAAAAAAATAAATTTGTATGTACTTGCGCACTAAATAAAATATTTATTTTGTTTCACAGTTTCAGAATAATTTGTACGTTATTTTAAATCAGTCTAATCTATTTTTCCGCAATTGGTTTTGAGAATACAAATAGTCAGAGAAACGTGTATCCGCGCCGCTGGTTGAAGCGTGACTGATTGCACGTGAGGCAATTACCTCCCAAACGTCTTGCCATTATAAAGCTCGGACAACGCATCTATGCTTTATAAATATCTTAGATTAAACTCACCTACTATAAATGTTCCAATATGACATTGTAATTTGTAGAAACCTTCAAATAATAAACAAGTACGATAACATAAATTATTGAGAAAAACTAAAAAGCCTTGTCTAACAATTCTAAATATTCGTGAAATATGGTAGAATGACAATATAATTTCGGGTAATATAACCAAATGATTGCAAAATGAAAATGCTGGCAACACTCCCAATACACAAAGTATTGTCACCTCACACGCGATTCTTAGAAACTTATGAAATTAAAATAAACTTTTTATTTATTAAAATATATTATTTTCAATGCGGGCCTATGTTTTACTTTTGTAGTGAAATAGAGATAATAATAGAACATATTGCCGCTGCTTTTCAGCTGTGTGAAGTCGACTGTTGACATTCCTAGGAAGGTCTGTATTGAAATGTATGCCTTAAAACGCACTACTTATAACCCTAGTAAAATTACCATAAAGATGACCACCACAAATACAAGATTTGCACAAGAAACGACACAAAACCACAGCAGACAACAATAAATTCCAAAGCCGTTTGAAGCTAACTGGACGTGATTTTAATGCCTCAGGTGAACCATCGCTTGCTAATTTTGCACATTGAGACTATTTGAAAGTAGGTCGTTCGTCAAGACTTGAATATTTAAGTTCCTCTAAGGGAGTGAGTTGCGAATGAATTGATGTCATAATCCATGACGCCACCTTTGACATTGCTAATGATGATGATTCTATGAAACTTGGCGCAAAAAATAAACGCTGCTAAACTGACTATGTGTGGAGTATTTATGTTTGCTATAACTACACAATATGTTGTTCTCTTAATTAGGGAATATGGTCCTACTGGCTTACTTTGTATATTGAGAATGCTTGATTTCACTGGCTAGAAAAATGTATCAGTGTTTTTTATTTCACTTTTGATTGTTCTTTTTCGTATGCAGATCATTACTATTATTATCGGAATCCGTGACATTCCGTAAAATTAGATATAATTATGGAAGCAGTGTTTTCCTAAATATAAACGAAGTTTAAATACTGGTTAAAGAGACCGATTATGATGCCAAGATAACTTTGAATTAAAGAAAGAATAGAAATCCAATTTGACTGAATTTGATATGCATCTTAAAAAGGATGCAAATGTATCTTTCACACTACCTACGTATAATAGGAGACGCTCAGATGGTATGAGTTTGGTAATTCTTAAGGCAATACAACCATTATTTAATATTTATAGTTTTCCATGGGCGGTGGTAATAATTTACCCTGAGGCAATCTTATGCCTTATCTCTATAATAAAAATAAAAAATAGCCACCTACGCCTAATACAAATTGTAATGCATCAAACTATCCATTAATTTAGTAGGACAAGCATCTTAACATAACTGCAATTTAATGAAATTTCCTCCACGTATATAGAACATGTGCAATCTAGACGCACTGCATGCATATTTATATTGTTGCTATATTGATCTGCTAAGTATTGATTCACGTAATATACCGTTGGCACATTCCCTTCTCGTGGAACATATTTGATTACATAGACACTTAGGTAGTTTTAGAACCATCTTAGAAATTCTTACGTAAGGTGCGTGGTTGCCTGACGTCTGCGTTTAACACTTTTGTCATGTTAACATCCATGTTATAAGGTTTTTTGTCCGTGTTGTAGAATCAGACAGACTAGACAGCCTCCGTGGCCCAGTCGGTTAGACGCCGCCTGTGAAATAAGAGGTCGCGGGTTCGATCCCAGAACCTAAGAGAGAAGATAAATGTTTGTGCGGCTCACAAATATACGTAGAACGTGATACCCAGGACACTAGACTGAATCTTAGTGTGGAGTCAGGACTATGTATGTGACTGTTGGGTATTATTTATTTAGATGATATTTTGTGTAAAAGCTAACTACATCAACCATTTGGTGTACTGATAAGGATGGATTTGTTACGATCGCGGTACAAATATAATGCGCTTGGATGGAGCTTAAGATCATTTAAAATTTTGTAGAGAAGGCAGATAGAAATTTGTGAATGGCATATTTAGTACTGAAGTGACGTAGCAGAATGTGGAGAGACCGTATTTGATGTCTTAAATACCTCGTTTAAGAGTGCTTTGGAAATTGGCTGAATCAGCGTAGACGTTTCTACAATAATTGTTATATAGACAATATATTGTGCACAAAGATTTTTTCTACTAGGCATTATTACAAGCAGGTCCTGTCCTCTCTTGTCGAACTTATTTTTAGTAGAGTTCTTAGTTTTAAATTAACAACATATGAATTAGAAGAAACATCCAATATTGGAATAAATTGACAACTAAATATTATTTTTATTTGAAGAGAAACCTGAGTCTCTAATTGTTGCAATTCATAATTTTAAATTTCAAACCCACAATTAATTTATTCCAATTTTGTATGTTTCTTGTATCTTGGTAACTAGGTTTTCTGTTTAGTCCCCAAAATACTTTTCTTTCTATCAATGACTAGGCTACGGTACGCTTACAAAGCTGAGGTCTCGGGTTCGAATCCCGGGTTGGACATAGTGATATTGGATTTTTCTATTCATTATCAGCCCAGAGTCAGGAATTTGTGCCCGATATGGCGATAGGCTCGCTACCTATCACATTGTGGGACGGAACATACAAGGCGAAATGTGGGTGCCCTGGCACCTCTGCCTACCCCTTCTGGGAAAAAGGCGTGAGTTTATGTATGTATGTATGTATGTAATGACTAGGCAGATATTAGGAGGTCTTATTATAGCTCAGCATCTTTATGAGTAGCAAGAAGGTATTTATTTAAATTAATAAATAAATAACACCCAACAGTCACATACATAATCCTAACTCCATACTAAGATCCAGTCTTGTTTCGTGGGTAAACGTTCGTCAACACTACTTTCATATACTGACGAATCATAGTCACCTTCGACACGCCAAATACATGTTACTGTCACTCACATCTCACTCATGGAAATAGAGTTAGAGATCTTCCTATATCTGTTAGGAGAGTCCTAATTTCATTGTGAGTTTGAAATTTAAATATTATGAATTGCAACAATTAGAGACTCCGGTATTCTCTCCAAATAAAAATAATATTTAGTTGTCAATTTATTCCAATATTGGATGTTTCTTGTATCTTGCTAACTAGGTTTTTTGTTTAGTCCCCTAAATACTCTTCTTTCTATTAATGAGTAAGTAGATATTTGGAGGTCTTGTTATAGCTGAGTGTTTTTTTTACCACCAAGCCAATTATTACGAGGTAACACGTACTTACCGTGTCGCAGGTGATCATTCGTGTGGATCAAAGCGCCGACAGTCGTGCTCATGGCGGGCGTCGGAGGCGCGTCTGACCGGTGGATCCGCGCCCTTTCACTTTCACGCGGCGCGGTTGCGTTGTTATGCGATAAGATATTGTGTTTGTATCTCTGTTTATCTGGGAACTATTTATTAACTTAACTCTTTATACAATCCTTCAGACAATCACAGGATGGATTTGATAAAAAATTAATTATCATTATCAGTCACAGGAAGTTCTCAGGACTTCTTAAGAATCTCCGCTATCCTCATAGGTCAGTAAAGAAAAACCTTGTTTAAAGAAATATAGAAAATAATATCAAGGTAGTTTGAAGAGGAATTTATTATATTATTTATTTATATGTTGTACAATTTTAATAGCACAGGCAGACTTAATGCCTAATGGTCTCCCAGTCGGCCTTAATGTAGTGCAGAGAGACGGAGGCAGTGGTAAAATAAAAGAAAATAAAAAACAAAATAAAATATATATATTATGTTAGTGTTGCATACTTATTCTTGTATTATCTTGTTTTGTCGGTATAAAAGCTTAATTAAGGGTAACTGCTGCTACTCGAATAATAAGACCAAAGAATTGTTACGTAAAAACACTAAATACACCGATTTCACAAAAAAAATAAAACAAATATAGGATAATTACAAAATTTTTACCGAGACAAAACATTATCATTGAACAAGGTAACTTCCTTACGGAAACCCGCGCACAACCACTACATAAATAAAAAACAAAAGAATAAATAAATATTAACGAGTGTATTAATAGTTAATGGGCACAAGCCCGGAGAGACGGCAAGCCCGGCTTGTTCCGCAAGTTTTTGCACCTCGGGCGGTTCGGAGAAATGAAAGCTGCAAGCCGCAAGCCCGGCCCATCCGACCTGCAAGCTTCCTACACGGAACTCATAGGATCTGTTTTACCAGTCTGGTCTAGTCTAGCAGGTGTAAACAGGTTCTTGTTTTGAACGCGTCAAGGCTGCCTGTGTATTTTTATATACTGACCCGGCAGAACCTAATTAGCATCGATATTTTATCTATATTATTTTTATAAAGAAGAAATATTTGATTGTTTGTTGGCATTGAATGGAACCCGAAACTACTGAACCGATTTGAAAAATTCTTTCACTGTTGGGAAGGTACACTATCCCCGGGAGACATGGGCAATATTATGTTTCAAAAAAAAGCCACTAATGCAGTCGTGAAACCAGTCGTATTTCGTATAACAATATTCTTAAGATAATTCACATTATTGTTCCATACATAATTCATATTTTTGCTGATATTCCACTTCCTCAATTTTAATAAACTCTTTTATTCTTGCTCATCAACTTAAGGTACACATAATACAATACTATAATTACATAAATGGACAGGGCGGAAAGCGCTTAAACTGTTCCGACGTAAGTGGTGCGCGCGCTCCAGTACATCTCTAGTGGAGCGTTACTGAATATAATTGTCGGTCGCAACGATTTTTATTATGCTTGCTTGTATTATGACAGATGAGAAGAAACATATTAAATTAAATTAATTTAGTATTTATTTTAGCGCGATATTCACGGTCATCTTTTTGAAGCTCCAAATGTACTGGCCCTTGAGTACAATTCCTTGGTTTTTAAATCAATGTATGCAGTATATTTATAAATCATATTATACTTTGTCGGCCTGCAATTGCTTCCGCCCGACACGGAACTGTGAACTCGCAGATTTGTTTACACCACACGCTGAGGCGGGGTCAATGACATTGTTGTAATTTTGAGAAGTTTTTTATACTGGTATATGACTGTCTTGGAGGTGATAAAGTGCCTAAATAGAGTACTGAGTGAGGAAAATGGGATTTGGATTGGATTCGGCCTAGTTTCGGAAATGATATTTAAATAGCGGCCAAAATAGTTTATTAATCCTTGCTTCGCTTTATTAAATATTATAATAAACATACACATACATATATAAACTGACGTCTTTTTCCCAGAAGGAGTAGGAAGAGGTGCCAAGACACCCACATTTCGCCTTGTATGTTCCGTTCCGCGATGTGATAGGGGGCGAACCTGTCGCCATATCACGCACAAACTCCTAACACCGGGCTGATAATGAATAGAACAATTCATTATCACTTTGCCTGACCTGGGTTTCGAACCCGAGACCTCAGCTTGTAACGTACCGTAGTACAACTACGCCACCAAGGCAGTCGACATTATAACCAACTATTTGTTTAAATCGTTTTTCACTTAAGTCCATCGATGTAAAGAGAACATGAAATGTGAAAGTATTTATAATTATGTGTTACGTAACGTGATTGCAACGATACGACAAGAGACTGATGTATCGTGTAATTCTCGTAATGCCGACAAAAGCTTTATTTAATTTGCGCTTCTCCTATGGAGTATAATTAATCATTTAGTTATATAACTCGCTGTGAAATTAAATAAGCGTTTTACAGTTCCATAGTATTTACAAACTAAACCACTGTATATAAAGCTATTGCCAACAATCGAGATCGATGGCGTGACAACATACGACAGAATCTGGTGAGAGAAGGTCACCCTAAAAATTCAAAAGTCCTTCTAAAGGGACAAAAGATTCGGCAACTAATATATCTTAATATATAAAAATTATTTTTGAATAATGACAGTCTCTATTTACCCCTGCATTGCCATTAACTTACAAAAAGCACCAAGCAATATCGAATAATCGCCCGCCAATCTCACTTCTAAACGAAGCAGTCAATCAACAAACAGAAATTCCAAACCACTGTTCTATTACTTTACAAAATAGGTCGTAATAGGGCTGTAGTGATCACACACATTACCCCGCTATGGGTGCAGAACATTTTTGGGTCCATCCCTCATCAACAACATTCGGGTAATACGTATATTTGAATTTTTTGCTAATTCCACAAGAACGCTGCGTTTTTTGGGATAAAAAGTAGCCTATCCAGGGTGTCATCTACATCAATACCAAACATTAAAATTCAAAAGGTAAGCGTGGGGTGCTTTTTAAGATATTATCAAAATGATAATCCTTCTACTTATATCTGTCGATAAAATAATTATATCTATTCAAAACATGCACCCTACGCTTTTTTTACAATAAAACATATTTTTTTCTTATTACTTTTTTACACTATCCTTAATTCAGTATTATTAAAATTTATTTTCTATTTTTTAGTTGGGTTTTCTATATAAAGCGTATTTTTAGTTTTTTTTATTGCTTTCCGCTCCCCTTCCGATTTCATGGCCAGCCAACACATCCATGATCCAAGCGTTACGGATGTTTATGGGCGGTAGTGATCATTTACCATCAGGTGGCCTGTTTGCTCGTGTGCCAATCTTATGAAATAAAAAAAAAACGAATCCTAGACGTAGTTTTTATTTTTATTTATTAGAATTAAGTTTAGTTCTAAGTTAAGTAAATTATCCTCACACAGCCTCCGTGGCGCAGTTGGTTAGAGGCCGCCTGTGAAACGAGAGGCCGATGGTTCGATCCCCGTACCGAGAGAAATATTTGTGTGGCCCACAAATATTTCTTCCGGGTCTGGGCGTTTGTGAGATCGAAAAGTCTCTCGTAGTTCCTGATACCCACGACACAAGACTCGATCTTAATGTGGGGTCAGAACCGTGTATGAGACTGTTGGTTGTTATTTATTTATTTATTATAGGTAGTCATAAAGCCATTGAAACTAATGAAAAGTGTTCCAAAGGAAAAAACACAATAAGTATTTAAATCTGGCTACAAGTTACCTAAGAGATAACTCAATCTCAGTTATGAATAGTTTTTACAGTCCATTCCTATTTCTATTATAATTATCTTACGTAAAAAGATATTAATATCTTCTCCGCAAAACCTCATTGTGATGAATTATAATACTTAATATGACTATTCAATTCTGTGTGCTATGGTATAAATCTGTGGGAATAACTTTGATGCAGTACCTATTTAAATCATAATATATAAGTAATATTCACGATGTTCAGAATTTTTGACATTACCATTATGTAATATACGGATAATAACGGGTCTTAAAGTAGATCAAAATTAAATCGAGAAGGGTACGCATATTCATATTCAACTTTCGCTTACAAGTTTTTTGGGTGCGCAAATATGCCAAAAATAACTAGCTTGATACAATGTTTCAAGTTATTCGAAAAAGAGGTATTTTTAGTATAGGTAATTACTTAATTTACCGGTGGTAGGTATAAAAAAAGAAGTACTATTTATAAGTAAAATAATGCTACAATATCCAGTGTTGAACACTACGTAATTACTGCTCAATGTTAATTAGAAAAATTAATAACAATTTACTCCTAAATATATTATTTTATATTTTTAAATCACTCAATGACACAGTAGTTTAATTTATTTCGGATTGGTTAAGAAAACCTCAATGACAAATAAGGCTTCTTTCTTCAACGACATTTAAATATAACCCATTTAAGCACGAAAACACAAAAAAATAACACAAAATTCGGGTCAGAATATTATGATGACCTTTTAAAAGCCATTAAAAATCTTATATGTTTACGATCTCGTATATTCATATTAATCGATCAACGGAGAAAGTGAATCGAGCGGCGAAATAAATCGGAAATCGCGAGTTACGAACCGGAAATAAGGTAAACAAGCGTGCTGTAATACAAACATGGCGGCCGCAAACAACGACACACTTATCGATTATGGCGAATGCACGCGATTTTAATCGATATTCACTTTGATACATTGTGGTGTGAATTGTAGTAGAATATTTTGCAGAGTGCAATGTGTAGGAATTATGCAAAAATACAAATTAAAAAAAATAACGAACCCATCTCTTTCTTCAAATACGAGTAACTGCTTATGTCGTATATTGTTACAATCAAAATAAGTGTTCCTGACAATTGCATGGTATTTACATTAACTTGTAGGAAGTAGGGATCTTCTGTTTGATAAAATCCCTTTCGCTGTATCAGTTTTCATCAATATCCATATGTATTCTTGTTGAATCAAGACACTTCTGACTTGACTTTTGTTAAGTGTTACCAATTTCGCTGACGTAGGTCCAATGTGGTTGATTCCTACCCACCCTTCTTCTCCTTCTTTACATAGGTAAACCTTCTAAGTATTTATTTCTTATTTCTTGTTTTAATATAGCTTTGACACAGTACTTTTTAAGTTTCTAACGACCTTATCCATAGACATTTTTAGAACCTTTTTTAGTTTTCCAATGTTTTGTCCCTTTCGAACGACTTTTGAATTCGGTTTGAGAAAAGAAGACAAAACATAAACTAGTAGGCCGTAAATGTTTTCCTCTTCGGTAATGTGTGTAAATCAATTGTGTTTAAAATGATTTGTTAATGGCATGCATTAGGCGCAAACGCGCATGTCATTGAGATAATGATGATAATGTGCAGGTTATTTATTTGACAAGGCAACGCGCTAGAATTATGTTCATACACAATAGTTAAGAAAATTTGTATAATCTTTCAACTTTCAATTACAGGAGAATTGAACTAAGATTTTTTTTTGAAAAAGTTACATAACATCTACATCTCATTTAGGTAGCGCTGGTATATATTCATTTATTTATTGTTCAAATATTGTAATAAATTATATTTAACATTAAGTTACTATAATTATAATTCAGCTAAACTAATAGGGACAGTTTGACGTTTCATACTTTTCAAATTTGTACACGTGTAAATCACAAAATTACAATAATATGCGTAAAACCATGGTATTATGGTTGTATGGAAAATGTTATTGAAATTGTGTGAGTTACGCATGTACAAAGTTGTTTAAAATTAAAAACTATGAAACGTCAAACGGTACCTATTAGTTTAGCTGGATAGTAGTTATTCTAAGAGCCAAATCACTCACAACCCACAACAACGAGATCAGGATACAGCAGCAGATAAAGTAGTTTTATCCTTTGAGGTATTATACGAGTATTAGAACGGACATCGGAAACAAAATTTCTGCGCATTGTGCTGGTATAGGATTCCCTTGTGCACTCTCACGGTAACCCAGTGAAGCGAGAGCGACGATGATGTTACTGCGTAGGTGTGACAGAGACAGAACAGATGGATTAGTATGGTATCGTTCATTTTTGTCACAACATTTTGTTTGCAGTGTCCCATCTGGTATAATATCTCAATGTTTATAAAAAGCCTTTTCCTAATAACCCTATGCTGCCGGAAGTAATTTCAAGCAAGCTGTAACAAGACTAGATACTCGTAGACTACTCATCCACGATTAATAGACTAGACGATTATTGATTGCTCAGGGAATCAATTAAGTTGTTTCAGAATCAAATTATCCTCGGAATACTTTGATAACACTATTTATGAGATGATAATGAACGCACTAACCATGATTAGCTGGCTTTTAAAATGCGAGTATCGTGTGAATCAGTCATTTGTGAAGGGCTGGTGCAATTTAATAGATTGTTCAATAAGAAAAAAGAGATGGGAGAATATAATTGACATAATCTTGGGAAGACTTCTCAAATAGGTTAAAATAGGGGTCCGTAATTATCATTTTCACCGCTATGTTTATGTTTCGTCTCATTAAATTAAATTAAGCTTAACTTAAAGAAATATTTTCTTATTGTTTTAAAAGGAAAAAAAAACAATAAATGATTGCAAAAAAATGTGATTCATTTATAGACTGAGCTTAAAAATTACGCATTGAGGTGATTCTTTAATGCTTAACTTTTTTTACCACAATTAGATGAGCTATTCCTAATCATGTACATTAGTATTTTGTCTATAATCAGGTTTCCTCTAGATTCGAGACGGATAAGGATAGGTTTGTGAATACCTTTTTAGTTAGGAATCCTCTTATCTTCAGGAGTTTGCTATGAACACAGACTTCAAAAACTATAGTAAATCTTGAACTTCCTAACATTCATCGGTAAGTTTTTGCATGTGTGTCATTTCCGTTGTTTCTGCGTCCACCACACGTGTTTCTTGTTGTATAACTATGATGTAACTGTTATCTAAGCCGTCGTTAGCAATGAGATCAAATTTAATTATCAACAAAATATGTATATTCGATTATTTATTAATATATTCTGTCTGAGCGCCGTCTATAACATTATTAATTTTATAATTGCATTTGGGAGTTATGTGTGTTAAATATAAAATGAAAGATTTAGATATGTAATATTTTCTTGTACTACTTTTCAAATTGAACTCCAAGTTTTGTATGTATATAAGGCGGTGTTAATCACTTTGTATCATGCAATAAATCAGGTGTATCGCCGGCTCATTTATCAGATCTGTGCTAACATACAATGCTTGATGAAGTTCATGGCACTTTTACAATAGTTTACATAATAAACGACAAAACAATCTGAATTCCGAAAATTGAATGCAGGCCAATGTGGAAATTCTTGGAGGAGGCTTATGTTCGCCATTGCACTTCCTTTAAAAGATAATTAATCAATGGTTACGTTAGAAATAGTATTTTGTTTTTTAATCACTATAATTTTTATTTGTTCTCTCTTTTTACGTGTTCACATTTTCGTTTTTATATTACTTCTATAAGCGAAGACTTGTTATTGGCTTTCTGTTACTTTTACTTAATAACTATTCAATTGTATTTAGCTGTAAGTCTTCCATGTATTAAATATAAATAAATAAATAAAATAAAAACATATTGATTTAAAATATGGTTCTTAATTTCTCTTATTGGACAAATCAACATACCTCGTTATTTCAGTCAGGCCCTTTATAAAATCCAAAATAATGTCCGCAATACAGATAATTGTCAATTTAACGTCCATACACAAGCATGAGAATATGTGAAAGGTGTCCAGCCAAGCGTGGCGACTACCGCGCAGTTATAATGAATCCGCCAACCCGATGTGTATCTTGTGACTACCGAATTATTGTGTTATAATTACATTCTCTTTATAATAGGACCATTGTGATCATCTCTAAAAAATCTTGAGGACAGAGGATTATTCTAGAAAATTTATCTAGATGTAATATTTGTATGATACGTACTTTTAGTAGTATTTTGACAGCATGCAGCATTTCGGAAGTATGGTTAGTATCTTATCAAAAGGGTAATAAAATATATAAAGCGCTGGTACTTTCATTTCCTGACTGTTACTATTTTGTTACCTGTGAACTACCTAAACCTAATGTCCATTATCTTTCGTGCATCTTAACTAAAGAGCTTCATAAGAACGGAAAAGTATGAAGTTCAAAATGGCTACCGCTTCATTCAATAGGCCTTGTATCTCATATGTTCAAAGTTCAAAATGGCCTCTTTTCTTCTACTCCCTAGACCTTATTATAAAAGTACATAAACATAAGTGTAAGAACACGCCTCCCTATCGATTTACAACCTACACCGATAAATTCGATACGCGGCACGTGGTCTCACATTACGTTTTTTTTTTAAACTCTAGACAATAATACGATCTGATTATGTAAATAGTAGTAATAAACACGATTTATGTGACGTTGACGAGTTTTTTAGTTTACGGTGAGGTGGACATAATATCTCCATTGTTACGTTTTGTGATAATTTATTATGGTTTTTATGTGATGGTGTTTTTTTTTGTTACCTAACTGTAATACCATTTATTTATTGTTGACATAATTATAAAAGTATTGTTAAAGCATTATTTATTTATTGATTTGATCTGCAGGAAATATTTGATTTTGAGGAAAGGTTGGTTTGAATTGTCACAGAAAAGCAAAAAAGAAAAGTATTCAGGCATTACGTAAAATTATAAGTACTGTTAGAATTCCTCTGCCTTTAAAAATATAGGTACTAGGTTTTATGTATAGAAAATAATAATTGATTTATCGTTTAATCCTGATCTATTCATACAGTACCCCTTTTAAATATTTTGATTTACGATCAATACATAACTCAATAAATTAGAATACAATGCCCGTTTCAAAATAATTCGTATAATCAATGCGCGTGCTACCAATGGAGTCTTGTTATCGTCACGTCTATATCGATATGATAATCGATTCAATTCGTATCAATGGGATATCCGAATGCGTATGCTCTCAGAATTTTTTGTACGGTTTTGCTGATGTCATCACCTATGTATTTTGTACCTATCCTTGCATATAAAAAATCTGAATGATTTTCTTTCCATCTGTTTGCCCGTTTGCGCTTTTATCATAGAACCAGTATTTTTTAACAAATTCTAAATTATAGATCATTGTATTGAGATTATTTATCTTGCGTAATTTTGTAATACTATTCCAGTTTAATAATTAGGCTATGGTTCATATACCCTGTATTAACCAACATTTTTGTGGTGCCTGTTATTACAAGCACCACAAAAATTGCAAAGATTTCGAATTATTATTTGAATTCTCCGCACATTTTATGTCTAAGGATTTTCTACAAAGAAACGAAATAAAAAGCCATAAGTAATTTATTCTGAATTGTTGCATATATGAGTATATTACTAGCAGGTGCTAAAAATAGTATTTTCAGACGTTATGCAACATCTAATACATTCACCTACTTTAAAGTATGCTATACATAATGTAGAACTAGTATGAATTTAAAATTATATAAGTCGCAACTAATTCTCAATTAATTACCTTAGTTTGATCGGACAGCATTACAAATGTGTGTACAGGCAGTCATTTAATTACTTCGATTCTATTCTTATCTATTAAGATTATCAAAGTATCGATTGTAGAACCATCATACCTCAATCAAATATCTAAAAATCAAACATAGTATTAAACTCGATATATCTATCATTGAACTAAGCTTATTAATTCGCAGACTATCGATTAACGAATCGATAATCGTTAACAAAGTATCGATTGTACGCGGAATAGAAGGTGGCATTCAATTACACCTGTCCTAATTATGAGCGCTGCACGCTACAACTCTACCACCGCTTATTACCGTCGGGTAATTGTAAAGTAACCCAGTTATTACGTGGAGGAACTCATTAGTATATTCAAGTGAGCTTGATGATACTTCCGAACATTTGTTCCGTACGACACTTCCTATTTTGGTTAGGTATTACAATTTAACTTGACGCGAAGAATTGGTTTTGAACGTTGCGTTGAGATATACGATCAACAATTCATCAATTTGTCTTTTTCCAATTGAAATTCTTAATGCTGTAGCAATTTTCATTTTTAAATATGATGTTTTACTGTCTAATTTCTGGATAATAATATAGTTTTTTTGGCTTATCGCGTGATTGTAAATTAGACATACCTCATAAAGTTTTAGGTCTCCAGTAGCGATGGTTGATATATCGCAAATCTAACTACAAATTGGTTGCACCAATGGTTCGTAAATAAATGTTATTTCTTGGTTAAATTCTTTCTAATCCCTATGTTTGTATAACGTACATTCACACACGCAATTTCTGTGGCCATTACACAGTTAGTCCCACACTTTCCTCAAAACAGCTGTAATTAGTTCGAGAAAACATTGTCGAGAGCAAATTCATTAGCATTTTGATATGCGACTTACATTCAACGAGTTTTGATCTAACTTTCACTGCGATGCTATTTTTATAATATTTTTGTTCGAATAGTAAAATGTCTGGTTCTAGACTGCGGTGTTTGGGAAGAATTTGATAGAAAACTGGATTGAAACTTTAATTATTATCTATTTATTTTACAACGTTAATTTGTTTTTAAAATTTCGAACTTTTATTTTGAATTATATTTTTCGTACTTAATTTTTATTTGAAAAATACGTCATATAGTTTTATAATTATTTATTTAAGTTACTTACAATTGTATTTTTGTCAATAAGACATACAAAAATATGTATATAATTAAAAAAAAAACTGCCATCCAGCAAGGAAATTCTTACTCAAGAATCATTATCATAGAATACAATAAAAATAACTCGACAGCCCTTGGTTTTTACGCAAATTATGATAAATTACATGGTCTGTAAACCCTCGCCCAATGGGATGGTCAAGATGTTGTCACCATCGGCCTTGAACACCGTTTATGGTCGACACACCGTGCATACACAATGCATAGTGAATCATTATGTTTTATAGCGAATTGTCCCACAAGACTGACGTATTGTCATTGCTGTGCACTGCTGAAATAGTGCATTCAGTTCCTGATATATCGGTGGAGCAACTAGACATTTCATTTTGAGGTTATGTTTTTGCGCGGAATGTGGAATGTCAATACTTAATAGTATAAAATCGGGAGTTTGTGCTGAAGTGTAAAAGATTGAAATCAAAGATGAGTTTGAGGTAACATTTTTATTTATTTAATTTAAAACATGAAAAACTTACAGCTAGTAACAGTAGAAGTAAATACAAAAAAAAAATAGAGACCTTAAGAGACTTGTTGTGATATTTTGAAAATAATAAGTAAATTTATTTTAAATAAGCTTTATCATTTTACAAAAAAAAAAAAATTGTAGATTAGTTTACAGGCTTATTCCACAGAAAAACCTTTTCATGTTAAATAAATTTTATTGATATACTTAAAACTTATGAGAACTTCAACGCGATTAGAAATTTAATTATGTAAATAAAAACGGTAAAAATCGTACCACTCTTGATTATAAAATAAAAAATATCGTTTTTAGTCGAGGTCAAAGAATCACAAAGCAAAAATGCTACCCAACTTCCTAAAAGCATCGTAACAAACGAGACCTCATTACCGGTCTACAGCATCCAAAGAAAGTGAATCTGCAACAAAAACTAATCGAAACTTTCATTTTCGTTTTGTTGTGCCTGATTATCGATGGTAAAAAAATAACGTTTTGTTGATGCCGAAGTAGAAAAAAGGCAAAGAATAGCTGCTTATTGTGCCTAACAACTTTTTTTTAATGCCAGTTCATTGTTCTTCAGATAGAAGTATAAACGATTCTTTTTTTGAATCTGAACGCTTTGAATACAATTGATACGATTCTATCGATTATCGACGATACAACACAAAAAATATTATGTACCAGCTGTAGAGAAGACTAGCTGTCTTCTCGTTGTTTAAAAACGAATCGACAGCCTTTGGATGGATATAAAAGAAGGAGAAAGAAAGGGCAGTGTAAAGATAAGGAAAGTTTCAATAGATATAAATAGAAACATACACAAATTATCTATTTGATATTAATAATGATAATTTGTGTATGTTGATTAACAGAATATTGTATCTATTTTATGGTCGAGTATCTGTTTAGGGACAAATCATAGGGGAAGTTGTTTATTAAGTCTTCTTACATACTCAAATACGATTTTAATGATGAAATCATCAAATCAATTAAAACTCGTATGTAAATTATATTATTCAAGCGACCGACAATTATAGAATTAATGTAAACAACACACAGTTTATTAAAGTATACTCATGATTCACATAAAGTATGACAAATGATTGTATAAATTAAGAATTAATTAAAAAGATTCCGATTCATCAAAATGCGGTATCCGAACATCCATCATCGAAGTCCACAAAAACGTATTTAAACAGATGCCTTGACCAATTTAATAGTTAATATTGTTGTTAACCGATGATAGAGTTCCCATCCGTGTACAAATAACTTTTTTGTGGTCACTTTGCTGTCATTGTTGCCGCTGGAACGTAAACGTAGTGATTTTTTTGCTATTTTATTAGTTCTGGTATACGTTGATTGGATATTCATATTATTTTTAGTTATTGTTTATGTCTTTCTTCCTTGGGACGGACGATTATGATGGCAACAACGTATGGTCATAATATCCTAGCAATTACTAGCTGGATCATCATTAAAATGACAGTAAAAAATTCAAAAATCTAAAAAACATATAAATTTGTCAATTAACATTGCGCATAATTTATATATTTTTAAAAAAATAAAACCAAACATATCTTAAAAGTAAATTCAACACATTTCGTATATTTCCCATGGTTTCCTCAAATGGGTCAAAGCAATAACCGTTTTGACCATTACGACGTCACACGGGAGCCGGCGTCGAACGCTTCCTCGCGTTCAAGCGTGAAATATCAAAATCATCTGCGCATTATGCAACGCGGACCGACCGTGTGCGCGCATCCTTATTGGGTACATTTGCATACAAAAGTTTTTTTTTATCAATTGTATAACGCCAATGGCAGGTTGAGCTTAGATTTATTGTCCGCGTATAAAATATGTACTCTGTTGATTTTTTTTAATTCTATATAGTCCAAGGAGTTAAGTAGTGAAGGATTTGATATTTAAGATTAGTCTTGCTTAGACTGGTGTATTGACTAATGTTTATACGCGAAACTAATATTTGAAGGTTTTACAAATATGTATATATATATATGATATATGAATAAGATAGGCAGTAGTAGAAATTAGTAACTTTAAAGTTTTGAAATTTTAAACGTGATCACATGATTTTATCTGCATCTTTTATTTCTGTAAAGTGTGACCGTCATACAGAGAGACAAGTAAATGGGAAATGCGTAACAACTCATTTTTTTTTTATAGAGCAGGTAAATTCCATTACATATCAAAGTAAAATTTATAAACAACACTACTTTTAATTCAAATCTCTATCATACTTATCAACTCTCGAACTTAACAACAAAACATATCTTCGATAACATGCAATCCTAGTACAATCAATTATATCTACATAGTATAATATCACATCTCATTACTAGGGAACTATTAGCTTTGAAATTCCTTGATGGTAAAAACATGAGGCTGCCACTGTACAGGCAAAAACAGTGGTAACTTGCGCATTAGCCTGTGGGAACGGACCACACGGTACGCGCCATTTTGAAACCATTTGCCTACACTTTGACACTTCCTGAACTTTGCTAGCGGACAACACAGCATTATGTAAATATACCTCATTTGTATATTTAGTTTTTCATAAAAAATGTGAAAAATATTGTGGGGATAGTTTCGTACCTGAGATTTTACTACGTGAATTTTAAAAGTGTGTCAAGTCTACAATTCTGGAATAGGCGTGGTGGACAACATTTATATTTCTAAAGACAGGCAGGTGCCTACGTGTACAAAAGTTAAAGACTAATCCCATTTTGTCTTCAGATATTTATCCGTGAACTTATTTATTTTTTCATATGTGTGATTGAAGAAAAATGAGTGAAAGACACAAATGTATTGTACATAATTTTGAATCTAATGATTTTGTCACATACACATTTATTGGTACATTTTAGTAAATCAGAGAGAGGTTCATGGCTTCAGACTAATACAAGAGAAACTAGAAGTACAACGGCCAAAATATACATTGTCAATAACTTTCTTATTTTGGTCAATGTTAACTCAATTTGTAAAATTCACTCTGCCACTCTAATTTTTCTATTGATCTGTCATTGGTCTGGTCCATGTTTGGCGAGCTAGTGCTAATTTCCCTTAAATATATGGAAAACTGGTTCTTCGTCTCTTTCGTGCAAGTTTAATTATACACATGTAGGAAAATGATAAATGATATAAGATATAATTTTTGATTGTTAGTCATTTATTTTTTTCTAAAATTCTTATTTTTACTTTACAAACTCATTAATCTATTGGTGATTTTAAAAAAATCTCTTTTTTATTCTACTAGAACTGGTTCTTCATTATTATAAGAAAACGAAACAATTTTTATCCGTACGATCATTTAGTATTTTGCATAATTCTGCAACCATTTAATTTGTCGCCCGCTCCATGCTCTACCTTTTTTGCAAAACATTTAATTCCCATACCGCCTTGCTCTGTTCTAATTCTAAATTCAAAACAACCAATAAAGAAGCTGCACCTTCGGGTCAGCTCGTAAACAGTCGTGTAACATCGTGTGCGAGCATCTTACGCCCGTGGGAGCCTGCGAGAAATCTCACGTGACTCTACACGTTCTTATTTCCACACGAGTTTGTCTTGAATTTGATAAAATAATTAGATTAAAGTTTTAAATTGCAATTCGGCTATTTAAATTAATGTTTTATTTCATAGATTGTACTTCTGGTCAATATAATAAATAAACACAATTAAATTGGTGATTACAAAGAAACCATTTATTATATGATTAGAGTCCATATATGACTAATATATGTTATTGGAACTGTTTGTAATTTTTAGGGTTTCTAGCATAATAGAGTGATGACTACTTTTAATAACACTCCACTGTAGATGCAATGGAGGGTTGCACTACTTACGTCGGAACACTTTACGCGCATTACGTTTTTTTTTTTATATTTAAGCATATTCCTATATTCTGATGGAATATTCAATTAGGTACTCAATTAGTACAAATGTTTCTCTTCAACCTGACAAACAATACCTAATAATTGCATTTCTTTGTGTTTAAGTCGCCAAGCAGAACAATGCAATAACTGCTGACAAAATGAAACCTTGCAATAACAATGTCAAATCACGGTCAACGAACTTTAATACGTCACTAATTGCAAAATGGCGCACCTAAAATTAAGCGGTGTCAGGAAAGTGACTAAATAATATTGATGTACGTTGGTTCGAATATTTTAAGCTATTTCTATTAACAGTGTGGTAAAATGTTGATATTGGTTTCTATGGCCTAAGCAATTTCTATCAACCTTTTCGTTTTAGAGGAGCAGTAGGTGAAAATATAGATGGATTCAGTACAGTTTATAAAGAAATGTCAAGGTTTTATGGGTGACTTTCGATAAAATATCAGAGAAATCAACCACATTTCTTTATTGGTTTCGTTAAGAGCATGAGACAATAAATAATTTAAAACACTTTATCATCAAATAATCTTGGATACCTTCATTATTTCTGCACAGGTGAATCCCTAACTAAGACAAAGTAACAAGTGTTAATCCTTGGTAATGCGTTTTCAACCCTATTAACACGGCTATAAATATGAATTCCGTATACGTGATGCTTGATGAAGTATGGGTGTCGATAGTTTGAGCGATTATCAACTACTTTCTCGACATGATATAAAGTAAAAGTAGAAGAACTTGCCTTGCACAGCCGTCTGTCACACCGTACGGTAACGGTTCGTAATTTTTATTACACAGTCTTATTATAATCCATTTTAAAAAAAGTATGTTTATAATTTAAATAAAGAATTTGGGATCTGTCGTAAAATAAAAATTACGCCAAGTAAATAACGGGATAAGTGCATCTAGTAAGTAAACCGTAAAATATCTTGCAAGCAAGTAACGTTTTAAAATAGTGACATTTAAAAGATGACTAGCAGAAACCTCATTGTAAAATTATTTATTATCTACACTCATATAGTTAATCTGTGTTTGTATGTCCGTCGTTTTTTCAACCAGCATAACACATGGATCGTCATTGTTGTAGATATATGTATAGCCTACTTTTGACCGCATGATATACCCAAACCGTAATTCTACCTCTATTTTTCTGAAATAGAAAATTATTTCTTGCAACTCCTTCTATTTGTTGTCATTCGGCCTTTTTTGTGAATTAAATAAAAGGTTGTAGCTAAATATAGTTCCCTCCTTTCTTTCCTCCTCACAAAAGTACCATATATTTATTTATCTACAGTATTTTACGTACTACATAATAAACTGAAAAGGTCTAACAAACATAAACTTCCACATTTATTACACTTAATTTTCAAATTTACCCTTACGGTGAAAACGTCCAACAATCACTTCGTAGAATTTTACATTAATTGTATGACGGTGTGACACGAGGTAGAGTTTATTAAGTACACTCATGAGGTGTATGTAATCGATTTCAGCAAATCTCAAACGAAATCGACTCGGTCCGTCCAGATACGATCAACGGGGGCTGAAACTTTCTACTTATAGTCGGATACAATAAGTATATTTTAACTATATATAATATTTTTTTAAATATAAATTAAAACAAATATATTTATTTATTTATTTATTTATTTTATTATATTTGGGAAGCTTACAGCTAATTATACATGTTAACAATATCCTAAATATCAAGATGCCAATTAAAAGCTACCACATACATATTTCGATTATAATGATAGAGAAAAAGATCCAGGTTCGCTTTCTGGTTAAAGTATCAAGATATACTTATATGGTAGTAATTTTGATTATTCGTAGTCTGAGAATAAGAGGCAGGATTGATGACCAAAGTATCAAGATGTATTTGTATGATAAAAACTCAATTTTTGGCTATATAAAACTTAAACGAGTATTACACTGTCGTGATCTACAGAATCTTCTAAACCTATGTAACTATCTCGGAGTCGGGTAATTTTAGTGCCAATTTTTAGTGTTAAAACAGTGTGTCAATGAAGTTGAAGCGACGTATAAGTGTGTTATGTACAAAAAACTGGTCAGTATAGCTCACGTGTGTTTTCACTTTTAATGTATTCAATCTTCATTATAATGTCAAGATTTAATAATGTAAACCCACGTTCATACACTGATAATTTTCCATTATATATATTTTACAGAAGTATCAAAGAAGCTAATTCATTATATGGAAATTGACTAACATCTTTAGAGAGTTTTTTGTCGTTTCTGCTTCAGCAATATTCTTTTTCGGAAGAATCAGCAGATAAAGTATCTGCTCTAGCATGGTTTGCAACCAACATGCTTCAATCTCCTAAATGTTTTTTCATCACCATTAAACTGAATGATATTTGTTACATACATACATACATAATCGTCACGCCTGTATCCCATAGGCAGAGACTATAGACCGCCACTTTGCTCGATCCTGACATACTACTTTCGCTTCATCCGCTTTCATCAACGTCTTCATGCATTCTCGTCGGTTCAGGGTACTTTTGACCTGACCCTTATTGAGGGTATCACCGATTTGGATGGTGTATGTTCGGTGAGGTCGAGGTCGTTATTAATAGTAGGTTGCGCTAACCTTGCCTTGTCTAATTTGTCAACCGTCGCTCTAAACTAAGCTATTGCTTTTAATTAGTCAGTAATAGCAGTAATGAACATTGCAACAACTTCCTATGAAATATACGAGTAGTATCACATATTACTGTCGCGTGAACGATTAAAACTAATTGGACGTTAAAAACTGTCACACATGTCAAAACCATTAATCCGACGTGACGGACAAAGTTACATTTTCCACAGATTTTCACCTTTACAAGCAAATTGTATGGGAAAGTTGGTTTGCGAACGGTAAAATTAAGTTTGTAAAACACACAATAAGGGTATTGTATGGTGTTCCCATGTGTATCTCAGTGATTTCCAGAAACTAGAAAGTCGCCTTTCTTGCGCAGATTTCTGATGTGGATCTTTAGTGTGAATAAGTATATTTGGCGAGTGTTTTTAAGTGGAAACCTTTTCTTAGGCCACTTTTACATCGAGGAAAATCTTGGTGTTGATCGTACGTTGAACAACATATAAGATAAAAGTTTTCCACTTCTAAAATTGAATTATTTTCTCTATGAAACTTATCATTCACTTCGAACTTAGTCTAAGATTACAACGTATGATATAGGGATTGACCATTTTGTAAAGTATTTAGGCATATTCGTACAGTTTTACGTGCTATGTTCAAACAATCGTCATCGTGTCGGAGTAATATACCAGCCCATATACGTCCCACTGCAGCTCCTTTACAATTAAGAGTATCATTGAGAGGGGTTAGATTATATAGTCCACCACGCTGGCGTATTGCGGGTTGGCGGACTTAGGTACATACCAAAGAATTTTTACAAATCGCTGTTGTATGCAGGTTTCCTCTCGATGTTTTCCTTCACCATTATAGTGTACTGTCATATATGACCGAAGCTTTATATTGTGATAAAATCGGTTGAGGATGAAATTATAGCCAAGTTAATTGGCGATAAATTTATCTATTAATCATGTCACTGATAATTTGAGTCAATTTATAATGTCTTATAATTTTGCGGCTGTTTATAACTTGCATAACTTTGTTGTATTGTAGTTTTAATGCTGTTAATTTAATTAATGTTGAAAAAAGCTGAAAAACAACAAACAATAAGAGGGAGGTAAAAAAATAGAAAATTGGCAGCATCACATTTAAACTGAAAAGCCAATTATGAAAACGTGAGAAACATGGCCAAACATAACAAAATAATAACAAAAAAAACCTGATCACTCAGAAACTGACTTTTGTTGAAACATTTAGCCTTACTTCGGCATTAAAGCGCCATTAACACGAGGCGAGAATCGTATGACATAATCGCCATAAGATTATCGTGTTTGATCGTGTGAAATGTTTACACGATGAAAATTACACATCCTTACGATAATCGCATCTTCGACAAGAGGAACTCTTCCCTTGTAAATGGGGCTTAACTATAATAAATATTTCATATATTTTTATAACTACAAACTGCCTACACTTTGATTAAAAACATCTAATATGGATAAATCAAATACTACATTTGGACCATCACCTTTCGATATTATTATCTTTTGCTTTATTTCCTTAAAAACACTTATTAAAATAGTGTAAATTTTTAAATTGACTACAAATAATTTTCTCCAGACATATGACTCAACTAAAAACCTTGGTTCTTATAATAAACTCTTTAAAGTCCTTAGTTGGCCCTTCTCTAGGTCAATTTGTAGGCGTCGACGAAAGTGGAAGTCAATTACCATTTCTTCCGAGTAATAAGGTCGTAGACTGTCCATGACCTTGAGAGAGGACAAGGGGTCAAGGTCACGCGGAAATAGCGTCTCCATTCAACTGTGAGATTAACCCATCATTATTGTTTTGTAATCTTTGATTAACTCTTGTGGTTGGAAAATCATTTATTTTAAATTGTATTTTTATGGATCAATGAGATTGACTTCACAATCCAAGGATCTTCATTATTTTTTTAATTGACCTAGGATTTTCAAGTTACATTTAAGTTTTTTTCTTGAACCATGGTTTGTTGTAAACCTATATTTAAATTTCAGAGTGTGTGACAATTACAAAGCAATGTTTGACATTCCACTGCGCTCGCCATCCTGAGACATAAGATGTAAAGTCTCAATATGTCCAATAGTTCTCTTTAGCTGCAATATCCTTCAAACCTAAACACAACAGTGCATTTACACTGCTGTTTGGCGGGAGAAATAGACATTACAGTGGTACCTACCCAGGCGGCCTGTCACAAGAGATACCTACCAGTAACAATAATATAAAACTGCAAACGTAACAGTATGTAAAAGTTATTCATTTCTTTCATCCCGTTTGAGTTAAATGCCGGACACATTTATAATTATGTGAAAGAGCATTGTCGTACATTGGGACATTGTGTGAAATTCTACTGATGTCGAGATAGCAGTCTTGATTGTTTCCGCGTTAAGCAGACCGCTGTATTTAATTATGCGTTTCCTGTTATTTTATTTGTCTGTGTGATCTTATGTATAATCTTAAGTAAGAGAGAAAAACGATTTATTCGCCACAATCGCAAAATAAACATAGTTAATGTAAAATAAATACATAAACTCACCCCTTTTTCCAAGGTGTAGGCAAAGGTGCTATCCGATTAAGCCATATTTCGCTCGCACAATTCAACGCTGATTTTCAGTGGCCACCTTAGGTGACATAGGGTCGTCAAACCAGATACCCAATAAGGAGACAAAAAGGGAAAAGCAACAATGCATCAGACTTTGCATAGAAGACATTAATAATTTCTAATTATTTAGAGTTATATTTGTTACTGTATTATCTATTGTGTACCGAACAATACCCCATTATTATCAGGACGAAAGGTTTTACTAAACCGTTGATATCCATGTTTTTTCTGATTTAATTTAATTCAAAGCATTAGTAATTTCTAGATGTTTTCCTTCACCAAAAAAAGAAAAAGTAACAATGTATAGTCTATAGAAGTCATTAATAATTTCTTATTAATCAGTGTAATTTTTGTTGATGGATTGTCGTTTGTATCTATTACTGAAGAATAGACCATAACATAAAAAGATTATAAATTTTCAGGACGAATGGTTTTACTAAACCATTGGTACCCATGGTTTTATTGAGATTTCTTTCTGATTTAGTCTTATTCGAAACATTAGTAATTTCTGGATGTTTTCCTTCACCAAAAAACAAGCAAAATGTTGAATGCGTACATAACTTCTAAAAATTAACTACGTCGGTGCTAAATAATGCGCATTGTGCAAGCAATAAATTATAAAAACACGCTACATAGCTAAATATATTATACAACTAATTATCACAGTGCAAAAAGACTTGATAATCATTATTAAAGCTGTGACTTTTTTCCTGAACTCTTGCCAAATGAGATATTTTTTGCACAATAAACTTTATGTTCGAAATCACAGATTGCAAATCTTCAAAGGCTTTGTTACACTGTAGACATTCTCAAAGGCTAAACAATGCAATTATATAAGTTATTTCGGTAATTATTTAACATTCTATGATATACAATCCTACTCACATAATTTTGGTGGTATTTCCTATATTAACAAAAAAAGTACAGACCAGTTTTAAACAAGTTAAATTTGAACTAATGACACTGCCGTCTGTATTCCTCTACAATGGAGAATTCAATTGAGGGGTTAGGTTATATGGCCTATCCTGAGACCTACCACAAGGTTCATCTCAAAATTGTAATGGTTTTCAAACAAGGATTATATTTAACATGCTTTCGTACTTATGATTATTCCAAAATTAAATGTTTGATTAACTTTGTATAATAGGGAATATGCACGAGACTCCAAAATAAGTCAAATATTTTTTTTGTAATCTTTATTGATATAGAAAGATACCTTAAATATATTTTTTAAATTCATCAACTCTAAATCGGTAAAATAAATACTTAAAAAATGACATTTCAAATTTGCCGCGAATTTTTCTCGAAACGCTTGAAAAGGAAAGTGACGACAGAGTACACTATCTTATGAAGTTTTAGCTAGTTGGGTGTATTGTTTTACGTTTGTTTAAGAGTTATTTTGTGTTTTGCTTATATTATTTAAAAAAAATGATTATTTTGTGACGAAATATAGTTCTGTAGCAATTAATGAAAGAAACTTAATCCAAACACTACGTTGCTGACATAGTGTACTCTGACGTCACAGCGAGTTCGCGCCAAAATGGCGTTTAAATGCATCGAAACTGATAGCAGTTTTGATTATTTTTTTGTACTTTTTTGATTGATATTTTTTAAGCCTTATATTTTTTTCTGGTAATGTAATAACATATACAATTGATTAAAAATATAAAAAAATTACATGCATATTCCCTATTATACGATCTTTTTCGATCATCAAAAGATCCATTCACGGGTCTCTGATTTAGATCGGAAATTGATTACAATCGATTTGGATTCAAGAAAATGTATTCAAAGTTCAAACTATAAGATCAGGCATCTAAATAAGTATATCATATTGACCACCACGCTTGCCTAGTGCGGGCAGACGGTCTTCACATAGTAACAAAAATTAGCATAGGTATATATCTCACTGAGGTCTATTATTTGTACAAATCAACAATCTACTTATCACATTTATATGGAGAGTTTAGGCTTCTCTATCTCGAAATTCGTGTGTGCAGTTTATTATCGTTTGCTTTAACATGTGTGATGGAAAAATCTCGTGAAAAACATATTTTAGTTGACGAAAATTTCCAAGATATTTCATAGTTATCTGATTTTTTTATTGCTATTCATTATTATTCCCAGAAATTGATAGTAAAATAAAATTGCGGGCTGGAATGCAGAATGTCGCGTAGTTTCCGCGTCTCGTGCTCAGTGGCGACAGTGATG
The DNA here is from genome assembly GCA_030180105.1 of Hyles lineata. Taxonomy (NCBI): domain Eukaryota; kingdom Metazoa; phylum Arthropoda; class Insecta; order Lepidoptera; family Sphingidae; genus Hyles; species Hyles lineata. Next base: position 3,880,683 of record JARJEE010000027.1, on the reverse strand, counting down.
TGACAGTTCATCTGTTTCAGCAACTCACCCAGTTTTCATGTGCTCGGAAATGCACTATATATTATGTAAAATGTTTTCCCACGGAGAATACTATTGTTTTAAAACTCTGTAGGCTTCTATATGTGGTGTAAGTGATGAGAGACTTGTTTTTTCGAATGCCAAAAGACGGCATTCCGGTTTTTTATTATTGTAATATGTGTTATTTTAGTAAAGCACCCATATTTTACAGTTATATTCACTCTTTATGTGATGATGGCTATCGGTCACCATAGTGGATACAAATGTAATTTCGAACCAACTGCTTCTCGAGTAATTTTAAAAGTTCTTTTCCGCTACTAATAGCAAATTATAAAGCTGTTGTACATAGCATGAGTGTAACAATTACGTGCATAATTGCCTTTCTAATACAAATTTTATTGTGACATTTACGCCTAGGTTATGAGAGATGGTGGGTGCTCTCATTTTCGCCTTTATTTATAAACATTATTTAAAGAGTAAATAAAATAAATAGATGACAAGAGCCCCGCCATCTCTTATAACTTGAGCGTCGTCCAAAGATATAATGATTCATTAGCGATCTCGAGTAGGAAGCGCGCTGTTTTTACAACGTTTGTCACACGCACAACGAGTGCATTGTTTCATCTAGTTTTTCTATTACATCAACTCTCTGACTTATTAAGGCTTTCTCTTAACATTTCAACATCACAATAACTTCATTCACATGATATTAAAAATTGTATTTCGGTTCAAAAGTAACATTTTGAATACAAGATTTATTTTGGACGAAATTAGTGTATTCTGTAAAAAAAAAGTGTAATTAAAGTTTATAATTATTTTCAGAATGTGTGTTCCTAATTGTCGTGGTGTTTTATAGTGCGAGGGATTGTGTCTATAAAATTCATGTATAGTTTATTTCTTGCTTTAAGATGTGCTGCGCACTAAATCTAGCCATATGTATTTTCTTTAGATGTATTTAACCATCAACGATTAATTCCATTCGGCCTAGCTTCGCTTTATAGATATATATTAAGTATATACTTTATTTTATTCCAAAATATAAGTTATAATACAGTTTGTAAAAGTTTTTATATATAAGAAATTGATATTAGGTCAATTATATTTACAAACATAATAAAAACTCTACCAAATGTTGGTAACTAGTGGGTAAAAGCAATCCTGGGTTACAAGGAAATTTACCATAATTATTGCAAGTACATGCTATGACCTACAACGTAGACCACAACGCATTTCACATTTTATTGTATCTAATCATAGGCTTAAATATGATAACTGCGTAATTTATGAAAATTTGAACATTACCGAAAATAAAAACTTTTTTATCATCCAAGTAATATAACATTTTGTTACTGTCCATTTTCGTGAACCTACTTATTTCCGAAAATAAGAGAAAGTTAGTGAAAGTAGAGACGATAACATAGTACAATGCACTAAAATAATAATCTGAACAATATTGATTTAAATCGATTTGAAATCGATCGCTAATGGTCGTTGGCAAATATCGATTAAACTGACACTACGAGAAGATGATAAATAATCGATTATCGTATAAACGCATTCGATTATCAAAGCAATGCTCGATTCGTATTCGTGCAAAATCTGTGTTTAATTTTCGATTAATGTTCTTGTGTGGTCTCTTGCTAAAATATTTGCATTGATCATTATGTTTTTAATCAAGGAAATGCTTTCTTGCTTTAGTTGTTTTGTTTTTGTTCTTTAAATGCTAATATAATTCTGATATCGTACAGGTTTATGCAAATTATCGCCATAAATCTTATTTTATGTACGTGTTAACTTCCCTATCGTCCAATCTATTACCCTGTTAATACACATTAAAGCTAAATATATCAATGTATTTTATGATATTTGTGATGGTCTAGAAGAGACATCTATTAGTTTTGTGTATGTATGTTGTTTATCCAATTAGTGTTTATCACGCTTGTAACCATACCCTTCTTTACCTACACTTTTAAATAAATAAATAATAAATAAATAACACCCAACAGTCACATACATAGTCCTGACCCCACACTAAGAACGAGCCTTGTGTCGTGGGTATCAGGAACTACGAGAGACTTTTCGGTCTCACAAACACCCAGACCCGAAAGAAATATTTGTGGGCTGCACAAACATTTCTCTCGGTGCGGGGATCGAACCCGCGGCCTCTCGTTTCCCAGGCGGCGTCTAACCAACTGCGCCACGGAGGCTGTCAAGATTTTTTATTAGAAATCAGCTCAATTTCTAAACTGACGTTTCTCTTGTTACAGAATAACAATGACGGTCAAGAAAACCGCCCGCAGCGGTGGTTTGGCCGCCCTCGTCGCCAGGCAGAAAATGCACAACTCCAATCAGCAGCTAGACATCCTGTCCATTGCCAAACCCACGTCACTACAAGCCTACAACATCGTAGTCGGCTTCAATGAGAAGGACCAGCTGCAACTACTTACTAAAGACGAAAGCGATGAAGACAAAAAACTGATCCAAGATTACACGGAACTGAAACCTGCCAAATGCGAAGTTATATCCATAGATGATATAAACAATTGCGTCAATATAGAGAACTATCCGAACTGCGACAACACTCTAGTCTTTTACGTCAACAAAAACGTGAACAAGGAAGCCGTTGCTTTGAAATTTGAAAATGAACAGGACTTCAAAAGGATATACTTCACGTATAAATATTTTAAAATGCGAAATCGTCTGACCAAGAACACGAATAATTATTCAAGCAGTGAGAGTCTGTTTTCGAAGAAGAAAACTTACGATATATTTAAGAATAGGAAGAATAGTGTTGAGGATTACAGTGTCTTTGATAAGGAGCGTCATGACTACGACCTGATGCATACGACGGACAGTGATGGAGTAACACACATTTCAGTACAGCAGAAGCATTTAAATTCGCGTTTTAACCAACCTATGAGTCTGATTGGTATTAAGGGTGATATTGCCAACGTAGATGAGATAGACAGTATAATCTACACTGATGTAGACATACCTTCTAAGCCTGATAGGAAAAGGCTATTTCACAAAAAGTCGAAAGCGCCACAACCTCCAGCATTGAAAGATCAGCCTAAAGTGCTGAAAGGTGAATTTGTTAGAGTGAACGTTGACAGATCTCCAGATGTTATTCCGAAGGATAATAAACTAAATAAAGTGCCAGATATTCTGATGTTCAGAGATAATAAACCAAAAAGGATAAGCCCGCCCAGTAGTCTTTGGTCGGCGAGCAATAAAGGTGAGTGTACTTAAAGTTTTATCGTCATTTTATATGTTTAATATTATTGAATTACCTGATATTTTTCTCCCGACATTTCTTTATGGATGCATTGGCATCAGATGATAAATGCGTTATAATCCAATAGAGAATCTATCAACGAGAGATGGTTTGAAACAGAAATGTGCCCAATTTGTATGTGGTTCTATGACGAATTTTACGTTATCTTTTGCGATAATTGATATTCGAACAGATATTACGAAAATCTTAAACATCCAGCTCTAAGACTTTTATACAATTCATAGTTAAGTTGAATATTTTTTTTATCTCTTTTACTCTCAATCGTACTCTTGATTGTAGAGTAGGCCCGAGCCCAGCAGCGGGACGTATATGGGCTGATACATTTTTTTTTATATTTCACTCTGGGAATTATTTTATAAATATTCTTGCTTAGGTAAAAGTAGCAGTACCTAATGACGTCATAAGAGAACGCATCATGGTTCAAAGTAAATCTAGTAAGTAGTACAAACATGACCGCAGAGTTACAAAACGCATCTCAAGTTTTATAACCCGACACGCGGAAACTTCGCAACCTCGTTACGCATGCGTAATAGTCAGGATTACCTTTACCAAATACTAAAGTTATAGTAGTTTATGTGTACCGTGAAAATTGTATTGGGTATGGAGATATGACAACATACAAGAAGATTGCTGGGAGTTAATCAATTTATTTTTAAAGCAATTAATGCGAGACGAGCATGCAATTCGCCTTAGGATAAGCGATACGACCGCTCATGGATAATAGAAATCCAAACAACATTATGAATTACAAAGCAATGCTTGATAACCCACTGCGTTCGCTATCTTAAGACATAAGATGTTAAGTCTCATTATGTCCAGTAGTTATCAAACACCAGTGATCAGGGAACAAACACAAATTTAAATATTATTCAATGATTATTTAGCAACTGTATTGGGCTTATATGTAAAATGATTTATTTCAATATAATGGACAATTTTTTTTACACAGTTTCCGCCTACTAACAATAAAATTTACGATGCCTTGATAACACGGAAAACGGATTAATTTTTCCAACTGTCACATTTTTAGGCTTTACATTGAAAACTATTTTGGCTACAAGCTAAATTACCGCGACCTTTATTACATCTTGAAGTTTATTAGTATTAGATTTATGACAGGATTAGTATTTGACCTCGGCCGGCCTTTACAACATAGGCCAAATTGTTGATAAAGTGAGTAGGTGTGGTACATTGCTTGAATAAATAATTATAATTACATCAACTGTTACTGCCATCTAGCGGAAACTGGACGTATTAAAAATCACAGTTATAATATCGGCAATTGTTGTGCATATAATGTCATTTTAAAACAATCGAAACAAACTTACAGCAAAAATTAAAAAAAATCATGAATCTACTTATTGTAACCAATAGCATAGTTGGGATCAGACTTCTAATATGTTCGTTTCAATTTTGACTCTGACACCTGTCTCCGTTGCAAGTTACGAGTCCATTTAAAAGAAATCACAAGTCACTTAAAGGATTAAAAAAGACAAGGAAAACTAAACAGTCGTTTTTTATGCTAAAAATTTAATGTAACTAAAGTTCGTCAATCCGCAAAAGGCACCCTAAATTGAGTCCAGTATATTCGATACTGAAGAAAAAATAATAAACAGTCGATTTATCAAATAATAAGTAACAAAACAGCTAAGAGAAGACTTTGACAGCCTCCGTGGCGCAGTTGGTTAGACGCCGGCTGTGAAATGAGAGGCCGCGGGTTCGATCTCCGCACCGGAACAAATATTTGTGTAAACCACAGGTATTTGTTTCGGGTCTGGGTATTTGTGAGACTGAAAAGTCTCTCGTAGTTCCTGATACCGCCGACACAAGACTCGATCTTATTGTTGGGTCAGGTTGGCTATGTATTTATATGACTGTTTGGTGTATTCATTTATTTAACAAATAGCAGTACATCTATTACAATCGACTAAAAACGAAATTTCAACCGATACCTATAAAACAAAGCACATCGCTATACTATTGCACGAGAATTCAAAAGCGGAGGTGACAGGCGTGTCTAAATCTCAATTAATTATCTCGCAGATTGTGTCGTTAACAACAGCTTCGCAAACATTTCCCGTGTGTAATCTTTTATTCTTTCTCATTTATCGGCTTATGAAAGAGGGGATCTAAGATGCAATGATAAGCGGTGGAAAGCGAGAAGTGATTATAGTTAGATGTGGTTATATAATGGTGGATGGGTGAGGAGCGATGACGATTTAGTTTAAGTAAAAGTACAATACCTAATAATAATATGTGTATAATATTTTTAAGTATAATACTTTTAGAAAGCTTAGAACCATCAGTTGAAACGTCGTGTCAGTTACAACCTGAGCCTTCTCAGGCCGATTTTATTCTTAAAATTTTCCTTTTTTCTTGAATTGTACATGAATAGGTCTCGCTCCAAATGAAATTTACATGGCATCAATGTGTTTATTTTGTAATTCAAATATCCATATTTTCCGAAATCCAAAGGCTTTGAGACATAAATGCAGTTTCTTAGCTATTGTCTCAATCTGTTTAACGATTTACGATGTCAAAGCTACTTGTAATTAAACCACGACAGTAGGATTCAGGATGTCGAGGCCGCTAACTTGACTTAATGAGCTCCACCGTCCGACTGCAAATCGCCTAATCACTATGAGAAGGGACTTTCGTCAAGTAATCGATGCTCGGCGCGACGAGTTAATGTAACTGAGCCAAGGACAGCACCATCGGCTGTTGCGTCACCCCGGTCATTCACTTGCGACGAAATTCAGACAATACCGTTTCGAATGACCATTGTTACGAGTGATGTTGGGTCAGGTCGGATCATAGAAGATCCATTTAGTTATTTGGTGCAGTTGGTTAGGCACCAACTGTGAAACGAGAGGCTGCGGGTTCGATCGCCGCACCGAAATAAATGTTTGTGAAGCCCACAAATGTTTGTTTCGGGTCTGGGTGCTTGTGAAACCGAAAAGTCTCTCGTAACTTCTGATACCCATGACACAATTAATTGATCTTAATGTGGGGTCAGGACTATGTATGTGACTGTTCGTATTTATTTTTTTAATTATTTAATAATTATTAGCAAGTTTTGCTAGTTGCTATGGAACTCCTTGGTCGTCAGAAGATTTTCACTTGCTATGGTCTGTATCAGTCATCTTCTTGTGGATTACTATGGTTTTTCGCAAATGTAATAGCTACAACATTTGCATAACTAATGAACAATTCTTTCTTATGGTATTCGAAGGTTTTTGGACCATAGCTTCTATGCTGGACCAAAGTCTGCAGATGAGTAGAATTTGTTACAATAGAGTCAGATTTTTTAAATAGACAGAGGCATTTCGAATTTGCTATTGACAATTATAAACTACTTTACCACATATCCATCCAGATTTCCTTTCTTTTAGGGGCGCCATAGGCCATGTTGTCTTTTTTATTCTTCAATCCTCATTTTAATTATTTTATTATTTCTATAACAATTCTCGACTAAAACATACCAACCTCTCACATTCCAGTAAATAGCTGGTAGTCGTGAAGATATTTTATCAGCTTCTTGCACCAGAGTACAGTACAAAATGGTCTAACAATTATAATTGTCACGGATTTGCTGCGGAACCGATTCACCGTCTCGTGTCCGATGTCTGCTTGCGTCACGATGGGTTACCGTAGAAGCTGCAATAAACAGTATTTTTATAAACACTACGACATTGCGACTATAAATAAACCATAGGAAATTTATTAATAGTGATCTGTGGAAAAATCCTGGAACTTACTTACAAAAGATGTAGGTCGGACATAAAACCTTTTTTAATTGTCTCAATCATAATAAAAATATGTATTAATTTACGTACTTGATTTGCGACTACAAATGAACCAAAAATTCCGTGAAGTCCGTGGGAAAATCGGTGATTTTATATACATGTCAAACAAAACACCTCATGTTTTATTTTGGCTAATAATAAAAATATTAATTTAAGTGATAGTTCTTTGTAGATGCAATTGCACTCTTTTGTAGTTGTTCCATTCATCACGTGCCTCGAGTATTTCAATTATTAACTCTAACCGAAAGGTACATAAGCGAAACATAATTTTGATAGTGATAGGTCTACATATAAGTTAAAAAAAATAAACAAAGAGAGGTAATATTATTGCGATATTCAAAAATAAATCCTGTGCAAAAGAAAATATATTACTATTTCATTAAACTCTATTAATTTTAATATGGTTTGAAATCGAGTCAAGTGGGAAAATAATAAAACACCCAAATCAGTGAGGAACAATTAATAAAAAATTCTTGTAATTCAACAGCGAAATTCGAAATTATTTCGCCATTCGACCACTCAAATATTTAATCGACGTAAATAAATACCACAATCGATAATACTGTAGGTCAAATATTTTTATTTTAAGCCCAAACTCATTTATACGTGAGAAATGTAAATCGAGGACACTTTGGCTGTTCGGTTAAATTGTCCTGTACAAGTAAATATCCAATAAATATGATAATTACTTTACATAAAAACAATATTATATGTAGATTACAGATTTTTAAACGATTCATCGAATATCTTGAGAATCGGGGCACCAATTTGTTTTAACACGTTAAACAGGAATTTGTGCCCGATATGGCGATAGGCTCGCCACCTATCACAGTGTGGGACGGGACACACAAGGTGAAATGTGGGTGTCCTGGCACCTGTGCCTACCCCTTCTTGGAAAAAGGCGTGAGTTTATGTATGTATGTTTAACACGTTGGACGACACGACACAATCAAAAGAAGCAGACAAAACATTTGTTAACGGTTAGCCTGTATGGCGCAGTTGGTTAGACAGCGGCTGTGAAACGAGAGGCCGCAGGTTCGAACCCCGCACCGAGAGAAGTGTTTGCGTGATCCGCAGGTATTTGTATCGGGTCTGGGTGTTTGTGAAACGAAGTCTCGTTGTTTCTGATACTCACGATACAGGACTCGATCTTAGTGTAGCGTCTGAATGTTGTATGTGACTGTTAAGTGTGTGCGTGTATTGCACAATTGTAAAATTAATAATAACATCGAACTTCTAATAGTCATGACTATTCTTGACACCAGATTTTGGGAAACTATAAGAGTTTGACTGCGGAGAGACTTCGGATCTCTCTGTGTGTTCTATCGTTTGTTCCATGGGGAGTGCTCCGAAGAGTTGTTTGAGATGGTACCACCGTCGCCTATGTACTATCGCACCACACGTCTTCGCAGTAGAGTTCATTCCCACCACCTGGAGGCGTACCGCTCCCGAACGGTACGTTTCCAGCGTTCTTTTCTACCACGTACGTGCAAGCTCTGGAATGAACTTCCTTCATCGGTGTTTCCTCAGCGCTATGACCTGTCCTTCTTCAAACGAGGTTTAAAGAGAGTACTTTCCTCGAGGTAGGCAGCGACTTTGTTGTGCTGGGCTTCTGGTACTATGGAGGTCCATGAGCAGCGGTAGCCGCTTACCATCGGGCGGGCCGCTAGCTCGCCTGCCTACATGGCAATAAAAAAAAAATCTTCAGGGATCAAATCCGCAGCCTCTCGGTTCATAGAAAGCTCTCAACAATCTGCAGCACGGAGGCTGCGAATTTTTATACATATAATGATATACTAAATACTGATTAAATAACTAAAAAAGAACCATCTACAAGTTCATTTTATACAATTTCACCAGGCGTGGTGGACTGTGGCCTAAGCCCTCAATGAAATCACAGTTGTCGAAAATTCACGAGTCATAATAAAAATTTAAGCTATTAATATTTTATCACGCTTATTCAAATTTCTTAATGTATTTCTTACCCAACTAACTCAAAGTGGCCACTTACAATTACAATAGGGAAAAATGTAATTGACAGTAAACATTTCAAAACGTATTGAATAGTTAGTGATGAAACGGTTCTTTATGTTTCCACGAGCTTCGTTTGCAATCCACGAGGCATGATCATGGCGTGTGTTCGATGATTTTATAATTATAAATATAATTTTAAATCGGGGAAGAAATCTTCGGCTTCGAAACTTTAGCTAGATTTTGGCTAAAACAGCGATGCTGCCCATCGCTGCTTATTTTATTATATGACCATGCTGAAACCTAATTATTCTAAAAATTACTAATACATGTAATAAAAATCGACTCATATTATGTAGGTACGTCTCATTGCTCCGACCTTCTTTACAATTATGAGAACTATGAGTTAGAGTTACCAATAAGTTTAAAAAGTAGACAGTATGAAAATATTGTTTCTTCATCTCCCTTCTCTTTCAAATTCTTCACTGATTTATATGTAATGTAATGTAACAGTCATTTTACGTGCTACTGTAGTTCACCAAGGGTTGGCGGACTATACATACCTACTGCAGAAATTTATGCGGGCTCCCTCAAGATATTTTCCTTCACCGTTATAGTGCGTGGTGATTGACTATTAACACACATGACCCCGAAAAATCAGATGTGTGCCCTGGTATTTGAATCCGTGACCACAGTGAACATGTAGACAGCCTCGTCTGCTCTGTTACCAACAGGCCACCATGCACTTTCGTACAACTTATTCAAAACTATAACTTGTTCATGGTGATCCTACCAAGTTCAATTAAATTAAGTGATTACCTTCTATATCATATGGGTTATAAGGCCAATCTAGGCAGACGACTCGCATTTATTACTGAGAGTTCATTTCATCATTAGCATTACCATTAGCCTATATTTATATGAGATTAACTGGCCGAGGCTTCCGCTTGCAATTGCGGTAGTTTTTTTAATGAATAAAGTAGTGTTTTACTCGGTAAGATAAATTATGCCATCCCTTTTCTGTTTTTCTAGCATATTTCCGATAAAGCCAGTTGCTCGCTCTTTTCCTATGGTAACTCGGGAATAGTTTCGTATTATCGGACTTAAGTGATTATACAGTTTTACAATTGGAAGTTGGAAATAATTTACAGAGTAATAAAGACACAAAGATAGCCTCCGTGGCGCAGTCGGTTAGACACCGCTGTGAAACGAAAGGCCGCGGTTCGATCCCCGAATCGAGAGGTTTTTTTTTTGCGGCCTACAAATATTACTTTCGTGTCTGGGTGTTTGTGAGATCCTAAATTCTCACAGTTACTGATACCCACGATACAAGACTCGATCTTAGTGTAGGTCAGGACTGTGTATGTGACTGTTGGGTGCTATTAATTTATTTCATAATGTGGGCTTTTGCAAATATTAAGCACCAAATATAGCGCAGCATTTTAGGTTTAACTAGTTGCAGCGAGATTCCACTGTTTCATCACATTCATCTTCTGCCATAGAAAGTCCAATGCTAAATATAGGCCTTCCACAAGGAATCTCATAGTGACTTTTTAAAAACAGCTTACATCCAGAGCTTCGTTGCAGGTTTTATTAGGTCGTAACCTCCTTGTTCGATACTTTGTTTGGTGGTACATAACTAAACAAGTAATTTTTGGGTCCACTGGTACTTCTATTTGGTAATGCAATATGTTATGTTGAGCTACTTACAATAATATAAACGAGGAACCCATATTGTTCCTTAATAAATGCATAAACTTCTATGCGGTAGAACGTGTTCTTTAGAATATTTAACTGCTTACGGGTCGCCATTCTACCTTAGGATATACAAAGGAATGTAAATCTGCAAACGAGTAAAGCGACATACGTATTGCAAAATGTTATTGAGTACAGGGCAGTGTTTAGACACAGATGCTTCACACCTCAGGGCGTGCATTTTAAACGCGGTCTATATTGATGGCAGGTGATGACTAAGTTTCTGTTCTTTATGTCAGATTGAGACACTGTTTATAGGCTTTGCGTGTGGGATACTGATTCAATTTGATGTTGGCTAATTTGTTCTGTGTGTACTGCCAAATCGAAATGTAGTGGTTTGTGTACATCGACATCTTCGTCTACTACTTTAGGTATACTTAAAATGTATTGCATACAGATTTTGAAGTATGTCGTAGAATGACATATTTCAATTAATGTTATCTAAGGATAGAAAAAAATAAAAAAAATATTGTGAAAGATATGATATTTCGTCTGTGTTAAATTTAAAGAAAAATCTATCAGATGTTTTGCATAAGAAATTATGTTTTACAGCATATTAACTCCTTTGCCGGACATTTAGAAGCCAATGAACCAATTTACCGTTAAATGCACCATTAGTGATGTTAAAGGAAATAATAAAAACTTTAAATCGGTTATGTGTCTATAAATTTTTCGCATAATGTGAATGTTATACAATTGCTTGTGTAACTAAGTACATGTTATATGATGAATTGCAATGTGTATGTAAATAGTGACCTAGTATCAATTACAGTAACATGACATAACTCAAATATTTATGGAATTGCATTGCGTCTGCTGCTTACAGTAGACATCGTATTTGATTGGCACTAACAAGTATGCACTAAATATTATGATCTATCATAACATATCAACCAGAAGGAAATGAAAATATTTACTAACTTATTTATAATAATTGAAATCATAGTCCAAAATATAACATTGGACTTTATTTTTACTTTACAACTTTATTTTTAATTTACATATTTAACGTGGTGTTTCATAAAACAATAATAAAATAATTTGACAGCCTCCGTGGCGCAGTTGGTTAGACACCGCCTGTGAAACGAGAGGCCGCGGGTTCGATCCCCGCACCGAGAGAAATGTTTGTGTGGCCCACAAATATTTCTTCCGGGTCTGGGTGTTTGTGAGACCGAAAAGTCTCTCGTAGTTCCTGATACCCACGACACAAGACTCGATCTTAGTGTGGGGTCAGGACTATGTATGTGACTGTTGGGTGTTATTTATTTATTTATTTATTTAATTTAATAGTATACTTTCCTCCGCTTATTCTCAATCACTAATTAAAAAAGGCAATAATTGAGTCAGCTATTTATTATCATACAGATCTAAATATATTCTTTCTGCAAGAGAAAAAAATGGTTATTACCTGTATTCTCTACCCGCTTGCCTAACCTATGCTTGACGACACAAGTCAGTAGCCATCACGTATGTCCCGAAACGTGTGACAGCGCACTCTAGCGGCGAAATTAAGCAATTTCGTACTCACAGCACTTAACGTTTTATTTGAACAATGAAGGCCGAAGCACGAGTTTATTAGCTTTGCTTGTTTGAATAGCACATGAGCCTAATAAAGTGTGTAAATCTTGTTACGAAGTTATTGACGTATCTACTGCCAATCACCTTCGTTTTGCATGTCATCGTATTCAGATTATTAAATTATGAGGTTTATTTTTTTATCATTTCCTAAGCCTTTGTTGAAATAATAATATTTAATTTCCTTTTTTGTAAATCAGGTCCTATAATTATTTGTGTTGTAATTTTACTTGCAATCATTCTAGACGTCACAGGGCAAGAAATGTAATTTTTGACCACATTTATTAAACACACACACAGTATTGTAAACATAATAAGTTTATTAACTGAAACGTACAAATCGTTTTAAGAGTGCCCGAAGATATTGTTATCTGGGTTGGTATTGCTACCTTATATTATGCCAATTTATTTATTTCTACTTAAGAAAAATATATTTTCCACTTATTTCTCTTCAATTTACAACTCAATATACAAATCAATTAACAATTTACTTGCTTAAAATTAATCGAATATTCATAGTCACAAGCACGTATTTTTATAACATTTTGTTGAGCAATGGAACAAGTTTTTAAAATATTCGGAAGACATGTTGGCAATGGAAGGTTTTTAATGTAATAATAATAATTCAATAACGTTAAAAGGTTGTTTGGGTGTAAGTGTGAACTTATATTTATTTTAGTACTGGTATTAATAAAAAACACTCTGTACCGTCCTCATGTAAATATAGAATAATAACAGACAAAACTAAACTTCGATGATATTAAAAAGATATAAAAAAATATAATTTTATTATGTTTCTATTACAAGAGCGTATTCTTTTTAATTTATTATCTAATATAACATTATTCAAGACTATCTAACTCACACACTTTCCACTCCAACTCATACTCTTGATTGTAGAGGAGGCCCTTGCCCTGCACTGGGACGTGTATGGGCTGATACAGATACAGATAACACGATTATTTATTTATATTGATATCCGGGCCGGTAGCAAATTCAGCCTTTTCTGCCTTTCTGCTTAATCTTCTGTATCTCCATTTGTGATTTTGATTAGTGACGGTCGTAAATATAGCGTACGTTTGGATCATCTTAAATAATCCTTTTTTTTACGTCAAAGTTTAAGATAGAAACAAAGAAAAATTTTGTCAATGGTTCTACTTACTTAGAAGTTACTTAATTACTTAAGTAACTTCAACCATTTATGATTTATCTTCCAATCAGCTTGTTTGCAATCTTTCCACGCAAAATATCATAAATACTTAATTTGAATAAGTAAACTTCTAAACAATATAACATAAAGATTCGTTTATCTCAACACGACATCAAGATGCCAAGTTGCATTACGAAACGTGCCGGGTTGAATGAAGAGGAAAAGACACATCGCCGTCTTTTAAGGTTATATAATTTCACGGAATCGTCATACAGACTAAAGGCCGTTCTCTATAGCCTATCTATCTTTAACAAGAGGTTAAAATAGCTAACAATACTATGTCGGTACAATTCAACGCTTCAAAACAAAGAAAGACACATATATTTATCTTACTTAGCTTTCTATAAATATATGCATCATATCTATAACTCTCAACCTTTTAAAATTAAAACATAAAATACATCTAAATATCTAATGAAATCTCTTGTTAAAGACGGATAGATTATAGAGAACGGTTAGTTTGTGAGTGTTAGTTGTCGCAAAAAGTATTAAACTATGTAAATAACCGCAATAAGAACGTATAAAAACGTTGCCTTGATGGTTTAGGGTTTACGCTATTAAATGCGAGGTTTTCAGTTTTCCCAGTTGGGGCAATCCGGGATAGGAGAGATTTCCATGAGAATTTCACTAAAACAGGTGAAGCCAGGTTGGAGAATAAATAACCTTCAAAAGCCTAAACAACTCCTGTGCTTAGCAGTGGACCGATAATAAAAAATAATTATTTTGAACAAGTGTGTTTATTATCTGATAAAAATGGTGAGTTTGTGATCTAAACTACTGTCATTAAGAAACTCATTGAGCTTTGGTATTTGGTGCCAATTCTATGCAAAATCATTAACGGTCTTGGCTTATAGGAATAGCAGAAGGGAGTAAAATATGGAAAACGCAGTGCTGTTCCCATAGGCCAGAGTCGACAGCTTGCAAAGTATTATATAATTTCACTCATTTCTTGTCTTGAAGATTATCCCACTATCTGAATTCTTGATTAAAGAGCGGGATTATCTCCAAGACAATAAATATTAACCATACCAAATTATGCCATACCATAATGAGACTTAACATCTTATGTCTCTAGATCTTCAACGCAGTGTAATGCCAAGCGTTGCTTTGTTATTGAAATGAAATGAAATGTATTTATTGGTCACGTAGGCAATTTAAGAGCTCTTATGACAAGTCAATACACATAGAACTTAATCTCTATATACAATATATTTTCTGTACTTAGTATTACTTATTTTAATTAATTTATTTATTTAATTTATTTATTTTTAAATTAATTTTATTTTTATTTATAATAAGTTTTATTTATTTATTTAGTTTTTATTCATATTTTATTTAAAGTATTAGTTATTACTTTATGATAATTTATTTTTCAAAGAAATACATTATTTACGTTAGTCAAATTAAATTAAATTATTAGTGGTGTTGTTTAGTTTTGCTATTGTCCATGAGCGGTCACATTGCTTACCATCGGGCAAATGGTATGCTCGTCCCACCATTCATTGCAATAAAAAAAAACTAATACAAACACGAGTGAATAGTTTGTGCAACTTGGTATTGGTTAACGACCCAACTTCAAGTACTACCAAATGTCAATGTTGTCGAAACATTCGCCATTATATCTTTGATTATGAGATAGTATTGGGCAATCCACAAGGGCTCGGTAAGAGGCCGATTTACATAGAAAACTAAAAAAACGCATAAATATGCATAAAGTGATGGTTACTTAACTTTTTAATATTTATAAGGTAAATTAAAATGAAGAATGATGAGTAAGTAACTTTCTAAGTTTTTTTACTAAAGTGTCGTTAACCAGATATCAGGAAATTTTTTAACAACAATAAAAGTTAATAAAGCATAGCATAAATAAATGAATACACCTAACAGTCCCATATATCGTCCTTACCCCACATTAAAATCATTTGAATTTTGTTTCGTGGGTATCAAGAACTACGAGAGACTTTTCGGTCTCACAAACCGGACACAAATACTTGTGGGCCACACAAACATTTGTCTCGGTGCGGGGATCGAATCCGCGGCCTCTCAATTCACAGTAGATGTCTAACCAACTGCGCCAACGAGTCTGTCTAAAATTTTAATAGAATGCTTTAGAAGTAAAACTGTCTAAAATGTGAATGACTATTTACTATTCTAATATTAAAAAGGCTATTTACTATTATAAATTAAAAAATAAATTCATCGAACAATTCACGCACACATTGTAATATTATTTTTGTGGTGTTTATATATCTTTGTATTTGGGTGGTAAATTCATAGTTTTTGCTAAAATAATAATTAAAAACCTCGGGTAACATAGCGTCTTTAAAAATAAAAAAATGTACACAAAAAAAACATTTCGCAATTTTTTTTTGCTTGTTGTCTAAAGTAACTAAAACTACCACCTGGCTTCGTTTCGGTTGCAATCTGTATATACCCTATATTTTAATGTCATTAGGGATATCTAAAACCACAATAACGAATTGTGCAGTAGCTACTAGCTACTAATAAACATGTGTGGTGTTAATCATGACAATAATTTCCACGCAACAACAGTTTAGTAGCACATTACGGAAGCAGCGTGTAAGCGGAGCCGCCCGGGAATCGAACCTGCCCTTCATGCTCGGATAATGTGGCAGATACAGTTACCGTAACCCTGGGCTTGTGTTACCCGCGTGTTATAATCACTTCTAGTACTAAATGCGGTGTAAGTGTTAGTCATAGAAGTGTATCATGCTTGCATAGTAGATATCTGTATCTGTATCAGCCCATATAAGTCTCACTGCAGGGCACGGGCCTCTATCCTCCAGTACTATTGAGAGGAGTTTAGCCATATAGTTCACCACGCTGGCCAAGTGCGGGCTGGGGGGCTTTACATGCCCTAGAAAGTCTTACAAATCGGTATGGTATGCAGGCTTCCTCGCGATGTTTTCCTTCGCCGTTATAGTGCGTGAATGAGTATTAAAAACAAAGAAATAATATCGATATCTCCAAGCTTAAAGGTCTCATTTTCATTTTTGATTTACTGATATTTGAGCTTAATTTCCATAAGTATAAAAAACTTTGACTATATGTTATTAATTTGTTCTATAACCGAATGGATTCCAATATCCACCACGCACAGAGATTGAAAACCAATCATAATGTTTCACGTGTTTTCGCGTCATGGATTCAGTCCTCTATCTCATCATAAGAATGTCGGCTATGTTGTGTCAACTGATTCAACTCTGACCTCTACTCAGGCAGCACTTATTACTTACTTTACTATCAAGTACCAGCAATCAGTATTTCGTGTTTGTATAAAAATACCGGTGTACAGTCTAAACTCTTATTTCTTTCAAACAGACTAATACGAATTTTATTCATACAGGAGCGGATTTAGCTTGCATGATCAAGACTGGCCATTGATTTTTTTTTTTCTAAGAAGTTCTTTTTTCAAACGGAACGCCGGACGATTAGTCCTTTTAGTGAATCACTAAAATGTCGAGAGTGAAAGTTATTGCAGAAAGCGGATTTCACATTGGCACATAGGTCATAATTTGTTACGCACATTACACTCAGATGACTGACTTAAGTATTTCCTCTTGGTTCAAAATAATCAAGAATGTTAAGAAATAAATATCTGTTTACATAACTTGATACAGCTTATCTGTTTGTGTGCAGTGCCTACGCAAAACTTACAGCATTTTTTCCTTGTACTTTTGATTTTAATTGTTTTTTTCTTTTTATGAAAACGTATTATTTTGTATACACACAATACTATTTTTTATGCAGTGAACAATGCATGATGAACTCGGTACAAATAAATAAATAAATGTAAATATAAAGTGAATTATTTAGATAAAATCTGGGCGTTAACTATTACTACTTAAACGATTTTTTTTTGGTAATTCCATACAGCTGCTAATTATGTTTTTATAAGGAATTTAAATGGCTCCATTTTAAAATAAAACGTAACACAATTACGAAATATATGCGACAATAAAACGTTAATTGAGTATTAAGATTTTAAAAGCTTGTTACAATTTTGTAGTTAACCTTCTAGTAAAGTGGACCTTCTAAATAATATACTTATTGACTTTTTGTGAGCTAAGAAAGGTTTAAAAATACTTTTTACATCCATCCTGCTCTACATTTTTGTAGCTAGAGTAACTACTGGACATATTGAGACTACCATCTTACGTCTCAGGATGGCGAACGCAGTGGAATCCAACCATTGCTACTGACCATGAGAGGTCGTATCGCTTAACATCAGGCGAATGGCATCCTAGTCTCGCCATCCCTAGAAATAAATGAAAAAGTACATTTATATAACAATTAAAATTAATTGACGATAATTTTGCTTTACCGATTCAGAAAGGAATAATGTGTAAAAATTAATAATAGAATGTTCTGTTTAGTTTATAAATTAAATCTGTTATTTTGAAAGTCCTTTTTTATGTTTGCTTGTCTCTTTTTTCTAGTGGGAATGTACAGAAGTCTAAAACTCCGTGGGACTTTGTAAAGGTCGGGCTTTTAATTGTAAAATTATAAGCCAAACCTTCTTGCGTTACTAAAACTTTTTTGGGCCAATTCCATGTAAGTTTGGCATTAGGGCAGGTATACAAACTTCAATTTGTAAATAATTTATTCATATGTTGACATATAATTTCAAAATGGCGGATCTGCCATAAAACGAAACATGATGTATATTTCAAGCAGTAAAAAGTGTAGTTATTTCGAAATTAATCGTTCTAGCATTGCGTTGTAAACATTACTCTACTGAATTAGTTTATTTTATGACAATCTAGATTAAACTTAGGCGTTATTTTGTAAGTGCATTTAGAAATTGAATGACCTTCGCTACTACTTTTCTATGTGTCATGTTTCCAACATTCCTTAATATGAAGTATTCCTAGGATGAATTAGGGTTTAAAAATAATAGAAACACCAAGTTTATATTTAGTTTAAGTTACTTAAAATTATTATATTTCATGAAAAAACATCAAGCATAATTTTTTAATATAAAATAGAATATTGGGTGTAGGATATTCGGATAACAGCCACCGTACATAATAGTGAAATACTTCATATGTAATAACTGTACTACAGAATTAGTCTTTGTACGTAAGATTACCAGTTAGCCGGCACAATCACAATAATTATATGTATACATATATGCAACATCTAACAAACGAACAATTTGTAAATACATTCAGAATTTTAAAAAAGTTAGAAATATTTTAAATCTGTAGTGGGAGTAAAAGAAAACTACTGACATAATTAGGCATAACCTGCATTACAGTGTGCAGGTGTGAAAGAGATAGTAAGTCCCAACATCACTCTCACCCTTTGATTTAAAATACTTATATATTTGCTTCATGTTGCAAGCCACCTTAATACTGTTTTAGCAAAAATGTTTTAAGTTTGTGGTACTTGTGTTTGTATGCAAAATAATTCAAATAATCTATCATAGTAAAGTATCTAATTTTATAAAATATAATAGGTCCGTAGATACTCTATGTGTCCGCCCCGTCTCATTAGTCCGCCCCATGATCACGAAACCAGTAAAATAATCGAAACGTCGCGTCACGTCGAGAATTTAAAAAAAATCCAAATCCGCGATATAATCCGTAAAAAATAATTTTATTTCAAAACTCCATCTATCTGCACTACACTTACCATCAGCTTCATTTCAATCACTTTGTCAACCAGTATTAAAATATCATGATTAATTTACGCTATCCGATCAAATTCATTTCAAACACGCTCAACTGCGCATCTCCCCAGAACGATCACTTTCGAGATTACGACTTATTAAGCGAACAAACTTGCGACGTGCTCTTAACTCATGCAAAAATTATCTCCATAAAATCATTTCAATTTGCGATTTCACTTCACTGTATCACGATTCGCCAACATTAATACATAGTTTAGAGGATCTTCATTTGAAGGGACGATTAACTGGTTTACGCGAAAATACAGATTTGAATCAATTTGATACCAGAATTGCAAATAGTTAGGTGCCATGCTATTGGACGGTTTCCTGGTATTGTAATAAATCTTGAAGGTGATCCAAAAAATACTGGTGATAGGTCTCTTATATGTGAGAGGGCACTTGGGTAGGTACCACCGCAGTGTCATGTCAACGCATGTTACACTTTGATGATTCTTTGTTGTCTATACTGTATCACCCCATATACGTCCCACTACGGTGTACGGGCCTCCTCTACAATCGAGACTACGATTGAAAGTTATTAGGCCATATGGCCTGACTATGTATTATGGTCTATATAGTCCACCATGCTGGTCTAGTGCGGTTTGGCAATCGCAATGGTATGCAGTTTCCCTCACGATGTTTTCATTCACCGTTATAATGCGTGGTGATTGACTAGCTATCAATACACACATGACTCCGAACTGTCAGAGGTGTGCCCTGAGATTTGACTCTGCGACCATCGTAACGGCGCAACTATGTTGTCTAAACATGAATAATTATCAAAATCAAATAAAACCTTGCCAGCTGGGTCATCTTTGTTCATCTGTCCAATTTGGCCGTCATTTATATGCGCGGAAGCGAACCCTACCCGATTAGAATACAGAAAGCATACCTGATGTAACATTATTTACATTTTAAGCAATTACGCATATTTTGACAAGACGCGTACCTCAATGAGCCTGTATAATTTATTTATGTTAATATATACATTTATTTTGAGATGTAGGAAGTGGTCGCCGTTCTCTTTTGCTGAATTAACATTGATGACACAAATGCAATGATTAAGTTTGACGCGTAGGGCTTTATTGCATCAAAATATATTACCTTAAAAACGCATTAGTAGTCAGGTCGAGCTGATGTAAGAGAATAAGTAATCGTAAAAGGGGAACCTGTTAAAATATCACAGCTTCTTCGAGAAACATCTTAGTGGACTGTAACAGTCGATACCAATTACTGTCCATCTATAGCCTTTGTGAATCACGACGTCGCTACACCACGAATTGTTACATCAGTTACTTACTTAAAAGTTGTTTGTACAGATTCCCGCTTCCGTGGAAACTGTTTTACAAGAAATTCTCATAGGACTAATGCATTGCTATTTCTATTTTCCAGTGGCTACCGGCTACGAGTCCGATCGCGAAGAGTGGAAGAGCAGTCGGTCGCAGTTCTCCACGACCGCATTCGACAGCCTCGCGCGACCAACGAAGATGGCAATGGCATTAACATTAAGAAAACCCCAAAGACTGGAGCCAGTGTCGTATTATCGCCTACCAAATGAGCCTAAGTCAAAACTGACCCCTATACCGTTCAGACCCAACAACTTCGTCCAGCGAGCGCCCAGACTTCCTCGACCAAATACGGAAGTAAAAAGGAATATACTCAATACGGACCATCGGAAATACACATCCTTGCAAAGCTTAGAACTACCGAAAAAATTGAGTGAACCAAAAAAGCAAATGGAACCCAAGAAGGCTAATTATTCTAACATATCAAATAAGATCACTGGACTGACAAATAAATTGCGAGATTTAGGAAACCCTAGTAACACACTGGGTAGATTTAAGGCTCAATCTCACGGAGACGTTACTAATTTGAAACCAGTTTTGAAAACAGGGCAAGACGGTACGAAACGTTCCGTGATAAGGACTTGCAGTGTTGAACCACCAAAGAAAGTTACATTCAGCGCATTTGCCACCGTCCAAGTGGTTTAAACCTTTACTAAATTGTGTTAACATTTCATTTGTGCTTACGCCGTGTTTGATTTGCTTAACCAGTTTTCAATTACCTGGTGACCCGATCTAACATTGAGTGCTTAAAAAATATTTGTCTGTAATTAAAAATCTCGCTTGGAGTGAATTAGCGCACACATACGTGACCATACCGACATTAGTGTCACGATTTCCGTGCAAGAGACGCTTCACATATTTGCTGTGGAGCAACACGAAATCGCGTGGCAATTAGCTGCATTATATTTGGACTTTTACCTCTTCCATCTATCACATTGGCTTTTTCATGTAATTTAGATTGTATATCATGTATAGTATAATTGATATGTCTTAAATCGTGGTAGTTATCGCTGGGCGAATTGTAATGCTAACTTCTAAATGAACTGACTGAGTATAGTGATATTATTCAATGTAATGTTGATAGATCGCTAATATATTAATAGATTGTAAAGTACATTTAAGGAGGTCAGGCCGGGAATTCTGTGTAAATACAAACGATATTTCGTGTGGGTTACAACCGCATTACTTAGTCATAAGTGTATTTAAAATAAGTCATTTCTTCGTCTTACTTAAACATCCTGTTTGCTTTCGACTTATGTAATCTTTTGAGGATAACTGAAGATGTATTTGCTAATACAAATATTTGATGATTCTTATGTGCTTTTGGCGGTTTAGTCATTAAAATCCTTAAGCAATACCGAAATATTTATCATAGATCCTGTTAGAAAGTCACCGTCACGTTTTGATAAATTATTAAGAATTCTCAAATTGGAACATGATCACGAAAAGTTCAAATTATTTCAATTTCAATCAAATTTCTAAGCAAATACATTTTCGTTTGATGAACAATTTAAATAATTTGCGGACTTTTTAATCCATAAGCTTCCTGAATTTCAAATCAGCCCTATCCCCTGAGATCTATACGACGAAATGCCGCCAATCTTTGTGCGAGAGATTGCTGCCGGTCATTTTCAGGTAAATTATGGAAATTCGAATTATTTATTGTTATTTATTTATTTCACGTGAATATTATATACAATAAGGAGTGCAATTGTATTTGCAACTGACGTCAGATATACGTGGTTAACCCGCGTTCATTCAGATTATTTTATTTACTACGCAATCCCGTATCAGAAACTTATCAACTATCTGAGATAGGTAATTATCGATAAATTATTTAAAGACTGTGGAATTTCCTATCTCGGATAACTGAGGACGAGCATGTATTACATAAAAAAAATCACATACAATACATAAATGAAAATTATATTCGCATTCTATTTTAGACTGTACCTTCTTCGTTTCTTCAATAGGAAAAAGATATTGTTTGTTAAATCTCGTAAGTTTTCGTCTACAGTGAACTAATTTAACAAAACACAATCGATTTTCCCATCAAATTAATAAGTGTCTCATGGGAACTATCTAATTATTAATTATTCTAAGATTAATTTATTCTTTGATTACTTTTCTTGTGCATTCCTCTAAATTGTCTATGGATTTAAAATTCAAAATTCGAAGGAAATTCACACTGGATATCTAAAAATGTTTATTAAACCTTTTAATAATAGATTACAATCTGAATTGTTAAAAACTTTAAGAAAGAGTGAAACAGGATTTTATTTTATGTTTTTAATATTGATATGTTATGATCTTGTTCTAAAGAAAACTCGTTTTCCAAATACTAACTTATTATTCTTTATTTCTGTATAATTGGATTCTTAGTCTAGTCGGTAAAATAAACATTTTTAACAAAATAATACAATTTCCTAATTCTTGTTATTGCTAAGCACTTGTATATGTGTAAAGTATAGTTATAATAATATATTTTTTATTATAGAAAAGCGTTTAAATATGTTAAGAATTGAATTATTTTATAAAAGCTGTCTTTATTTTTACGACATATATTAGGGAAGTTTTTTGTTATCTAAAGAGTCATAATTATTCTATTACTTAAAGGTATTATTAGTAACGTAGATAAACTTCGTGGTATGGTATAAGCATAATAATTTTCATGAGTGTTATATTTAACAAAAGGTTTTTTTCATGGCATTTTTTGGAAGTTTTGTCTATGGCCTTAGATGGATATTGTAATTTTTTTTTTAATGTTTTAATTTTGCTTTGGACACTTACTCCCAAATACTGGAACGCAACTTAAATAAGTTGCGCTTAACTACGTTAATCCCGCTTAAATGTACCGGCTAAGTGGGCCGTGCGCTGTTAAGAGCAACTTATTTAAATGACGTTCCAGTATTCAGGCGTATATGAATAGATGATATTTTAATAGCATATTTTAATACTGCATATGCCATACCATAGAAGTTGAGTTTAGACTAAGTTTCGTGTTGATTTTACGTGTGTGTTTTAGTTTGATGTTTAATTATTTTGTTGTTAACTATTACTTGTTTCGACGTAGGCATTGTTTAGAAAAATTAAATGTTTGTTTTGAAACTATTATATGTTTTATTTACTTCAGTACATAAATATATATTAACACCGTTACGCACGAGACTGCTTAAAAGAATTTATAGTAGTAAATAGATAAATCAAATAGATAGTTCAGAACCGAGTGAAGAGAAAATTCAAACACTCTGTCCATCTTTAAAGAATGAGTCGTTATTCTAAGTGCATGTGCGTGACAGCCTACGTGCTGCAGTAGGTTAGACGCCACCTATGAAATAGAGGCCGCTGGTTCGTTTCCGCACCGAGATACATTTTTGTGTGGCCCACAAATATTTATTTCAGGTCTGGAATATTTATTTGAGAGACTGAAAAGTCTCTCGTGGTTCCTAATACACAAGACAGACTCGAACTTAGTGTGGGATCAAGACTACGTATGTGACAGCAGGCCCGGATCTAGGGGGGGGCAAGTCGGGGTGCGTGCCCCGGGCGGCACGTTCAGGGGGCGGCATATTGAATCTTGGGAGACAACTACAAAACTCATCAATAACGTAACACCACTTACACTTTTTTTTTCGCCGTGCGCGAATTAGTGATTATGCGATAGAGGCGCGTGAAAAAGAGATGAAAACTTAATATTTGGAATGTATAATAATTTATCCATCTCAACAATTACGTTTAGTTTCAAATATCCAATTTGTGTTTAGTAGTTAGTTTTAGTTGATTAACCATCGAACATCTTTTATGTGGTACAGGCAGTGGCGAATTTACTAGTAAACTGAGTAGGCTAGAGCCTAGGGCGGCAAATTTGAAGGGGCGGCAAATCTGGGCCAATTTTTTTTTTGTTTTGGTTTACTGAAATAATAAAAGGCAATATTTTACACACTGAAAAAATGGGGTTTGAAAATTAAGAATAGTTAAAATATTTCAGTAATATGTTCCCACGTTTCCACGTTGACAATTTAATAATAAACACTTTATTAAATATCTATACTTGGATCTTCTTCTTCTTCTACCTGGCGTTATCCCAGCCGGTGTCAGGGTCCGCCTTCCGGCAAATTCTCCTCCATTTCGCCCGATCTTCGGCATCCTCAATAGTAAGGCCATTGACCCTCATATCTTCCTTAACGACATCGAGCCAGCGCTTCTTTGGTCTACCCCGCGGTCGAGGTCCGGGAATATTGAGGCTCAGGCACACATTACCGACGCACTCCTGCGGTTTCCTTAGGATGTGACCTCCATCTCAAGCGGGATTCCTGGAATTTATCAGCCACATCGCGGACACCAAGATTGCCACGGATGTGCTCGTTACGGGTTTTGTCCAAACACGTAACGTTGCACATCCACCGCAGCAGCTTCATCTCCGCGACGTGGACCTCCTGGACGTGCCGCTTGAGGGCAGGCCACGTCTCAGACCCATACAGGAGCACCGGCCGCACGAGGCTTTTATAGGTAGGCATCCTGCGGTCGTAGAGTATGCCCGAGATCTCCCTCCACTTAGCCCAAGCAGCACTTATACGGGCTTTGACGTCAAGGGCGCTGTCACCGGACTCATGCAGTACGGACCCAAGGTACTTGAACTTGTCCGTCTTCACGGCATGTTCGTTCCCTATCACGATGCTTTGGGGGTCCGTACTCCCGCAAGCCATGTTTTTTTTTTATTGCATTGAATGGCGAGACGAGCAAGCCGGTCGCCTGATGGTAAGCGATACGACCGCTCATAACAGTAGCAACATTCCACTGCGCTCGCCATCCTGAGACATAAGATGTTAAGTCTCAATATGTCCAGTAGTTGCTCTGGCTACAACGTCCTTCAATCCGAAACACAACAGTGCATTTAAGCAGTGTTGTTTCACGGGAGAAATAGACATTGCGGTGGTACCTACCCAGATGGCCTCTCACATATGAGAGACCTACCACCAGTAAAAATGTACTCGGTCTTCGCCACATTTAACTTCAGACCACCGCTCTCAAGCGTTCCTTCCACCGGTTGACCTTGCGCTCCAAAAGTCGCCGGTCCTCCTCCACCAGTGCAATGACATTGGCATACATCCAACAACCAGTGCGCAGGGTCCTGGATGTGAGACGTAATGACGTCGAGCACAACACTGAAGAGGAATGGACTTAGCGCCGAGCCTTGGTGCACACCGACATCAATCGGGAAAGGATTCGTATCGCCAACGGCGGTCCGAACGAAGGATTCGGATCGGAGGTACATGTCTCTGATAATGTCCACATAGGCTTCCGGTATCCCTTTCACTCTCATCGCCCACCAGATTGCCTGTCGCGGCACACAGTTGAAGGCCTTCAGCAGGTCTAAGAAAGCCATGTGCAGTGGCGTCTTCTTCGCTCTGTATGCCTCGCCAAGCATCCTGAGTGCAAATATCGGGTCGGTAGTGCCACTGCCAGGACGGAAGCCGCATTGACACTCAGAGATAGTACACTCTTGGTGGAGCCTGGACTCGATGACGCGTTCGAAAAGCTTCATGGTATGACTCATGACCTTAATGCTTATGATAATTTCCGCATTCCTGAACACAGCCTTTACCCTTTTACACGGGAGTTATCACACTCAACCACCATGAGTCAGGCATGTTTTTGGTATTTAGGATGCGGTTAAATAACGCAGCAAGAAGCTCCACACTATGAAGCCCCAACGACTTCCACGCCTCTATCAGAATATAGTCAGGCCCTACCGCTTTCCTGTTCTTCATGCGACGAAGACTATAGAGCTTTTTCAGGTGCAACAGGTGCAACAAGACCTTGGTTCGGGGGCAATTCGGGGTAGGACACTCCCAAGTAAATATCTATACTTGGATATTATAAAATATTCCAATAGTGATACATTATAAAAAAATCTTGCTTAAATGTGAAAAAACACCTATTAACATTGATTATAGTCTTTAGAGTTCCTTGCTAAAAATATAGTTTTTTTTCAAATTAGTTATTTATTGTTTTCACGCACCCCGTGGTCAAGAGGCGGCAAAATTCCTTCACGGTTTCCTTTGCCTGGCGTAAGAGGCGATTAATAGGGGTCGCTGGCAAACTCTAAGATATGCGGCAGAACTCATGGCTTCATAGCGGACGCCCACACTTAGGGCGTCCGTTGCAGAGAAAATCTATGCCTACCTAAGTTGTGAGGAGCCATGTTAGGAAGTGCGCCGGGTGGCACGGCGAGTCAACTAGGTGTTACTCGCTCATCCGCATCGCCTATTGTCCGTAATACATCCAACCTGTTCCAATCTGTTCGGAGTTCGCGGATGTTGGTGAACTCCATAGTGAACGCGATGGTGGGGTTATGCACCGCTGAAAGACCTGCTTTGTTTAATTGCGCTGTCACGAAGTTGAAGGGATGGGTTTGATGAAGAGGCATCGAGAAGCCAAAGTTTGGGCATTAAGTAGGCCGAATGGGCACCGGCATGAAAGGGTCGGCATGTCGCTAAATGTCGGCCACATCTGGTCACCAACCGGCACGACGTACCCGCCCAAGATTATGTGCGACATGGTGAGGCAGCCCCTCGTTAAGGTTAGCCACGTTTGGGCTCTTGTACTGTACTGTCTCTTTGGCCGGCGGGTCAACACTCCTCCCTTCGAGAGCGATCAAAAATACGTACAAAATCACTATCAGATCACTATTACGGTCTTTACGCCCCGTGGACGATGATCGCTACCAAGACGGACACTTAAGTCCTACCACCACAAACTGTGTCACTCATTTGGCACTACCCAGGGCTTAGAGACCCACGGTTTACGTGTAGGAAAACTAGAGTCAAAGCTTACAGACGTGTGTGACGTTAACCCTCAAAAGTGACGCTAATATAAAGCGTGTAAAAAGGCTTAACATGGTGGTAAAATGACGTTCTTTCCCGATGTCCTGTGTTGAGTGGGCGTCTGGTTGCTAGAAATGATGATGATGATTAAGATAAAATATAGGCAAGGGGGGCGGCATTTTTCAGTTTTTGCCCCGCCTCGAAAAAAACCTAGATCCGGCGCTGTGTGACAGTTGGGTGTAATAAATGTTTTCAATAGACATCATCTTGCTTATACGACTAACTTTTGTCAAATCTTAAATAATATTTACAAACTTCTAATTTTTTTTTGCTTTAGACCTTACAATCAGGGAGAGCTAAGACTTCACCAAAACTTCACCGCTGTAGGTGCACTCACTGGAAGTCTATTGCTGAACGAAGGCCTAACCCCAAGAATCTTCACAGCGACCAGTTTGAAGCGGCCTGCGCCCAGTGACTTCCCGTTATCTTTATTAGGTCATCCATTAAGATAACCTTTAAAATATCTTAAACAACAAAGTTTATTATATTGGGCAAACAAAGTTAAAAATGAATACATAGATGTTAATTTTTAAGATCTTGAAGGTGATCCAAAAACTCGGTTGAATGGCGAGACGAGCATGCCGTACGCCTGATGGTAAGCAATACGATCGCTCATGAACAGTAAGTAGCAAATAAAAAATATTGCACAATACACAGGTGATTTTGACATAAAAATGTTATTTAATTTAAACCACACGTTCCTAATCACCCCAGGTAATGTTGGAACAACTTAAAAAAAACCTACATAACAAAAATCACGATTATTGTATATCTTTGTAGCCCTCTTGTAAATTCGGGAACCTAATTGAAGTTAAGCTGATCGGTAAAAATACTCGTATATATACGGGCTGATATTTCTTTATCAGCCTGTAGAAATATCTAGGTCGACTTAAATTGCCGACATTATCAAAAAAGTTCGATTTTCACAAATTAGTGCAAATTAACAAACATTCCACGTAGGTTAATGTCAAGGTTATCTATTATCATATATTTTGATGATATTTTTATCTCATATAATTAAGTCTGTTTTTATGTGTGATGTGACTGTTCAATATGAAAGAAAGAGACGACAAATGGAGTTATGGTAGACACATTTGATATCAAATAAATTTTCTCAGGAGTTTTATTCAGTGTTCTTTTTAAACTCGGTTTAAAAACACGTTGGAATAGGTGAGAATATTTTTTATATAAATATAAAAAAGTAATGAATAATTGTAGTAGTAATAAGTGGGACACTGTAGATTATAATCATATTTACTTATAGCATTAAAATTCAGTATAAAATCCATTATTAATTATGTTATTTCTTATTTCTATAAATACAACTTACTTTTTTATACTAAATGGCGATAGGTTCAGCGCCTATCACATTGTTAGGTGGATCACGGAACATAAAAAGCGAAATGTGTATGTCCTAGTAGAACCTTTGCCTACTCCCTCTGGGAAAAAAGGCGTGAGTTAATGTATGTATTTTTTCATTATAAATTACAATAGAAAAAATTCACATTTTATTGGTAAAATTGACGGAAATAATTTTTATTATCACAAACAGTTATTTATTTATTTATTATGTAAGAAGCTGGCCGTTAAAACTAGTAATAATTCAATAAAACAGGAATTTCAAGATAACATAGTCGTGTAAAATATTTAAAACGCATGTTTATTCCTACAATAGCCGAATACCGTAAAAAATAACGACCGCGATTAATAATAAATATTACATAATATTTTTACAACCTTGTAACAAAATCAAATGCATAATATTTATTGATTAACTTAACGTAATAAGACTTCGAAATTTCTAAGACTGATTTAATTTTATAAATATTGTACTCGGAAAGTCGATAAGACTTGCAGATTCTTATTTTTATAATGTTTAATTACATTGTCTGTAATTACCATTTGTAAAGAAAATCTAAGAAATGAAATACACTTATTACCTAAATATATTGATAGTGAATTTTATTGTAATGAAATGAAAATAATTCATTGAATCTATAATAATATTCAACATAATTTAGATTTACTCATGTTTTGATCTTCCATCCGGTTCGGAAAGCGGGTTTCATTAGAGAAAAACGGGTCTAGAACTATTATCTAAGACTATAAAACTTCTAGAAAATATTAAAAAAACGACACTATAAAAGAACTATTTCTAAGACAATCGCATTATGACCTAGGGTTCTATAAAGATGATTTTTTTAAGTATCGGGTATTTTCGATGAAGCATAAGATAAAATGGCTTGGCCCCATATGGCCAGCCTATCGCCATATTATCAATTCCTGACTCCAGGCGGATAATGAACAGAAAAATCCAATATGCCCGACCCGGGATTCCAACCCGAGACCTCAGGTTTGTAACGGTACCGTAGAATTACGCTACCGAGGCAGTCATAACAATTACAAGCAACAATAATCAGGATTACGTCCTAAATTCCGCATTTCTAAAGTAGGACCATACCTATCAGGGCAATAAATAAAAAATATATCACTACATAGTATAAAACAAAGTCGCTTTCTCTGTCCTTATGCCCCTTTGTATGCTTAAATATTTAAAACTACGCAACGGATTTTGATGCGGTTTTTTTTTAATAGATAGAGTGATTCAAGAGGAAGGTTTATATGTATAATACGTGCATATTATTCTAGAGAAATGTTTATGCACCCGAGCGAAGCTGGGCCGGGCCGCTAGTAAAGAATATATAAGAATATATATTATAAAACCAAACAAATGTAAATCAAAATACACTGAAAACCACGTATGTAAGGAATTATCGATAGCTACCAGACATATTTTAGTACATATTAGATCATAGTCAATTGTACAATTTGCGTCAATCAATACTCGGGCCTCTTTAATAGGACATAGTTGCCGAATTTATATTCATGTCTAATAAACATCGTATTAGCAATTGGTCACTAAATAGGTACAAAGCTTAGAAAAATACCTATTTTTATACTAGTACGAAAAAAATACGAAATCGTATTTGATGAAAAATGCACCGTTTACAAGGGGAGATAATTATGTTCGTCGATTTCAGGTGAGAATTTGAGGCGCCAAACAGCAGTATAAATGCACTATTATATATCGGTTTGGAGGTTAAGGATAATGTAGCCAGAGTAACTACTGAACATATAGAGACTTAACATCTTATGACTCAGGGTTCATGAGCAGTCGTATTGCTTATCATCAAGCGAACGACATGCTCGTCCCGCCATTCAGAGAAATAAAAAAAATAATTGAAAGTTGTATTGTCGCATACGATGACAGCTATAAGACGATATTGTTATTCCGACAAATAAATAAATAACACCCAACAGTCACATACATAGTCCTGACCCCACACTAAGATCGAGTCTTGTGCCGTGGGTATCAGGAACTACCAGAGACTTTTCGGTCTCACAAACACCCAGACCCGGAAGAAATATTTGTGGGCCACACAAACATTTCTCTCGGTGCGGGGATCGAACCCGCGGCCTCTCGTTTCACAGGCGGCGTCTAACCAACTGCGTCACGGAGGCTGTCTATGTAAATGTGCGAAAATGTAACTAATTTACATCCTTAAGCCCCATTTACACGAGAATCGTATGTTATTATCGCATGACATAACCGCCGTAGATTATCGTGTTCTGAAAAACGTTTACATGATGCAACTTTTTTGAGTTTTTTATATCCTTACAATAACCGTATCATCAAAAAACTCTCCCCGTATAATTGGGCCTAATCTAAATGAAGTATCGGCAACATATGGACACTGTTCTCTCTACGACATAACAGGATACGCAGACAGATTCCGACATACTTCCATGCATCATAACAATCACCGAATGGCGAATACTATTTATTATTGGTCGTTGGCAAGACAGAACAAATATCCTCAGGTTATGGTTTATTTGAGGCCAACAATATTAAAACCCACTTTCTTCATATTTGCTATGTAGTATACCAATAATTATTCTAAATAGATATTATTCCTGAATAGTGAGATTACCCATACTTTCATTTTACTCATTTTGCATGCAAAAAGGAATATAATTGGAAACATCAATCAATACATTTCTATTAAACTTTACGAGCATTTGAGTATAACCTCCATTGAACATTATTGCCTATAAAATGTTACCAACAGCCTGTTTGAATGTTACATTGTGTTGTCTATAGACCACACACATTATTAAAAATAGTACTGTGGTTTTTTAAATTATCCTATTGGTTTTCTTACACATGGGTGGGCTGCAAAACGTAGGATATTAGGTTCGGATTCCAGGTATGGTAATGTATTTTTTTTCGATTGGTAATACGATTTTCGGTACTGCACGGTTTTATAAGAATTGATAGTACTTAGTAGGCAGATTTTATTAAAATTACATAGCCCTAAAACCATATTATTGTACGACAGGACAGATAGAAAAAAAGAAATAGGCACTCACAAACAAACGAACGTCTGTTCTCGAGTTACGTAAACAAAATAGACTCGATTTCGTAAAATATTAATGAAGCCTTTTTATTTGTTTACATGTTTTTTGCCTCTTAGTGTCCATTGAATATTCTATTCTAATTTTGTTTTGTAATATAATCCCAACTTTGTTTATACGAATGGAGTCTTGCTTATGCGTTATTTCTCGACGCCTTTGCATTGACTAGTTAAACAATAACAAAATACAAAAATATTGAACCTTCTTTTTGAAAGATTAATAGAATTATATGATATAGTCTTAACTACAGTCTGTAGCATGTCGAAAGGCGGTCTTACCCACTTAAACCATATGTTTATTCAAATTGAGTTGGAAAAGGGAATAATTATGCGGTTGGCCGACATCGACGGCTAATAAGGCAAGGCACGTGCACTAGCAAAATTCCTAGTGTAATGAGAATTTGGATCCTGCACTTATGGGAAAGAAAGTTGAGACCTGATGGACTTTCTATGACATCTTACTCACGGCCCTAGGCTAATACATAGAATGGGATGTAGGAAAAACGTAAGTTTTTAATTTTATATTTAGGCCTCCGTGGCACAGTTGTTTCATTTCTATGAAACTAGAGATCGCGAGTTCGATCCTCGCACCAATATTATTTTTAAGCATTTGTAAGACCCAAATTCTCTCGTTATTTCTTATTTTCTGATAACCACGAGGCAAGATTTTTATGTAGGGTGAATACTATGTGTGTGACTGTTGGGTGTATTTATTTATTTCCAGCCATGTCTCCGGTCGCCGAAGCCTTCGTGTCGAGTAAGATCGTCCCTGACGTCATACCGACTGCACCCACCGTCAATATTGAAGTAAGTCATTCTATAATTGATACTTTAAATCTAGATCATCGTTGTAGTTAGCTTATAGTGGAATAGGCGTTTTTTCTGGAGTGCATGACAAATGCACTGATGTTATATTAAAGTCTTCACCGATATGAGATGGGTCTCTCTAGGTACTTTCAAAAATAAGCAATAACGACACAGGGTGAAGAAGACGGCGATGTCAAAGATTATTTAAGAGAAATATACATCTGGCCAGATTAGTTTATAAATTAGTAGTTATACGAAAAACTGGAGCATAGTGTATTTGAAATTAATTTCACCCCAAAAAATCGAACCAAATGCTAATAAGCATAATAGAGATATTTTAAAGTAATGAACATAAGAATAAAAATATTTTTTAAGATAAAATATCGCGGCATGTTATTGCTATCCGATCAATTTTGTAAACATAGCGTGGGCCGGCCGCGAATTATTGATAAGAAACAAGGTCTTGGTTGAATTACGTAATCGCTTTTATAGGCAACCTGTTGTGAAATATGCTTTATACGCGAAACTCACTCATGGAAACTTGTAAAAACCGTAAAAGTAGAAGTACGGTCTTTGTAGGTTGTAGTCTGTAATGTATCAGTCCATATACGTCCCACAGCAGAGCACGGGCCTCATCTATAATCGAGAGTGCGATTGAGAGTGGTTAGGCCGTTAAGTCCACCACGCTGGCCTAGTGCGTGTTGGCGGACTTTACATATCATATAAATTCTTGCAAATACACCATAGTATTCAGATTTCCTTAAATTTGTAATATCTATAAGTGATTTCGTGTATATGTGCAGATAAGAATAAATAAATAAATTATTTTCAGTTGAAATACCCGAGTGGCGCGGTCGCCTCCCAGGGCAATGAATTGACACCCACACAGGTGAAGGACCAGCCAAGCGTCTCCTTCAAAGCCGATGCTGATTCCTTCTACACACTTATCTTCACCGGTCAGTATTTCCACATCATTCATTACACGCTTTATATTAGCTTCACTTGTATGTTTGTTTGTATGTTTGTAACCGACTCCTTAAGATACGATTTTGACCCACTTTAAATGGACAGATTTCATTCAAATTTTGCACACCTGTCAAAGACCGATGACAATACAATAATTCGATTAAAATATATGATTATCCTGATTAGATTCGCCAGGATTAATTACTTTTATAATTGATGACCATTGCTACTGACCACTAGATGGCGTGATAACGTCAATAATGAATGTTTGCACTATTCATCGCTAGATGGCGTTAACATTGTATTCTTCAAGTGTCAAATGTTACTACTGACCAACAGCCATCTGTTACTGTTACGTTATGTTACTAAAAAGTAGAAAATAAATAATAGTTTAAAAAAACTAAAAAACACGCTTTATATAGAAAACCCAACTAAAAAATAGAAAATAAATTTTTGAAAATTTGAATTAAGAATATTGTATATAAGAAAAAAATATTTTTTATTGTAAAAAAAGCGTGGGGTGCTTTTTAAGATATTATCAAAATGATAATCCTTCTATGTATATCTGTCGATAAAATAATTATATCTATTGAAAACATGTACCCCACGCTTTTTTTACAATAAAAAATATTTTTTTCTTACATACAATATTCTTAATTCAAATTTTCAAAAATTTATTTTCTATTTTTTAGTTGGGTTTTCTATATAAAGCGTGTTTTTTAGTTTTTTAAACTATTATTTTTTTTTAGTCATGGGTCTGGTCGCATGCTAATAATAGCTAGGGAATCATAACTTGGAGTTTTATTTCAGATTTACTTCTAAGATATTATCACCTCCGTATCATCATGAAAGCGTACACATTGCTGAAGATTATAGGAACGGATTTATTACTTTTCATTTAGAACTAAGTAATGATCCGAGGAATATTCCTTATCCGTAATAATTTAAAAATAAAAAAAAAATATATATATATTTCTGAACCAACAAAGAATGAAACAATAAAAATGTTGCCATAAGGTTATTAGGCTCTGGTTATAATATTAGCTTACATAAGGTTTCTTAAAATATGACAGTTAAATTAACGTGATAAAATAAAAAAAAAATGTGTTTAGATATAAACACAATGACTCCTTTTAGACAAACTAATTTTCGGGATTAAAATTAGTAATTATCCTTCCCCAGACCCGGACAACTACGACGGCCCAGAGCCAGTGTACCGCGAGTGGCACCACTGGCTGGTCGGCAACATCCCTGGCGGTGACGTCTCCAAGGGCGAGGTCCTGTCGGGATACATCGGCTCCGGACCACCCCAGGGCACCGGGATACACAGATATGTGTACATCGTGTATAAACAGCCCGGGAAGTTGCAGTTCGATGAGAAGAGGCTTACGAATAAGTAAGATTTATTACATTTGGAATGAAAAAGCGCCTGTAAATATACTCATAGCAATGCTATAAAGACACCTGACAGATTGGTATTGGCAATATTATGAATTAGTATGAGAAAATTGCAGTTACATTGTTTGTACACTACTTTAGTATTAATTAATTATTACATTTTCTAATTAGAAATATGTTTATCTTGATGGAATTGCCCCAGAGATACATGTATAGCAATCTTATTTTAAAACGCCTGCCTGTTTGTTGTTGGCAATATGTTAAGAAAATTGCTGTTAGTTTTGTAGTATTTACTTCGTTTAAAAATTTTATATTTGAATCTTTGATAGTTTACTCGTACATATGTATATGTTCTGTCCCTTTCGAATGAGTTTTGAATTCAATTTGAGCGAAGAAGACAAAACATTCGCTACCTAAAAAGACTTTAATAATGTAATTATAAGTGATAATATAAGTAAGTAGTGTAAATGCACTGTTGTGTTTCGGATTGGAGTACTTTGTAGCCAGAGTAACTACTGGGCATATTAAGACTTAACATCTTATGTCTCAGAATGGCAAGCGCAGTGGAATGCCAAGCATTGCTTTGTAATTCCGAGTGTTTTTTGGTTTTGCCACTGTTCATGAGCGGTCGTATCGCTTACCATCAGGCACTTACGATCGGCATGCTAGTCTTGCCATTTAATGCAATAAAAAAAATGTTTTATTAGGCCTATGTTCACTGGTAAACTTCCTGTGGCTCAAGAAAGAGAAAGATATGTAATAATTAATATTTTCGTAATTAAAGGTCAATCGATGGTCGTGCCGCCTTCTCCACAAAGAAGTTCGCTGAAAAGTACAATCTAGGCGCCCCGGTGGCTGGAAACTTCTACCGCGCACAATTCGATGACTACGTTCCTCTTCTATACAAGAGTTTGGGAGCATAAAGCAGATATATATTGAAGCAGAACCTATGTAAATATAATAAATAAATATATTTTAATGAAACCATTTATGTTTGATTATCATGTTGATTTTAGTCAACGTGACAAATTAAAATAACATATATATTTTTATAAGCCTAAAGCCCCATTTACAAGAGAGTTTCTCGCCTCAAATATGCGATTATCTTAATGATAATACAAGAAGTTGCATCGTTTAAACATATAAACAACACAATATAATCTATGGCGGTTATGTGATGCGATAATGGCGTACGATTCTTGCCGTGAGAGGCTCTCCTCGTGTAAATGGCGCTTTACAGGCATTTGGCGCTTTTTAACATTGGCCCGGCATTATGACTATACTGCGCCTTATGGTAAGTTCAAATGCCGCCCAGGCTGAGAATCGAATGACATTAGTTCCAAGACGGCAGTTCCAAGCCATTAGATACAACTATGCCGGACTGCTTCAGTTGTGTTATTCGTTGAATATAAACTACAACAAAAGATTTCCAAAGCCTTTTAATGTTATAACGCTGGTAAGTATTCAAATAAATATTACGAAATGATTTGCCTAGGTACTTATGATATGTTTATTTCTAATTACATTTTAAATTATGTGGAAATATTTTCATGACTGGCTGCTATTCCTCTTCCAGATTTTCTGTTTGATAAAAGTTTCCGGCAATCGGCTCACCGATGTTGTTCGCATCAGCAAAGTTTTCAACCGAGAAGTTAATTCGGCCCTCGAACGAATCCCTGAAAAGGATTTCAAACAGTTGATAAATAATAATGAAGGATACACCTGGATACACCTTCAACATACGAGTATGAACATTCGTAATGATTTAATGAAAATAATAAAATTCATAGTATTTGGTCTCCTAAAAACACTAGAAAAGTCAAATTATTTGTAAGATGCTTATAGGAAATCTTATCGGGCACTCGATAAGTTCATTCAACAAAATAATACTTGTTAATATTTTATAGTGACATCTGTTCGATAGTGCTTTGATCTCGTGATATAACCCCTCACTGCATCCAGATTATATATCAACATTTATAAATAATACAAGGTATATCAAGACTGCTACCGAAAACGATGCCGGGTTGTAGTTTTAGTGACTACAAATATGCAAACATAATGCAGCTAAACATTTCGTAAAGAAACGCGATAAGATTCGGGGTTTTTTAAATATCATCGTATTCGGGTGATTGTCATCCATAGTTTTTGCTAAAATAATAATTTAAACACTTGCGTACCATAGCGTCTTTAAAAATAAAAGAGTACACTATTATTTTAGAACAAAAAACTTGAAATTAATGGCGAGGTGATGAGCGGGTGAAATAGACATTGCGGCCTATGAGAGACCTACAACCAGTAAAAAAAATACTTGATTATTTAATCATTCTTGGTTCTAATCTACAGAAGAAGGAGCGAGGTTTAGTCGTTATCCACTTCAATTAATTAAAGTATAATCGACAAACAAGTTATCGGTTAAACGAATTAAAAGTCACTCACTCAGGCAGTCCATCCAAGCTAATTTCTTCAGGTTGATCATACACAAGAAACACGTAGCGATGCAAGCCAGTTCCAGGTTCTGGTTGGGAGTGTACGAATGAGACAACAGTGTCACCACTATTGATGTCACCTCCAGGGACATTCACCACCAACCAGTGAAGGAACGAGCGAGCTTCAGGTTCCTGTCGTGAAGGGGCATCGGGATCTGAAAAAATAGGAGCACAGAATACTAAACTAACAGAAGTCAAGCTCCATACAAAGCGCGCTAAATCAACGCACACATAGACAGCGTTCACCGACACGATATTTCAAACCAGTCGAAACCACTGCGAGCGCGAGTGTCACTCGCTTCGGGCACGCAAATAGTGAGATGTTATGTGCAAAGATGGAGCAAATGAATAAAAGTTATTATACTTGTATATAAAACACCAGATTATAATAATTGAATATAAATTTCATTAAAAAAAAACCTATATTATACAAATACAATTTAAAAAACTTAGAATAATGACATACACATTCTCAGCGAGTTCATAAATAAAATTAAAATTTATTTATCGTATTATTGTGTGTTATATATTTAATTTTCAAAATTCAATCAAACGATACGAGTGCTATTAACACGATACGTGTTTTTGCATAAGCCAGAGTTAACAACCCTTGCGCGAACGCCGAGCGTAGTGTGAGTGTGGCAACAAAAGTGAAGTACATACACAAGCTTGACTTCTGTTAGTATTCTGTGATAGGAGTCTAAATAGCAGCTAAAGAGTAGACCTTAGGCTCCGTGGATACGATGAATATATTTGGTCAAAGTTGCCGAGGGTTTTTCTTCACAACTACAAAGAGAAGGTTTATTTAACAAATCAAAATAAATAAAAAAATATACTTTGCAATTGTTTTCAGAGATAGTCCTGACCCCACACTAAGATCGAGTCTTGTGTTATGGGTATCTACTACGAGAGACTTTTCGGTCTCAAACACCCAGAACCGAAACAAGTAACGATCATACAAACATATTTAGTTTCCGTGCTGAAATTGAACCCTCTCGTTTCACAGGCGGCGTCAAACCAACTGCGCACGAAAGTTGTCAATTGGTGACTCAGAATGTTGCAGACTAACTACCGTACTTAGATAATGTTTAATAATAAAATAGATAATGTTAATATCAATTACTTGTGTAATACCATGGTGTAAATGCTACCAAAAGAATATTTACTAAGTATCGATTCAATTGTTTGCGGTCACTAAACGTTTCTGAGTGTGGCCGAAATTATGATATCGACTCCCGATCGGTTCAAATATAGGCAGTATATAGCATGCGTTCATTCATCCATGAATTTATCGAAGTGCTACACTGGATATATATGTATTGTAACACCTAGATAATATAAAATATAAGCAGTATTTAAAAATATCGATACAAATTACGCCGGTATCCTCGATGATAGGATGTATTATAGAAGATTACTGATTTTCAAATGTGCTCCATTTAATAAAAGGCATTGAATGGTTCTCGAATATGGGAAGAAATTCAATTATAGATTTTTCTGAAAAAAGAAATTGAAACCATTACATAACTCATTGAGATTAATTTTATTACTCATAAACGCACGTTCTGACAAGAAGATACATAAATACTGCTTTATTCATAGACAGTTTCAAAACCTATTTTAGTTATCCAATATTTAGTCCTATTCCAATGACTTTTGAATTCAGTTCAAGCGAAGAAGACAAAACATTCAATAGCTAAAAGACCGATAGATTTCATTAGGATGTAAAAAATCTAAGCATAAAAAAATATTAACTCTATAAATTATAAGGATATCAATATACATATATGTACAAATGGCTATTCATTTCATAGAACTTACCACACATAATAACGGTGTACAAGACATCTGGGTCTGCGTTCCAATCCAACGTTGGTAGTCCATTGACGTCTTCCAAAGTTACAATATTACCTTCTAAAATTTCAACACCACTCGGAAATGTTACCTACAAAATATTGACGCAATATATCCAGTATAGGATTGGTTAACAGGGATTCTATGGTTTTAGAAATTGTTACAAGAAGAATGTATTTTGACCGTAATATATTAGTATTTAGAACACTAGGTTAGGGATTTTATTTTATTGCTTGTAACTCCAAATAAACTAGACAGTGAATTTAGCGTTTGTATGTAGGTACGAATTTTTATTTTTTTTATTATTTTGACCATCTAGGAGTATGTATTAAGATATTATATGTTTATCTTAATTGAAATACACTGCTTTCTTGCAAGCTAGTTCAAAAGAATCTTTCTTAAAGTCAATACCAATTATCACACCAAATAGTTAATTTATTTTTGTATTCTATTGTTTTATTAGGGAATATAATAATTATTACTTACAGACAAAACGCTCAACGGAGCAGTTGACAGAATATCTGGCACTAGTTCATGATCCACAAACGATTGGGTACTAGGCACAACATTTCCTATACCTAAAGCGATAAAACTTAACAAAATAATGCAAATTAAACGTGCCATCTTGTTACCAAGGAAATACTAAAACGAATTCTACATTTTGGCACTTTAAATAGTTATCCGAACATTGATAAAAGATGCAGATTATGTTTTTTCTAAAGTGTATAAGATTATCTTGTCATAATGTAGCGATGGATAAAAAGAATAATACAGATGAGGACCGAAGTGCTATATTGAAAGGCGCTGGTTTAAATGAAGACGGCACATATTCGTGACTATTTACTTTGACGCTGAATGAAAGTTTCGT
Organism: Hyles lineata; assembly: GCA_030180105.1. Lineage (NCBI taxonomy): Eukaryota > Metazoa > Arthropoda > Insecta > Lepidoptera > Sphingidae > Hyles > Hyles lineata. Next base: position 3,840,268 of record JARJEE010000027.1, on the reverse strand, counting down.
AAGGAAACCTTATACCTAAAAGTTATCCTTATGCTTTCCGAAGGTATTTCTCTATCGGTATCAGTCCATATAAGTTCCACTGCAGGACACGCGACTCCTCTATAATGAAATGAGTTGCATATTTTTATATTAAATTATAGAATAATATTTTGTAGAGAATATTATCATCAAACATCTTTTAGCATATCATTTATTAATATAATTTTAATTCGAAAACAAAATAAAGAAAGACGCAATATCAGGATATCTGATATCATGTATTAAATAAAATATTTATAATTTTTAATTCACATGTTTATGGCTTCACTCGGCGGTGTTGTCGTACTGAGCCAGGAAGAAGTTTCCGTAGATAGGACAGCCGAGTTCGTACTTCTCAACGAACTCAGTAATAGGCACAAACCTCTCTGGTGTTAATCTGTGAAATTTCAGATTTTGTATAAGATTTTCCGTTCCATTGTTTTAAAACGTTTACCAAGCAGGTTGAATCACAAATTAATTAAATATAATTATTCTTATTTCATAGAAATAATGAGAAGAACTGAATCAAATCGGATTAGAAGTTATTGAGAAAATTGTAGTAATACCAACATCCATACGAGTTGAATACAGAACCTACTTTTTGAAGTTGGTTGAAACTCACATCAACTAACCACAAGTGAGAAATAAGGGCATGACCAAAAGAAGAATCAAAAGAGGTTTAGTGAAAGAGACATGTTGTTCTTTACGTGAGTAACCTTCAGCAATTGAACAAATGTATGCATATTAATTCTTTAAATATAAAAAAAACACCTAATAAAATACGAATGTTAATACTGAAAGACTTCGATAAAAGTGTTTTGGTAAACCTGAAATAATTATTATAATATCGAGTATCTCTCGCTTTAACGATAGTGTAGTGGGTAATAATGTGCTGGTATGGTAAACAAATTACATGAGCGTGGTAGACTAAATGGTCTTTTTTGGTCCGCCATAAAGCAGTGTAAATGCACTGTTGGGTATCGGTTTGAAGGCGTTGTAGACAGAGTAACTACTGGACACATTGAGACTTAACATCTTGTGTCACAGAATGGCGAGCGCGATGCCAAGCATTGCTTTGTAATTCAAAGTGTTGTTTGGTTTTGCTACTATTCATTAGCGGTCGTATCGCTTACCATCAGGCGAACGGCATGCTCGTCTTAAACGAAGAAATAGACATAGCGGTGGTACCCTCCCAGGCGGCCTCTCACGTATGAGAGATCTACCACCAGTAAACCTCTGCCTGCTAAAGGCTAATAAAAAAAGGTACAAACAAGAGACTTACGTAGTATTAAGCCTGGTCTCGTTAAACTGGATGAAGGCGTTCTGCTGGTACACGAAGAAGGCGTAGCGGTGGGCTATGTCTCCTTGAGGAGGGGCAGGGCTTATGTAGTCGTACAGCGTCTCGCCGCTGCTCACGCTGACGTCATCGCCGGGAATGTTGCCCACGATCCAATGCCGGACTTGAGAGCGATTAGTGTAGCTCGGGATAGGGACGTCGGGGTCTGAAAAATAATATTGTGTTTTAAGTAATTGTTATATTCATATCCCCCTAGACCGATATGTAAATAGGCTCGGCGCCAAGCGATCACAGGGAAGGAATCGAGGCGCTTCTCGCCCTGAGAAACCCAGTGTCGCCAAAAAGGTGCGCGACGGCCACTGAGGATTTTAGTCTCTATGCTGGTGTAAGAAATTTGTTAGGTTGTTTTGCCGCATTATCCGCAGTGTCCCGGGCTGGAAAGCTAGTGACACTAACATAACACTTTCGGTCTTCTTGAAGATACCGAAAAGGGAGCTGGACAGGTTTCCTCTTCACACAAAAAAACAAATATTCTTATCCCCAAAAATAGCGCCCAACATACGTAGTGGTAAGGGGAGCGTGAAGGGAATATGATGGGAAGAGAGAGGGGTTTCCCCAATAATACAAAACTTTACTACCAATCAAACGTTTTATACTAACTTAAATAAATGAAAACTCACCAATCATAGTGAGGGTGTAATATGAAGTTTCATCCCCGGTAAAACCGATGCTAGGCGGGTCCGCTATTTCAGTAGTAGTTAGCATGTTACCAAACTCGACGGACACTTGATTTGCGTATTCAACCTTGAAATAATTTTTTTTTACATTAATTTCAAAGATAGTTTCATACATAGTTATAAAAATAATACTCCAATTGTTCTCTGGTATCTATGAATTAGACCACTGATATCAAATCGCAATCAAATGTAAAAAATAACTAACTACCTAGTATTCTTTTTTCAAAAACTCATTAAAAAAATCTTTTGAATCGTTAATAAAAAAACATACATTAGAATCAAGAACCACCTCCTTTTTTGAAGTTGGTCGTTACTATCACAGATAACTATACACTAGTCAAAGAGTTACTACTACCGCCCTGGAACGGGTTGCAACTGTGAAGAAATTAATTCAGCAACACGAACTGAAGTTTTTTTCTTTACTTTTTTCATTGCCATAAATGGTTGTATAATAATATAATGCAATTCAGTTGAAGAAGATCTCGAACTCAAACAAAGTATAGATATGCCTAGATAAGATTGCATCTAAAAATCAGAGTACCTATATTTGCCGTACAGATTAACTTTATAATATGATGTGCAATTTTATGAAAATGAGACATTATTTTTGTAGGTGATGAAAATGTTTGTTGAGTGGAAGGGGTGATGATGTGAGCTGACCACTCAGATCGTCTGTTTGTGGAAAGGCCTACTAAGAATATTCGAATACTCGACAAAATGTTGGAATCCTCTGTCGTGCATCGTAACCCTAGACTAAGTTCGGAGAAAATGATAAGTACAATAGAGAATAGTATTGATTTTTAGCAATGGAAAACTTATATCTTACTTCGGACGTCGAATACCCAAACATTCGAAGTTCGTATCGTTTTATAGAGTCCCCCCCCCCCCCCCCCCCTGAATAGTTACAGAGATATTTTGATATGGTTGTTCAGTCTAGTTGGTTGAACCAGAACTCGACTCATTTTATGGATTCAATAAATATTTTCATTTACATTTCATTTCAAACTAGGCCAATATTGTTGTTCTTACGGCCTTATTCATATCCAGTATGTATCAGCCCATATACGTCCCACTGCAGGGCACGGGCCTCCTCCACAATCGAGAGTGGTTATGTCATAATATAGTTCACCGCGCTGGCCTAATGCGGGTTGGCGGACTTTATATACCGTAGAAATTCTTACAATTTCCTATGGTAGGCAGGTTTACTCACGATGTTTTCCTTCATCGCTATAATGGGTTTTGATAGACTATCAATACACACATGACTCTGAAAAGTCAGAGTTGTACCCGGGGATTCAAAAATAAAATAAAATTACCTCCAAAAAGCATCTTGGGGCACATGGCGAAACATCAGGAACCAATTTACTGCATATAAAATCCTTCGCTACATTAATCTTAGATGTTGAAATATTTTCAGCTGCCAGAATAATGCAAATACTGAATACAATAAATGCTCTCATTTTGCTTGCGTCTCGTGCGTTGTTGTAGAATATTACATCAAAACTGCTGTGTGTAAGTAGGTGTCTCCAAATTTCACTAATACAGTATGTACTATTAAATAAATATACACTTAAATGATTTACAAACACAAATATGGAATGCACAACTAAGGCGAGACTAATTGTGAAAGCTTTACAAATAATTATGTCAGTGGCGGATTTAGTAAAGAATTACATAGTAGAAAACTTGAAGCAGGGATTAAGTGATATTATTAATTATACTTATTGCATCTTTATTGCGCAGAAAGAGAGGATTAAATTGTCTTTGCTATGATTAGATATTCGATTCACACCTGAGCAATTAATACATATAAGGTCAACAATTGATAACTTTATTGAACTGAATTTTTTTTCTTTCAGTTCAGGTTTATTAGTCACCTTGTATACTATGTATATTTGGCGATGGATATTTCTAAAACATATGTCTTTTAAATATTACTTATTTAATTTTGACTTAGGAAAAATACGATTAACATTAAAATGTACGTCCTTTATTCACTAGCGTGATCACAGAGTTACATTGCTATCCACGCGTAAAAAACCTGTTTTAATCTATTTTTACGTTAGCGCTGTGTAAGTTTTAGCATCCCAGTAAGGTTACTTCTATTTAATTTTTGATACATTTTACTCTAATAATGTGATGGACGGCAGGCATATTTCTTCCGCCAAACAGCACGGTAAATGCACTGTTGTGTTCCGGTTTTAAGGACATTGTAGCCAGAGTAATACTGAACATACCTATTGAGATTTAACATATTATAATGTCTCAGGATGGCTAACAAAGTGGAATGCCGAGAATTTATTTGTAATTCATGGTGTTGTTTGGTTTTGCTACTGTCCATAAGCGGTCTTCTCGCTTACCATTAGGCGAATGGCCTACTCGTCTCACCTTTAATTGCAATTAAAAAAGTTACTGGCATGGCAGATCGAAAAAACATTTACGACCGTCTCTCACCGGGCTAAATTACAAATGAAAAAATATTGTATTGATCTAGTATACATTTTCAAGCTGCAGCGCTTCTCGCTCTGGGATATCCGTTGATGCATAAAATGCGCGTACGGACCACTGAAGGGTTTTAGCTGGTGTACCTAGTGCTTCGATCAACAATACCACTGATCGAAGACCTACTGCTCTAGTCTTGCAGAACCTAATATCTGCAAATCAGCTACAGCGGGACGCCGATGAAACCGGCATGGGTAGTACAAAACTTGGGTATTTTTATTGCATAGGTCCGGCAAACAACCAAGCAGGTCACCTGATGGTAAGTGAACACTGCCGCCCATAAACTTCCATAGCGCTTGGATCATGGATCGTTGCCAGCCTATCAAATCGGGTGAGGGGCATGAAAGGGTATTGAGAAAGAAAAGCATAACAGCCTTAAATAATCATTCATCATCATCATTCGAAAAAAATATTTATGAACACTTAATATAACTGTGAATTGCATTAAATCTGACAATAATGTATTGTTTGTACGTTATAAAGTTTTTATCAATGAATAAACAGACCGTAGGAAATCTGAAGACGATAAGTAGCATTGTAATTAAGAACCATGATTTTTATATAAGTTTTATAGAAGACATTTCGGAACAATTAGGATTTTAACCCTTCAGAATGATAAATACCTACTACCAACAATATATTATATATACCTGTATGTTTATCACCACGCACTATAACGATGAAGGAAAACATCGTGAGGAAACCTGCATCCCATAGCGATTTGTAAAAATTTCAATGGATGTAAAGTCCGCCATTCCGCACTAGGCCAGCGTGGTGGACTATACCTACTCTCGATTGTAGAGGAGGCCTGTACCCTGCAGTGGGACGTATATGCGCTGATACAGATACAGACAGACAGAAGAGCTAAAGAAACGGAAAATACAATATGATCAGCGCTGATTTCAGCTAATTTTGATTTATTTTTTGTACTGGCTTGACTGCAGTGCGCTGTGCGCCTGATGGTAAGCGTAGCGCAATCCGGATACTAATCAACCGTCGTGAAATGTTTACAATTTCGTTCATTACAAAACCTTTGGTGAGTGCTATGCTCTTCCTAACCTTTTTCCTCCCGATTTTTTTCTAGTTTACCAGATAAAATCATGAATAAAAAAATCTACCCCTCAAACTATCCAATGGCTCACTAGTAGTAAGAGATAAAGCAGCCCAGAAACATAAAAACTCTAATTATAGGTACTATGTACAGGTTCTCAAAATGGAGGGGTGTAGCAAAGCAAAAAGAGAGACGGGAGTAAAGTGATATTGGCATAGACTAGGAATCTAGAATATACGGATTCTGACGATTGCACTCACAAAGAGAAATTAAGCTGTCAAGGAAATAAAAGGAAATGTTTCGCAATAAAATCCACACATCAGGTATTCATATATATTTTCTCAAAGAAAACAAATTTTGAACCATTACAAAACTTTTACTTACATATCTATATAATGCGAAAAACACTGGTTCTACCAGCAAGGTGCTGTACCTAATTAGTCTTTATTTTAAATACAAGACAGTTGGACTCACTGCGAGATTAGGAACAATTTTTAATGTTCACCCAATTTAAGCTGGAATGTGTGACTTTAATCACATTAAATGCAGCGCCATCTTGGATTTACTTCTCTATGACTAACCCTATATTGTTTATGGTCAAACTGGCGTTATCGACTTATGGATACATCGACAGGTTTTTTGGCTACGACCACCTTTATCCGTATTCATTATTATTTTAAAATTTATACGACCAATTAAAAATTACTTTATACAGCCCAATGTTATTAAGTTATAGTCGTAGCGTATATTTTGGTGTTTAGGCGCCAAGTTGTTTGTACAGAATAGGGACATAGTCGTCGAATTCCGCCTGGTAGAAGTTTCCGGCAATGGGGTCGCCGAGGTTGTATTTCTTGGCGAACTCGGCGATTTTGAACATGGCACGGTTATCCCCGGACCTGAAATTGGAAATTCAACATATTAATTCTTGTTATAGACAAAGAAATATATTCAGATATGTTATTTAATTTTAAACATCTGTTTCTCATCACACCAGGTGACATTGGGTAAAATTTGAAAATTTTCAGACTTGGCACAAAGTTACCCTACTACTTTCGACTCTTAATTACATGAAACCCTTATTGACAGCTTACTTTGTTTACAGCTTTCATCTCAAAAGTCAATATAATATTACAGATCATAATTTTGTCGGATTATAATTTGGGGGAGACCTATGTTCAGCGTTGGACTTCCTGTGGCTGAGATGATGATGATGATAATTGTGTCGATATTAATAAATACCCTTGTTTCATCGCTACCTTCCACTTATAAAAATTGCCTTGTCACACAGCACATTCTTCATCAAGTCTTACACCAAACCACACCTGTTAGTGAGCCTAGGTTCATCAAAGCTGAGTTTCCCTGGCTGCTTGTACACCAGGAACACGTAGCGGTGCAGGCCTGTGCCCTCTGGCGGGCCGGAGCCCACGTACTGGGAGAGCGTGTCCCCCGCGGCCACGTTGGAGCCCTGCACGTTGCCCACCAGCCAGTGGTGCCACTCGCGGAACTTGGGCTCCTTGCGGGACGGCGCGTCGGGGTCTGCGGATAGAGGTGTTAATATCATTTTAATCTGACTAAAAATAAATTGGTTGTGTGTTGAAATAGTTTACAGTGTATGTATTTCTAAAATTTTTGTCTGGTTATGCTGTGTCGGTCAAATATACTTACTCCATACGCTATAGTTAATCTATACATATAAATAAAATTGAAGTGTCTGTTTGTAAAGTGAAAATAAACAAAAATGTCCAACTACATATCGTTATACACACGATACCTATAACGAAAATGACCTTAGATTTTTTTGTCTGTCTGTCTGTCCGTCTGTCTGTTTGTTCGGGTTAATCTCTAAAATGGCTGGACTGATTTTGACGGGACTTTTATTGTCAGGTAGCTGATATAATAAGGAGTAACTTAGGCTACATTTATTTTAGAAAAATAAAGTTTTTGTTAAATTCCACGCGGACGAAGTCGCGTAAAGTTAGTAGTACAGATAGTTATTTATATAAAAATAATGTTATAATATAAAAAATGACTGCTGACATACATAAACAGATTATAAACCAATTTTAGTTATTGAATTTTTTGTCCTTTTGGAACAACTTTTGAATTAAGTTTGGGTAAAGAAGACAAAACATTTAATTACCAAAAAACAAGTTAAAAACTGTCTATAAATAAGGACGATAATCTTTTGAAAATAATTATTCGATTAATTTATACTAAATACACAGAAATTATCCATCCAAATATCTATTAAAGATAAAATTGATCGAAATGTACTACTCATTTCATGTTTGATTTAGCTATGACATCTGACTATTGAGGGCATAATTATGGCTAAGAATTCAACCTTGGTAAGTCTAGAACGTAATATCAAATTATGAACAATCTGTATACTTCAATCTATGTGCTTAAGTGCATATCTATTCTATAAATCGAAAACAGTACTATTAGTGCACATATTTTACACTTTTTCGTTTCATCGAATTTTCAAACCATAACGGTTCTAAAGAAGTTTCACATTAGCATTATCACTTACCAGTCATAGCGACGGTGTAGTACTGGTCGGGCGCGGCATCCCACGTGATTGTGGGAACGTCCTTCACCTGCGTGGGAGTCAGCACATTGCCCTCCGACACCACCGCGCCACTGGGGTATTTTACCTAAACAAAACGTGATTAAAAGACTCAGTTGAATGGTATTGGATGTTAGTAGGTTATAAATAATAAATAAATACACCCAACAGCCACATACATAGTCCTGACCCCACACTAACATCGAGTCTTGTGTCGTCGGTATCAGGAACTACGAGACACTTTTCGGTCTCACAAACATCCAGACCCAAATACCTGTGTGGCTCACACAAATATTTGTTTCTGTCTGTAGTAGTAGTATTTGTATCATGACAGGCTCGAATGAGAAGTGGGCACTGCCTCAAAGAAAACTGATGTGATGCAGCCATACATGCAAAAGCGTTAGCCAGTGCGATTTGTTATGTATTTACATTCGCTGTTTAATAACTTTTTTACGTCTTTTGTATTTTCTATTCTTTAAAACGTTCACGTAATTATTGTATTGGAATGATCATATTACCATCAGATTATTATTTAAATTGTCGTCAAACAGGTTGCGTGTCTCGTTTGCGACGCTAACAATTTTAAACATAGGTATTTATTTAGATATAGTAAGCATCCGTGACGGAAATGTTCTATACAAATAATGGTCATTTTATGTCCAATTTATGTGATATAATGAACATGTCATCAGTGATGGAAAGGTTGGGTCTATCCCATCATTACTACAAGGGGCAAAGTTAACGAGCCGTGATGAAAATCGCCATAGATGACACATCTTGACCATAATTACATAAATTATAATCAGCGAATGAAGATATTGAATCATGGTTACGTTCAAATGATACACCATGCTAAATTTTAGTTATTAGTACCCTTGTTTGCGTTAGTTATCGTGCAAATTAATACAGCGGATTTGAAGCGATAGTAAACAATCAAAATGTAACAGCAAATTCAACCTTACTTCCACATCATAAAGCACATATCTCGGTGGAAATAATAAAAGCGCTGGTCGGTCCCAGACACGCGTATGCCGTTAAAGTAGCGCGAATTCGCGAGTCGTCTGTTTGTATTATTCTTCTGTATGTCATTTGTTTTCAGAATCAATGACGTTACGTGGAATATTATGGTGCATTTACACGTTGACTGAGGCTGGGCCAACGTCTACCAACGCCAACCTATCAAGAATGAAAAGTCAAGGGCCAGCCGAACCAAACACACCGTCTACACGCTTGCGTTGGTGGAGGCTGGCCGAGGTTGGCCAAGCGTGTAAATGTACCATTATCTTGTGTCTAAAAACTGGCCGAGCTTCATTGCTGGACGTGTTTTTTTTGTGCTGAGGAAATTATCACTGTCGTCCCAACCCGGTTATAAGCAGAAGGGTTACGTTGAGTTCTCACAACCCAACATAGGAACGATGTCTAGGCTAACTTGTCCATAACCAAATCCTAAACGGGCATACCAACCAAAACACAGTGGTAGCCCTTTGTGAAGCATTGGAAATGGTCCTGGAAACCCCAAGAAAGATGAGCCCTAGTTCCCACCAAAATCTTTCCTGCACACTGTCGCTTTTAGCAGGGGAACAATGTATTATTAGTTACCACTACATATTATGATGTATCTCAATACAAAAATGCCACAATATCAGTCTTATCATTTGTGAACAGCCGCTACGGATCTATATTTGACTTGCGATAATTTTAATGCATGTCATGGATTTTAGGCACACTGAAACATATTTATTCATTCTATGTAATGATGTTTCCGTCATAGAAATTATTATGTCCCGGCCCGATTCTGGACAGGCTTATTGAGGCTACTACGCAGAGGTTTCCACTTTATGACTCGAAATACTTCAGATGAATTTTGATCGGAAATAATAAGGTTGCCAATCAATGAGAAATACGCAACGAGTACTGCTGTAAGATTAGGAGTGGACCAGAGACCATACGGTAGCAACTCTATTACATCTCTAGACTCTTTAAATGATTTGGACTCATTTGGTCTTGGATTTGGACTAAATTTTGGGAGAAATACAAGCGGAGGAAGAAAATACCTATACGATAAGCATATCAAAAAAATATCGGTTTATTACGTTTACAGGCTATAAAACATTGGATTGTTGATACGACAAAGAATCGACTGCCGTAGCAAGTCTAAAACGAATTGTATTTCAGAAATTGTTTTGATTTAACTGTTTTCATTGCACCAAAAATCGAATTAAATCCAATTCCCATACAAATAAGGATAATATTTGTCTTGAGGCTTCTTACAAGAAAATATTCATTACAGATAATCAATTATTGAACGTAAAGCGAATTTACTAACAAAACCCCGATAAAAAAGGATGTTTTCAATCAACTTTTAATTAAAATGTTATCGTTGACGCTAAATTAAATGACACACAACACTTTTAATTAAGCTGATATTTCCTGCCTGAACATCTAAAAAAACTAAATGACGATTTTCATAAACTATTTTAAAAACTGGCGTAATCTGTTTAAAAATATTGTCCCGTAATTCATCATAATGTTATCACCATTTTCGCCCATCAGAAGTCCACTACTAAACATAATATGGCTTCCGAAGCGACACATTAAAAGTGCCTACATTCAGGGTATTCCTATCGTTATTTTTCTTTCTGTAATATAGGAAAAAATAACATTTATTCTTTCCTAGGCTCGCCCTCTATCACATCCTCGAATGGAACATACTCGTACAACGCGAAATGTGGGTGTCCTGGTAGCACCTCTGCCTACCCCTTCTGGGAAAAAGGCGTGAGTTTATGTATGTATGTATCTAATTCTTTCCTGCCAATGTTCATAGAAAACAACACGACTCTTATTTCGCGATGTTAAGGAATTTGTGTTCGTCCAGATAGCTACATCTGACTGAACACAAATTACTAACCAGGTCTAAAATCCGCCCTATACCGGCCCTCGTAAGTCTATCGCTTTCCAAGATCAGTTGGGTTTGTGGTTCTTCCGGTTTCGACCGACATGCCTAATTAGGGTGATCGGAAGAAATAACCATAAATAATCTTTTGTCATCGCATTAGGTGCAGTTTGTTTCGCGTATCAAAAGTATTCACATGATCCCCCATTTTTACTGCCAGAATGTTCTGGAAGAATCGAGTTTTCTATATTACGTTAGATGACAATTGACATAGACCTTAATGTCCTTTAGAGACAGTGCGAATAACGGGGTTGTATATGACTAGTGACCATTCTAGTAGGAAGGAATAAATAAGGCCGTTAATTTGTATATTTTTAGCCGTGCAATTATTTTGTCCGATAACCTGTGTGTCAGACGAAACAATAAATATTTCTTATTTATTTAAGTTATAACGAAACTAGGATACCTACATTAACGTTAAAAATATTTCAACTTTGACATTATAGGGTATTGTTGTAACTTATGTAAGACTTGTTGTCAAACAAGCGAATGTTTGAATAGAACTTTCTATTATGTTATATCAGAAAAACATATTTAGTTAGATCATTTGCATGGTTTTAAGAATTTTAAGTTCGGAAATGGGCATATTATTGGCATATACTGCCAGTTTTTGCTTTTCTCAATCTTTTTACAGATTATTCGATGGCATTTCATGCCTCAAGTTTTATACAAAAACAATTCCTAAACAGATCAAAACTTTTTATCCTTGTTATAAACTCAATTTACACTGGGAGAGTTTCTCGCCCCGAAGATACGATTATAGTAAGGATAAAAGTTGCATCGTGTAAACATTTTTATTCGATAAATCTATGGTGATTATGTCATGCAATAATGGCATACGATTCTCGTGGAAAACTCTCCTTGTAATTGGTCTATAACATAATATACACTGTGTGTTATCATCTTTAGGCCCAGAAAGGCGAGTGCTGAATCAGAATCAGACCATCCCCAAAGCTCTCCACAACTATATGCTTGAAAGGCCCTGCATCCAGCGACTTCATACAACCTTCATCAGGTTGGTAGTCTCGATTGTTGGCATACTTAGAAAAAAATGTAATCCAATAACTCTATTTTCCCTTAATGTAGTTTCACACTGCAAGTAGCAGGATAGAATCGCAATATATTCTAGTTCAAAGCATCTTAGCTTATGTATGAGATGCTTTAGCCTTGTTTTCGCCGATCGCGGCTCGCCTTCGCACAGTAATGTTAATCTAGGATGAACTGAGCCGCTACTGCTCGACATTTAACCTACTACGGTGTAAATTGTGAAAGTTGGACTTCGTTTCACTAAAGCTTAGAAAATTGTTTTTATAAAAATGTTGCTTTAGGGCTGATTTTTCAATCATCAGATTAAATATCCTTGAAATAAGTAAATATGAAAACAACAAAATAGAAAAAATACATATTAATAAAAATGACATTCCATTTTTGCCATGGTCTACATTAACCATGGAAAAATCATCCCTAAATAAATTATAACAAGTATCAAAATTACTCACAGTGGCCAACGCAGCGGGCGCCTTGGGGATCACATCAGGCACCACCATGTGAGCTTCGAATGACTTCGCCGCCGACGACATGGCTCTTGCAAACACCCTAAAATGGACCATATTGCTGTCTGCTATTAACAAAACAATCGCACATCTCAATATACGGCCCGCTCGGAACATTTTGATACGTGTAGTGTCCACTAGTGGTTGTCAGTGACTGTACGCGACTGTGGGCCGTTATATAAACGGTATAATGTGGAAACTTGTATATGTGTGCACAGAAGTGTTTTAAACCGGTTTCGTGAGCTGAGTGTTCTGTATATTTTTTTTATAATCGTGATAATTAAAAAAATACACTACAATGGTCATGGACGTAATATATAAACAGGACTGCGCACTGTGATCGGAAAAACGAGCCGAGCGGAAGCGTTTGAATGGAGGCTGTGTGTCCCGTTTGTATTGGGTGACCATAAAATTTGAGAAAAACAGGAAATTTAATCAAATTGGCTAATACAGTAAATCATTCAGTTCTAACACGAATACGTTGAATGAAGCATTTTGTTTTTGAGGTATCAAACGTGATATTGTATAAGCGTGTCAAAGAAATATTTGACTAAATCAAAATATAGGACCATTTTGACCTAGCAAAAAAATTCAAATTATAGTTTTATACGTATCCTTTTTATAGATGAAATGAAAAATGAAAATAATAGTAACAATAAATCTTTATTGACACCAATATTCAGTTAACAATCTTCTCGTCTATCTTCAAAGTGCGTATGTAGTGTGTTACCAGGGCCAGTCGTCGTCGGGGCTGGTAGCAGGGGTCAACCTTCTTGAAGATTCTTAGCACCTTCTGCCCCGCCGTTACCGTAACCGCTACCATAGCTAAGAATAGCGGAGCTGCCAGGAGGCCTGGAGGCCTGGTCCTAGTTTTAACAACCATCAGGGGTTAATGCCAATACTCGCCACGCTTGCCAGGCGGGTTCAAGAGCGCAGGGGGGTACTCGCGTAGATGACGCTGCTGTCTGTCTTCAATCGGGGAAAGGAAATAAGGTATGCGGGTAGAAGATGTTATTGGAAAGGAAAGTATGGCGTGTAGGGGTAATAGATACTGCAGACATGGAAGGGAAAGTTGGTAGTAACAGTAGTAGCTCAGGGGGCCGAGATCGCATACCCGTAGCACTTATTTTAGGAGAGGCCATGACCACTAGATAGGAGCGTCCCTAGCCTACTTCATACCAGTTACATGTTATTATTCATACCAATTCTTGTAATAGCTAACAGCAATTATATTATCAATAAACTATTTTACAAAGATTTTTTTCATAAGTATTTACAACGTTAAGCTGAAATCATACTATCGTACGTACGTCTTACGCATAGAGCAAAGAAGCGGCCATAGATACTAGAAGCGCCTAACTGACCAATCAGGACATTGGAACATACAAGGTCACGTCATAAGCGTACGACTGATAATGTGGACACAACAAAAGAATCTATTGTTCAGATCGGTCTAAGACGTTTTTCTCTAGTATGTATGGCCGCTTCTTTACTCTATGCGTAAGACGGAATACTATAGTGTGATTTCACCTTTAAAGTCGCTAAGGAATGCAATTTACGAACGAACAATTGTACACGAACGCACAAAACTACGCTAACTACATGTTAGTGTAGTATTACACGAACAGTGAGCTGAGCAGTTAAAATTTTCAATGAAGCCTATTGTGTTACTATGGGACATATCAATTACGATTTACTGATAAGGTTTCGGAAAAATCACGATCACATCTTGTACAGCGACAAGTATCGTTAGATGAATGTAAACAGACAAGATTTGCGTCTTTTTCCCACGTACACTCCGCTAATAATAGCTAGCGTAATTTAAATCGAATGGTTTCAAAAAGGACATATAGTTAGCGTTGTATAAAATTTTTAATTTCGTTATTTTTATTTATCTCTTCACAATATTTTTATTACATATAGAAAGACACATTTTGACACACACAAAATTGTAAATAAAATAGAACTACTTTTAATATTCAAGCTGATAAAAGTTTATTCAATAATTCAGCTGAACTTTTAATTGTCGATCGAAAAAAGTTCTAAGACGTGATTTTTTATGGTCACCGTAGCAGATGTTTGTAAACAAAAATGGTAAATCTCATGAAACTACTCACTTTTGAATCGATCTACAACAACCACTATATTATTCACTTATATAAATCATTTTGCAACACTTTTTAACCATTTTCCGTTAATAAATATTTAAAATATTTTAAAATTGTACAACTGTCACATTGCGTAAAAGTCATGACATGTTATCAAGTGGCCAGAGTTATAAATTCGGATTCTCCTATCATGCATTAACATTCCATTTTAATGCCATGTATTCGTTTATGGTCCCAGAATTGAAGTTAAATAATAATATTTTTCTATTTGTTACTATAGATATTCTATGTTTATTTTTTCATCGAACTAATTACTTTGTGGCGAATGTAAAATAATCTACCAGTGAAAATATTTTTTGGTCTGGCCAGCAAATGACAAGGGACACAAGCCTCCAACATCTGTCAAAACGTCTGTCCCGCTCGGCTCGTTTTTCCTCCATGTCTTTTACCACAGTAAATTAAACCTTATGCGGCATGCATATGTCTTATTTCAGAATGATACTATTTTGTTAGTGCGCAGTCCTGTTTATATATTACGTCCATGACAATGGTTCAATGTCAGTTAAAACAATAAAGATTAAACATTTAATACAAAAAATGCCGGATTTTTTTTTAGATAAAATTATGAGTATTTGTAGATGATTTTTTCCACATATTCAGGATATGTATATGAATGTATTCACAATTTCATGGCGTAAAACAAGAAAAAAACTCATAAAATAATCAAGAAAAACGAACCATAACAATGCAAAGTTTAGAAAAAAAGTCCGATGTTCATGCATTTTTCATAACACTTTTGTACTCAGAAATACCAATGTTATGAAACAGCAGCTTGGTTTGCGTCCAGCTTTGGTCTAGAAGTTTAATGTCAATATCATTGTTCCGCTCATGTACATATTACAGCTCCTTGGAACTTAACATTAGTGGATATGGAAGCGCATCATTAAATTTCACATGACACTTTGCAAAAGAGTATGATAATGTTACGTGATTAATTCATTGTAGAAATAGCTGGGAAGTGTGTAGCCAGAATATAAGACAAGGTAAATTATCCAGTCTACAACTAATTTGGACTTGTTCCATATCTGAACATTTATTTTATTGAGTTAGAAATTTGGTGTAGGTAATATTAGAAATTTATACGGTGCTTGCATTGATAATTACATTATTAAAATATTTAACAAAGTGATATTGGATTTTTCTATTCATTATCAGCTCGGCATATATTAGCAGCTCGGAGTCAGGAATTTGTGCCCGATATGGCGATAGGCTCGTCACCAATCATATCATGGGACGGAACATACAAGGCGAAATGCGGGTGTCTTGGCACCTCTGCCTACCCCTTCTGGGAAAAAGGTGTGAGTTCATGTATGTATGTAAAATATTTAACTAATAAGTATGACTATTTAAAAATAGGACACCTATTGATGTGTTATACTAGAGCAGAATAAAATTCTGTGCACCATGCTCTCACAGGAACCCAGTGAAGATTGAAGCGAGAGTGAATATGTTACATAGGTGCATAGGTGTTTTAGACATAGAGACAGAAGGAGTAGCATAGGTACGGTAGCATTCATTTTTGTTACAAACATTTTATTTACTGTGTCCTTTTTATTATAATATCGCAATAAGGACACATATATTACTACAAATGTAAATTAATTAAAAATTACTAAATCATTGTGTTTAAATAACTGTTAAACAATATCGCTTTGAAATATATAAGTCTAACGGACAGTGCAAACAAGCATTTATTTATTACACTAGCACACAAAGTGACGGAAATCAATCATTGGTAAGTACAGTGCAGTTCAGGAAAAATATCCACTGATATAAATTTTCTCTAATAGTATTCCTATAAAAATTTTAAAATATTAACTGCTTAGTTCAAATAAGTTTCAAATGTTTTGTTCCTTTCAAACTTTTGAATCCAGTTTAAGAAAAGAAGACATAACTTAAAGATTACTAAAATAGGTTTTAATACTAGATAAGACCAAATAAATAATAAATCACAATAATTTACTCAAAAAAATATCTTTTAATATTTATGCAGTAATCATGCAGTATCACTACATAGTATAAAACAGTCGCTTTCTCTGTCCCTATGTCCCTTTGTATGCTTATCTTTAAAACTACGCAACGGATTTTGATGTGTTTTTTTTAATAGATAGAGTGATTCAAGAGGAAGGTTTATATGTATAATATGTACATATTATTGTACAGAAATCTATTTGTACCCAGACGAAGCTGAGCCGGCCGCTAGTTAAGTAATAGTTGCCTGTAAGAGATTACCTAGTGTGATAAGGCTACCACTTGTACTATTATTTTTATTGTGTAATACCTTAATTGTATCTCTGTATAGTGTAACAAAGGATTAAATAAATACATAATAAAATATTTCAAATTATATAAAAAATAGATGAAACTTTAAAAAAACTGCCATAGAAAAAATTTACATGTTATCTTTTTGTCATTTACAATTTATTACTGATTAAGTAGTTACTTATTGTAAGAATACACACGTTAATTCACAACTAAAACCATTTAATGAAGTATATTAATAAAAGTATATTATAAGTCCCTTAATTGTAAAATTATTTTAATATATCTTGTGTACAATAAAGAATTATAAATAAATAAATATATTCAGATATACATTGAAATCCTTCTGCATTATTTTATACAATAATATTTTGAAAGAGGGTATCTAGCTACAAAAAAAATTATAGACATGTCTTATAACCTTATAGATAAAAATATTCATCCAATTGCTCGGTGAAACATGTAGAGATAAAAAGTAACTATTTATACAACTTATATTACGTAATAATAAATATATACACACGCCAATGCGCAAAAATGCCTTGAATACCAATAAGGACATTGACTTTTGAAATTCTTTGAAGTCAGTGAAATTACATGATAGAAATGTAAATAAATATAGTCAGTCAGTGGGAAACTTACCGAAATAGGAGATAAAGTGTTTGTTCCTCGTTTAAATCGATTGGAAAATAAAGTTTTCCAATTGGATTCTCGAACCGGCTGCTATTTATAGAGTATAGACAATTGTCATATTTTTTACTTGAGTTTTGCGTGTTTTCATTGAGCTTTAACATTGTTGTCTATGCCTATGTTTGCGAATATTTATTTATTGCTTTTATATTTATTTCAAACATATAAGTCGCTAATTTATTATTGAATTAATTGTACTTTTCGTCAAAACGAATTTCAAGATTTTGTATAGCCATCACAGGCTAAGAAGTAAAATTGTCGTAGAAACATTGTATTTTTAATCTATACCGTTTTGCTTGATGTTCTAGGGATGTTACAATAAGTACAGTTTATAATCGATTCTATGTTGATTTAAACTGATTTATAAAAAATATATCAATTTACAACGCTAATTTTATGACATTTTTTTACGAACGAAACATTCATAAAAATGTGTATATTTTCAATAACTACCCCTAATTATAACCTATTTTCGATCATAAATGTTTTTAACCACGTTTTCATGTCAAGAGTGTTGAATGACCTTTAAAATCTAATATAACATAGGATTCGTATTTCGGCCAAAAAATCCCTTTAATGTACCCAACATCTTTTAGTTGCTTATTGCCTTGTTTATTGTAAAATTTGCATATATTATAAAAGAGCCAGTGAAGAATGGACCTGCCCGTTTGAATAACATTTTAACTTTGTCGCTCTTTGTTCGATTTAAATAGTTTATTCAAATTGGAGAAAATTCAAATCTTTTATTAAATTACATAGCACATACTTAATTTATGAATTTCTTGTGCGTGTAATCGATTCCATCTACATCGATTTCAAATAACAATTGTTCACTATTCTCATTTCTCATCTCTAAGTACAAATGACAGATGTCAGACGTGTGTTCGTATTTCGCTGTAGTGAATTTTTAGTATTTTGGTGAATAATTACATTGTTTTCCAGAAATTCACTATAATACATAATCGAATACCGTGCTAAAACGTTTTAACGTGTCGTAATAATGATTAAAATACAAAATGGCTGTTAAATCATGCTCAACGATATACAGTTGACTAAACGCTTAGTAGTTATCGCTGTCGTACTCGGCATTATTTTGATACTAAAAGAATACGTGTTTGTTTATCCATTATGACACAACATAGAGTTGCGTATTTCTACAATCCCGATGTGGGGAACTTTCATTACGGGCCGGGGCACCCGATGAAGCCTCATCGCTTGGCAGTGACGCATTGCTTAGTGCTTAAGTATGGACTTCACAAGAAGATGCAGATATACAAGCCTTATAGGGCGAGTGCTCACGATATGTGCAGGTTCCACAGTGAAGACTACATTGAGTTCCTACAAAATGTTACTCCGCAGAATATCCAGAGTGAGTTTGTTTTGCTTTATTATTGCATACCACTTGGATAGTAATATATACTATACTCATCTATCACACACAGTCCAAACCTACTATTATGGTACAAATATAGGGGATAATGGAAAGAATTACAGAGTTTATGGAATTACAATACTCAGAACACATTTTTGTGGATCATACTAGTGTTTGTTTGGTGTGGGAATCTAACTGCACTTTCCTGTTTTGCAGTCATAAATGGGAAGGTTGGCTTGGCAATTCACTGTACAACCTCATAATTTGTGCAGTGCTATATAGATGGAACACACATCAAAAACTTTGTTGAATCTCGTAAGGGTGGGTAAAGCAGTCACAAATGGCCAATATTTAGCCAAGCTGATTTCCATATCATTTATGGCTATCATGAGTACAATTTTTAGTCTTGAGCAACGCATGAAATCACAATAAAAAATGTACATGAAATAGAGTGCTGAATTATACTTTTGGAAGGTTATTCTATGATCCTTAATGAATTTCCAATGTTTGAACATTGTATGTAAAACTGTAAAAATGTGTCTAGGTATTCCACAGAATGTTCAAATTCTTTATCATATTTCATAACCATAGATTAAGTTCGGAGTGAATGATAAGTGTTTATCATATAAGAATCCTTTATTTCACCTGTATTCATAAGTAGGTGCGTGATTTATGCTTACATATTACCATACAAGTGTGACTTTGGTCCAAACAATTAATACTAATTCGAATATTAATCAAAGTCGAAAGTAATGCATGAAATCAGTATACATGGTTACAATTAGAATTTACAATATACCTACTCATTTCTTTTGTAAGCCATTTATGCTTAATTCAATTTGAAATTAAAAGGAAAATACCCATTTCTCTATGAAACTTAGTTTAAGTGTGAAGATTTTTGTGCCTCGATGATACCTTCTTTTTTGTGTAGGGTAAACTGTATATTTTTGATACATAATATAATATAGAAATTAACTTGAAGTACAATAAAAAATATTTTTTAAGTCTTCCCCTCTGTGATAAAAACATGAAAATCTGTCATTGGGGATAAAACAGGAAAATCTGTGAAAATGGTCTGTCCTTATAGGTCCTTATAGACCATAAAAAATGCCATAATGAATTTGAATCAGTATCAGGCTCAACAGTATATTTTACCGATACTAAGACTGGGCATTCTTCTTTTAAATTGTGGTAAATTGTGTTTTGCAGAATACTATTTTTAGAAGTGGAAAAAACTTATAACTTACTTTGGATGTCAAACATTCAAGCATTTGAACTTTTTGGGATTTTAGAGTTACCCCCCTGGAGTCATAACCTCATTATTTATCCTGCAACTATACCAATGGTCAATGAATAAAGAATGTTGATATTGTCATTTCCAGGTTACTCCAAAGACCTCCTACACTACAATGTCGGTGATGATTGTCCAGTTTTCGAGGGTCTGTTTGACTTCTGCTCCATGTACACTGGAGCGTCTCTTGAGGGTGCAATGAAGTTGAACAATAACGCTTGTGATATAGCTATAAACTGGTCAGGCGGACTGCATCATGCAAAGAAGTTTGAACCTTCTGGTAATTATGAATTTTTTTGATTTGAATTGTCATTGTTTTGATTTTATTAAGCATACAAGTTGCAATATAGAATCATGTTCGAGTATAGAATACAGTGTGCCCAATCTATTCAAGACTTCTCATGAAGGTGTTATGGGCGTCCACGATAGATGCGAGGCCACATATTCTATCGTACATCTAGAAATCGCAGTTTCTAGGGGTGCATAGCCTCCATCGTACGCACAGCGACTCCAATGACCTCTTTCGGTCGACTTCTACAACTTCCACGAATTATCGTGGCGGAATTCTTTCGCTTCGTGAGACCTTACCAGTGGATTTAAAATGTTTTTTAATATTTTAGGTAATGTAATAGTTTAGATTTTTTTGTTTAATTTCAGGTTTCTGTTACGTAAACGACATAGTAATAGCAATACTGGAACTCTTAAAATACCACCCCCGAGTCTTGTACATAGATATAGACGTGCACCACGGGGATGGGGTGCAAGAAGCCTTCTATCTAACAGACAGGGTGATGACAGTCAGTTTCCATAAGTATGGGAATTACTTCTTTCCCGGCACAGGAGATATGTATGAAATAGGAGCGGAGAGTGGGAGATATTACTCTGTGAATGTGCCGTTGAAGGAAGGTATTGATGACCAGAGCTATATACAGGTAAATTGGTAATTGGTAAATTATAGTTTTTGTTAAGATTTAAATAGCAAAGGGATAGTTTAGTTAAACACATACTTGGAATAAATATTTTGAGATATCTCAGTACTGCCTCGGTGGCGCAGTTGTAGTACGGTACGGTTACAAAGCTGAGCGGGTTCGAATCCCGGGACATATAAAGTGATATTGGATTTTTCTAATTTGCAAATTTTGGGATTTTGCCTGATATAGCGATAGGCTCACCCCCTATCACATCGTGGGACAGAACGGACAAGGCGAAATGTGGATGTTCTTAGCACCACTGCCAACCCCTTGTGGGAAAATGGTGCGAGTTTTGGTTGATTTATGTAAATAAATACACCTAAGAGTCATACACATACATAGTCCTGAGCCGACACTAAGATCGAGTTTTCGTTTTCGGTCTCACCATAACCCAAACCCGAAACGAATATTTGCGGGCCGCACAAACATTTCTCACGATGCGGGGATCGAACCCGCGGCCTTTCGTTTCACAGTCGGCGACTAACCATCAACGCCATGGAGGTTGTCAATGTGCATAGTGTTATGGCAGTGAAGATTTTTTAATATACAGCCATATGGCCTATCCATTCTCAATCGCACTAGTGCGTGGTGGCCTATTGGTAAACGAAACCCGTGGCTACCATGGTTTTATTGTACTCTTTGTTTATTCCAGGTATTCAAGCCAACGATCTCCAACGTGATGGAGTTCTACCGTCCCACGGCGATAGTGTTGCAATGCGGCGCGGATTCCCTCGCTGGTGACCGGCTGGGATGTTTCTCTCTGTCTACCCGCGGACACGGCGAGTGCGTGAAGTTTGTCAAGAATCTGAACGTGCCGACACTCGTCGTGGGTGGTGGAGGGTATGTACAAAGGATCTATTATACAAATAGTAATATGTAATAGATTAATAGAGCTGTTTAGTTTGTTAATACGTCTTAATATTTCAAATCTTCAGTCGATATGAAAACTTCATTCGATGGTTTAATTTTTAAGAATGGTATAGACTATAGTCTGAATAACATATGCCTAAAATCTTTACATGCCAAGTAAAAAAAAAAACTCTTGGTATGTCAAATAGCCATAGATTGGCGGTTCAAATTCAAACCATCACGGCGCGAACCAAATGTTCCCTAATTATTGTCTCAGCCGCACCGTCAAAACGTGTTCCTTCCTTGCTATAATCTTGGGTCCTTCTGCTGCAGCGTGAAGAGGCATCTTAGCGGGCCGGTATGATTGTATCGAATGGCATGAGACTGTGTCTGATGTCATTCGATACTCTATCTTGACGGGTTTTTCCACTTACCACCAGGTGCAATGCAGTCTTTGTGCTGCGACAGATTAAAAAAAGAAAATGAAAATAATTTGTCAAAATATATTAAAATATGAAAATCGCCATTGCAGGTACACACTGCGTAATGTAGCACGTTGCTGGACGTACGAAACCTCACTATTAGTGGACGAGCAAATATCTAATGAACTACCCTACAACGAGTATTTGGAGTTCTTCGCGCCTGATCTCCAACTACATCCGGAGATTAATAGGTATGTCAATATACACATTTCATAATGTCCTCTCTTACTTTTATTGAAGATAATTTAAGTCGAGTGTTAAATTACTTTGTCGAAGTATTACGTTTAACTTCTTCTGATTTATTTTGAACCCACAACCTACTATTTTAACCCACGCAAAACTCTATTAAACGACGTCTATAGCGAGTGTTAGTCCTGTAGAAACATATTTAGAATATATTATTTTAACGACTTCAAAAAAGGGAGGGGGTACTCAATTCGACTGTATGTCCTTTTTTCACAAAAGAGCTTAACATATTTAATACACTAATTTGTTTTTTAAATACTCAATGTGATATTCCTTCTCAGTACCAACAACGCCAATAGTAAGCAATACTTGGAGGCGATCACGAAACACGTGTACGACAATCTCAAGATGTGCCAGCACTCGCCTGCAGTACAAATGACTCATGTGCCAGGTAATATCAATCGTTATTAAGATTAATACATTTACTGAAGCCTCAAGCAACGAACTAACCACCAGAGCAGCTCAGGTGTTTTTCTAATATGTCAAGTATTTGAAGCCGTAAAGGTGTTGCGTTCGTAAAAACACATTTTACGTACGAATGCGTAGTTGACGTCATAGTTTGACGGACATTTAAAAACGTAATTTTTGTTACTTAACATTAATATAATTTAAATAGCCTTGTGTATAATTTTAAATTAGAAATAATATTTTCGCAATTTGGTTTAGGCCATTTTTGTTTAGGGAATTTTGTTTATAAATAAGTCCCAAGGCTACAGTTTATTATTCTAAATTAATATTGCATTATTTGGATAGCCCTATGTACAGCAGTGAATGTAGAAGAGCTGATGATGATAATGATTGCATTATTTAAGCAATAAACATAACATTCACAGGTGATTTCTTCCCCGAAGAGTACAAAATCAAAGAGGAACCCGATCCAGATGTGAGAATCAGTCAGGAGGAAGCAGACAAAATTGTTGAGCCCAAGAACGAGTTCTACGATGATGAGAAAGACAACGACAAGGAGACGGTTGTGGAGATGAAGGAGCCATAGCATACAGACGGCCCGGCTGACCCCCTGGCCATTTGACATGAAGAATGTTTCCGGAGATACAAGAAGAAGTTCTTGTGTTAGACAATAGACTACAGTGATACTGTAAAGTGTAATAACAGCCTTATACTGTTTATGAACATATTTTAGTTATCAAATATTTTGTCTTCTTTAACCAAAAGTTGTTTAATAAATAAATAACACCCAACAGTGACATACATGGTCATGACCCCACTCTAAGATCGAGTCTTGTCGTGGATATCAGGAACTACAAGAGAATTATCAATCTTTGTAACACATAGACCCGAAACAAAATTTGTGAGCCACATTTGCCTTGGTGCAGGGATCGAACCCGCGGCCTCGTCTCACAGGCGGCGTCTAACCGACTGTGCCACGGAGAATGCCAAAGCTGTGTTTGAAAAGGAAAAAACATTTGATAACTAAAATATGTTTATAAGCTGTAAGTGTTTAGTGATTGTGTTAAATGATAGATCAGTGTCTGGTGCTTAAGATTAGTATTTATAGACAGTAGTGACATTCAGGTGCGGTAACGTCTGTTTAGCCAGGGAAGTGACTATGATCCGAAACGAGGTTCCAATATTCGAAAGTCGTACGTAAAGTTGTACTGTGTAAGGTACTACACAGAATGTTAGAATCCTCTATCTTTACATCGTAATTACTCTAACATCCCAGCCTCTTTAGAGGCTTGTCCATGTCAATATAATGACAGCCGTAATAGAAATAGAGCATATTAAAAAAAAAGACATTTGGCCCCTTGTTCAAGTAGGTAACCATAGAGTAAGTTCGGAGTGAATAATAAGTATCATAGAGAATAGTATATTTTTTTGAAGGGCAAAACATATAACTTGCTTCGGATGTGGAACGTTTGATCATTGTTTCGGATGATGGGTGGATAATTTCCCCTGAAAAAAGTACTTTGTACATTGTGCTCCTGAAGATAACAAATTGAATAATGATTAATTTGATAACCATGTGTCACTTGTGTATAAATGATTGATAAGTACTAATATTGTGATTAAAAATCATAATTTATGTTATCCATTTATTAATTCATGAAAAAATTGAATTGAAGGATACACATATTAATTTAATAGGAAGTTAGTGTTTTTGTGTCCAGTTTTTTATGAAATGTCTGTTGTCTATAGTAGCACATAAATGCCTTGTAAATACTGTTGTACTGTAGTAATTACTGAATTAGTGAAGGTAGATTTCGCTTCATAGGATGCTAATGAGCTCGTAGAATTGCAGTCTCATTCATAGACAGTTTTGAAACCTATTTTAATTATCAATTGTTTTGCCTTCGCTTAAATTGAATTTAAAAGTCATTCGAAAGACACAAAATGTTAAATCTTATTATGATATATAGCTCCCCTGTAAAATCAGAGATTTTGTCAATGTATTTATTATTTTTGTTATATGTTTATTTTTATGACCGGTAAAAAGGATTAACTCATAAATTATGATGGGTAGCATATAAGATAAGAAAATTTAATAAGCTCTGACCATATAATTATGTACTAGAACATGATTTTTTTGAAATATACCCAATTTAATAATAATAAGGCTGTCATTACATTGACAGTTAAAATATACCATAATTCAAGTGACATTACATTGAGAAGACTATTATGAAAAATGTATGTATTCAAGGGTGAAAAATAAATTTAAGTTAGTTCGATGACTGAAATAGGTTTTATAACTGTTTATGCATAAGGCCATTAGTCTTTAATTAAGCCTTAGCTTTTACTGGCTACATTGTGAGATATAGGTTTAAGTTTTAATATAGTGGCTTAGTTAATATACTCTAGATTTTTTTTAAATAATAAAATAATTGCAAATAGGCCACTAGAATTTTATGCGGTAGGCTTATGTCCTGTGATCGAGAAACAGGCTAAGTATTAAATGTGACAGTTGGTTTAAAAAATGCAAGGTAAGGTCAGGGTGACATATTCCGTCTATGGGGCATTAACCGTCTACTTCCAATTAAATACAGTACATTCAAATTACAGCTTTGAGAGTTGGCATGTTAGAAAATCATATTATAAGCTTTCTTATTTGAATGTACTGTATTTAATTGGAAATAGACGGTTAATGCCCCATAGACGGAATATGCCACCCTGACCTTATATATTTTGTTTAACAATTCACACTAGTTTATTTGGTTAAATAGTAAGTTTGTTTAAAAGGAGATACTTAATTATTCCAGATAAATTATTTAGCTTTAATAAATTATCCATTATGTAAGTGTAGCAATATTTTTGTACTGCATTGTAATTAAGTGTGTTGTATATTTAGGTCTAATACTTACATTATTTTCCTAATAGTTTGTAAATATTTTTGTGCCAGGGACTTCATGTTGAAGCGGTTATATAAAAATTCTTACAATAGAGTTAACACAGAAAACAATCTTATTTGTCGTATGTTCCTATTTATCAGTTGTCGTATCTGATTCGTTTAAAAAATAAATATGATTTTTTATTGGTCTCTCTATATCTAATACTTGTCGTAGGCTATAAAAGTCGGAGTCCGATAAATGTGATCATTTTCGTATAAAATGTTCAGACATCGCGCACGAAATTTTATCGGGCCCGACCAGGGCTACGGAGTGATACAGTTTTGCCAATTCTAATTAATCTTGCACAGTATATTTGCATTGAAATCTATTTTATTGTTTACTAATTTATTGTAATTTTCACTTGAAGTTTATTATAATCAGTATCGTGTAGGTTTAGTACGCCTCTGTAGATTCTAATAATCACGTAATGTTTACCTAATATTATTTAGAATTCCTGTTATTCACTTTCTTAAGATTAATGCCTCCAAATTAAATAACATTAAAATATCTATGTAAAAGCTATGTGTGGTTTGACTTTTTATAATTATGTAGATACCGTAGCTGTGTCGTAATCATTTATATTTTGTTTTAATCCTATTTTTAATATTGTAATTATGAAACTTTCTGTTCAATTTTCAAAATGTGGATACAGGGTTATTTTAGTTCACTAATTTTAGAAACTTCAGCAAATTCAGCAAAGAATTTGAAATACCGGGTATCTCAAGACTGCTACCGAAAACGAAGCCGGGTGGTAGTTTTAGTGACTACAAACACAATGCAACTAAAAATTTGGCTAAGAAACGCGTAATTTTTTTTTAATCATATTTTAAATATTTTTGGGTGGTAAATCCATAGTTTTTGCAAATATAATAATTTAAACTCTTTTATACCTTAGAGTCTTTATAAATAAAATGGTATACACTATTATTTTACGAAAAAATATATTTACCACCCAAATACGACCATATTAAAAAAAAATAACAAAAAAAGTTGTCGTTTTTTTTTCCAAGATTTTCTGTTGCATTGTGTCTGAGATCGCTTAAACTACCACCCGGCTTCGTTTTCGGTAGCAGTCTTGATATACCCTGTATAAACGAGGAATTATCTTGTTCAAACCATTCACATAAATGTATGGAACGGGCGGAAAGCGTTTAAATTCACGGTCATCTTTTTGAAACTCCAAATGTGCTGAAAACATATCCTTAATTTTTAAATCAATGGTTTGAACATGAAAAAATATAATTTTGCTACTGTATTGTCCATTTAGGTTCACATGGCATTTGTATATTGTACAAATCACGCTTGATTAATTTCGTAGGTATAAAGAAGTAAATGCTTCCCATTGACTTTATTGTTTTTATTACGCCTTATCCCAACCAAACCAACTCTACCGATACGTAAAACGTATATTAATCCTTCGAAGATATTTTAAAATGTCTAACTTTGTACATTATTATTTGTTATTCAAATACGTCGCTATCTGAGGGTAATGTCTACGTAAATAAAAACAAGTTTGTGAAACTGTAACTTTAATATAAAACATTTAGATTAATATTTTTATTAATTGCTGAAGGGAAGTACATGTGGGGGAGAAGTAAATTAAACGAATTTCAATAAGAAATATGATATTTACACCTAATTACAAAAATACGTGGAAGAAATTCAATAACTGCCTAACTTTAAATCGTAGTTGTTCTCGATAACGAACTTTTGTATATCACTCATGTCGTCACCCAAGTTTACTGTAAACGTTTGCAGGTGCTCGCACGTCTGTATTATGGATTTCACAACGTCTTTAGACACCTCTAAAGAACAGTCTAACCACATGTCATTCATAGTCCTTAAACGGCCTTTCTGCAATAAATACGACATTGTTTCGTTAATATTCATGTTCCTTTGGACGTATTTCACAACTAATTTTTGCAAACAATTTGTGTAATCCAGAAAAAAATATAATACACTTATCAAATCGTAATGATCAGTCCCTATGGTCAAAGATTCCAGCTCCAAGAATATATCGTTCGGCCGCCGGAAATATCGAGGTACAACCAAGTTCTCAGACATAGTTAACAAACAAAGAGAATTTAAATGCGGACAGCTCTTCCCTATCGACACTAGTGTCTCCCAAGTCAAAGAAAACTGGTGTTCCCACAACGACAAATGAGTCAAATACATTCCTTTAACTGCCAAAAAATGATGCGTCGATTCTCTTACAGTTATATACAACAACTCTAGCCTACTCAGTCTTAAATCACTCATTGATATTGGCCTCAGAAACTCATCTGTGCTCGGAACTGCTAAATTTGTGACTGAAAGTTCCTTTAAATTTGGGAACATTTTGATTATTTTAACCATACTCTCAGGTGACGGGAAGTAACAATTGATTTTCTTTAGACCCAACGGACCCATGTCGCCTAAGAGAGAACTGATGTCGCAGGAATCGATCCTTAATTCTTCTAAAAATGGAAGCGCGCTGACCAGCTTAGCAATACCTTCTTGGGACACGCAACGACCTATCCGTTTAGCTCTTTCGTGCTTTGGCGGATCCATGGCTAGTTTTCTTAGCCTTCTTAAATTGCTGATGGAAGCAAGACCTACATTGGAAACACTCCTGGCTAAGACAGAAGCATTGGAAGGGGATTTATAGTAATCTAATTTTGAGACAATGTTAATTTCTTCAAGTAAAAGACAGTTTGAGCCAATGACTTCGAGTATTTCGTCTGTGCAAATGAATTTGAGATCGAGAACGACAAGACGTTTAAGATTTCGAAGGTTGTCGATCCAATATTGCTGGGGGATGCTATTGTCAAGGTCGCATTTACGGAATACGGTCAAGTTGGGATGTGTTAGAACGTGTAGTTGAATGCGGGGGTCGCCACGGTACTGACAGCGAGTTCTTTCTGAACAGAGGACCTCAAATAACCTGGAAACAAAAAATATGTATTAGTATTAGGGTATAAAAATTGCATAAAATACTTTCACATGTTGTAGAATATAATAATTGTATATTGAGTGGGAGCATTAGAGTAATATTGTTAATGAGTTGCCTGGTATTTGAGCTTGGCATAGCGATAGAATCGTCGCCAGGCTCATCTTATGATGGCTTTGCCATCTAAGGGTAATTAATGGCACATTTGCCTACTCTTTCGGGAATTTGTTATGTATATATTTTTAAACCAATAGCCTCTAGATAACAAACCAATAGATTTTTAGCATGTCAGCCATTCATTTAAAATACCATGAGTTTGAAACTAAGCTTTATACAAGTAATTAATACTAATCACATCATTAATTAGTTATCTATTCAACATTAATTTATGTTGAAATGTAATGCATGTTGATAATTTTTTGTGATGACTATCATTTTAAATATTGTATACATGCTTGAAAAGTTCCATTGTTTATTTATATTATATTATTTAATGCATGAAAAAAGACAATTGTCTCAATATGTTCAGTAGTTATTGTACACCGGCTACAGTGTCATTCATACCATTAACTAATGTTTTATACTAATTCATACATATAATATTTTTTGTCTAATAAATACAGAGGATAGTTATGGTAGTTGGTTTGTTATGTTATAATGAATATGCCCTAGTTGTAATGATATAAAATTATTGAAATTTGTTTCGTTTTATTAATTCCCTTTTCTAAAAAACTTGAATTGTTTTTATAAAATATGAGAAAAACAGTACATCAGAACTTTAGAAAATATTGAGGTCCAAGGAGCAGCTTGTTTATAGAGCTAAAAGTCAAATAGTCAAATACTTTTATTATTAATACTTTGCTACACTACACTTGAGTATATAATGAATTATATAAATTATACATATTACAGATACACACTTCTGTTCAACATTCAGAAAATGACTTACTTGCTTATTATAATAACAGTGATTTAATAACTATTTATTGTATCACCAAAACTAGATTATTGCTTAGCAGGTAATTGTTTCTTAATGGTATCTACAATGTAGAAACAACATAATAGCTGTTGCCAAAACAACAAGCTATTAATTTGTGTATGAAAATAACTTGCCAGGTGTTTGATATCCACAAGCATGTTCTTGTACTAATTGTGGACGAGCCACAGTAGATTAGACATTAAATTTAATTTATTAGATGCCTCACTTGTCTCTTAATAGCTTGGCTAAGGCAGAGAATTGTGATGTTCTGGGTTAATTGCTCAGGTTAAGAAATCCTAAATATTTTAGTTTTTCTTGCATAGGCTGATTAGAAAACTAATTTGTGCTCACTGTAATAATAGGCTTGCCGTCTCTCATGTATGGCGATGGAAATAAGTTTTGCAAAGTATTCGGCATTGGTGATATCTGCCTGTCTGATTGTCTACCCTCTGAGTGTATGTGTTACTGTCTGAAGTGCTTTTCAATTATAATCTATATATATAAAATGTGATACAAAAAGGGCAAGTCATTGCATAGTCATTATCTGCAATTACTACAGGGTACTCATCCTCCCAGGAACATTTTAAATATAGAGATTATTCATTACAAACATTCTGCTTAACATTTTACTGTACAGGCATTAAGGAATAATTTATTGGGGATTATACCAACATCACCTTAGGTAATAATAGTTTCTTTGTGAACAAAGGCGTTCCCCATCAATTTCAAATAATATTATCGAGTTTTCTGTAATACCAGTTAGTTTTATCTGTTGTTAAACCGTTACAAAATGGATGTTTGGGTGTTCATAAGCTTAAAATATATTAAGTAAAAGAATTGTTCACTCACCTGGATGGCAGTATCGACATCAGTTCGCTTTTTAAAGCTAATGCCTGCCTCTCACATTCGTGGAACATATTCTCGGGATAACTCTTTTCTATGGCGTAACAAGCTGAATTTATCAAATGTATTAAATGTTTTACGCACAATTTGAACAAACTAGGAGGCTGTTTTCGAGGCGACATTCCGAAAATCTAATCTAATACTAAGATAATGAAAATAAATAATTATTTAAAATATCAGTATAAATATAATTTTATTATTGCTAAAATTTGCTTGTTTCCCAAATTTACTATTTTTGAGACTATTTTGGTCTTTTGACAATAAAGCACTTGACTTCTGTGACATTGACGTTTAGTTTTGTAATTTTTAACAGAAAAGCAAAGGAAGTAGTCATGCAGTTTTACTTTTTTTTATAGTTACTAGCAAGATAAAATTATTATTGAAGCTAGATAAAGTGCCGGCTAGAATTTTGATTAAAATTCCCACAGTGACGGATATTATGTGGTATAAATATGCATTCGGAAACCAATAGTCCGCCTACAGGGTGTATAGGTATGACTACAAAATTGCTGGATGCAGGTTGCTTCCAACAGGTACAGTTCCTCGGGTTAGGCCTATTATCAGCAGTGGAGCGAGTGAGAGCGAGTGAGATTTTTCTATTCATTATCAGCCCGGAGTCAGGAATTTGTGCCTCATATGAACATACAAGGCGAAATGGGGGTGTCCTGGCACCTTTGCCTACCCTATCTGGAAAAAGACGTGAGTTTATGTATGTATGTATGTATGTTCATACAATGGAATGTGAGTTACATGTCCAATCCCTCCATATTTAGGTGGTAAATATTGGCTAAAAGTTGAATCATTTACAGATATAGGAATTATGGATAGTATTGATAGATTATCTGATTCGTGTCAAAGTTCATACTGGAGGGTTAAAAGAAAACCTTTGATGGTTTTGATTAACCAGTCACTAAAAATGGAAAATATGATTCACTCATCTTCTCAGTTAGAACAAATTTCCCTAAATACTTGGGTTGGCATTGTGGATTTATACGACATAGTTAAAACTTTCATTATGTTCTTAAATAAATAAAAAAAATACTATGACGGTAGTCGTTTAAAATTGTTACGTTATGAGTACCTAAACTATGCAAGTTTTTATATTATTTCTACAGATGGTTCAAAAGAAGGCGAAAAATCTGGCTTGGACGTGTTTGATCCTCAGACGGATTCGGTAGTAAAGTACAAATTGAATGTTAACGTGTCCTTTATGTATGTTGAGTTAATAGCAATTGCAAAGGCACTTTTGTACATAGAGTCATTTCAAACCCAGTAACTTTGTAATTCTGACAGTCTTTAAGAGTGCATTACATCTGGCTCGATGCACCTCGAATTTTCGAGGAGTACCCATAGCCTACACCATCTTGGATACCATTAGAAAATCGCGTAGTAATGACTTTAGTGTTACAGTGAATACCGTCTCATATTGGTTTACGGGGAAATGAAGAGGTGGACCGTCTCACAAGGGAGGCAATCAACGACAGACATGTTTTCAATTATTGCTTGCCTTGTAGCAGTGATTTATTATATATAGTTAGAAAACAATGTAAAAACACGTGGAAAGAGCTTTTACGAGAGATCTCTTCATAAATGAATATGGTATAGGATTATTCACCCTAGCCTCACTTGTAAACCATGGTTTGTAAATTCTTGTTTGAACAGAGACTTTAGTCACCGCATTTAGACTTCGTTCCGGACACTTTTCTTGAATAGTTTTGGACATTTAATGGGCAAAAGAAATTCACCAAATTGTGACGAGTGTGGGATAGTTGACGAAGCTGTGCATTTATTAATGGAATATGTTCGAAATGAAGTGAAATATTATTTTTTTAAACATACATTTTCGATATATATCAACAAATAGTCAACAGGATTATTTAATTCAGTTTTGTCTGATCCCTTGTTAGATGAGACTAAATCCTTGTATAAATATGTTATGTTAGGTATAAAGAGACGCAGCGGTGATTAGCATAGATTATAGTAATATACTAGTGATTAGTTTTATGACGTGCTCAAATGATAGTGACATAATTATTGATATTTGTTACCCTCTTTAAAAAATAAAGAGAAAAAAAATACCTTAAGATCTGCAACTTAGCATGACTATTAGCTACTGTCAAAGTTAATATGAATGTCCTCTTCATACTACCCATTGTATTACTATACTTTATGCTCCATCCTTTTGGTGAGCCTTTTGGAAACAACTTCATTAGGTTTTAAGGAGTTAAGGGACGAGAGTGCAGATGTCTGGTATACGTAACAACGTATGCGGAAGCCAGAAGACCGTAGACGATCTTTATATTCTGATACAATCAGGCTTTTATAATTTTCTGACTGGCCAGAGATGACATTTTCACGTCGGTGGATGCTTAAATAGAATAGCACAGATACTATCAGGAGCACTGGTGTTCGATTTTATACTTGTTTTGTAAACTTATTATATATTTAATGTACTTGTTCTATAGAGTTTAGTACGCTTATCTATTTCATTGTATTATAGTTCAATAGTTAAATAATATTCAATAACATTATGTTGTTCACTATCAAGCTAAAACGAATTGAAGGTTAATATATTCAAACTTGTAAATTACAGTACCTGTGTCAGGAAGTTTTGAGGTAACTAATGAATATGCTAACATTAATTGTAATACAATTTTAGCATACTTTTTTTTTTGCAGGCATATAGAGCTCATTGCAGAAAATTTCCCCTAATAATTTCATAACGACCTGTTGGAAGGTGCCTGTATCTAGGGTCTTCCTGAAATCTTTGTCGGTATACGTCCATCCATATAATGGACGTGCGACGCTGCGTTTGCCAGTGCGTGGCTTCCATTCGAGGTTTTTCTGGCCCCATCGGTCATCAGTTCTCTGTGCTATGTGCCCTATATTTTTCACTTCAAATCAATAATCCGATCTCGATATTTAAAAATAAAAATCAATGATTATACAGGGTATCAAGAGTGCGACCGAAAACGGAGTCAGGTGGTAGTTTTACTGACTACGGACACAATGCAAAATAAGAATGCGTGCATATTATATCCCTCACTCATCAGCTAATTATATGTAAAGACTGCTGCCCTTGAATATCTACATAATCTAGATCGTAGATAGGCTCTCAAAAATAGTAAGGAAAAAGGAAGAGTAGAAGCAATGGGAGCTCCGGCAATCTCATTCAACGAACAAAACACGACAGCAAAGTGGTTGCTAAATGTGCCTAGATACACACAAATGTTGGAATCCTCAATCGTACGTCGTAACCATAGATTAAGTTCGGAGAAAATGATAAGTAAAATAGAGAATAGTATAGATTTTTAGAAGTGAAAAACTTACGAGTTTAACTTACTTCGGACGGCGACCATTCGAACCCTCTACTGGAGCGAGGTTGCCTGGCGAGCCAGTACTCCTACTTTTGTAGTCATTTTGTAGACCAAGCTAACTTCGAAGTAATTTTACCTCAGAATTCAAATCGGTCCATTATTTGCTTTGTGATAAGGCCGACCCCTGCATAATCATGCATTTCTAGTACTCATGTTTATAAAATATATTTATTTTGGGAACACGTGCCGAATACGTGCAATAGCAAAACCCACACGTATTTATGTGTGCGCCGCATTATGCCGTCAACCATTGACCTGCTATCACTCCACCGGTCACCGAATGACGTAGAAATACAGTTAAATTCAGGATTTATGTGTTTATTTTCTATCCATGCGTGTTTGTTTAAAAGTGGTAGAGCTAGACTATTGTCAGTCATGACTCAGCATGAATGGACAGGCTCGTCCGGGGAGATACCACTGTTTCACAGGAAATCGACGTGAAGGGAAAGCTTTGCCGTAGGTTTTCGGTCAATGAGGAAGATTTTCAGTAGCCCAATACCCCTTCATTCATCCCAACCTTTTCCCGTCACGTTACCCATCCGTTTTAATGAGTTGGCAACACATCCATGACCCAAGCGTTATGGATGTTCTAATTAGCTGTGATCACTTCCCATCAGGTGCCTTGCTTGCTCAAAAAAATAAACAAATTTAATACATAATGTTAAGTAACAATTCATAAATAATACACTATATAGAAAAGTAACAATCTATAAATTTGGTTCCTATTAGTTGAATGTTTCTAATCGCGTCCATACTGCCAATGACAGAAAAAAATAAATAAACATACATAAGCCTGCGCTATCCTACTGCACGGCAAAGACCTCTCTTCCCTCCTTCCATTCGTCCCGGTCCAGGGATCGATCCTGCCGGTCTCTGTCCCACCTATCCAACTCGTCTCGCCATCTTTGTCTGGGCCTACCGCGACGTTTCAGCGTATAAAAAATAAACAAAGAGCCACAATATTCTGTATCAATGTTTGTGTAATAGTTGCCTTATGTTGACTAGTTTAAAAACTAGATAACCTTATTTAACATTAAATAATGAGGCAGCATGTTCTAAGAGTAAATTACATTTTGTTATCAGATGTTACTGAGTAACATTTGGAAACGTTGCTTTGCAAATAATAACTGTAGTGTATAGGTACGCATCATTACAAAAATAGGAAACGTTTACTGGTGGTAGGTCTCTCATATGTGAGAGGCCATCTGGGTGGGTACCACCGCAGTGTCTATTTCTCCCGTCAAACAGCAGTGTAAACGCACTGTTGTGTTTCGGGTTGAAGGGCATTGTAGCCAGAGTAACTACTGGACATATTGAGACTTAACATCTTATGTCTCAGGATGGCGAGCGCAGTGGAATGCCAAGCATTGCTTTGTAATTCAAGGTATTCTTTGGTTTTGCTACTGTTCATGAGCGGTCGTTTCGTTTACCATCAGGCGAACGGCATGCTCGTCTCGCCATTGAATGGAAAATAAAAGCAATAAAAAAAAAACGTAATATGCATTATTACTAGTACTTAGCAGTTGAAAACGCAAACAATGTTGTATTATATACGCTTCGTCATAATTTATTCAATTAATGTACTAGTTACCTAAACTAATACGTACCATTTGACGTTTCATACTTTTCAAGTTTAAATAACTTTGTACAGGCGTAACCATAGATAATACACTATATAGGACATAGATGAGCAACTCTTCAATATATTTGAGGAACAAAAATTTACTCAGCTGTGTACGAGATGTCGCTGGAAATATTTTATTTTAAATAAAACTCGCCAGATGGTGCAATTGTGCCTTTATAATTTCCAATAATTTCTAAAGAATAAAGGGGTCATGGCAATTTGGCGCCACCACGCCGCGCCGCGACGTCAGTTCATCGTATTCTGTCCCAATCCCACAATTGGAAAAAAATTAAATAATGCATCCAAAGTAGCATTTCCAGACACCTCCTAGGTGACATTGTTATTGTAGAAATATCCAAGTCAAATAAAACTAAATCGAGAAGCAAGTATCAAAATCCAGCAAGAGGAAGCCGAGGTCAAACGCAGAAGATATGAAACAAGTCCAGTTAAAAGCCAAAATCGTAAAATTATAATAATTGAACCGGAGTAACACGTACACGAAAGTTTTCGAAAAAATTGTGTAACTGTCAATTTATGACACAAATTGTAAAGAGGCGGTATGAATTTAAAAATGTAAAGTAACTAATACTATTTTTATATTAATAAATTAAAAATAATAATATTGTTATATTAATAATAAGTCAATTAATTATTTTAAACAACAGTAGTTATTATTATTTTTAGTTTTATTATTTTTTTGGCACTCAAAGCGCCATCTATTAATACTTTAAAAAAATAAATCATCTTGTTTTTTTAAGCCTAACGTAAGATGGCTCTTACTAGTTCCATAGGAATTAATTATAAGGGAGTTCCACCCCCATGGGCGTAACTCACACAATTTCAATAATATTTTCCATAAAACCCTGGAATTGCGGTATATAAAAAAAAGAGGTGTATTAAACGTCAAACGGTACCTACCTATTAGTTTAGTTGGATTATAAATAAAATACGGTCTCTACAATATAAATATAAATCCACATAAAAATATCAGCATTTTGCTACATGCCGTTAGAACAATGATCCATTAATTCTACACGCTTATTAATTAGGAATTTATTTTCATGCCATATACATTAAAAATACCAAAATTAATTGTAAATATTCCGTTACCACATCACCACATCTTTTGGCACTCGGGTTTACTTTTCATTAATAATATTTACTATATTTTTCCGCCAGGTGGAACAACGACCTAATAATGTTGGATGTAGCCTTCTTGGAACAGGCAGGCAGTGGTTAAAATTATATTCTATGGCACTTTTAGTGGTCAAAGATAACTAGAATCATAATTTCAATAAAGATGAATTTGTGCGACGGGATTGCCATGTATTGTATATTAGTATAAAAGTCCCTTACATATTTTGAATAAAAAAAATATTAATTGATTTGATTGCCTTCGATCGAGTGTGGCATGGCGCCCTTCTGGCAAAGCTACCTGCATATGGAATCTCTGAGGGACTCTGCAAATGAATTGCCAGCTTTTTGGTTGTTCGGTGCATAAAATTTGTGGTGGACGGCTGTTGCTCCACTAAGACCATTAATGCTGGTGTTCCACAAGGCTCGGTGCTATCGCCGACAGTCTTCATCCTGCATATCAATGCCATGTTGTTTATTATTGACAGCATGCATTTTTATGCAGATGATAGTACGAGTGACGCGCGATACATCGGTCAACGGATTCACTCTCGGGATTCCATTACGAAAAGACGGTCTCAACTTGTGTCTGAAGTCGAGAGCTCTCTGGGGCGAGTCGAATGGGGTGAATCCGAATGGGGTGAAATCCACTTAGTTCAATATAACCCCTCAAAGAGACAAGTTTGCGCGTTCACTGTGAAAAAGGACCTTTGTGCCATAGCGCCGCGAATTCAAGGAGTTACTGTTTTGTACGCTACGGTAAGTGCGCGGGCGAGGAGCAATAACATAGACCGTAGTTAGTTTCACACTGATTTATTGCATAGGAACATGGCGGCGCGCGGGCGCATCGCGCGGGGTGCGGGACGCAGCACGCACACATGCACTATTACACTAGTAATATTACGCATACATAACAGTCCCTTCCCCTTATAGCTAAACATAACATAGTCTTACCAAAGAACAATACAACAATTAATCAGTAGGTAAATCAAATGTAATAGGAGTGATCTCCCGTCGCCTAGCATTACTCGGTCCTGCTGGTGGGGTCATAAATTCTGGAGGGGAAGATAAGGGCGTACGCCTTCCACCCGAGGAGATTCTTCCGTCGTCGTCAGCGTCGACATCGTCGTTGTCGTCGCTGTCGTCGTCTAAGTCTTCGTCGTCGGCACCGCACAAGGGATTATTGAGCTGCAACTCGGGGATGATATCCGAATCCCAGCTACTTCTGTTTCTGTCCATGTATTCTGCGTCAACTCTGGGTCTTATTTGGTTTAAGTGTCTGGTTACTTCTAAATTAAGATTTGGGATAAAGATGGTATACATCACACTGCCCACCTTCCCCTTTATAATTCCTTCAATCCAGTTATGCTTTTTATTTACAGAATTTTTCATTATCCAGACAGTATCATTAACTCTAAATTCTAATCTTCCTCTCCCCTTATATCGCCTAGCCTGTAAGTACTGATTTTTTTCTACCGTATGAAAGAGATCTATAGATGGAGGAGACGATGACGGATTCAGTAAATCTAGTCTGGACCGTAAGGGCCGACCATAAACTATTTCCGCTGGTGATTTTTCAGTAGTACCATTTCGAGAGTTCCGATAGTCAAATAAAAATTTAGAAATTTGATCCTGTAATGGTTTTTTAATAGTTTTATCTAAAATAATGGATTTCAACCCTTTCTTTACAACTTTTACCATGCTTTCCGCCTGGCCATTACTAGACGGATGGTACGGTGGTGAAAAAATATGATTAATTCCGTTCAATCTACAAAAAGTCTGGAATTCATTTGAAGTAAACGAGGTACCATTATCACTCACAATAGTATTAGGAACCCCCACTTTCGACATAAAGTCACACAATTTAGTAATTACTGCTTGGGAACCAAATGAAGTCGTCATCGTATAACACTCGATCCATTTACTGTAAGCATCAACGATTATCAAAAACATTTGCTTATTAAACGGACCCAAAAAGTCAAGGTGTATTCGATAAAATGGGTGAGGAGGGTACGGCCACGGCGCGAGCGGCACGCGCGGCGGAGCCGGCCGCAGCGCCGCGCAAACCGCGCACGCCGCCGCCAGCCCCTCCAGCGCCGCGTCTATGCCGGGAAACCAAAAATATTTCCGCGCTTCAGCTTTCATTTTTACTATTCCGAAATGAGAACTGTGTAACTCTTTACAGATAACCTCTCTTAAACTTTCCGGAATTACTACTTTATGACCTCGCATCAGCATATTGTTTTCGAGTGATAATTGCAAACGACAACAATAATAGGGCTTCAATTTTATATCCGTTACTTTCCTAGGCCACCCACTTATAACGTAGTGTTTGACCTTGGAAAGTAAAGGATCATGTTTGGTTTCGTTACGCAACCGGTCAGTCGTCACGGGCATTTCGCCCTGAAGTACAAAATTTACGTATGTCGCCTGTTCCACCTCGCTACAAAAATTCTCGGCTCGGTTTCCGCACGCTCGCTCGACAAATGAACGCGAAAAATAATCTGCCGTATTATTTTTGCTTCGAATAAATTCGATACAATAATTATACGCTGATAAGAATATGGCATAGCGCTGTAGCCTGTTCGCTGAAACTTCCGGAATACCGCGATGTGGGCCGAAAATTGTTAGTAACGGTTTGTGGTCCGTGCGTAATACAAAAGGTGATGACCGTCCGTATAGATATTGATGGAATCGTCTGACCCCAAACACGATAGCTGTCGCTTCCCTTTGGATTTGAGCGTACTTTTTCTCAGCTGCCGAAAGAACGCGGGATGCATATGAAACTGGCCTTTCGCATCCATCATTGCCTATTTGCGATAAAATTGCTCCCAACCCTGTGGGTGACGCGTCTACTGTTAAAATCAATTTTGCATCCGGATCGAAGTGTGTCAACACATTATCTGACGCCATATACCGTTTTATTTTTGTAAATGCCACTTCATGCTCATTTGTCCAATGCCACTTAGCATTTTTATGCAATAAACTATATAAAGGACTCAACATAGACGATGCATTCGGCACAAAATTCCGATAATAATTTATCAGCCCCAAAAAAGATTGTAACTGTGCTACGTTTTGTGGTCTAGCGGCACCAAGAACGGCTGCCACCTTTTCCGTTGACTTCCTGATACCATGTTTATCAATTACGTGACCCAAGTAACTGATTTCATTTTTATAAAATTCGCACTTATTAGCTTGTACGGCCAAGCCGGCATTTTGCAACCGTTGCAGAACTTTAATTAACCTTTGTCTGTGCTGATCGCGATCTACTCCGGTCACCAGGATGTCATCTAAAAAAAATACAACTCCTTCGAGACCCGCTAGAACCCCCTCCATAGCGCGTTGAAATATAGCTGGCGCTGCTGATAAACCGAATACGAGTCGAGTGAATTTAAACAACCCGCGATGCGTATTGATAGTTGTTAGACTTTGTGAGGCCTCGCTGAGTCTAAATTGGTTGTAAGCCATCGATAAATCTATTTTACTGAACTGAATTCCTCCATTTAATTTAGAAAAAAGTTCATTTATAGTAGGGAGTGGGTATTTATCTATGATAAGTTGCTTATTAATAGTTATTGAGTAGTCAGCACATAATCTGAGGCTGCCATCTTTTTTTAAAACTGGCACAACTGGGGAAGCGTATTCGGAATGCTCTACAGGTTCCAAAATGCGTAAATCTAATAATCGATCTAATTCTTTGTTAATTTTCTCCCTTAAGGCAAATGGCACTGTTCGCGCTTTTATAAAAATTGGCTTAGACTCCGGCTTAACGCGTAGTTCAACCGCATATTTATTAAAAGTCCCCAGTTTCCCTGAAAACACTTCCGAGAACCTAGAAATTATTTCCTTTATTACTGATTCATTTTCTACAAATACCACGTTTACAGTTTCATCACAAGGTGAAAACTGCAATTTAAAAAGATAGATGAAATCGCGGCCTAACAGAGAAATACTATTATTTGGACAAACAAACATTTCGAACGGTTGTGTCCTATCATTATACGTAATAGTAGTTTTTAACACACCGCACGTACGAATCCTGTCCCCAGTGTAACTTATCAGTTTTTTATTTGTGGGTGATAATGGTATTTTACAAAAATAACGAATATAAATGTCCTCAGGCAGTATGCTCACTGCTGATCCGCTATCGACTTGAAACTCTAAAAATGTACCACCTACACAAACATGCACCGTCATCGGTCTGGCCCTGTCACAACGTATAGTATTTATGTACTCACCATCGTCTCCCGCATCCCTATTCTCTACGTAATTCACTTTGTAATTAGAACGACACATTTTACGCAAATGCCCTTTCTGATTGCACTTTTTGCATTTATAACTTCTAAATCTACACTCATTGGCTTTATGGTTGGTGTAACCACATACACTGCACTTCACTTTGGTTATAGCGAACACATCATCGACGACGCCGCGTGCGGCGGGGGCTTCGCCGTCGGCCGCCGCCGCTCCGGGCGCCACCGCCCCGGCCGCCAAGCGAGCGCATCGCACGCTCTCCGCCATGTCTACCGCCCTTGCCAGCGTCATTTCCTTATGATCTTGCACAAACAATTTATTGCGCTCGTGTCCTGCTACCATGCCCATAATGAATTTATCAACTAGGGCCTCTTCCAAACATTTGAAGTCACAATGTCCGGCCAACCCTCTGATTCTCGCCGCCCACTGAGTCGGTGTTTCATCCGGACGTTGAGTAGCGGAATAAAAAAGCGATTTCTCCGCGAAACCGAAACGTTTCGGATTACAATGCCCGTCGAGAAGTTGAAGAATTACGTCGAATTCCAATTCATGCACCTGTCTGGGCAACGCCAAATCACTTGTTAGCTTGAAGGTCGATTCACTGAGTGTGCTTAACAAAATTGCCCTCCGTTTGATTTTTGACTTGTCCGTAGCGTCGGTTATGTCGTTCGCAATGAACCATTGCGATAGCCGGGATTTAAAACTTTCCCAGTCGTTGGAAATGTGATCAAACGTTGTTAAAACACCGTACGTTATTCCTGATGACATTATTCACAAAATTAATCGCGAGTTCGGTCGTCGCCAGTTGTTTTGTACGCTACGGTAAGTGCGCGGGCGAGGAGCAATAACATAGACCGTAGTTAGTTTCACACTGATTTATTGCATAGGAACATGGCGGCGCGCGGGCGCATCGCGCGGGGTGCGGGACGCAGCACGCACACATGCACTATTACACTAGTAATATTACGCATACATAACAGTTACATTTCAAGGATCCGGGATCCTCGGCGTCAAAATATCGGGCAAAGTCGAGTTCAGGAGTCATTTGGAGGACAAAGCCAAACTAGCGAGCAAGAAGTTAGGAATCCTGAACAGAGCCAAGCGGTATTATGGGTCGGGTCATAGATTAACGCTTTACAAAGCGCTAATCCGGCACCATGTGGAGTACTGCCCTCACCTCTAGGCAGGTGCCCTAAAATACTGGGTCAACCTACTTGACTCCTTGCAACGACGAGCTTGTCGAATCACGGACAAATTGGAAACATTAGGATTGCGGAGGGACTTCGGGTCTCTTTGTTTGTTTTATCGTCTTTTCTATGGGGAGTGCTCCGAGGAATTGTT
Source organism: Hyles lineata (assembly GCA_030180105.1). Classification (NCBI taxonomy): domain Eukaryota; kingdom Metazoa; phylum Arthropoda; class Insecta; order Lepidoptera; family Sphingidae; genus Hyles; species Hyles lineata. The sequence goes on along the minus strand of JARJEE010000027.1, from coordinate 3,797,366 downwards.
TGCGATGATACCACCATCGCCTTTTTACCATCGCAGCTCACGTCACCGCAATAGAGTCCGAGTCTGGGAGCGTACTTACCTACCACGCACGTGCAAGCGCTGCAATGAACTCGGTGTTTCCTGGGCACTATGACCTGTCCTTCAAACGAGGCTTAAAGAGAGTACTTTTCTTAAGATATGCAGCGACTTTGTTGTGCTGGTTCCCCGGCACTGCGGAGGTAAATGAGCAGCGGTAGCCGCTTACCATCAGGTGGGCCGCTAGCTCGTCTGCCTAAAAAGGCAATAAAAAATTACATACATTTTTCAATATAATATTTTTTTCAATATAACATAATATATCACTAGTATAGTTTTGATTTATATATGTATATGTCAACACTGCTGTTGGGCTTACTCTTTCTTGATTTAGCTATGGCTATTTTAATCATTATGTTCGGACAAACAATACTGTCTTTTATTTACATTAATCAATGTACATACGTATATGTATATTTATAGACGTTACTTGGGCCTTGAATTACCATAATAGAATAGTTAATGTTGAGTTGTGGATAATTGGCAAATGTCTATTTAAGTCCACAGGCGTAATATCCCGGATTTATTCTTGTTTTTGACAGGACCCACCCAGGACTCAGTCAATCGCTTCTGTTTTAAGTGTAGTCCCTGGATCAGTCCTTTTGATTATAAAGGTTAGTATACCAACGCAATTAATTAATTATAATATTTTTAATCCATGTGAAATGCCAGACAGATCGCCTACTCTTAGCACTCGATATAATTTGTGGGTTAAATCTAAAATTATGGCATGAAATGCTACAGAAGCGCATGGTTTTTCTCTATTTGATCAGATCGCAGCGGCATTAAAAGAAACTGAAATAAATTTGATGTTAATAATAAGCTAATAGGTATTTATTTTGGCCATTAATTTGACAATTTAATATTTAAAACAGCAAAATGACGCCAGTACCGCAAGAAGTAGCGGTTCACCGCGAAACCAAGACGAGAGGGTCGTTTACAGGCAATGGAGTAGTAATCTCCGGCATGTCGGGGCTGTATCCGCAGTCACACTCTGTTAAAGAGTTTTCTGACATATTGTACAATAAGGTGAGACTATGATTGAACAAGTAATGGAGCTTAAAGCCAGTAACCTAATTTATCTTATTTAAACTAAGTTACATATTTGAATTATCCCTCATATTAAAAGCAATGCTGGCTTGTACAATTCGAAATTAATTTAAACAATTATACTCGTAGTAAGTACCAAAATTACGAAGCGCTTTGCCTGAGTCGAAGTAAAATAAAAGAAGCATGGAAAATGAGACTGTTACTAGTAATATCTTTTCTCATCCATAGATTAATCCAATAGAACAAAACAGCGCCCGATGGAAGTATAACCACCCTGAAGTAGCGCAAAGCACAGGCATGATGCCTGACCTGACACTTTTCGATGCACAGTTCTTCAAGGTGCACGCACGACTTGCCAACACTATGGATCCCATGTCTCGGAAAATACTTGAGCAAACGTATCAAGCTCTTTATGATGCAGGTAAGCTTTTACTATTAGATGATACAAACCCGCTACTGTACACGGCCAAGGGGTCCAACATCTTGGTCTTTTTTTGTTGGCTCGGGCAAACCAGGCTACCGCTTCCACTCCTCCTCTGGGGAAAGTGGAGTGATTATGTTGGGTTCACTAATCTACGGCATAGCAATCAAAACCCCGCTTGGCCCTCTTCGGCGCAATTGGAACGGCCCCGGGGCTTCTACCTGAACAATTCCTGCACACTGCAGTTTAATTTGCGGCTCATACCGTATGTTGGAGGTTAAGAATCCTCCTCATTCCTCGGCAACAGGCAATTGCTTCCTCCTCCTTCTGAAAATCTCAGAGTCGCATTGTACTCAGGTACAACGGGCGCTACAACATTCCCTTACAGCGCACCCGCGACCTTCACTTCCCCATTAGTCGCCTCCCACGACAGGCAGGGGATACCGTGGCGGGAATCTCGAAACCCCCCATACTACAGGGCGAAATACTCTGATTCTGCCTTGTTGTTTTATGTAAACGTTTCTTGTATATTTTTTATTCAGGCGTAAGTCCGGAACAAATTTCGGGACAGAATGTAGGAGTATTTATTGGAACTTGCTTTTCTGAAATGGAGAAAAGTAGCTTATATGCTTTCAATTCAAAAACTGGAATGGGTTTGATGGGGTAAGTAGCGTTTGCATAGCATTTTTTGCATAAAAATATTGATTTTATGTGGTGAGATTACCACTACACCAGGGTGTGCGAGATGACAAAATAAGTTACGTGTATAACCAAAGTAAGAATCAATCACCCACATGAAACAACAAATCTTTGAAATTATTAGGACATATTATTGCCGACGTAACTGATTTCGCTAGAATGAAGTGCTGTCCTATTTATTTATTACGCGTTTACTGTTCATGTTAATGCAATTATGTAAACGAATGTGACAGCATATAGCCAAATCAGTAATCACAATTACCAGTAGTTATTATCTAATAATTTGATAAGACAAACTGTAATAATTATGATTCATTAATTTTCAATTCAATTATTCGTAAAAGATAAAATAAATACATCCCTTAAATAAGCATAATTACAAAAATATATCATGTTAAATTTCGATACAGGTGCAGTAGAACCATGTTCGCCAATCGCATATCTTATTGGTTGAATGCGAAAGGTCCCTCGATGTCGATGGACGAGGGATGTTGCAGCTCCATCGCTGCACTTGAGCAAGCTTACTTTGCTATAGCAAGAGGAGATTGTGTGGCAGCTATTGTTGGTGGAGCCAATTTATGCTTACACCCACAGTCGTCAATACACCATGGAAGGTATGTTATGTTCATTAAAATACTAGTCCGGCAAACGAGTAAAAAGGAAACCTGATGGTAAATGATCTCTGCCGCCCATAAACATCCATAATTCTTGGATCATAGATGTGTAGTCGGGCTATCGAATCGAAAGGGATCAGGAAAGATAAATGATGGGAAGAGCAAAGGGAGCAACTTAGAGTCGCTACAACTCCGGAGGGATGTCGCCTCTCTAAGCGTGTTCTACCGCCTGTATCACGGGGAATGCTCTGAGGAATTGTATAACTTGATCCCCTCCTCTCCATTCCTTACCAGAACCACGCGGGCTGGCTTGCGAAGCCATAGCTTGTCGGTCCAAACCATCCCGGCGCGAACCAAACGGTTCTATAATTCTTTTTTGTGCCGCACCGTCAGGCTGTGGAATTGTTTGCCATCTCACGTGTTCCCTCCTTCCTACAATCCTGGGTCCTTCCGCCGTGGTGTGAAGAGGCACCTTAGCAGGCCGGCATGATTGTTTCCATTGGCATGGGACTGTCGTCCGATGCCAATGGATACTCTGCCTGGGCGGCATTTGCGCTTACCATCAGGTGCAATGCCGCCACTATGCCGGGCCATTATAAAAAAAAAAAAAAGGGGTGTTGGGATTTCGGCAATTTCCCTTGCCGAACGAAACGTGACAACAAAGTTGTCTATTTCCTGTCGGACAGCGGTACCGTCTCGGACGAGCCTGCCCATTTATGCTAAGACATGAGTACCAACAGCGTGGCTCTACCATTTCCAAAATTATCAAATTGCAGAAAGAAGTTTAACAAACCTATTCCGCTTTAACAATAAATGTGTATTCGTTTTTTTAGAGTCATAACCTTGTGTAAAGATGGAAAGACGAAGTCGTTTGATCAGAATGCTAATGGATGTGCAATTTCTGAGGCTGCTAACGTACTATTTCTTCAGAGAGCCGATGATGCGTTAAGGTAAACAAAATAACTCACACTTATCCAAAACGATTATAATGACGACGAAGATGACGATGAATTCTAATCTTTTGGGCTGTGATTATTGTAAAGCAAACAAAGAACTAATTTCACAGACTTGTATTTATTATATTACTAGCTGTCGGGCCCGGCTTCGCCCGGGTGCAGATAGTTTTTGAGTCCAATCCACATCAAGAACATATTATTTCGCGTGTCTACTAACTATATTTCCCGCGTGCCGTCGACTATATTTCCCTTCCGTAGGAGAGGACATCCCGTGCCAACAATTTGAATTTGAAAGAGTAGAAAATATGTATATTTGGTTTCCTGACTCATCCCACGGGAACACTACATTTTTCGGGATAAAAAGTAGCCTATGTGTTAATCCAGGGTGTCAGCTATCACTATACCAAATTTCATCAAAATCTGATGAGCCGTTTTTTCATGAAAGAGTAACAAACATCCATACATCCATACTTACAAACTTTCACCTTTATAATATTAGTAAGGAAGGATTATAGTTATTGTAATTGTAGATTATTATTATTTCATTTACGCCTTACACCGCCCTTTTTTCTCCTCATATATCCACAGTATGTATCGATCCCATGGTTGCCTGTGAGAAATTACTTAGTGTCATCACACTGCCTCATCAGGCCGCCACTTGTACTATTATTTTTATAGTGTAATTTCTAAGAATTAAATAAATAAACAAAAATTTAGTTCTATAGGTTTTAACAAAGATTTTCTTCTCCATGAGAACTGAAAATAATACAGGTTATATAACATTTCAATTACCTTACAGAATATATGCTCATGTGGTATACGCGAAAGCTGAATATAATTCAGTCGTGGAAACTGAAACTGGACCATTATTTGGGTTTTATCGAGATCCGAAGATGATGGCTGATTTTTTAAAGAAATTTTATGACGAAGCCGGAGTACCTCCGAGTGTGGTTGAATATGTTGAAGCATTCGGTTCAGGTGATTTGATAAGTCAATAAAGGATATAGTAAATGTAGGTAAATTGATTAAAACATGAAGAAATTATGTATATTTGTGTGCGTTACAGCTGAGCCAGAATGTGATAAGTCTGAGTTGGAAGCTTTTGATGAAGTGTTTTGCAAAGGAAGAGAGGAGCCTCTTCTAGTCGGTAGCGTGATGTCAAACATTGGTTATACCGAAGCTGCTTCAGGAGTTACAGCAATAACAAAGGTTAAATTCAATTTTATAGGTGACATCGAAATATTTTAATAACCATACGCTCATTGGCATATGCGGTATAACAACCACAGGATGCAGATGAGACAGAAATTATGAATTATTATCAATATTTAATTAAGCACAACCTACAATAAGACAGCAAACAATACTGACAACACTTTATTGGTACTATCGTGTCGTTTGAAGATATTTTCTGTAATATTTTATGCACCAGACAAACCACCAAGCAACAGACAGTGAATTATGGTTTGAAAATTTAAGTTTTTGTGTTTTTTATTTCAACCCATATTTTGTAGCATTGATAAGAAATATAAGTATTTTAATCTTAATAGGTGCTACTAGGGTACTGGAAAGGAGAGTTAGCTGGCAACTTACACTGCGACACTCCGAGACAAGATGTGCAAGCACTACGCGAGGGTCGTCTGCGGATCCTCACTCAGCACGCGCGCTTTGGCCGCACCTTCACTGCTGTCAACGGCATCTCCGTCACCGGAGTCAACTCACATGTACTTCTGAATGGCCACTATAAGCCAAAGGTAAAGTGCTTGTAAAAGAGAAAAGGAGACCGCGTAATATTTTATCAGGACATAAATTAAGTCCAAATATCTATTATAATTTTGGGACAGTAATTCGTCAATAAATAGGTCGTTTATTTTGATAGTTTGATGTTGCAAAACCATGTAATGATAGGCCTTTTTTTGGTTTACTCATTATGATAAAAATATTTTTGCAATTATGATTTATTTCATGATTAAATAATTCATACGTTATCTATTTTGTTTTAGGACCTCAGTCGGTACAAATGTGATATTCCACGGCTGGTGACCATCTCTGGCCGACAAGATACTGCCGTAAGCAAAATTATTGAAGATTTAAAAAGTCGCCCTGTAGACCCCGAAGAGCTAGCATTGCTGTACAACATACACAAAACTAAGATTTCTGGTCACATGGGCAGAGGATTTGTTATTTTAGGTAACTGTTCCAAGAATTAGTTGTAAGACTAGCGGCCCAGCAGACCTTAGCTAGGGTGCAGATACTTGTTGAGTCATGTCCACATTAGTAACATAATATTATTTCGCGTATATACTATTTGGATAAAAGTAACCTACGTGCTAATGCAGGATTTCAGCTACCTCCATACCAAAAATTTGTTTAGACCCAAGCCCCCGGCGATTAGGAAAACAAAGCCGAAACCTCCGCACAATGCGTACCATGTCCAGTAAGAGTACAGAAGGCAGTAGCCTTCTGTAATTGATAGGCAATTGAGAGCCTTTGCAGATGTTGTTCGAGGCTCTTTGGTATCATCCCATGGGTAGAAACGACAATCTATTAACATAATATCAGGTTTATAGGCAACAATAGTTCTGTCTGTATTAATTGACGGATTCCAGTACAGCGTTGCATTTTCATTTCCAAGAACTGAAGAGCAATGTGCTAATAACGAATGATGTGTCTACTAGAGTATTGACTAGAATTTGAGTCTATGCAAATACTCGCCGTTAGCAAGATAACAACTGGAGATAACATACCTGATGGACTCAACAGGACCCTGGTATGTCCATAAAATGTCGACCATACCGTCCTTCAAGATGTTTCTATCGATGTTCATCTTAGTAATTTTGTTCATAATTGCAAAGGCAAAACCCTTAGTTTCCCCAAAGAGGTTTTCGAAGCGTAGCTAAGACACAGTCGCTAGACGGTACACATCAGGGCCTTGAAGGCCATGATAGAACCGCCTACGCTCTTTGCTCTTTGATACGTCTTCGTGATCCTTAATGCCTACTGCAGGAAGTTTCCACCAGTTCTCATCCGTCAAAGAATGCGGGATAAATCCGTTATCCACCAATACTACAACCCTTTGTATAACCATGTTGCTGTGAAGGAACTAATCCCTGAGATTTGACATCTCATGTAATTGCATATACATACATAATATAATATGCCTTTTGCACCGATTATGCAAGTCCTTAGCATTAGGAATAGCTCGGTCCTTACATCTCTGCGGACGAACGTGGATGATGCATACGATTTGCAGTTAGTGGAGTTTGCACCTTACGGTCCCGGCGTCCAATTCGGTCTGAGTCCATCTGAGTACGCCGAAAGAATACATAAGTAGAGGCATAATCCAAAACTGTTAAGTGCTTTTGTCAGGAGGCCAAATAACACTCCTTCATGGATTGTTATACGTCTGCACCCATAATGCCTAGAGCCTTAGGCATACTCAAACATTTGTAAGTTTCCTTCACCGAGAGTGTTCTGACTGGTACTGGTACTTTACAGTCTCACAGACTAATTGTATGTCATCTGAGACCATTACCATTCGTCTTCTTTGACATGGTAAACAGCATATTTATCTACACCAATCAATTATTTTTAAAAACAAAATTAATTATTTTTGTTGTGAAAAATAGGTTCAGATCCTCTTCGTAGACGGTAATTTTACCCTGAATCCATCAATAGAGTACTGAGGGGATTCAAAGTCATGCAAAACCACAGTGGACCCAGACTGTCATCCTGGAATATACCCCTATATCAGCTCATATACTTCTCACTGCACGGTACGGGCCTTCTCTATAATCGAGAGTACGATTGAGAGTGATTGAGAGTGGAATATACCCCGCTTGATGTAAATCGGCTCATTACTGTCCGGGAGATTCGCAGCGGGTAGATACTAAATTTTGTACCAACTTTATACAAATTATGCAATCTCATGAGGTATATGAGGGGCACCGAATTATATGCCTTTTTATAATCGATCCAGGCAGCTGAAAAATTCCTTCGTTTCAGACAATTCTGTTGGTCATATCAAGAAAAAGAGTTTCACGGGACTCGTTCCTGCAACCTGTTTGACCTGTTTCCATGTAATTTTTAATCTTATATGGTATGCCATTATTTATTTTTATTAGGCACTAAAGAAGATCAGACCACCGTGAGTTTATGTGAAAAAGCGGAGTATTTCGATGATGCCAAGCGCCCCCTCTGGTTTGTGTACAGTGGCATGGGTTCACAGTGGGCCGGCATGGGCACACAACTCATGCGTATACCGATCTTCGCAGCAGCTATAGAACGGTACAAAATGTTTATGCTTTATTTTACTTTGATCGAGAACAGTTCTAATGAAAAAGAATGCTTTCAGATGTCATCAAGCACTGGCTCCTAAAGGAATCAACATAGTTGATATAATAACGTCCACTGAGAAGTCCACATTCGACAATATTCTGCACTCATTTGTGGGTATTGCCGCTATCCAGATTGGACTGACTGATATTTTACTTGGACTCGGAATTGTACCAGATAAAATAATTGGTAAGCGAACAATTGTAGGCACATTTATATATAATCAATCATATTTTTCATATACTATGGATGTTACTTACGGCGTAGGTCACAGTGTGGGAGAGCTCGGGTGTGCGTATGCTGATGGTTGTCTCACAGCAGAGGAGATGATACTGGCGGCGTACAGCCGGGGTCTGGTGTCCGTGCAGACTCCCTTCATACGAGGATCGATGGCTGCCGTTGGCCTTGGATATCAACAAGTACTATTCCTTCGGTCTATGTTATACACTTGCATGTATTTCTAGAGTGAATTAACAAAATTACATTTAATTATTTAGATTTGTACAATGTGTCCACCTGAGATCGAGGTGGCATGCCACAACGGACCTGAATCGAGCACTATATCTGGTCCGGCTGATGTTATGCGGGAATTTGTTGCCAAGCTAACTGCGCAGGGCATATTCGCTAAAGAGGTGCCATGTTCCAATATTGCTTATCATTCGCGGTACATCGCCGATGCAGGTAAATATACAAACAAACATGTATACTTTGAAAATGAACTATTTTAATAACAATTTATCTTTTAATTATCATCAATTTAATTTAATTTATTATGCAGGTCCCGCACTGCTGAAACATTTAAAAGAAGTGATTAGTTCGCCAAAACCCCGGAGTGAACGCTGGGTGTCAACATCAGTGCCGCAGGATAAGTGGAACGAGCCAATGGCTAAACTGTGTTCAGCAGAATACCACACCAATAATTTACTGGTAAAGCTCGAAGACATGAAACCTGTAACTCCGTATCTATTATCGAATATAATGTTTATGGATGTTTTTTTCTTTAGAGTTCCGTGTTGTTCGAAGAGACATCTGCTTTGATACCCTCGAACGCTGTGCTAGTGGAGATCGCGCCGCATGGTCTACTGCAAGCTATTCTCAAACGATCGCTGCCTGAGTCTTGCTGCAACATTGCTCTCACTAGACGAGGACATCCTGATAACGCATACTTAGTTCTGGAGGCTATTGGAAAGTAAATAAATATAATCTAAACTATTTTTCATTTCTTAAACAAAAAACTTATTCTTTGCATATTAATCTTTTATTATTTTCAGGTTATACATAGAAGGTTACACGCCAAATGTTGAAATGCTATATCCGAAGGTAGAATTTCCAGTATCAACTGGTACACCTATGTTATCTCACTTGATTGAATGGGTTCATAGTGAAATTTGGTACGATTTTGCTTTAGTTTTATATTAGTCTGCGTATGAAGCTAGAAAGCGTATCTAAGCCTAATTTTTTTCCCAGGGATTTACCGCTATTTGGATCAAACGATAAAAGGATGGCAGCCTCATGCGATTTCATGATATCGGTTCACGACGAGGAAAGCAGCTATTTACAAGGTCACGTTATCAAGGGTATGTCACAATAGTAGACTCATCTCTTAAATTATATCATACTATCTAAGCTTACCATGGCTTATATGATTACAGGGAAAACTTTGTACCCGTTTGCTGCTGCTCTAGTAGCCGTGTGGGATACTCTCGCCATGTCTCTCGACGTACCGAAGAAGCAACTGGCGGTGGTGTTCCGTGACGTGCACTTGTACGTGCAGCCTGTACTGCACGACCAGCGCCAGATCCGACTCAGCGTCTCGCTACACAGAGGAACTGGACGGTTTGAGGTAAAACTAAACACAAATTGTGATATAAATAATTAATAAGATAAACAGGGACAATAAGATCTGTCCAAACGATTAAGGTATTTTCAGGCATCTGTGTTCTGTTTCATAGATCCTTTTCACATAATATGTTGAAAAATATGTTTAGTAACATTGTGGAAGTGATGAAGGCATATGATCTATGATATCAGATGATCAGATGTTGAGCGTATCTCCGATAGTGTCGGATACGCAGATAGTGTAAAATAGACATGGCTACGTGTCTATGCTAGCAGTGGTGAGGGCAGGCAGAGTCTATGCAAGAAGCGGCGAATTAAAATGTGCCACGCAATGGGGACATAAGATTTAATACACACACAAAAAGAAAAAGTAAAATAGGCACTACATATTCCAAGTTCTTATACACTACACTGTAACTAAAACCAGGGCTTGACTTTAGTATCGTTTAGGAGACGGGTAAAAGTGATTAAAAAGGGTAGATATTGAATCCCTGATTATAACGTTATCACTCTTATTGCAATGTAATGCATAGTTTTTCATAACTAAATCAAATTAGTTTCTAACCTCAAATCAGATATTAGGTAAAGCCATAAACGTTATCGGTATCAGTATATCGGTAGTTAAGTATCTAAAATTGTGTTATAAGTTTTTTAAATTTTTAGGTGTTAGATGAAGATTCTAAAGTTGCAGCTGGGTTTATTGCATTCAACAAAGATATTGTTAAGAATAAAATTGATACCGAACTGCCTGACGTGGACATAAGTGGTGAAGATGTTTATAAATTGCTAAATATTAGAGATTTTGGTTATAGGTAAGTAAAGGATTAAATTAACAGTCTTGAAAGTATTCAAATTTCAGTAATATAATGGTAATAATATTACTGAAATTTGAAATGTGGGATTGGGATGTTTTTAGCGGAGATTTTCGAAGTATCCATAGTGTCAACTGTTCAATGACGGAGGGTTTGTTATCGTGGAAGAATAACTGGGTCACCTTGCTAGATGGAATGCTGCAGTTGAACATGCTGAGACATAACTATGATGGAGTATCAGTGGCAAAGCAAATCACGAAAATTAGTATTGATGTAGATGAACATGACAAGCACGTTTTTAATTTGGATGGTAATATATTTCAAAAAGTTAAAATATTTGATCATAACCGTACTAGGTGAGTAAGCAATTGTAAGTTATTGGTCTTCTTTAAAGTAAAATACAATATGCTTTAAAGTGAATCTGATTTTCGGCAGATGCGGAGGTGTCACAATTGAATATTTAAAACTTCGCGACTTGCCATTGGAAACTGATGTCAACTTTGAAGCACAGGCATTGAAATTATTATCATTGTCTGACAAGAACTTAGATGTAAGTATCGCATGAAATATAAATAAATTTATTTTTTGATTGAGTTTAAAGAGGCAAAATAAATCAGTTATTGTGGATAAAACGACTATTAACCTCGAATAAATCGAATTTCAAATAGTATTTCTATCATATATGCTTTACAGAATCAATTAGGTGTAGATTGTTCCGTGTCAATGCAACAGAACTCCGACAACAATATGAAAGTTGAGCTGCAAATGAAACATGTTGGTGTCATTGACTCTTTCCACTGGGCTCAGGTGCCTAAGACTCTTGATACTGGCGTCAATGTTACGGTAAGTCTTGATGAGGTAGAACGTATAGTGTAAATCTGTACTTATTTATAAAATACATAATCAAAATTTCAGGTGCACTACGCGGCAATCAACACTCTTGACGTAACGAAAGCATTGGGTCTTATTCCATGTGAAAACGGTGCTATCAGTTTTGGTATGGACTTTAGTGGAGTTACACAAAGGTGAGCTATTTGTGAAAATGTATTTGTTAGCAATGATTGTGCATGACAATGAGGGTATGTGACGTGGCAGTGGTGAGCGCGTGATGGGCGTGGTGGCGCGCGGCGCGTGCAGCAGCGAGGTGCGCGCGCGGCCGGAGCTGCTGTGGCCGGTGCCCGCGCACTGGACGCTCGAGGACGCCGCCACCGTGCCGCTCGCATACCTCAACGCCTACTACTGCTTCTTGGATTCTAAAGAGGTGAGCATCCCTATTATTATGAAACACTCCATAGAAATTAAATTCCAAGTAACTTTTTCGCTGTCGCGTTTCATTCGATATTTACAATTGTAGAAACACCGCTTGTTCTTTGACTGACGATTTATATGGGTCTAAACTGACACTATGTTTGTCCAGCCCACCAGATTATTACAAGGTAATGGAAAATTAAGAATCTTGATACATGGGGGTGCCGGCGCATTTGGTCAAGCAGCAATATCAATAGCTCTGGGACTGGACTACGAGGTGTTTACAACTGTCAGTGACTTGAGGAAGAAACATTTCCTACTGAAGCTCTTCCCAGACTTGAAGGGTAAAAATGATTTTGGTTATGTAGCAAATACGGTCCTGCGAAGTTCATAGGACGCCATGATAATGATAAAATCTCCACATATTGTTAATAAGTCAATTCAATAATAAACAAAATATAATAATAGCCTTTTCCAAATAATATCATATTTTACTTTTCAAAACTAACTAACTATTTCTTAACGATTCAAGGTAGTAGGAAATCAATTAAGAAATAAGATTTTTATCGTAGATTGTTCATGACTTTATTTTTATCGAAAGGTTTTTTCAATTGCAGAAGTAAATATTGGCAACTCTCGTGACCTCAGCTTCTGCGACTTGGTGCTAAATGCTACTAATGGTAAAGGGTGTGATATTGTCATCATTTGTGATGTAAAGGGAGAATTTAAAAATGTAAGAAACCGCACCTGAATTATTCATATTTATGATTTTTTAGCGTACTTTGAGGCTGCTTATTAATTTATTTTACAATCGTCATAGTGACACACATTTAAATGTATGGTTTCTAGGAGACCATTAATTGCTGCGGAGATTTTGGTACCGTGTACGATATGTCTCAAAACAGTCATCAAGAAAATTATTTATTTGGAATGTCACATTTAAACAAGGAAAGATCTTACGTGCCTTTGGATTTATCTTCCGTAATAACAAAATGGAATTCTGATGATATAAAGGTAAGAATGGGACTTTGTTGTTGTATTTAGTTAATAATATACCCTGGTATCAGTGCAGTGGAGTATGTGTTGTTGTGTGCAGGCGCTGCACGGGCTGGTGAGCGCGGGTATAGTGCGCGGGAGCGTGCGTCCGCTGTCGCGCGTGACGTACGCGCCGCACGCCGCGCCGCGCGCATTCCGCCTGCTCGCCGCCAGCGCGCACCGCGGCCGCGTGCTGCTGCACCTGCACGCGCCACACCTGCTTGCGCAGCCCAGGTACTGCACTCATCTTACTCACATTCTGCCTGCTCGCCGCCAGTGCGCACCGCGGCCGCATTTAAAAAATGTTTTTCACATCAAAATAATCTTAGATTACGACTTTGTCATATTGGGGATCCAAAAACTATGTGAAGAATAGTTTAAACATTGTCTTTATGTTTCTATTACAGGTTTAGATCAACATGTGATGACGTTCATGTGATAGTATGCGACTCAACAACTCTTGGGTTGCAATTAGCAAACCAATTGATTAAAGGCGGAGCCAAAAAACTCCACTTGCATTGCGTCTGTCCACCTCGATATCTGCAGTACAAAGTCCGGTAAGAATTACTTTTTATTACTTTTACTCCAGCATTGAAGTGAAGATAACAGCTTCGGTATAAAATAATTCAGAAACAATTATTCATTCATTTGGTAAATGATATAATTTGAAAATTTTCCGTTTTTATATTTAAAGGTCCTGGCAACAAGATAATGTGCAAGTGAATGTATCATCTGAAGATTTAACTTCCGAGGTGGGGACCCTCATAGAAAACGCCATGAAACTGGGCGCTTTGGCTGGTATTCATATAATGGCTACAGACTCTGTCTTCACAAGTGGCAACCGATTTGAATCATTAGTAAAAAGCTTAGATTCAGTTTCAAGAAAATTGTGTCCACAACTAAGGTAAACAATATAATAACGTTGATTTGAAGTCATGATTTGATAAATGTATAATCTTCGTTTATGTTAATGATATTTCTGATTTTCGATATTTTAGGTACTTTACAGTAACATGCTTAGAGAATTCATCAGGAATAGACACATGTGTTACTAGAGTAAAAGATGGCTACCCTGCCACGTTGCTTCAGTTAAAATCATCTGAACCAGTAAGTTTTCAAATTATTATATAAATTAGAATGGAATATAATTATAATCCATGTTGCGTTTGAAGAATTCACCGAAAGTTTGAGGCGAAGCAGAAGACTCGTGATAAAGTGGAAGAAAGTAATTTTGATTGCAAACGAATTAATAAATGATTATATATTTTAGCAGAGCGACATAAGCGCGATGTTGTCTGCGAGTAGCAGCGCGTGTGCGGGCGCGGTGAGCGTGCTGGAGCGCGCGGCGCACTCCGCGCAGCCGGTGCTGGTCGCGCAGCAGCTCCGCGCGCGCCCCGCGCCGCTGCTGCACCAGCTGGCCGCCGTCGCCGGTCAGTACACACGCGCTCGTCACACATGCTCCTACCAGACACAGAACTTGGCTTGATTTACATATCTATTTTCAGGTATTGTTGTTCCTGAAAATTGCTCAGAAAAAGCTACTCTTGAAAGTCTTGGTTTATATAATGAGAAGTTGCAATGTGTCCGCAACTTTTTACAGTTACATCATAATATTGCCTTAAATGAAGAGGATGTTAGTAACTTGACTATAGCAAGGTAATCTTGTAACATGTTACAAATTGTATTGTGATATTTTTATGAGTGAATTTCATATTAAGTTTTAATGTTCAGAATACGAGAAATGGAAGACAATATATGTAAGAAAGAGTTTAAGGAAACTAAAGGTTTAAGTACGTTCTTTACTCATGTGGATCCTGATGAAATGCAAGCCACGACGGAAATCATGTTCCTGCGTACACTTACTTACAAGTCTATGGTGAGATATTTTGTAATTATAATCATTATTACAGGTCCCAATCACTACTTAAAAATTTTCATGATATAGGCTCTAGGCCATGGCGTTGATTACTTGTATATTCGATAGTGTACTAGCGGCTCGGCCCGGCTTCTCTCGGGTGCTGGTAGTTTTTCAGTGAAGTCCACATCAACTACATATTGTATATTCGTAGCACACGTGGTGTAAAGAATATTTAAGGTAATTTTTACATCTTTGGTTACATTATTGGAGTTTTAGTAAGGATCCATATTTATATGAAATTATTATTTTCCTTCGTCACCCAGGGATAGTGTAGCTTCCCAACTGTGGAAGAATGTTTCCATTCAGTTAAGTAGTTTCGGAGCCTATTCAATGCAAACAAACTAATAAACATCTTCTAATATTATAAAGCAATATTCGTATAGAAGATGTTATTATAATTGATAATCTTTGTTACAGTCTGATAATGAATTCGACGTGACCCAGACGTACCTGTACATAGTGCCAGGACTAGAAGGGCATCACAACCGGTTCCGGTTTCTGTGCGAACGACTCAAGCTGGCTGCACTCGTCCTACAGCCTGGACTGGACAAACCCAATGAAACCATACCGGAGACAGCTCAACGATATGCCGAAGTAAGAATATTTTATATATTATTGTGACTTGTGACATGAACCATTGCAATTTTAATTGGCAGTATATTATAAAAAATAAAAGAAAAAACGAAGACAGTTCGTGTTGCTACAGGAAGTTTTTTGCGCCGTTCTTTGTCTTCACAGCTTCGTTTCGTTTTTTTCTTCACAGCTACAAGACGTTCTGAAGCGGTGGTAGCAGAAATTAACGATTCAAAAGATCTTGTGAAAGTCTATTTGAATAAAGAATATTTTGATTTTGATTTTGTATTTATGAGTAAAGTATATTAGTTTCGACCATGTGAGAAGGTATTTTACATAGTGATCATTCTACAGGTACTTATGAAGAGAATCGGATTCAAAAAAGAATTTTACATTTTGGGCTACGAATGGGGAATTCCAGTGGCATTAGAAGTAGCATCCATATTAGAAAGTCAAGGTACGTACATGTACTCAAAAATCGTGATCTTGAAGTTAATAAATGCGTAAGCTACGCAGCCACGTCATCAGCACGAAAACCGATGGCTAAGATTGGACTGACATTTGTTTGTAGAACAGTCATGGAAAAATAATCTCTATAAAACATTCAGAGTATTAGCATTGAGATCTAATTTTTTAAACATGCTATGTTTGTTTGTGGAATAATCAAAGGATACTAGTCTCCGTATGACAATCAGTGCATTAAGATTCATGATCAATGCACTACTGATTTTGAAGACGGTCGATAAACTAGATAAAATCATTGAGTATTTGTTGCATTTTTTGTTTACAGGAATGATCGGTACTATATTCTGTATTGGATTTGCACCGGAAGAATTGAAGGAGGTGCTCGAAGAAGAGCTGAGCGGATACAAGACGGAGGAAGAGTTGCAGAGCGGCGTGTTGGCGCACATGTTCCGGCTGATGTCGGGCGCCGAGTGCGGCGAGTGCGTGCAGGGCGGCGCGTGGAGCTCGAGAGTGGAGGCGTGCGTGCGTACGCTGCTCGGGCGCGTGTCTCACTCGGCGCAGTACGCGCGCGCTCTGCTACAGGCAGCGCGGGGTCGGCTCGTGCAGGCGCGGCGCTATAACTCCACGATGCCGCCGCTGCGCTCGAGGCTGGTGCTGCTCCGCCCCGCGCGCCCCGCGCGCCCCGCCCACCCCTCACCTCCCTCACCGTCGTCGGCGGAGCTGCTGAGCGCGCTCACGTGCGGCGAGGTGTCCGTGCACCAGCTCAGCGTGCCGCTCGCGCACGCCGCGAGGGACGCGCGCTGCGCCGCCATCATCAATCAGTACCTGCACCCAGACCTCATACGAGCCTTCGAGAATAGTAATCATTGTCAAACTTACCTTCTAAAGGCCAACTCTTTGACGACGACTGAATCTTAAAATTATAGACCGTTTAAGCAGTACAATCAAGGGCGGATCCAAGGGGGAGGTCATGGGGGTCATGACCCCCCCCTGGGCTGGCTCCAGATTGACAGAATTTATTCTTTATCTTGTTGATAAAACGTATAAGCACAATAAATTCTTTGTATGTCGATAAATAAAGTAAAAAAGTGTGTGCGTGTTCATAAATCACGGCTGTAACAAACTTTAAAAAAACATTATTACAAATTTGAGTATTGAAAATTTCAATTTGAAATCGGACCCAGTGTTCTGACTAGAACTATATGGTCCCCCCCCGCGCGTAAAAGCTGGATCCGCCCTTGAGTACTATAGTGTTATGGGTTTGTGTGTTAAAATTCAGTGATTTTTCTTGTAATTTGATATTCGAATATTAATAAAATGTTAGTTTTAAAATAAAGTTTTGTTTGTTATTGGTAAACCCAACGCTGATGATGCTGCATAATCATTCCTGTTTTTTGAACCCCACCTCTTCTTTAAGGGCATCGGTATGGAGGAATGCTATGATTAAGAACATTACCGGTATTCTGATAGGCATAACGCAAGTGTACCGAAGACACAGGATGAATCTTTTGAGAGCTCGCCCGTTACTCAACATTGACCTGAACCTCGACATTGGTTGTAAACACCCTTCCTAATGTGTTTTTCTACGAATTTGCAAAAATAATATTATGCCTGAACTTATAAGTTCGAAAGATTTGATTGAAGCTCGGCGAGTGAATTCAGGATGTATCGGAGACTATTCGGTGTTACGAGGCTGCCTTTAATGAGACTAAGACTGTGTGCAGTGTGCCCACTACGCAACATGTTCCGCGTTTTTTCATCACAATCGTCTCGAGACCGCCACGAACTTCCATATTTCATACAACTCGTTAAAAATTTTACTGCTGCATTGTCAGAAGTCTGTGAGAGTCCATATGGTCTACTAACAATTCGAGAGGACGCAATTTGCTCAACTATTTAAATAACTAATTGACAAACCCAACCGTCACGTCCTAAGTCTGGAGCCTAAATAAAGATCTAGTCTTAGGTATCACTACGAAAGACTTTTCTGTCTCACAATCACCCAGGGGGGTTACTCTATACTCCGGTGCGAAGTTCGAATGTTCGAAAGATTGACGTCCACGTATAAGATTAAGTTTTCTCTTCTAAAAATCAATAAAATAAATCAATTTGTTTGAGATGTTATAGAATTGTTTAGTTTATTTTTTTGTTATTTACTGTAGCACAGCGGCGTTTCGTTTGTTTTTAATTTTAGTTTTGCTTTGTACACTTGCTTTGTTTATGTGTTACTTGATTGTGGAAGCTTCACTGGATCATTTGTTACTTACTGTGTCTTGCTATATATGTTTTATTGTTCTGTATGTTTCCCAAATAAAAATAAATAAATAAATAAATACTTTTCTCGAACTAAACTTATTATTTACTTCAAACTCAGTCAGTTACGACGTACGATATAGGATTCGGACATATTCTGAAGAATATGGGCATATTCATATAGTTTTACGTACGGTGTTCGAACATTCGTGTCGGAGTATAGAGTAATCCCCCAGTTTCGAAAGAATTCGTCTGGGTCGCACAAACATGTACCTCGGTACGGGGACCGAACATGCGGCCTCTTGCTACACAGGTGTAAAACCAAGTGTACGAGGCAGCTGTCTACAATATAATCGTACGTTCGTATTGGTTCTGGATACTTCTGGTTCTTAGTATATCTCTCCAATTTAGCTAGCGTAGATTTCATACCAATTCTTCCACATACAGTCGACAGTTTGTAAAAGAGTACTAACTATTCAGTTGTAGTTATAAATCTTATTAAGAATTCCATCATTTACATTCTTGAGTTAATTATACTGAACTTTGCTGCCAATTTCCGCTATCCTTCAATAATTATACGTCAGGCATATTTTACGCTAATTTACTTTTCAAATATTTAGCAAGCGAATTAATCTGTATCTCTATTTATTAATTTATGTCAAATTTAAGTAATGTATAGTATACAGGTGGTGTTAATGACTGAGGCACTCTCTCACTCTCTAACTTAAGGCGGTGCAGATATGAAGTACAGTAGATATATTAGAATATAATATCAATTAAAATGATATTTATAAAACGAAATGTACAACTGATACATAACAAATAAATATGTTTATATATCTGTACTACTATTATAAAAAAGGAAACATTTGTATTTCTAACCGACTTAAAAAATGGAGGAGGTTCTCAATTCGACTGTATGTTGTTGTTTTTTTATGTTTGTTACCTCATTTCTCTGTACTGTGTGAGCCGATTTTGACCATTCTTTGATTAAAAGCTGGTGCTTGTCATTTGGTCCTATCAAAATATGGTGAAGATCTAATGAATATCTTCAGACCTGGAGAGGGGAACTCTTCAAAATTAAGTAAGATTCCAATGGTTATTTTTGCATTAGGTTCATTATAAAAGTTAAGTTACAGTTAGAGCGGGAAAAAGGGGTAGGGGTGATAAAATTAAAATACACGTAAATACTAATATCTTCGTCAGCTTTTAATCGATTTTAGTGATTTTTCATTGGAAAGAACGTATTAACAGGTTGATCCCAGGAATACAACATGAAGATCTAATGATCATGTTCGGCCCTGGAGCGTAGAACTCTTCAAATTTTTGTAGGATTCCAATGGTTCTTTTTGCATTGGGTCCAGTATAAACGCTAAGCTACAGTGGTAGAGGGAAAATGGGGTAGGAGCGAGGGGTGGGGGGAGAAACAAATAATAAACATGTGAATACTCCAATATCTTTGGCAGCCTTTAGCTGATTTTAGCGATTTCATTGTCATTGGAAAGAACATATTCCTTGTGGGACCAACTATTCTTCATTGGAATGCCTATCAACACTAAAAAGATACAAATAACTAAACTTTTGTGAAAAATAATGTCACGCATAGTTTTCTTTATTGGCTCTGAAGGAGCGAAAAGGGATTGATTTTTTTTTAAAGGAAGTTTCTTAATGCCGTTTGGGGTAGGAGTAAATTGATAGAAATAATTCGGATAAGAAAAAACTTTTTAGGTTTATATTGATTGTATTAATTTGAAAAATACATGAAGTATAAAATTATAGTAAAGTACTATATAAGTTTAAAAATGTAGAGCTGGAAATGTTGGCCGCCATTTTGAACTTTTTAGTTATTGAACAAATTGGTCTCAAAATCGATATCTGAGGCACCTTTTGTTCGAATAACCTAAATTTGGAGTCAGAACTGATTTTTGTAGCCGCCATTTTCAACATTTTTGTTATTGATCTAATTGGTCTCAAAATCTATATCTGAGGCACCCTTTGTTTGAATAACCGAAAATTGGAGTCAGAATTGAAATTTATGGCCGCCATTTTGAACTTTTTTGTTATTGATCCGATTGGTCCCGAAATCGATATCTGAGGCACTCTTTGTTTGTTAAATTCATAGTAGAAATTAATGGGTATTTGACGGCCATCTTGAACTTTTTAATTCATATTAAACTATTCGTAGTAAAGCACAATTATGTGTACTATTTGCAAAATAAGTAGAAAAAAAAACTATACGACACGAATTGCAAAAAACAGCTATATTTTATACATAATGCAGGGATTATCAATATAAACGTAAATTCAAATTATAAGCAGTATTAAAATTTTACTATTCATATTTCGCCCTTTTTAAGCGCATTTTAAGCGTATTTCGGCATTTTGGTAGTAGATTTATAATACGGTGTCAATGTTGTCCTTACATCTTTTGATTTCAATGAATGTCGAGTAGTAACAGTTTAATAACATCCGTAGCAAAATAATGATTTAAATCTGGAGAGATGGGATCGAATAGAATATAAGTTGGATTTATCCAACTTATGTTATTATTAACTTACACCCATTTTAATGGGACAGAATACAGGATATAAAATGTATCTGCATCGGGGCAAAGCCGAGCTGGGCTGCTAGTACCGAAATAATTTTGTCAAGGTTGATTTTTTTAACTGGTTTCTATTCATTTTTATCGGAAGTTAAGGGAACTTGTATACCCTCATACCCCCGGGTGTTCTAGCCGGGTTAAGTCCCAACTAACAATCTCAAAACCTTTGAGAGAATTATAGGCAGCAAACGACGTGGATCGGCGAGAAGTGCCCGCTGGAGCACGCTTGGCCTTATGATGGCTCTTCACAATGGGATAGCGCAAATGCCTCCCACATGCTCCCACCAGGAAGCTTCATGAGATGAGTATTCGTGACAGATGCGAGATCATGTGTTCTGTCATCCATCTAAAAGACGCTGTTATCATAAGCTCATAAGACATAGCCTTCGCTATGCTTCTCCTTTAAATCGCCTCTTACGGCAGATAGGAGATACAATAGTGGAATTAATACACCCCTTAACCTCTGCGCATGCACTTTACCAATACATTTGCATAACTAATTTATTAATAAGGGTTACATAATTTGAAACAAATTTGCGTTACAAATAATATAAATCGCGAAAATATTTTTCATAACTGATTGTGGCTTTGGATCACGGTAGACACAGTCTTCGATCCTGGTTTACGTTTGAATAGTGACAGGAGTATTGTAGATATCAAGGTATTTTATCATCCTCATGTAAACAAGGTGAAATAGAGTTCTCACCACACGTTAGGCAGTGACAGGCTTTATCGTTGCGAAGCCCATAAACTGTGGAGGCCGCTTAGTATCAAGCGGGCCGCTGGGTCTCCTGTCTACAGGCAACATCCAAAATAATTATAATTTAAACCCAAA
Organism: Hyles lineata; assembly: GCA_030180105.1. Lineage (NCBI taxonomy): Eukaryota > Metazoa > Arthropoda > Insecta > Lepidoptera > Sphingidae > Hyles > Hyles lineata. The sequence goes on along the minus strand of JARJEE010000027.1, from coordinate 3,775,636 downwards.
TCTAAACTTTTAATTTTGACAAACTCAACACATTATCAGTGCATGTAGTTTAGTACATAACTTTTTCAGACAGCACAATGACGCCAGTGCCGCAAGAGATGTCTGTTAGCCGCGAAGCTGAGTCGCGAGGGCCGCTCCATAGCCACGCAGTTGTGATCTCCGGCATGTCGGGGCTGTATCCGCAGTCACACTCTGTTAAAGAATTTTCCGATATTTTGTACAATAAGGTATTATCATATTATTAGTAATGGAACAAGTAATGAGGAACCTAAACTATCCCGTTTAAACCGCGTTATAGAAACATTACCCACATTGTAAATATTGTTGGCTTGTACTATTCAAAATTAATTAATTTCTCAAGACCTGACCATTGGAGTATTTTCAAAATTACGAGGCCGCTGAGGCTGTTGAAGGAGTATATAAGAACATGGAAGATAAGATTAGTAATAGTATTTTGTTTCCTCCTGCTTAGATAAATCCAATAAAACCGGATACCGCTCGATGGAAGTACAGACATCCTGAAGTAGCGCAGAGCGCAGGCATGGTGCCAGACCTGGAACTGTTCGACGCACAGTTCTTCAAGGTGCACGCGCGACTTGCCGACTCTATGGATCCCATGTCTCGGAAAATACTTGAGCAAACATATCAAGCTCTTTATGATGCTGGTAAGCTGTTATAAGATCATACAAACTCTTTACTGCAAACGACGAAAGCTGATCCATTATCCTGGTCCTTACTTTTTGATTTATTATAGTAAAAACATCTAGGATATTTTTTGTTCAGGTATAAGTCCGGAACAAATTTCGGGACAGAAAGTTGGAGTATTTATTGGAAGTTGCTTTTCTGAAGCGGAGAAAAGTAGCTTATATGGTATTAATAGAAAAGGTGGATTGGCTTTAATGGGGTAAGTAGCGTTTGCGCATTTATACTTTTGCATAACAATATTGATGTAATTATGTGGTGAGGCTACTTCAATAACTAATATCAGTCTGTATAAGACCAGAACTACGTTATATGTATGTTACCCGCCAAACCCAATCCCAGGTGGCGTCTTTGCCCTGGCACGTATATGGGCTGTTACAGAATTACTCGTAATCTTGCTGTTATTAGAAGCCATCCTATTTATTACTAAATGTCTACTCTTCATGATGATGTAATTATGTAAACGAATGTGCTTATACCTATATTCATATAGCATTTGACAGCCTCCGTGGCGCAGTTGGTTAGACGCCAACAGTGAAACGAGAGGCCGCGGGTTCGATCCTCGCACCGAGACAAGTGTTTTTGGGATCCACAGGTATTTGTTTTAGGTCTGAGTTTTTGTGGGACCGAAAAGTCTCTCCTAGTTCCTGATAGCCACGACAAAATATTTGATCTCAGTGTGGGGACTATGAATGAACAGTTGAGAGAGAAAGGAAAAATACCTTAAATACGCATAATCGATGTTACAATAAATATTCATTTTAACTTAAAACATATTTTCAGATGCAGTAGAACCATGTTCGCCAATCGCATATCGTACTGGTTGAATGCAAAAGGCCCCTCCATGTCGATAGACGAGTCGTGTTGTAGCTCTGTCGCTGCGCTTGAACAAGCTTACCTGGCCATTGCGAGAGGAGATTGTGAGGCAGCTGTTGTCGCTGGAGCCAACTTGTGCTTACATCCACAGTCCTCACTACACCATGGAAGGTATAATATAAAATTCCTTCATCAAAACACAGTATATTTTTTCCACTTTGTATGGTAGAAAGAGGTTTAACAAGCCATATTAATTCTACTAAAATTGTTTTTTTAAGGGTAATAAACTTGTGTAAAGATGGAAAGACGAAATCGTTCGATCAGAATGCTGATGGATGTGCAATTTCTGAAGCTGCTAACGTACTATTTCTTCAGAGAGCCGATGATGCTTTAAGGTGAATACAATAATTCAAACTTATACAAAACGTATCTTAAATATTTACTCTTCAAACAGAGAGCAATACGTTTTCTTTGCTAGTGTAACATTTCAATCAAAGATGTAATATATTAACTTGCAGGATATATGCTCATGTGGTACACGTGAAAGCTGAATATAATTCTGTCGTGGAAACTGAAACTGGACCGTTATTTGGGTTTTATCGTGATCCGAAGATGATGGCTGATTTCTTAAAGAAATTTTATGACGAAGCCGGAGTACCTCCGAGTGTGGTTGAATATGTTGAAGCATTCGGTTCAGGTGATTTGATAAATCAATAAAGGGTGTGATAAATGTAGGTAAATGAATTGAAACATAAAGGAATGATATATTTGTGTACGTTACAGCCGAACCAGAATGTGATAAGGCTGAGTTGGAAGCTTTTGATGAAGTGTTTTGCAAAGGAAGAGAGGAGCCTCTTCTAGTCGGTAGCGTGATGTCAAACATTGGCTATACCGAAGCTGGTTCAGGAATTACAGCCATAACAAAGGTTAATTACAATTTTATAGATGACATTGAAATATTAATAACACGCATACGCTTGTTAGCATATGCGAAAATAACAATCAAAGCATGCAGATGAAACTGAAATCGTGAATTATTATGGGTTTTTGAGGGATTGAATTTACTATAATTTATTTAAGCTCTTCCTAAAATAAAATACGGTGGTTGAGCCCTTATTTGTATTCTCATTTCGTTTAAAGATATTTTCTATAATATCTTATGTACTAACTACCGCCAAGCCAATGAGTACCACCATATTTTGTAGCATTGAAAAGGATAATAATGTTTTAAATCTTAATAGGTGCTACTAGGGTACTGGAAAGGAGAGTTAGCCGGCAACTTACACTGCGACACTCCGAGACAAGATGTGCAAGCACTACGCGAGGGTCGTCTGCGGATCCTCACTCAGCACGCGCGCTTTGGCCGCACCTTCACTGCTGTCAATGGCATCTCCGTCACTGGAATCAACTCACATGTACTTTTGAATGGTCACTATAAGCCAAAGGTAAATTGTTCGTAAAAGAGAAAAGGATTATGCGTAGTGTTTTATTTATACATAAATTGACTTTAAATGTCTATAAAAAATACTAAAAATAATAAGTCCAGGAATAAGTATTTCCTTTGATAGTTTAATATTCCAAAACTAATTAATGAAAGGACAATTACTCGTTTAGTTATTTAAAAAAACATAAAATATTATCACATTTATGTATTATTTCATGAATAAATAATTTAAACATTATTTAATTTGTTTTAGGACCTCAGTCGGTACAAATGTGATATTCCGCGGCTGGTGACCATTTCTGGCAGACAAGACACTGCCGTAAGCAAAATCATTGAAGATTTGAAAAGTCGCCCTGTAGACCCTGAGGAGCTGGCGTTACTGCACAACATACACAAAACTAAGATTTCTGGTCACATGGGCAGGGGATTTGTGATTTTAGGTAACAATCCTGTGAATTATTTATAAGAGTAGTGGCTTTGCACGATTGCAGAGAACCGAATCCATATCAGTAACCTTATAGCTCAAGAGCCCGTGGCCGCCAGACGTTCTTTATCTTATCAAAGCTGAAAGTTTGTCTTGCTTTTGACATGTGCATCATACGATCAGTAATTATGAAGTTTGTATCGTGGTGGCTTTGGATGTTATTAGTTTAAGAAATATAATATTTATAGCATAAAGCTAGCAAAATAATATTTTACTAAAATTTGGAAACTATCGTTATATTAATTAATTATATCACCAAGCCACCAGCAGGTAGACGAAGCTAGGATTCTCCTCAAAATGCATGCCATGTCGAGTAATACTGTCTTCTGTGGCTGACACTTGACTCAATAGCCAATTGAGAGCTTCCGTAAATGTTGTTCGAGGCTCTTTGGTATTAACCCATGAGTAGAAACAACAATTGGGACGGTAATTGTTAATCGACATTCCACGTGTCGGTGCCCATGTGTGCCAAATCTAAATATTTAGATATTTTAACTTTTACAAGATTTTGTCATGACTAAGTTTAACTCGGCGCGTGAATCGATATATTGTCACAATATCAGGCTTATTGGTAATAATATTCTTGTGTGTGATAATGGACTGTTCCCAGTACATCGTGGCATCACCATTTTCAAGGACTGGTTGGGAAACATACTGGTAATATGGCATTTCAGGAATCTCAAGTCCATACCAGACATCAATTTGCTAATGTATGATCTTGGCTACTAGGTTCTGTCTTTGCGATTAGCAAGATATATCAGCAAGATATAACCTTTAGTTTTCCCAGATAGGTTACCGAAGCGTAGCTAAGACAAATTGGCTAGTCGGTCCACATCATGCCCATAAAGGCCTCGATAAAACCAACCCTGCAGCTTCTTGCTCTTTCATATATCCTCTTCATCCTAAATGCCTACCACCAGAGGTTTCCGCCACTTCTAATTCACTAAAGAGAGCGGGGTAGATCCTTTATCTACCTTAACTACAACCCTATACATGTCCACGTTGCTGTGAGCAAAATAAGCCTTATTCAACGATTATACAAGATTTAGCATTAAGAATCGCTCGGCTCACACAACTCTGCAGGATGTATAATGTCATCAAAGACGAATGTGGATGATGCATGTCGAAAGAGTAGAATCGTACAAGCATACCAACCGTTAGAGGCGCGAATCCTGTTTTCACCTGACAAAACGCACTGTTGTGTTTCGGATTGAAGGGCATTGTAGCCAGAGTAACGACTGGACATATTGAGACTTAACATCTTATGTCTCAGGATGGCGAGCGCAGTGGAATGCCAAGCATTGCTTTGTAATCCAAGGTGTTGTTTGGTTTTGCTACTGTTCATGAGCGGTCGTATCGCTTACCATCAGGCGAACGGCACGCTAGTCTCGCCATTCGTCGCAATAATAAAAAAAAAAACAAAATACTGGAGACCTTTTGTCAGATGGCCAAAGAAACGCTCTTTCATGGATTGTTATACGTCTGCACCCGTAATGCCTAATCTAATCAGATTTGTGGGTTTCCGTCCTCGAGAGCATTCTGACTAGTACTTTAAAGTCTCTAAGATTTGTATATCATCTGAGATCGCAACCTCTTCTCGTTTTACATGGATAACTTCACATTTCTCAACACCAAACTCCATATTGATTGAGTTACAACATCTTTCACTATTATTAACAAATCAACCGGTTATTTGTTTTGAAGAAGTTCCTTAGTAATAGTATAACGAGACCCGCTTTTGTAACACGTTTCACCAGAAAAATTGTTGATTGTGATATAGCATGCGATTTTGACCTGATAATGTAATTATTTATTTTCATTAGACACCAAGGAAGATCAGACCACCGTGAGTTTATGTGAAAAAGCCGAGTATTTCGATGATGCCAAGCGTCCCCTCTGGTTTGTGTACAGCGGCATGGGTTCACAGTGGGCCGGCATGGGCGTGCAACTCATGCGTATACCGATCTTCGCAGCAGCTATTGAACGGTACAAAATGTTTATGGTTTATTTTACTTTGATCCATAACAGTTGTAATAAAAAATAATGCTTTCAGATGTCATCAAGTACTGGCTCCGAAAGGAATCAACATAGTGGATATAATCACGTCTACTGACAAGTCCACATTCGACAATATTCTACACTCATTTGTGGGTATTGCTGCTATCCAGATTGGACTGACTGATATTTTACTTGGACTCGGAATTGTACCAGATAAAATAATTGGTAAGAGAACAATTGTAGGCACATTTATATTTAATCAATCATATTTTTACATTTACTATCCTCTGTGGCGCAGTTAGACGCTGGCTATGAAACAAGAGGGCGCTGGTTCGATCCTCGCATCGAAACAAATATTTGTGTGAACCATAGTATTTGTTTTCGGTCTGGGTGTTTGTGAGACCGAAAAATCTCTCGTTGTTCCTGATATCCACTACACAAGACTTGATCTTAGTTTGGGGACAGGACTAAGTATATGATTGTTTGGTGTATTTATTATTTATTTATTTACTGTGGATGTTACGTATGCCGTAGGTCACAGTGTAGGAGAGCTTGGGTGTGCATATGCTGATGGTTGTCTCACAGCAGAGGAGATGATACTCGCGGCGTACAGTCGGGGTCTGGTGTCCGTGCAGACTCCCTTCATACGAGGATCTATGGCTGCCGTTGGCCTTGGATATCAACAGGTAATATACGTTTAGTCCATGTTATATACTTGTATGTTTTTCTACAGTGAACTAATAACATTACATTTAATTATTCAGATTTCTACAATGTGTCCGCCTGAGATCGTGGTGGCGTGCCACAACGGACCCGAGTCGAGCACCATATCTGGTCCGGCTGATATTATGAAGGAGTTTGTTAACAAGCTGACTACGCAGGGTATATTTGCTAAAGAGGTGCCATGCTCCAATATCGCTTATCATTCGCGGTACATCGCTGATGCAGGTGAATATACAAACAGTATACATGTTTACTAGAAAATGAACTGCTTTTAATTACAATTTAACATCATTGTTTTATGCAGGTCCCGCTCTGCTGAAACATTTGAAAGAAGTAATTAGTTCGCCAAAACCCCGCAGTGAGCGATGGTTATCAACATCAATACCGCAGGATAAGTGGAACGAGCCAATTGCTAAACTGTGTTCAGCAGAATACCACACCAATAATTTACTGGTACGGCTCGGAGACGTGAAACCTGTAACTCCAAACTTATCGAGTATTATGTTTATGGATGTTTATTTTTTATTTTTCTTTAGAGTTCCGTGTTGTTTGAAGAGACAGCTACTTTGATACCTTCGAACGCTGTGCTAGTGGAGATCGCGCCGCATGGTCTACTGCAAGCTATTCTCAAACGATCGCTGCCTGAGTCTTGCTGCAACATTGCTCTCACTAGACGTGAACATCCTGATAATGCCTACTTAGTTCTGGAGGCTATTGGAAAGTAAATAAATATAATCTAAACTAATTTTCATTTTTCAAACAAAAAACTTATTCTTTGCATATTAATCTTTTATTATTTTCAGGTTATACATAGAAGGTTACACGCCAAATATTGAAATGCTATATCCGAAGGTAGAATTTCCAGTATCTACTGGTACACCTATGTTATCTCACTTGATTGAATGGGTTCACAGTGAAATTTGGTACGATTTTGCTTTAGTTCTATATTAGTCTGCGTATGAAGCTAGAAAGCGTTTCTAAGCCTACATGTTTTCCCAGGGATTTACCGATATTCGGATCAAACGATAAAAAGGTTGCTGCCTCATGCGATTTTATGGTATCGGTTCACGACAGAGAAAGCAGCTATTTACAAGGTCACGTTATCAAGGGTATGTCACAATAGAAGACTTATCTTTTAAATTATATATGTACATCATACTACCTAAGCTTACCATGGGTTATATTATTACAGAGAAAACTTTGTACCCGTTGGCTGCTGCTCTTGAAGCCGTGTGGGATACTTTCGCCATGTCTGTCGACGTTCCGAAGAAGCAGTTGTCGGTGGTGTTCCGTGACGTGCACTTGTACGTGCAGCCTGTATTGCACGACCAGCGCCAGCTCCGACTTAGCGTCTCACTGCACAGAGGAACTGGGCGATTTGAGGTTAAACTAAACACATTGTCATATATATGTCAACGGTAATCTGTATAATTCGGCATTCTATGTGCTTCAAACGTGTAGGCAATGTATGAAATATTATTTAATTTGTATTTTGCCTAGGTATTCTATACAATACCACATGTCCAGCCCGCAATGCATGTAAAAGATGCAAGGGAGGGGCAAGTTATTTTTTTTCACTATTACAATACAATTATTATAATTCAATCAAAAGCCTGTGGTGTAAAATGTCGAGCAAAATCGATGAGATAGGACGAAAAGCAAACGATGAATTAAAAACATCCTATTTTTTGTGATCACAACTAACTGTTAAGATTAACTTTAATTATAATTTTGTGTAATGAAGGTGGGTAGCTTTTGTAACATTCGCTGATCGGATGACCACAAAAGTCTGAAATTGCTTTTAAAATTTGTTTTAATTATTAGGTTTTAGATGAAGATTCTAAAGTTGTAACTGGGTTTATTACATACAACGACGACATGGAAAAATACATAATTGATACCGAACTGCCTGACGTGGACATAAGTGGTGAAGATGTTTATAAATTGCTAAATATTAAAGGATTTGCTTATGGGTAAGTAAAGTATCAAATTGTCCATGGGCGGTGGTGTTCACTTACCATTAGGTGAACCGTATGCTCGATTACCCCCTATAATATACATAAAAAAATAACTATTTTTAAAGTATTAAATTCCAGTCACGTAATGCGAATAAGCTATGTGGGATTGTTATGTTTTTAGCGGTGAGTTTCGCAGTATCCATAGTGTCAACTGGTCTATTACGGAGGGTTTGTTATCGTGGAAGAATAACTGGGTCACCTTACTCGATGGAATGCTGCAGTTGAACATGCTGAGACATAACTATGATGGAGTATCAGTGGCAAAGCAAATCAGGAAAATTTGTATTGATGTAGATGAACACGACAAACACGCTATCAATGTGGATGGTAATATATTTCAAAAAGTTAAAATTGATCATAACTGTACTAGGTGAGTAAGCAATTGTTAGTAGTTGGTCTTCTTTAAAGTAAATAATACAATATGCTTTAATGTGCATATAATTTTTGGCAGATGCGGAGGTGTCACAATTGAACATTTACAACTTCGCGATTTGCCATTGGAATCTGATGTTAACTTTGAAATACAAACTTTGAAATTATTATCATGGTCTGACAAGAACTTAGATGTAAGTATCTCATAACATATAAATAAGGTTTTTTTTAATTGAGCTTAAAGGGGCAAAGATAAATTAGTTTTTGCGGATAAAACGACTTTTAGCCTCGAAAAAATCAAATTTCAAGTAATATTTTTATCACATATGCTTTACAGAATCAATTAGGTGTAGATTGTTCCGTGTCAATGCAACAGAACTCCGACAACAATATGAAAATTGAGCTGCAAATGAAACATGTTGGTGTCATTGACTCACTCCACTGGGCTCAGGTGTCTAAGACTCTCGATACTGGCGTCAATGTTACGGTAAGTCTTGATGAGGCAGAACGTATAGTGTAAATCTGGTACTTATTCATAAAATATATCATCAAAATTTCAGGTGCATTACGCTGGAATCAACACTCTTGACGTAACGAAAGCATTTGGTCTTATTCCATGTGAAAGTGGTGCCATCAGTTTTGGTATGGACTTTAGTGGAGTTACACAAAGGTGAGGATTTTAGTGAAAATGTATTTGTAAGCAATGATTGTGCATGACAATGAGGGTATGTGATGTGGCAGCGGCGCGCGCGTAATGGGCGTGGTGGCGCGCGGCGCGTGCAGCAGCGAGGTGCGCGCGCGGCCGGAGCTGCTGTGGCCGGTGCCCGCGCACTGGACGCTCGAGGACGCCGCCACCGTGCCGCTCGCATACCTCAACGCCTACTACTGCTTCCTGGATTCTAAAGAGGTGAGCATCCCTAGTATTATCAAAACATTCTATAATTATAATTTATATAGAACAGTTTGGATGGGTTGATAGAGGGGTAAGGAGCTCCATAGACATTTTTTGGGTCCCAAGCCAACTTCACATGCACGTGGCACTCCGTGTTGGCCAACGGACAACGCTCTGGCGATCGATATATGACGGGATAACCACCCTAAAAATGGAGTAGCCAAATGACAGGCTGATGACGGGCAGCAGCGTCATCAGCGTTATACGCTACAACCTGCGCGGGCCAACCCGCCTGCCAAGTGTGGCGAGTATTGGTGAAACTACGACCAGGCCCCCAGTCCCCGGGAGCCCTTTTAGTCCTGGCTTCGGTAGTGGCCACGGGAATAACAGGGCAGGGGGAAAGAAAAATCCCTGCGCTGGACCCCGCTACCACTCCCAACGATGACAGCCATATACATGCCGTGTGTCAGTTGGTTAGCGATACGACCACTCATAAATTGGAATTCCACCGCGCTTGCCATCCCGAGACATAAGATGTTAAGTCTCAATATATCAACTCTGACCACAATGTCCTTCAAACCGAAACACAGCAGTGCAGTTTGGCAATTTTATTACAAGTGATGACTTATGGCACGGAAAATTGACGCTTACTAAGGGCCTCATAAGACGGCTCAAAGTCACACGTGTTATGGAGCGGAGTATGCTCGGTGTCCCCACGAGATCGAATCAGAAAGGAGAAGATCCGTAGGACAGCATAGGTTACCAACGTAGCCCATAGGATTAGCAAGTTGAAGTGGCGGTGGGCCGGGCACATAGCACGTAGAATTGATGACCGTTGGGCCGAAAGGTTTTAGAGTGGAGGCCACGTACAGGCAAGTGAAATGTCGGACGCCCGCCTAAAAGGTACACGAACGACCTCACTAAGGTTGGATGTAGGCCGTTTCCAACAGGTCGATGTAGAGATTCTTGGGGGAGGCCTATGTTCAGAAATGGACTTCCTGTGGCTAAGATGATGATGATGATGATGGGTTTTGATAGTTATGGGTCTAAACTGACAGTATATTTTTTTCAGCCCACCAGATTATTACATGGTAATGGAAAATTAAGAATCTTGATACATGGGGGTGCCGGCGCATTTGGTCAAGCTGCAATATCCATCGCTCTGGGACTGGACTACGAGGTGTTTACAACCGTCAGTGACTTGAGGAAGAAACATTTCCTACTGAAGCTCTTCCCGGACTTGAAGGGTAAAAGTGATTTTGGTTATATAGCAAATACGGTCCTGCGAAATTCATAGGACGCCATGATAATGATAAAATCTCCACATACTGTTAATAAGTCAATTCAGTATAATAATAATAGCCTTTTCCAAATAATATAGTTTAGTCTTCAAAACTAACTATCTATTCCTTTACAATTCAAGGTAGGTAGTAGTAAATTCATTCAAAAATAAGTTTTATAACGTATAGTGTTCAAGCTTTTATTCTTACACAAAGGTTTTTTCAATTGCAGAAGAAAATATCGGCAACTCTCGTGACCGCAGCTTCTGCGACCTGGTGCTAAGTGCTACTAATGGTAAAGGGTGTGATATTGTCATCATTTGTGATGTAAAGGGAGAATTTAAAAATGTAAGGAACGGCACCTAATTTATTCACATTTATGATTTTTTGGCTTACTTTGAAGCTGCATAATAATTTATTTTATAAATATGATAATAGTTATTCAAATTTAAATGTATGGTTTCTAGGAGACCATTAATTGCTGCGGAGATTTTGGTATCGTGTACGATATGTCTCAAAACAGTCATCAAGAAAATTATTTATTTGGAATGTCACATTTAAACAAGGAAAGATCATACGTGCCTTTGGATTTATCTTCCGTAATAACAAAATGGAATTCTGATGATATAAAGGTAAGAATGGGACATTTTTGTTGTAGTTAGTTAATAGTATAACCTGGTATCAGTGCAGTGGAGTATGTGTTGTTGTGTGCAGGCGCTGCACGGGCTGGTGAGCGCGGGTATAGTGCGCGGGAGCGTGCGTCCGCTGTCGCGCGTGACGTACGCGCCGCACGCCGCGCCGCGCGCATTCCGCCTGCTCGCCGCCAGCGCGCACCGCGGCCGCGTGCTGCTGCACCTGCACGCGCCACACCTGCTCGCGCAGCCCAGGTACTGCACTCATCTCACTCACATTCCGCCTGCTCGCTGCCAGCGAGCTTAAAAAAAAATTTTGCACCTGATTTTCACATCATAGTAATCTTAGATTACTACTTACCCAGTCATACTAGATATCCAAAACCATGCAAAAATAGTTTAAAACATAGTTTCTATATTTCCATAACAGGTTCAGATCAACATGTGATGACGTTCATGTGATAGTATGCGACTCAACAACTCTTGGGTTGCAATTAGCAAACCAATTGATTAAAGGCGGAGCCAAAAAACTCCACTTGCATTGCGTCTGTCCACCTCGATATCTGCAGTACAAAGTCCGGTAAGAATTACTTTTTATTACTTTTACTCTAATATTGAAGTGAAGATTACAGCTTCAGTATAAAATAATTCAGAAACAATTATCCATTCATTTGGTAAATGATACTATTTGAAAGTTTTCCGTTTTTATATTTAAAGGTCCTGGCAACAAGATAATGTGCAAGTGAATGTATCATCTGAAGATTTAACTTCCGAGGTGGGGACCCTCATAGAAAACGCCATGAAACTGGGCGCTTTGGCTGGTATTCATATAATGGCTACAGACTCTGTCTTCACAAGTGGCAACCGATTTGAATCATTAGTAAACAGTTTTGATTCAGTTTCAAGAAAATTGTGTCCACAACTAAGGTAAACAATATTGATTTGAACTTACGTTTGATAAAGTACAATGTTCGTTTATGTTAATGATATTTTTGATTTACGATATTTTAGGTACTTTACAGTAACATGCTCGGAGAATTCATCAGGAATAGACACATGTGTTACTAGAGTAAAAGATGGCTACCCTGCCACGTTGCTTCAATTAAAGTCATCTGAACCAGTAAGATTCTAAATTATTATATAAATTAGAAATTGAATATATTATCCATTTATGTTGCATTTGAATAGTTGAGCGAAAGTTTGAGGTGAAGCAGGACATTCGTGATAAGTAGACGAAAGTAATGTAGATAGCAAACGAATGAATAAATGATTATATATTTTAGCAGCACGACATAAGCGCGTTGTTGTCTGCGAGTGGCGGCGCGTGTGCGGGCGCGGTGAGCGTGCTGGAGCGCGCGGCGCACTCCGCGCAGCCGGTGCTGGTCGCGCAGCAGCTCCGCGCGCGCCCCGCGCCGCTGCTGCACCAGCTGGCCGCCGTCGCCGGTCAGTACACACGCGCTCATCACACATGCTCCTACCATTAGAACCATTGACTTACCAACTGTTTTCAGGTGTCGTTGTTCCCGAAAACTGCTCAGAAGACACTACTCTTGAAAGTCTTGGTCTATATAATGAGAAGTTGCAATGTGTCCGCAACTTTTTACAGTTACACCACAATATTGCCTTGAATGAAGAGGATGTTAGCAACTTAACTATAGCAAGGTAATCTTGTAACATGTAACAAATTTGACTGTGATATTTTTATGAGTGATTTTAATATTAAGTTTTAACGTACAGAATACAACAAATAGAAGACAGTATATGTCCGAAAGAGTTTAAGGAAACTAAAGGTTTAAGTACGTTCTTTACTCATGTGGATCCTGATGAACTGCAAGCCACGACCGAAATCATGTTCCTGCGTACACTTACTTACAAGTCTATGGTGAGATATTATGAAATTATAATCATTATTACAGGTCCCAATCACTACTTGACGATTTTCGCGATAAAGGCTCAAGCCTAGTGCGTTGATCACTTGTTTATTTTGTAATGTACAGCATCTATTATTATAATCAAATATTGAAAGTTTGATCACGATATGACCCAAACGTATCTCAACAGAATTTCTGGAATAGAAGGGTACTACAATCCTTTCAGTTTTCTGTGCGAATGACTTAAGCTGGTCTTTTTACACCTTCGGTTACATTATTGGAGTTTTAGTGAGGATCCCAATTATAATATTTCCTATATCACCCGGGGATAGTGTAGCTCACAACAGTGAAATAATTTTTCGAATCATTTCTATGCAAACAAACAAACAAACGATCACATCTTTCCTAATATTATAAAGTGATATTAGTATAGACAATGTACATGTATTATTATAATTGATTATATTCCCTTTATTTTAAAATTCCTTTTCTACATTATTGTACATATAATTTAAAATATAATTTATTTATCCTCCGGTGGTGAAGCTCAAGACCCAAGCCAAGCCAAGCAATTTGCTGATGTATGATCTTGGCTACTTGGTTGTGTCTATGCAAATACTCGCCGTTAGCAAGATACGAACAGCCGGAGATAACATGCCTGATGGACACGCCACGACGCTGGCATGCCCGACAGATGTCGACCGTACCGTTCTTCAGGATGTATTTCCTATAGTTGTTCGTCTTAGTAATTTCGTCCATAATCGCTAAGAACAATCCCTCAGTTTCCCCAAAGAGGTTACTGAAGCGTATCCAAGACACAGACGCTAGTCGGTCAGCATCAGGACCATGAAGGGCTCGATAGAACCGACCGTGCAGTTCTTTGCTTTTCCATATGTCCTCGTGATCCCTAATGCCTACCACCAGAGGTTTCCGCCAGATCTCAATCGCTAAAGAGAGCAGGGTAAATCGGGGTAATAGATAAAGATCTACCATAACTACAATCTTATGCATATCCGCATTACAGTTAAGAAAATAATTCCTGAGATTGCACACGCGATCACGATTATGCAAGTCCTTAGCATTGAGAATGCCTCGGCCCCCATATCTCCGCGGGATGTACAATCTCATCACTGACGAATGTGATTGATGCATACGATGTGCAGTCAAGAGAGTTGTGACTTTACAATGCAGGGCGTCCAATTCGGTCTGAGTCCATTTAAATATGCCGAAAGAGTATATGAGTTAGGCATAACCCAACCGTTGAAAGCGCGAATCTTGTTTCCACCTGAAAAAACTGTTCTCTTGTCAGGCGGCCAAAGAAACGTTCCTTCATCGATTGTTTTACGTCTGCACCCTTGATACCTAGAGCCTCTGGCATACCTAAATATTTTAGGTTTCCGTCACAGAGAGGGGTCTGAGTCTTACAGTCTCTGAGATTTGTATGTCATCAGAGACCGCAACCTCTCCTCCCTTCACATGGATACCGAACATTTATCTACACCAAATTCCATATTCATTGAGTTCCAAAATTTTTCAGTTATTTTTAACAACTCAATTAATTCGGTTTGTTTTGATGCAAATTACTTGAGAAATAGGCTCAGACCCTTTCCGCAGATGGTTGTTTAGCCCTGAATCTAACAATAGAGGGGATTTAGGGCCATGAAAAACCACAGTGGACTCAGATTGTCGCTCTGGAATATACCCCGCTTGATTTTAATCGGCTCATTACTTTCCGAAGGATTCGTATCGCCTATCCAGGCAATACGAATGGATAAATATCCATTTAGGGATAGTAATCCACTGTCCCATATTTACTGGTGGTAAGTCTCTCATATGTGAGATGTCATCTGGGTAGGTACCACCGCAATGTCTATTTCTCCTGCCAAATAGCAGTTTAAATGCACTGTTGTGTTTCGGATTGAAGGGCATTGGAGCCAGAGTAACTACTGGACATATTGAGACTTAATATCTTATGTCTCAGGATGGCGAGCGCAGTGGAATGTTTTTTGGTTCTGCTACTGTTCATGAGCGGTCGTATCGCTTACCATCAGGCAAACGGCATGCTCGTCTCATCATTCAATGCAATATAAAAAAAAAACACGCCCCAATAAAGGTGCTCAATTTTGTATCATTATCAACAATTATTGTTACAGTTTGATAACGAATTCGACGTGACCCAGTCGTACCTGTACATTGTGCCAGGACTAGAAGGGCATCACAACCGGTTCAGGTTTCTGTGCGAACGACTCAAGCTGGCCGCACTCGTACTACAGCCTGGATTAGACAAACCCAATGAAACCATACCGGAACAAGCTCAACGATATGCCGAAGTAATAATATTTCAGTATTTATGAGTAAAGTATATTAGATCGACCATGTGAGAAGGTATTTTATAAAGTGATCTTTGTACAGGTACTTATGAAGAGAATCGGATTTAAAAAAGAATTTTACATCTTGGGCTACGAATGGGGAATACCAGTGGCACTAGAAGTAGCATCCATATTAGAAAGTCAAGGTACGTACATACATGTACTCAAGTCAATAAATGTGTAAGCTACGCAGCCACATTTAGCCACATTATCACCACGAAAACTGAGGGCTAAGATTGGCCTTATAGCTAACACATTGGTATGTGGTATTGTTTGTACAAACAATACTAATAACAGCCATAGAAAAAATATTTGTATAACAATCAATGTGTGTGAATAAGTGCGTGGTGGCCTGTTGGTAAACGGACCAGACGCGGCTGCCAACATGTTCACGGTGGTCGCGGGTTCAAATCCCAGGGCACACCTCTGACTTTTCGGAGTCATGTGTGTATTGATAGTCAATCACCACGCACTAAAACGGTGAAGGAAAACATCGTGAGGAAACCTGCATACCATAGCGATTTATAAGAATTTATATGGTATGTAAGTCCGCCAACCCGCACTAGGCCAGCGTGGTGGACTATATGACCTAACCACTCTCAATCGTACTGTCAATTGTAGAGTAGGCCCGTGCCCTGCAGTGGGACGTATATGGGCTGATACAGATACAGATACAGATACAATCAATGTATTAGCATTGGAGTCAGCAGATAAACTCGATTGAATCATTAAGGATGTAATGTTTACAGGAATGATCGGCACTGTATTCTGTATCGGATTTGCACCGAAAGAATTGAAAGAGGTGCTCGAAGAAGAGCTGAGTGGGTACAAGACGGAGGAGGAGCTGCAGAGCGGCGTGTTGGCGCACATGTTCCGGCTGATGTCGGGCGCCGAGTGCGGCGAGTGCGTGCAGGGCGGCGCGTGGAGCTCGAGAGTGGAGGCGTGCGTGCGTACGCTGCTCGGGCGCGTGTCTCACTCGGCGCAGTACGCGCGCGCTCTGCTACAGGCAGCGCGGGGTCGGCTCGTGCAGGCGTGGCGCTATAACTCCACGATGCCGCCGCTGCGCTCGAGGCTGGTGCTGCTCCGCCCCGCGCGCCCCGCCCACCCCTCACCTCCTTCACCATCGTCGGCGGAGCTGCTGAGCGCGCTCACGTGCGGCGAGGTGTCCGTGCATCAGCTCAGCGCGCCACTCGCGCACGCCGCGAGGGACGCGCGCTGCGCCGCCATCGTCAACCAGTACCTGCACCCGGACCTCATAAAAGACTTCGAGAATAGTAATCGTTGTCACACTTACCTTCTGAAGACCGATACTTTGACAACTGAATTATAAAAATACAGACCGTTTAAACATAAGAGTACAATAGTGTAATGGGTTTGTGTGTTAAACCTCAGTCATTGTCTTTGTAATTTGTTAATGTAATATTTGCAGAATAATAATAAAATGTTAGTTTCAAATAATAGTTTTGTTTGTTCCGGAAAGCAACGCTGATGATGTTGCATAATTATCCCTGTTTCTAAAAACCACTCTTCTTGTCCAAGAGCATCGGTATGGCGAAATGATGTTCTTTTGAACATTACCGATATTCCGCCGGGACGGATGGATCGGAGACACAGAATGATTTCCTCTCTAAGAATAACTTTTTAAATCCTCTCCAGTCTGGGTTTCGTGGGTCGTTTGAGATTCTTAAGCTTAGAATCTCGTGTGCGCTGAGAATGCTTTTGTTCTCGACGTTTATGGACAATTTGGTAACTGTCAAAGCAGTTGGATTGCGGAACGCGCCTGGACGAATGCGTTTCCTGTTGTGGTGACAGGCGCAAATGCTGTCGTAATTTAATAGGCTAATTAAAGAGCAAGTTACCTTACTACCTAAATAGGCTTTGGTATTATTTCCTATGTCTAAATCTTATGGCAATTTGTAGCATAT
This sequence comes from Hyles lineata, assembly GCA_030180105.1. NCBI lineage: Eukaryota > Metazoa > Arthropoda > Insecta > Lepidoptera > Sphingidae > Hyles > Hyles lineata. The sequence goes on along the minus strand of JARJEE010000027.1, from coordinate 3,758,110 downwards.
ATGTTCTTATGTGTATTTATTTTTAATTAACATAATTACACACGTTCATATACACGTCATATATATAATCTTCAATTTTCTCAAACTACCTGACCCAGTTTTATGAAATATAGACTAAATCTTACCTATATTATAAATGCGAAAGTAACTCTGTCTGTCTGTCTGTCGATTCTTTTTTCACGCCTAAACCACTGGACCGATTTTACTGAAAGATATAGAAAAACTATTTAAAACTACCACCCGGCTTCGTTTTCGGTAGCAGTCTTAAGATACACGGTATGTAATAACCCTAAAGGGGTTAAATTAAGGTTTGAAATGCTATACTGGAAAGCCAAATTGCTGCAGCTATTTTTATGTAACTTTATATTTTGGCTCCTCATAACAAGGGAAAAATAATAGTGAACAATTTTGGAAACCGCTATTTTTTTATTGCTTTGATTGGTCTCAAAATCTTGAGGCATCCTTTTTTTGTTCAAAATAAATTCAGAGTCAAATTGACATTTGTGGCCATCTTTTCGAACTATTTTGCTATTGATCCGATTGGTTTTCAAATCGATATCTGAGGCAGCCTTTGTTCGATTAACCTAAACTCATAGAAGAAATTGAAGGGGTACTTGACGGCCAGCCTGAACTTGTTTTAAAGTAAAAATAGTTTTAAGGCAACTTATGTTCTTATTTTTGTGAGGAGAAATAAGGTTTTTATTTATTTATTATTTATTCCATGAAAAACTCACATGGTTGTACAGCTGTCAGTTTGGCCATTATAGTGGCAAAGCGAAAATTCAAAATTCAAAATTAGAATTTAATTTGTTTATCCTTAAATGAAATGATTAACTGTTTTGTGACAAATGTGTGTTTAGAGTTGGAGTACATTACACGTTTGAAAATAGGGCTTATCTTCAAAACTTTTTGTTCTTTATTACTTCACTTTGACTTTGGGACGCTGGCTAGTTTGCCTGCAGAAGCCGCCCAAGTGGTGGTATTATGACACTGGGTATGCAGCGGAGTACTCGGTCACAAAAACTTTTCCTTTTATAGTTTTTAGCATAGCCACAGCCACGCGACGGATCTCTAAGTCGGAAACCGTGAAAACATAACAAGTCTTAGATGTACTACTATTCATGTCCATCTTCTACGGCAGACAAAACAGCGATCGATCGTCGCAGCGGAAGAAATTCTTATAAGTAAAATAAAAATCTCACCTAGTCAGCTTCAATTTTCACATATTCAAGGTTCCGGTTACTTGAGATTACTATATCCCGATGTAAATAAACGCAAGATTTCGGCCACCTCATTCATTCATTTGATAAACATACATTTTCAACACAAACCTCACAATCAAATAACATTAAAAAAAAAATAAAACGCACTAGTAAAAGCAAATGAATACAATTAATATCGAATATTAGTAATAAACTGTTAAATGTACACACTTTCAAATGTTAAAATGAAAAATATTTTAAGAAAACTACAAACATACTAGTATAAAATAGTAAACAATGCAAAAACACATGAAAAAATCAAAATGGCCCCCGCGAAACACAAATCATTTCTGCTATTTAAACAAATAAAACCTTACTAACCAAAAATGCATAATGTGCATAGGTGATTTATTAGATTTCTGCCTATTAATTTTACTCGGATTATAGGCAACGAACATTTCCGATTACTCCCGACAACTGCCGAACTTCCGAGGCCTGCCGCAGGAGACGCGGCTTTCGATATTCATGAGTGTGTGCGTTTGCGACTGTGCACGGACACGAAAATTACTACACACATGCAAACAAATGTCCTGCGGGACGCGGCGGCATGACTTGGTTGATTAGGTACATTATTTTGCTTTGCAGCGCCGCTTGCTTATCGCGTGGCAAACATAATGTTTGGGTGCTTGCAAATAAATGCTATTTATAAAATATTAGGCGTTTTTAAGTTATTGTATTTTGTTTATTCATTTATTTACTATAAATTAAAGTCATCTAAACCGTACGAATGTTATAATAAAATATCTGTGAATGGTAAGTAATGCACTGCATTTTTGCCTACAAGGAGCGCACGCCCCTGGCTGGATTCTAGACATAGTCTGCGTGTGGTGGCTGAAAGATTGCATCCAAGCTTGTCATCTGTTCATAGAGTGTACAAACGCTATCGGGAGACTGGTTTGTTCACGCGGCGTTCATGATCTGGCAGGAATTGGGTCACTTCTGAACGAGATGATCGATTTATTATAAGAGTTTCTTTACGAAATTGACGCCTTAACGCTTTCCAACTGCAGCAGCAACTTTATGTTGTACGTAGGGTGGCTGTAAGCGACTCTATAATTAGAATAAGGTTGAAGGAATGTGGTCTGGTACCACACAAACCAGCAAAAGGGCTGAAATCAGCAGTGCAGACCATCAAAGAGCGCGCCTTAACTTTGCACGTGAACACCTAAATTGGTCACACGTCCAGTGGGACAAAGTCCTCTTTTCTCATGATTGTACAATTATACAATTGTACAACTGTATAATTATGCTGTATGGTAACAACCTAAGGAACAAGGGCTACAGAAGAGATGGAGAACGCATTACACACAGGGAATATTACCAAATATTCAAATTATCAAATAAACGTTACTTACTTTCTTTTCATTTACGTATGTTGTTTTATCAAATTCCGTCATACTTCATACAGGATAAAAATGACTTATTATACAAAATACGAAACCTATGAAAATTTAATTTGAATTTACAATTTCAACATTAGAATTTGAATACCTTAAATTATTTACTATTAAACGACATTTGACATGTGTTCCTAAATGTACACACTTTTCTGATAATCCTTACAAAACATAAAGTTGCAAGGTGTTTCGATTTTTTTGATGGGAAGTGTACATTTGTAAAGTATATAACGTATATTTAGTATTATACATTGTTATGGTGAAGTAAAAACAAGAAAGGACTTTAATTGAAATCTCATATTCAATTCGGAACTTTTTCTGTCCGATATCAAATGTTATTGGGACTGTACTGGTACTCAAACGTCCCGACCCTCAATTTTGACATTTAGAGACTGTCAATGTCAATATGACAACCTAATGTAAATAGAAATAGGGTATATTTTAAAAATTGAAATTTGACATTGACAGGTGGACGTGCAAGTAGATGTACTGTATTAGCCCATATACGTCCCACTGCAGGTCAAGGACCACTTCTATAACAAAGAGTACGAATGAGACTGGTTAGACCGCATTATAATCCATTTTATTGGTGCCTTTTGTGAATTTACTTAAATACTCAATTTGACTTGAACGCGGTGGGATCTGGAACTTATCCTCTTTGTGTTTGAACTTGTACGTTAACTTAAATAATAGCTATAGGAACACATAATCAGTAATTGTATTGAGCGCCATCTATCTTTCATGTGGGACCCGTCAACACTCGATCACTGCGATTTAAATGCCTGGAGTTGAGTGCTGTAGCTGGACAAAATTCATGAAGGCGATAGATGTCGCTAAGTTTGGCAAGTGTAGCATCGTGTATCATAGAATGGCGAGACGAGCATGCTATTTCGCATAATGGTTAGAGATACGACCGCTCATAGACAGTAGCAAACCCAAACAACACCACAAATTACAAAGCAATGCTTTGAATTCCACTGCATCTTACCTGAGACATATGATGTTCACTATAAATATCCTGAAGTTGTTCCGGCTATAATGTTCTTCAAACCGGAATTTAACAATGCATTTACACTGCTGTTTACCCAGGCTTTTTTCATATGAGAAACCTCAAACTGGGGTCGTTCCTGCCTCCACTACTACGAGCAGTGGATTGGTGGCGAAATCCCTACAGAAACTTCTCTTTGGACCCTTCTGTCATCACTAACTTACGACTATGTGTAATCACTGTATTGCAAACTAGATTAAAAAGAAAAAAAGAAAAATGGATTCCGACAAATTGAGAACCTCCTTTTTTTAAGTCGGTTAAAAAGAACAAATCTAGAGTCTCTTGGCCGTTCTTATCTGGTGAAAATTACCTTGGGAACCCGTTGGTAGTAGAAAAAAGATAAAAGTGACTGAATCCAAATAATGTATGACACTTTATGGGTTCAATAAATAGGTATTTACATTTCGTTTCATTTTTTCGGCCACCGATCAACAAACCTTTAATGAATTAGAGATGGGGCTGCGTCGAGGTTTAGCATTATAAGATTTTTCAATACTGTTACGCACAAACATCGTATTTATAACGTTGTCATTGCAAAACTAAAAACAACAAACAATTGATTTGAATTTACTATATTCAAAAACGACCTTTATTTCACATTTTTTTTGTTTTTAGGGTTCCACACTACAAAAGAAAACGGAACCCTTATAGGATCACTTTCTTTGTCTCTCAGTCTGTCAAAACCCTTTGTCTCAGGAACGTGTGAAGGTATATTGTAGATATTTTGGACCCTTTTAATAAGTAAACCTACCTTTTATTTTCAATTTGGTCAATATCAATACTAAACTGTACTTGGGCCCTACTATATTTATCCAAACGAACGAACGAACGAACGAAGTTGGGCCCTACTATATTCATCCGAACGAACGAAGTTCGAAACTTCGGATAATCGCAGTTTATATACAATACGAATGTACCTACATATACTTATGGTCGTAATTGACTTATGGTTACGATGTACGTTATACAACTTCGAACTTTTACAGAGTAGATACATTCGTATCGTATATAAACTTCGATCGTCCGAAGTTTCGAACTTCGTTCGTTCGGATGAATATAGTAGGGCCCCTTGTTACTATTATCCTACTGTCCTATATATAGGACGGTCATTTCCCGGAAAGCCTTATGGCAGATAATTTATTTAACATTTTTTTAGTTCGCTTTGAGTACTATGGAATTAAAGAAAATCTTTAGTTCTGAAGATTAAAAAAAAATAGTTTCAGGCTTATCTGGGTTAAAATTAATCCCTTATTTCAACCTCTTCATGCGTCTTATTTACAATATCTTATAGCCTATATCGTTTTCCTAGGCCATATCTATTTCTATCAAATTTTATCAAAATCAGTTTCTGTGGTTTAAACGAAAGCGTAGCATACAGACAGACGTATACTCTCGCATTTGTATTGCACTAGCGGTCCAGCCCGGTTTCATCCGGATGTAGATACTTTTTGAGTTGAGTCCAGAAACATAGGAATTATGTACTATGTCGCGTGGTAACTGTTTAAACAATACTGCTAATATACTTAACGTTACTACCGTACTCTAAGCTTCCCATCCAATTCCTTTGAGTTTGTATGAGTATCGAGTATTTCAATTCTGTCCACCTCCATCGGGAACGCTATATTTTGGCAGGATAACAAGTAACTGACTTCATACCGAATTTCATCAAAATTGGACCAGTGGTTTGAGCGTGAAGAGGTAACAAACACAAACTTTCGCATTTATAACATCACTACATAGTATAAAACAAAGTCGCTTTCTTTGTCCCTATGTTCCTTTGTATGCTTAAATCTTTGAAACTACGCAACGGATTTTGATGCAGTTTAATATAATGGTATTAAACTTACATACCATAGAATTTTTTTATAAACCGCTATGGTATGCAGGTTTCCTCACGATGTTTTCCTTCACCGTTTTAGTGCGTGGTGATTGACTATCAATACACACATGACTCCGAAAAGTCAGAGGTGTGCCCTGGGATTTGAACCCGCGACCACCGTGAACATGTTGGCAGCCGCGTCTGGTCCGTTTACCAACAGGCCACCACACACTCATAATGTAAAATTTTAATATTATAATATACATTATAATATTAAAATTTTACAACAGGGTTAAAATTAACTAAATCTAATCTTACTTAAAGTATTATCAACCAAAATATCCGCAAAAGAAACTTTTGTTAAATATATCTATTTAAATGCAATTACTAGGAATAAATTATTTCGACAAAAAGTGTTTCTAAAACTCCAAATAGCTCACCTGTAAAGCAGAGATTTTGCAAATTCGACTTTGTTATAAGACAATGTCGATTCAATATTGAAAACAACTATTCCAATGTCCTTCAGTATGAACTGCATATTTACTTTTCAAATTAAATTTATATCGTATTAATTTACCTAATTACCCTATTAACCTATTTTAATACTTGTAGTTGATATATTTTTAATCGATTAAAATACGGGTAGTCCAAGAAATAGAGGATGAACCAGTTACGGAATGTAGACCAAAAGGTGACGGCAAAGCAAAAAGAAATTATAGCCATATCCCCGATAGTTTTAAAGAAACGAACATTCTAGAAAAAACATCTACTTTGTTACATTGTGACTAGTGATTTCCATACGGCCGATCCCAATAATCAATCGAAAAAATTTGATTGAAGTCAATCTGGATTGTTTTCTACTTAAACCCATAGTTTTTTCACTACTGAGATTGATTATTGGCAATATAGTATAAGAAAAAAGATTGAGCTGTCAATCTCAAACGGCAAATTTTGGATTGGGATTGTTTATTGGCAGCGGCTGATAGTATATAATTTTTTGTACAATTGACGTATGGCAATTTTAAATAGTTAAGCTTAAAAACTATAGTATATACCAAACTGAATCAATTCAAGACTATTTTTCAAGAAATATGGTCAAATCGTTCAACTGGCGATCTTCTAGAGTTTGTCCTGCATCGCTGAGGTGAGACGATTGACCAGCGTGGCGAGGATCTTGCTGTAAGCCTCGACATAGCCAAGGCATTTGATAGGGTCTGAATCTGTGGTTTTCTCTCAAAACGTCCAACATTCGATCTGCTCGTCAACTTGTGTTCATGGATTTTAAGCTTTCCGCATGGGCGAGGAATTCGTGACGTCGTTGACGGACTTGCTTCGGCTCTCAAGTCGGTATATGCCGAAATTCCATAGGGCTCGTTGCCCTGTTTATTCTACACATCTGCATTCTGCGATTTATACAAGCAGTAAGGTTGACAGGGCGTGAAAAACCGACCTTGTTCGGGACTCCAGTACTGCGTAAACTGGCAAATAATACGCTCTCGATGACGACGACGTCTCCTTGACGTAAATTAACAGCGGATATCCACACCAAATATACTCAGGACATTGGAAGGGGAATACCCTGAAGATTGGGGAGGGAAGAGCACATTTAAATCGCCTTTTACTACATATAGGAGGTGCAGTAATTAAATTATTACACCCTTTAACCACTGCGCATGCATTGTACAAAAACATTTGCATGACTAATTGTAAATAATGATTACCTAATTTGAAGCAAATTAGTGTTCTAAATTGAATATAAATTGCAAAAATTGTTTTTAATTCTATTATTATTTTTTGATCCAGGTGGACACAACTCTTTGATTCCAGTTTCCCTTTGGTGAGTGATCGAAGTCTTGAGGATTTTAAGGTATTTTATCATCCTCATGGAAACGACGTGAAAGAGATTTCTTACCACATTGTAGCTGGTGATAGTCAATCATTGCAAAGCCTATGAGCTGTGGAGGTTGCTTTGTACCAGGCGGGCCGCTAGCTTTGCTTGCTACATCCAAATTTTACTTCCATTTTACCCAGCTCAACCCATGAATTATTAGTAAACGTTTCGTAAATATTTTTGTCAGATACAGCACAATGACGCCAGTGCCCCAAGAGATGCCTAGCCGCGAAGCCGAGTCGCCAGCGATGCTCCACGGCGACGCAGTTGTGATCTCCGGCATGTCGGGGCTGTACCCGCAGTCACACTCTGTTAAAGAACTCTCCGACATACTGTACAATAAGGTAAGACATGACTTCACGAGCTGCAAATCATTTACCGGGTCCTGTTTAAGCTAAGTTACTGAAGTACGTCATATACGAAATCAAAAATAACGCTGGCTAGTCGAAGTGGAAAATAATTTAAAAAAAGTTAACAGTTAAAAATGTATTGAAAAATGTTGGGGCCTTTGCAACTGAAGCAAGTTATGTAGTAGTATACTCTTTTGTCCTTAGATAAACCCTATAACTCCAGCCGACACTCGATGGAAATACAATCATCCTGAGGTGGGTCAGAATATAGGCCTGGTACCGGACTTGGAACTTTTGGACGCTCAATTCTTCAAGGTCCACGCCCGACTCGCCCAAAATATGGATCCAATGGCTCGGAAATTGTTAGAACAAACGCATCAAGCTATTTATGATGCGGGTAAGATAGTTATTATTAAATTACATACATACATTTTTACTGGTGGTAGGTCTGCCATATGTGAGAGGCCGCCTGGGTAGGTACCACCGCAATGTCTATTTCTGCCGCGAAACAGTAGTGTAAATGTAACTGTGTATTTCGGTTTGAAGGACATTGTAGCCAGAGTAACTACTGAACATGTTGAGACTTAACATCTCATGTCTCAGGATGGCGAGCGCAGTGAAATGCTAAGCATTTCTTTGTACTTCAAGGTGTTGTTTGGTTTTGCTACTCTTCATGAGCTGTCGTATCGCTTACCAGGCGAACGGCACGCTCTTCTTGACATTCGTTGCAAAAAAAAATATCAATTCTGCAAAAATGGTTTAGCAGGGAGTACATTAAAAGACAGATAAAAGATTTTGTACCTAGAATATCCGCGATGTGGAAATCTTCTTCGGTTGATATCTTTTAAATTTATCTTCAGAACTAACAATTAAGTGAGCTATCTCATGATGCTCTCCTGTATTATTTACGAGAGTGATAATCATCTAAAAATATTACACGTAAGTTAAGAAATTTAGTGTTTACAATTGCTAAAGCTTATATTCCTATAAACTATGGTTTTTATTCAGGTGTAAGTCTGGAACAACTTTCTGGTACGAAACTGGCAGTATTTATTGGAATATGCTTTTCGGAAAAGGAAAAAACCTGCTTATACGCTGCTGAGTCAAGAATGGGAATGGGTCTATTAGGGTAAGCAAGATTTATAAATAGCAGATCCTCTAAAAACATAGTATTATTATGAAAACTGGTTTTATGAAAGATCACTCATACTATAATAAAAAACTATCATAGTTAATATTTTATCTGAATACAGAACAGAATTTTTTTTAGTGCTACGATTAGTTTTAAGGGGACGTACGATATTTCTTTGATATTGAGCTGCGAGAGTTATTTTGAAATACAAAGAATCAATGAGAAGATACGAATGTATTAGGAATGTGCGATATGTTAATGATATTGAGCTACAGTCATGTTTAAATACAAAGAACATTAAACATAAAGATATAAACAAAATAATACTTACTTACAGATGCGCCAGAACCATGTACGCCAATCGTATATCGTATTGGTTAAATGCGAAAGGTCCTTCGATCGTCATAGATCAGTCGTGTTGTAGCTCAGTCGCTGCGCTTGAGCAAGCTTACTCGGCGATGTCGCGAGGAGAGTGTGAGGCAGCTATTGTAGGTGGAACAAACTTGTGCTTACATCCACAGACCTCATTCAACCGTACAAGGTATATATTTTTTTTATTAAACTCCAGAGTTTTCCAAATAATATCCAACAGTTTATGAAAGAGAAGGAGGTCCAATAAACATTGTTGGAAGATTTATGTCCGTTGCATTTGCAAAATTTCAGAATTATACCACAGTGCAAAGATGGCAAGACGAAGTCGTTCGACCAGAATGCTGATGGATGTGTTAATTCGGAAGCAATTAACGTTCTATTTCTTCAGAAAGCCAAAGATGCTTTAAGGTAAAGATATAATTTTATATTTTAAACAGAAATTCCTCGACGTTAATAGAGTGCGAGTGGGATTAAAAAGTTGTGATAATTATACTGCACTATTTTACAGAGTATATGCTCAAGTGGTGCACGTAAAATCTGAATATATAGGAGTACTGGAAACTGAAACCGGACCACGATTTGGAGTATATCGAGATCCAAAGATAATGGCTAATTTCCTAAAAAACTTTTATGACGAAGCCGGAGTACCTCCTAGTGTGGTTGAATATGTTGAAGCATTCGGTTCAGGTGATTTACAAAATTAATAAAACATGGTATGTCTACATAGCTACAAAGCTTCAAACTGAATAACATAACGTAATTGAATATGTTACAGCCGTGCCAGAATGTGATAAGGCTGAGTTGGAAGCTTTTGATGCAATATTTAGCAAAGGCAAAGGAGAACCGCTTTTAGTCGGGAGTGTGACATCGAACATAGGCTATACAGAAGCTGCTTCAGGGATTTCAGCGATCACCAAGGTTACATACAAATTGCAAACCAAATAGTTATCATTAAAAAATATATTATGGTAGCTGTAGGTGGATTCTTTTACTTCAAGTTAGAGATAAACATGGCAGTTAAACGTTTATTAGCTCCATAATCTTCTGGATTTAACATTTATTATATACTAGCTTTTGCCCGCAACTTCGTCTGCGTTATTAACTTTATTTACAATATGTTTTATATTACGTCCTCATTTCTCCCCTAAAACTGCGAAAATTCTAAAACTCCGAATTACGTCACTATTTATTAGTGAGCATCCTGTTGGGCAAATCATGTGGCCATATATATTACTTACTTTATCAACAACGATTTCCCGCTTTAACTCCACTTAAAACATAAAAAGCCAAAACCTTACAATTGGTCATTATTTATCCATAATAAGTAAATACTATTAAACATAATAAATTCGTCCCTCTAAAATTTATAATCCCAGAACTACGCATAATTTTACTTATGAGTATTATTTGCGCGAAACCCATTTATGGATATTTAAAATGAAAGTTTCTTATGCCCGATATTCCAACACAACCTTCCGTCCATTCTTTCCTTTTCCCTGACCGTAAATGTGAAACTCTTACACTCATGAACAACGTACAACATTAGTAAAAATTAAAATATTGCTTTCCCTATCCAGTTCTTGAATTAAACCATCAAGCTAAATTTTTATGGGTTATTTTGTACCCACGGAACCCAAAATACTTTTATAAAATTTCATCCCCTTCGTGCCATTTTTCCAAAATTAGTGCATGCCAATTTCTTGTGTTTATAATAGGTAGCTGAAATACGAATTTTCGTACCCATAACAGTGGTTTCGATTTTGTATACAAAATTACAACCCTTATTTTAAGCCCTTTGAGGCTAATTTAACACAAAAAAGTAAGAAATTATTTTTGTTTTTAATTGACTACCTAAACTGCCAAGTTTGAAATTTGAACCTTTCACGGTTCGTTTTTCCATAACACAATTTCACCCTTTTCACTCCTTTAGGGATTGAATTTCAGTAAATCCTTCATTAGCACTGCTCTACATTATGATAGGAAGCCCCGTGTAAAATTTCAAGTTCCTAACTTCAGTAGTTTCGGTTGTACGTTGATGCGACAGTTCGGTTCTACAAAATTTCAACCCTTACCACTTTAGGGTTAATTTCAGAAAAATAAAGTATGCAGCTATGTTTGTTTTTGATAGATTTACAAAATTTCGATTTCGATTTTCCATACAACTGTTTCTTCCCTTTTCACCCCCTCGGGGGAGGAATATCTTAAAATCCCTTCTTAGTGCTACGCTACGCCACAATAGGAATCTCTGTGTAAAATTTCACGTTTCTAGCTTCAGCAGTTTCGGCTGTGCGTTGATTAGATAGTTCAGTTCTACAAAATTTCAACACTTATTTTAACCACTTTAGGGTTAATTTAAAAAAATAAAGTATGCAGTTATTTTGGTTTTTGATTGATTAACGAAAGTGCAAAGTTTGACAACTGTGGCTTTAACGGTTTCGATTTTTCATACAACCGTTTTTTACCCTTTTCACTCCCTTAGGGGTTGAATTTCAAAAATCCCTTCTTAGTGCTCATCTACGCTACAATAGGAACCTTTGTGGAAAATTTCAGGTTTCTAGCTTCAGTAGTTTCAGCTGTGCGTTGATTAGATTGTCATTAAATCACCCGAGTCTCGTAAAACTTCAACCCTTATTTTAACCCCTTTATGACTAATTTTAGACAAACAAAGTATGCAATTAGTTTTCTTTTTAAATGACTTACCAAAGTGCTAAGTTTGACAATTGTAGCTTTAACGGTTTCGATTTTCCATACAACAGTTTTTTGCCCTTTTCACCCCCTTAGGGGTTGAATTTCCAAAAATCCCTTCTTAGTGCTCACCTACGTCATAATAGAAACCCCTGTGGAAAATTTCACGTCCTTAGCTCCAGTAGTTTCAGCTGTGCGTTGATACGTCAGTCAGTCAGTCACCTTCCTCTTTTATATATATAGATAGATTATAGTATCTGCAATAGCAAAATATTTTTTTATAATATATTTGTATTTAGTTCTGAATACGTGTTTAAAACAAATAATGGAGTAAAAGAATAGGTGTTTTTAATAGGTTTTATTAGGTTACCATAAAGGAGAGTTAGCTGGCAACTTACACTGCGACACTCCGAGGCAAGACGTGGAAGCACTACGCGAGGGTCGTATGCAGATCCTCACTCAGCACGCGCGCTTTGGCCGCACCTTCACTGCTGTCAACGGCCTCTCCGTCACCGGAGTCAACTCACATGTACTTTTGAATGGTCACTTTAAACCAAAGGTAAATCTCCAATATATACTGATTAAATTAAGAAATTCTGCTTACACAAACTTAAAATATTATGAATTGAAATAAGTTGAATGAAAATATTTAGACACTACCTATTTGATTTTGTAAATTAATTCAGTTATAGATATTAGTCATCAGTGTACAGTACACAGTATACACAGTATACAGTATATATATATACACTATACAGTATTATCAGTAATAATAATAATAAACTTTTATTTCAAAAGAAAGACATACAAAACACTAAAACTAAAGTACAAGCAGTAGGAATAAAAAATAAAATAGAGTTAAAGCGCAAGTGTTAGATTGAACTCAGGTGCCCAAGTAAAGATTTAACTTGTTTTATGGGCACCAGGGAGTGTGTTATTATAGTAGTTATTATAGTTACTAAAATATTATCGCTGTTTTGTATTACTTAATCAATAAATCGTTCAAACATTATTGGATTTGTTTTAGGACCTCAGTCGGTACAAAAGTGATATTCCTCATTTGGTGACAATCTCTGGTCGCCAAGAGTCTGCAGTGAACAAAATTATCGAAGATTTAAAAAGTCGCTCCGTAGACCCCGAGGAGATAGCTTTGCTGCACAACATACACAAAACTAAAATCAATGGCCACATGGGCAGAGGATTTGTCATTCTAGGTAACCATATGAATCGACTTTGTGAAGCATTTACATTTAACTTTCTAATGCATGTATATATTTATAGATACCAAAGAAGATCAGTCTACTATAAGTTTATGTGAAAAAGCGCAATATTTCGATGATTCCAAGCGCCCTCTCTGGTTTGTGTACAGCGGCATGGGTTCACAGTGGGCCGGCATGGGCGTGCAACTCATGCGTATACCGATCTTCGCAGCAGCTATTGAGCGGTAATATTTGTTTATGATTTATTTTACCTTGACCCAGAATAGTTCTATTGAAACTAATGGTTTCAGATGTCATCAAGTACTGGCTCCGAAAGGAATCAACATAGTGGATATAATCACGTCTACTGACAAGTCCACATTCGACAATATTCTACACTCATTTGTGGGTATTGCTGCTATCCAGATTGGACTGACTGATATTTTACTTGGACTCGGAATTGTACCAGACAAAATAATTGGTAAGAGAACAATTGTAGGCACATTTATATTTAATCAATCATATTTTTACATATACTATGGATGTTACTTACGCTGTAGGTCACAGTGTGGGAGAGCTCGGGTGTGCGTATGCAGATGGTTGTCTCACAGCAGAGGAGATGATACTGGCGGCGTACAGCCGGGGTCTGGTGTCCGTGCAGACTCCCTTCATACGAGGATCGATGGCTGCCGTTGGTCTTGGATATCAACAAGTACTATTTCCTTCGGTTTATGTTATATACTTGCATAGTGCAGAGTGAATTAACAACATTCCATTTAATTATTTAGATTTGTACAATGTGTCCGCCTGAGATCGAGGTGGCGTGCCACAATGGACCTGAGTCGAGCACCATATCTGGTCCGGCTGATATTATGCAGGAATTTGTTGCTAAGCTGACTGCGCAGGGCATATTCGCTAAAGAGGTGCCATGCTCCAATATCGCTTATCATTCGCGGTACATCGCTGATGCAGGTGAATATACAAACAAACATATATACTAGAAAATGAATTGCTTTTAATTACAATTTAATGTCTTTGTATTATGTAGGTCCCGCTCTGCTGAAACATTTAAAAGAAGTGATTAGTTCGCCAAAACCCCGCAGTGAGCGCTGGTTGTCAACATCAATACCGCAGGATAAATGGAACGAGCCAATTGCTAAACTGTGTTCAGCAGAATACCACACCAATAATTTACTGGTAAGGCTCGGAGACATGAAACCTGCAACTCCGTATCAATTATCGAATATTGTGTTTATGAATGTTTATTTTTTATTTTTCTTTAGAGTTCCGTGTTGTTCGAAGAGACAGCTACTTTGATACCGTCGAACGCTGTGCTAGTGGAGATCGCGCCGCATGGTCTACTGCAAGCTATTCTCAAACGATCGCTGCCTGAGTCTTGCTGTAACATTGCTCTCACTAGACGTGGACATCCTGATAACGCATACTTAGTTCTGGAGGCTATTGGAAAGTAAATAAAAATGTCCAAAACCATGATTTCAAATCATAATGAATGAAGGTCAACAACACCTTGCTGTAAATCTACCTATTTATCACGCTCGCGCTTATAGTGTCTGGGAGGATCTTTTGTCAAACCGATTGGTCTGGGCGCTTACAAAAAGTATTCAATATTAAATAGTTCCCTGAATATAATATTACATAATAATACATACATGCGAAACCTACCATACATACCTTAGCTATTACCTTATCGGGCACAAATTCCTGACTCCTGGCTAATAATGAATTAAAACAATCGAATATCGCTTTGCCCGACTCGGAATTCGAACTCGAGACCTCAGCTTTGTAACCGAACCATTGTACAATTACGCCACCGAAGCAGTCAACATAAAAAATGAAGTTACTGTTCACGCAAAACGGAACGACTTCGCCCGGACGATCACGGGGACTGAACGGGACGAGGGGCGAGTGGCTGCGGGGGCGCACGAGGAGCCCACTTTCACTTTCGCCTATGCGCTCTGGACGACACGACGACGACGTCATTTAATTTATAGTGTTCCCTTTTTTTTAACAATTGTATTATTTAAAATAAAAGTATTTAACCGCAAAATAAATAATTAATTGAAGAGCCTGACCTCACACGAAAGCCGAAACATCTTGGTCCTTCGAGCCGGATCATCTTTTCCTGGATCAGCACAGCAAAAAACGGTCAGGTCAATCAAATCCTTTTTTTCCTTCCTTCCTACTCTTTGCGTTAACATTGTGCTCATATTTCCAGTGAAGTTCGCGTGTGCTCGAGACCGCTTCCAGCCTACCCACGTAATACGTTACGTTTGTGCCGCCATTTCAAACAGAAAATTCTCGAACTGTAAGTACTTGATTCCTATCTCGCACAATCACATATCACAATGTCGAAAAGGAGGCAATCTAACGTAAATATTGAAAGTCACGAGGACATTATTCGGGAACTTGTTAAGAAAAGAAGTGTAATTAAAAGTAAATTAACTTTGTTCACGAAATACGTTGCATCGTTAGATATCTCGGATTTGTCACAAATTTTAAAAGCCGAATTAAGTTCACGTTTTGAGAATTCTTACACATTATTGGCTCGGTTTAGTACAATACAAGATGAGCTAGATTTACTTGTACCAGAACATCAATCAGAAAAGGAGCTATTCGAGAGAGAAACCTTTGAAAATAAATATTATGCTATTATATCTAAATGTAAATGTATTTTAAATGATTCATCGAATACACAAACGGAATATACTACGAAGCATAAAATCAAGTTACCCACTATTTCTCTCGCTAAATTTGACGGTAGCTACGATCAATGGCTAGAATTTAGAGACACTTACTTATCAGTCATTCATAAATGCACTGATTTAGACAATATTCAAAAGTTTCACTATTTACGATCTGTATTATCAGGCAATGCTTTAAATGTTATCAAATCGTTAGAATTCACTTCCGATAATTATTTAGAAGCTTGGGAATTACTCAACGCAAGATACAACAATAATCGCTTACTCTTACACAATCATTGCAAAGCATTATTTTCTGTTCCGACAGTCAGTAAGGAGTCAGCTTCACAATTACGCAATTTAATCGACACAGTGATGAGAAATATTCGCGCTTTGAAGAGTTTGGGCGAACCAGTAGATTCGTGGGATACTTTAATTATCTACCTCATAGTAACGAAATTGGATTCCAACACAAACCGTGATTGGGAACATCACAAGTCCACTATTATGCGTGAAAATAATGAAAGATTATTGTTGAAAGATTTGATTAATTTTCTTAAAGACAGAGCTAACGTTCTAGAAACTATTACACTATCACAAGGCAAAAGTATTAAGGAAGACACATCACACAAAAAATTATCCGCGTCGTCGAGTCAGAAACACACACAAAGTCATGTCGCACAAAATGCAAACAAGTCGCCATTACACTCAAATCGTGCGAAGCGTTATTCATGTATTTTGTGCAAAGACAATCATCCAATTTATGCATGCGATTCGTTTCTTTGTTTATCTGTTGAGGATAGAATAAAATGCATTAACGAAAAGAATCTGTGCAACAATTGTTTACGCGCCGGTCATTCATTAAAAGATTGCTGGTACGGCCCGTGCAAACAATGCAACAAAAAACACAACACATTAATACACAAAGACGGTGTTGACACTGGTACATTAATATCTTCAGCTGTCACACGTTCATCACAACCATCGCAAGAGCGTGATGCTAGTGCAGGCTCCACACACACACACACAAAGCAAACTGCATCGCACCAAAGTACAACGCTTTACTCCGACGATAAACAGGTTCTGTTATCGACGGCTTTGGTTGAAATAGCGGACGTAAACAATAAATTCATTACGATTCGCGCGCTTTTAGACAACGGGAGTCAACACAGTTTTATATCACAAACCATTTGTAATAAACTAAATATTCACATGGTACAGTCCACTGTTCAAATCACAGGCATAGGTAATTGCGTTACGCAATCTACACAATCATGCACAATTAAATTAAAATCAATGTGTAACTCTTACAACACACGCATTAATTGCATAGTTTTACCACAAATAACAGCTCAGTTACCATCATTAGGAAATAATCACAACATTTCCATACCTGATAACATACAACTAGCTGACCCTAATTTCTGTTCACCTGATAAAGTAGATTTGTTAATAGGTGCCGATAAGTTCTGGGAGTTATTAAACGATGGTTTAATACGCTTATCCAATGGTCCTTACCTTCAACACACAAAATTGGGTTGGATCCTGTCGGGACCCATTTCAAATTTTAAATCACGCACCAAGCGAGTTCAATGTAACATTGCATTAGATAGTCAACTAAGGCAGTTTTGGGAACTCGAAGAAATCAATACACAGCACACATTAAATAAGTCGGATAGTGCATGCGAAAAATTATTCAAAGAAACTACTTTACGCGATACTACAGGCCGTTTTTCGGTACGTATACCGTTGCGCGAGTCAGCTGATGTGTTAGGGGACTCATTTGTGACGGCAAGGAACCGGTTTCTTGCACTCGAACGCAAATTTCATCGATGCACACCGACATATAAACAAATGTATAGTGAGTTCATCAATGAATATTTAAGCCTAGGACACATGGAGCGCATCAATGAATTTGATTCGTCTTGTTATTTTTTACCTCACCACGGCGTATTTAGGGAGCATAGTACAACCACCAAATTAAGGGTCGTGTTTGATGCAAGCGCTAAAACCACTTCTAACAAGTCACTTAATGATATACAATTTGTTGGCCCTATATTACAAAATGACCTTATGTCAATTTTACTCAGATTTCGGCAATTTAAATACGTAGTGTGTGCAGACATAGAGAAAATGTACAGGCAAATTTTAATACAACCCGATCAGAGAAAGTTGCAATTAATTCTTTGGAGAGATAATCCTAGTCATTCCCTCAATGTGTACCAGCTTAATACGGTGACATATGGCACAGCCTCCGCACCATATCTCAGTATACGATGTTTGAAACAACTCGCATCTGAATGCACAGATGACGTCATTCGTCAAGTCATTAATGACGACTTCTACGTCGATGATTTAATTACTGGTAATGACGACAAAAATACCTTAATTAAAATTTGTGAAGAGGTGACTAAAGTGTTAAAATCTGGTTGTTTTCCGTTAAGAAAATGGGTGTCTAATTTTCAGTTCTTAGAGTCACAATTTCCATTTAAAGATTTATCGTTGGGTAAGAATAATCAAACAAAAACACTAGGCTTAGGATGGTTCAATAATTCTGACGAATTTTATTACACTACAAAGTGCAATGAGGACATTACTAACACAACAAAACGCAAAATTCTCTCTAT
The DNA here is from genome assembly GCA_030180105.1 of Hyles lineata. Classification (NCBI taxonomy): domain Eukaryota; kingdom Metazoa; phylum Arthropoda; class Insecta; order Lepidoptera; family Sphingidae; genus Hyles; species Hyles lineata. The sequence goes on along the minus strand of JARJEE010000027.1, from coordinate 3,739,626 downwards.
AATATCGCAGATTTTCGATCCGCTAGGACTATTGTCACCAACTACGATCATTGTAAAAATATTATTACAAAAGTTATGGCTGTCTAAGTTGGGCTGGGACGATCCTGTGCCTGATAATATTTTACATGACTGGCAAAACTTTCTTAGCAAATTAACACATTTACCAAACTTATGCATTCCACGTCATGTTATGGGCGAAAACACAAAACAAACAGAATTGCATATTTTCACAGACGCATCGCAGTGTGCCTACGGCGCGTGTGTATATGTACGTACTATATCACATGACTCAAAGATTACAGTTCGTCTACTATGTGCGAAGAGTAAGGTCGCACCCTTAAAACCCCTCACTATACCTAAATTAGAACTTTGCGGGGCATTGATAGGGGCAAGGTTATGTAGTAAAATTGTAAATTCTTTGAGACTTAAATTCAATTCCATACATTTTTGGACCGACTCCACTATTGTGTTAAGTTGGCTTAGAATATCTCCAACACTATTAAAAACATTTGTACAACATCGAGTCGTAGAAATTAATGAATTGGTAGGTGACTCATCGACTTGGTCACACGTCCCAGGTAAACAAAACCCAGCCGACTTGCTTTCGCGCGGGATACACATAGATGCATTGCAATGTTCCGACATCTGGTGGGATGGGCCGGAGTTTTTACACACATTTACTTTGCCTGGTGCTGCAGACGTATCCAGTTGTAATTTTGATGAGTTACCGGAACTCAAAACAAACAAGGTCGCATTAGTTTGTCAAAACAAACTTTATTCCTTTCCGTTCGAGCGTTTTTCTTCGTTTAATCGATTAATACGTACAACCGCATACATTTTGCGATTCATTAATAACTGTCGTATTAAAAATAAATCACTGCGTGCTAATGGTACATTATCTGTTGACGAAATAAATCAATGCACACGTCTTTTAGTTAAAATTTGTCAACATGAATCATTTTCACAAGTTTTTAATGACTTTAAAAATAATCGTAATATAAAACACCCACGTAATATTTCAAGCCTTAATATATTTATAGATAAGTATGATCTCATTAGAGTTGGTGGTCGTCTTAATAATTCAAACACAATTTCGTTTGATAAAAAACATCCTTTGTTATTGTGTGCGAAACATAAATTCACGCAGCTTTTATTTATTCACCAACATCAGACTTTACTTCACGCTGGTCCTCAGCTACTTTTAGCTAATATTAGGGATAGCTGGTGGCCACTTAGGGGACGAGATCTGGCTAGGAAAACAGTCCATCAATGCCTTAGGTGCGCACGGTTAAAGCCTAAATCTTTACAAATACAAATGGGTAACTTACCTATTCAGAGAATCGAACCATCGTATCCATTCTTAACCTGTGGCGTAGACTATGGCGGGCCATTGTTCATTCTTAACCGCAAAGGGAGGGGCGCGAAATTACAGAAATGCTATATTTGTTTGTTTATATGCTTCGCAACACGCGCAGTACACTTGGAATTGGTCACAGATCTCACCTCTCAAGCGTATATTCTTGCTTTGAAAAGGTTTATTTCTCGACGTGGCAAACCTTCTGAAATCTTTTCTGATAATGGCACAACGTTTATCGGAGCGGCAAAAGAATTTTCAAAATTTTTAGACAACAGTAAATCTGATATTATTGATTTCACTAGTAGTTATTCTATAAAATTCACATTTATTCCTCCGTATTCGCCTCATTTCGGTGGATTGTGGGAGGCGGGAATCAAGTCCTGTAAATTTCATATTCGGCGCGTAGTAGGAAATGCTAATCTTACTTACGAGGAGCTGAGCACAGTGCTATCACAAATTGAGGCTGTCCTCAACTCCCGACCTATAACTTCTATGTCCACAGACCCTAATGATTTACTTCCATTGAGTCCTGCCCATTTCTTGATTGGCCGGCCGCTCACAGCGCCTGTCACACACGATGACCTCACAACAACGGCTCCACAACGCCTTCCTCGTTTCGATCGTGTTGAGAAAATGAGACAGCACTTCTGGAGACGGTGGTCTCAAGAGTACATCTCCGAACTACAGAAGAGGACAAAGTGGCAGACTAAACAAGACACTATTACCGTTGATAGTCTTGTTCTTATCAAAGAAGCCAATACACCACCCTTGCAGTGGCGCTTGGGTCGAGTACTGCAAATCTATCCAGGCAAGGATGGGCTGGCACGGGTTGCCAGGATCAAGATATCAACTGGAGAAATTATGAGATCATTTCCACGCATATGTCCACTTCCTCTGATTACAGGAAACGAAAATTAATGACATCACAGTCAGTCTGAAGACATCGATCGCGTCATTATCACACTAATTGGAATCAACCAGGTGCTTCCAAGGCCGGGGGTATGTTCACGCAAAACGGAACGACTTCGCCCGGACGATCACGGGGACTGAACGGGACGAGGGGCGAGTGGCTGCGGGGGCGCACGAGGAGCCCACTTTCACTTTCGCCTATGCGCTCTGGACGACACGACGACGACGTCATTTAATTTATAGTGTTCCCTTTTTTTTAACAATTGTATTATTTAAAATAAAAGTATTTAACCGCAAAATAAATAATTAATTGAAGAGCCTGACCTCACACGAAAGCCGAAACAGTTACATTATTTTTTGTGACTTTTAAAGGGTCTGTAAACGTTACCGTTGAAAGATTAATAGTTAATACTGACAGATAATATCTCTCATATTAATCTTTATCAATATTAATCTTTAATTATTTCATTTTACTGACTTCAGAAATGTGAAAATAAATTATACTTCACTTTACCACCGGATACCTGTTAATCGGCCATCGCGTCGGCCTAACTAGCAGGTATATTCACTCTAGGTACATGCAGGTTTCATAATGTATCAATATTTTCAGGTTATATGTAGAAGGATACACGCCAAATATAGAAGCACTTTATCCAAAAGTGGACTTTCCAGTTTCTACTGGTACTCCGATGTTATCTCACCTGGTTGAATGGTCACACACCGAGTCATGGTACAATTTTAATTTTCACATTTAATTTTGCATTTGCAGTGCTTGTCAGACAGTACTGATCAATCTAATAAATCAGAGTGTCGAACTCACACCACATACTGCTGAGATATTAAAGTTGCAGAGGTATTATTTGCTTACTTAGACGATAAACGCAAACATCGTGGGGAAACCTGCATACTTGAGTTTTTCTTGAAGAATTTCAAAGATCAATTATTGTGGGGTCACCAAGACGCACTATGCCAAATTGTTGAAACTTTCTATCATTGAGGAGCCACTGCTTAGTAATGACCCCTACATGAGATTACGGTCCCTACTTGCTGTAATATAGTTTGAAAATATCAATAACCAACATATTTTTAGGGGTGTGCCTGTGTTTCAAACGGATAATAAAAAGATGGCTTCCTCGTGCGAATTTGTTTCATCGATTTACGACGACGACAGTTTTTTGCAAGGTCATGCAGTCAGAGGTATTATATCTCATATATAGGCCATTTATTCGAATTTTATTCTGAATATCAGAATTTAGTTTGGTTAATATTATTTCAGGAAAAACTTTGTACCCATTCGCTGCAGTTCTAGTAGCTGTATGGGATACTCTAGCTATGGCTTTCAACCTGCCAAAGAAAGCGGCGTCAGTGGTATTCCGTGAGGTGCACTTGTACACGCAGCCTGTGCTGCACGAGCAGCGCCAGCTCCGACTCAGCGTCTCGCTGCATAGAGGAAATGGACGATTTGAGGTAAACTCACATATATTGCAATAAATTTGATGCATCGACTGGTGAATTTAACAATAATAACACTTAATTGTGTCTTTTTAACTTAAATGTTTGTTTTCATGTTTAGGTATCTGATGAACATTCTAAAGTTGCAACTGGGTTTATTACACACAACAAAGGTATTGTTAAAAATATTATTGATACTGAACTGCCCGACATGGACATCAGCAGTGAAGATGTTTATAAATTGTTGAACATTAAAGGTTATAATTATGAGTAAGTAAAGTAAGATATAATTATCACAAATAATTTCATCCAAGCTATTTACTCGTACAATTGACTAAAGTTTAAAATTAACTAAGGAAGAAACGAAAGTATGCATAATGGTTTATAATTTTAGCGGTGAGTTTCGCAGTATCCATAGTGTCAACTGGTCGATGACTGAGGGTTTGCTATCGTGGCGGAAGAACTGGGTCACCTTGCTCGATGGAATGCTGCAGTTGAACATGTTGAGGCATACTCATGATGGGGTATCAGTGGCCAAACAAATAAGAAAACTTTATATTGATGTAGTGGAACACCATAAGCACACCATGGATTTCGAAGGGAACAGTTTCCAAAAAGCTAAAATTTATGAACACGAAACTAGGTGAGATGGTTTATTTCTCTTTTCTATCACCTTCATTAGTTTTTGTATGCAGAGATTGTAATTTTTTTTTTGCAGGTGCGGAGGAGTCACGATGAAACATTTAAGGCTTCATGACTTGCCTTTGGAAACAGATGAGAACTTTTCTTTAAAGAAGTTGCAATTGACACCCGGTTTCGAGCACAAGTCGGATGTAAGTACCGTGTTATTTAAACACAAGCGGACACACATTTGTAACAGTTTTGGAATAATGTAAATAATATTTAAATTCCTAAATATATATAAATTCCTCTTATTCATTATGCATCATGTAAGTTTTAAACGTGATATACTGGTTGTGCAGGGACGATGGGATAGAGAATATGTGCCATTGCAAGACAAATACGAAAAAGATGTTAGGGCTGAGCTGCAAATTAAACATATTGGTGATATTGACTCACTGCACTGGACTCAGGCGCCTAAACCTCGAGATGACGGTATAGATGTAACTGTAAGTAAAGACGGCTTGTGATACATCTGATGTGAACGCGGGTACTTTGTTCTAGAGTACGTTAATCTCATTTAAAATATTATTCAGGTTCATTACGTCGGAATCAACGCTCTTGACGTAGCGAAAGCGTTGGGTGTTATTCCCTGTGAAAACAGTGCTATCAGTTTTGGGATGGACTTCAGTGGAGTTACGAAAAAGTAAGCATTTTTGTGAAAATGTATTTGAAGCAATAATTGTGCATGACTGTAAGGGTATAGGGTAGCTTGCAATAACTATAATCACTCACTATACTCAATCACTTCTCCGATATCGACATAATATTCTTTTTATCGAGTTATAAAGTTAAGCGTTCACATATGAATATAATTAAATCCAAATTGTAGGGTATTATAGTTGTATTGAAACATTATTTGTTGTTTTTTTGTATTATTGTGGTTTTAACATTTCTGTACGATTTCATATTATTCACTGTAGCACAGCGGAATCTTGTTTTGTTTCTTTTAAATTTTAATTTTGCTTTGTACACTTACTTTGTGTATTGTATAATTTAATTGAGGAAACTTTATTGAATCATTCATCGTCATACTACTAACTGTATCTTGCTCATATGCTTTATTGTTCTGTATCATTCCCAAATACATATAAAATAAAATAAAGAAATAAATAAGTATGTGACGTGGCAGCGGCGCGCGCGTGATGGGCGTGGTGGCGCGCGGCGCGTGCAGCAGCGAGGTGCGCGCGCGGCCGGAGCTGCTGTGGCCGGTGCCCGCGCACTGGACGCTCGAGGACGCCGCCACCGTGCCGCTCGCATACCTCAACGCCTACTACTGCTTCTTGGATTCTAAAGAGGTGAATATAGCCTTTTTAAGAAGAAACATTACATCACTGATGTAGCAGTTCGAACAACTTTTGTGATTACAACAAACATAAAATTCCTTTCTATTTCCAATTATTTTCTTATATTATTTCAAGATCAAAGGTCAGTAAGGCGTAATCGATTCTCCAGATGCTTGAGATTCATCAGTAGAACACTTGATGTGTAATCTATAAAGTCACCATAAAAGTAATGGAACTGAAACAGGATTATTTTTGTTTAGCCGACCAGGTTATTGGAAGGTAAATCAAGGATCTTAGTGCACGGGGGTGCCGGAGCACTGGGTCAGGCTGCAATATCCATCGCTCTGGATCTGAATTACGAGGTGTTCACAACCGTCAGTGACGTCAGAAAAAAACAGTTTTTACTAAAACTGTTCCCGGAACTAAAAGGTATGTTGAAACTTGGAAAGATCTGCATGCGGCGTGAGTCACATTTTATTTCGTCAGACAATAAATCTTCTCAGTATTTATTTGTTTCTTTAGGGACTTTATAAGTTAATTAATTCCCATGGACAATACTAATTCGTATTCGTCAAAAAATACCGTTTCACTTATTTTTATTGCAGAAGAGAATATCGGCAACTCTCGTAATCACAGCTTCTGTGACATGGTGTTAAGTGTTACTAAAGGAAGAGGGTGTGATATTGTCATCATATGTGACGTAAAGGGAACCTTTACGAATGTAAGTATAGAATAATATTTAGTTACATTCAGTGATTTTATGACCTAACTTAATATGCTTTCTATGGAATCAAGTAGTCTGTAGTTAATACCGTATCGTAATGCCGTATATTCATTATGTAGTTTGAACAACTTTCTGTTTTGGATAGCCTTTTTTTATTCAATTTTAATAATTAGTTTTAGGGTTATATAGATACATCATTTAAACGTATATAAAGCAATTATATAATTTCATAGATATTTTCACATTAATGTTTTTGACTTTTAATTTGTAAGCAATCCTTTTTCAGGAGGCTATGAACTGCTGCGGCGACTGTGGTGTTGTCTACGACATGTCTCAAGGCAATCATCAAGAAAATAATTTGTTTGGAATGGCACATTTAAACAAGGAAAGATCATACGTTCCTTTGGATATTTCTTCTGTAATAACAAAATGGAATTCTGATGATATAAAGGTAAGAATAGAAAATGGATTGTTTTAATTAGTTAATAATGTCTCCTAGTATTAGTGCAGTGCAGAATGTGTTGTTGTGCGCAGGCGCTGCACGGGCTGGTGAGCGCGGGTATAGTGCGCGGGAGCGTGCGTCCGCTGTCGCGCGTGACGTACGCGCCGCACGCCGCGCCGCGCGCATTCCGCCTGCTCGCCGCCAGCGCGCACCGCGGCCGCGTGCTGCTGCACCTGCACGCGCCACACCTGCTCGCGCAGCCCAGGTACTGCACTCATCTCACTCACATTCCGCCTGCTCTAATTAAAATATTTCTTAAACATGATTTTCGTTCTAAAAGTTTCCTGACATGTCTGTATAGGATGTGAGTGGACCTCAGAATACTATTGTCGCATACTCGAGATCAAAACCTATGCAATCATCCACTTATAAGCACAAATAGATAAGAGATGGTCAAGGAGTGACCATGATATAGAAATAGCCCTCTATTTGATATAAAAATGAGATTATTTTCGATGGGATTTTAATATCCATTGTCAAGGGAAATAACACTTGTTTGAAAAATATTAAGTATATAGTTAATTAGATTTCATTTCATTACAGATTTGAATCTAAAAGTGATGATGTTCATCTGATAGTATGCGACGCGACTACGCTTGGATTGCAGTTAGCAAATAGATTAATTAAACGCGGAATTAGGAAACTACATTTGCATAGCGTCTGTCTACCCCATTATCTGATGCACAAAGTCCGGTAAGGATTTCCATTTATAACACTAAGCCCGTGTTCGTGTTAAACATTACACTATTACAAAAAAAATTGCCTGTAAAGTCGGTTTTACGGGCGAAGATTTTACGTGACAACGTCTTTTTCTCGGTAGAATATTTATTGATATGAATATAATTAAATTAATCACTCAACCATAATTATCATAGTTGAGTGGGAGAGAGACGCAAGGCATTCGGCGGGCCTCTCTCTCGTTCGGTGACTCATCGTAACGTTACCGGGCGTTACACTTTTTCATAAGTGACTCCCAGCCGCAACCTAATTTAAGACGTTGTCACGTCAAAAATGACGTTGTATCAATTCACAGTTCCTGGCGGAAAGAAAATGTTGAAGTAAACGTATCATCTGAAGACTTATCTACCGAAGTGTCGACTCTTATAGACAACGCCATGCAACTTGGTAGTTTAGCTGGTATTCATGTCATTGCTATAGAAAATGAAAGTCGAAGTGATATCAAATTTGAATCCATAGTGAACAGCGTTGATTTACTGTCACGAAAATTGTGTCCAGAACTAAGGTACATATTGATTTAAATAGATTCTCATATTTTAATAAATGTAGTTGATTCGTTTATTTTTTTGATTAATGATAATTTATATAATTTAAGGTACTTGACAGTAACGTGCTTGGAGAATACTATAGGAATAGACACATTTGTTACTCGAGTAAACGATGGATACCCTGCTACATTGCTACAGCTGAAATTTAATGGATCAGTAAGTAAAACTTCTTATTTTCTTCTCTTCCCTTCAGTCACTGGAAGTCCACTAAACATACGCCTCTAAGGATCTCCACATCCACCTGTTGGAAGCAGCCTGCATCCAACAACTTTCTGCAGCCTTAACCAGGTCGTCCGTTTATAATGCAAGCAGGTGTCTGACTCTTCACTTGTCACGTACCTGACCTTCACTCCAGTATCTTTCCGCCCCAGTGGTCATCAGTTCTTCGCTCTATGTACTTGGCTTACTTCAACTTGCTATTACTTTGTGCTACGCCCTTAATATTGGTTTTCATACGGGTTTCCCCATTTTTGATTCGATCTCGTAGGGAAATACAGAGTATAGCCCTCTTCATAGTGCGTTAATTGACATTGAGTTTTTGCCCATAGGCTTTAGGTACCATTAGTACCGGTGGTTCGATCACTAAGACCAGACAATCCACATTGCATAATTTTGGTGTCTAGTTTATATTATCATAAACAGAAAGTTTAACGTCAAACATTCAAGTGATAGGATGAGAGCAATAAACAAAACTAAGAAGCGAATTAATCATTTATTTCAATTCATCAGAACGACATAAGCGCAATGTTGTCGGCGAGTAGCAGCGCGTGTGCGGGCGCCGTGAGCATGCTGGAGCGCGCGGCGCACTCCGCGCAGCCGGTGCTGGTCGCGCAGCAGCTGCGCGCGCGCCCCGCGCCGCTGCTGCACCAGCTGGCCGCCGTCGCCGGTCAGTACACACGCGCTCATCACACATACTCTTACCCTGTGCTCTTACCAGATACAGAACTATTGACTACCCATTTCATTTCAGATATCGTTGTTCCTGAAAACTGCTTAGAAGACGTTACTCTTGAAAATCTTGGTATCCACGAAGATAAATTGCAAAATGTTTGGAACTTGTTACATTTACACCATAACGTCACTTTGAATGAAGTAAGAGATGTAAAGGACTTGACCATAGGAAGGTAATCCACTTATACTTTATTGCCGTCATGGGCCATGGTTGGTTTAACAACATATGAGTGTTACTCTATTTTAGAGTTTAAAAATATTTGATATTTCAGAATACGGAAAATAGAAGACGCAATATGTCTTAAACAGTTTAAGGAAACTAAAGGGTTAGGAACCTTCTTTACTCATGTGGATCCCGATGAACTTCAAGCCACTACTGAAATTGTATTCCTACCTACACTTTCGAGTCAGTCTACGGTAAGAATATTTTCATACGTATTACTATTTACAATATGACTCTTGGTCTACTAACAACCTTAGGCATGTGTAACACTCACGGCCCGGCCCAACTTCACCCGGTTGCCGAAGCTAACCTGAATGAATAAAATGATGTCTATCTTAGACATCATTTTATTATGCTATCGCGGATTTTTATGAGAACTTTGCAGGGTTGTTGCCTAAGTATTTTCTCGGCTACTAATGAAAGGACATTGCTTAAGTTGTCTTATGAATCGACATCCGTAATCATCATCATCATCATCATCATCATCATCATCACCATCATTAGCCTATCCGCGCCCACTACTGGACATAGATGTTGTCCTTTAATATTACGACAATTTCCAGGATGATAATGAATTCGACGTGACCCAGACGTACCTGTACATAGTGCCAGGACTAGAAGGGCATCACAACCGGTTCAGGTTTCTGTGCGAACGCCTCAAGCTGGCCGCACTCGTACTACAGCCTGGACTAGACCAACCCAATGAAACCATACCGGAGACAGCTCAAAGATATGCCCAAGTAAGAATATTTCAGTATTTGCGAATTAAATTGGTGGCGACTATGCAATAGTTTCTATGATTTAAGTGATTATAACAAATTGTCATAATACTAGTTTTTACAGATGTTATCGCTGAATTGATTTCATTTTTGCATTTTTTAACATTCCGAAGTTTCGAAGTCCGAAACCTTTTAAGTATTTTAAAAGCTTTCGTGGTCACGGGGCGGTGAAATGAAATGAAATGTAATGAAAATAATTTATTGAATCCATTAAGATGTTCTACATAATTTAGATTCAGTCTTTTTTTTTATCTACCACCCGGTTTGGAAAGCGGTTTTCACTAAAGAATAACGGGCAAGAAACTCTAGATATCTTCTAGAATGCTATTGTTATTGTCTCTAGGTGTCTGATAAAATCCGTAAAAGCTAGTTGGCTATGTATAGTTGCTATAGTTATTTATGCGACCATATTACCTCCTGTATTTTACAACGTTATTATTTTACAGGTACTTTTATCGAATTTTGGATTTAAAAAAGAATTTTATATATTGGGCTTTGAATGGGGAATTCCAGTGGCATTAGAAACAGCATCTATTTTGGAAAGCCACGGTATGTACTATTAAAAAAACTTGTTAGATTTTTAATAATACGAATATTATAACAGCTTCTTCTCTCTAACAGCAAATAAGGATTTTTTAAACTGGCAATTTCTACGTAATATACATCAAAATATGTATTTTGCAAATGCTCGTTTGTTATTATTGTATGCTTCCCAAAGAAATTCAGTATGTACCACACACATGTTTACAGGAATGATCGGCACCATATTCTGTATTGGATTTGCACCGGAAGAATTGAAGGAGGTGCTCGAAGAAGAGCTGAGCGGGTACAAGACGGAGGAGGAGCTGCAGAGCGGCGTGTTGGCGCACATGTTCCGGCTGATGTCGGGCGCCGAGTGCGGCGAGTGCGTGCAGGGCGGCGCGTGGAGCTCGAGAGTGGAGGCGTGCGTGCGTACGCTGCTCGGGCGCGTGTCTCACTCGGCGCAGTACGCGCGCGCTCTGCTACAGGCAGCGCGGGGTCGGCTCGTGCAGGCGCGGCGCTATAACTCCACGATGCCGCCGCTGCGCTCGAGGCTGGTGCTGCTCCGCCCCGCGCGCCCCGCGCGCCCCGCCCACCCCTCACCTCCCTCATCAATGTCGGCGGAGCTGCTGAGCGCGCTCACGTGCGGCGAGGTGTCCGTGCACCAGCTCAGCGCGCCGCTCGCGCACGCCGCGAGGGACGCGCGCTGCGCCGCCATCGTGAACCAGTACCTGCACCCGGACCTCATACGAGACTTCGAAAATAGTAATCGATGTCACACTTACCTTCTGAAGGCCAGTTCTTTGACGAGGAATGATTGATAAAATTACTAAGTGCTTAAGCACTAGGGTATAAATTGTAATAAGTTTACATAACCTTAAAATCTTTAATTTTCTTCATTAGTCTGTACGAATAGTATCACAAAGGTTTGGTTCAAAAAGGGGTTACGTAAAATGTTTTTCGGCGGTTTGGAAATGGGTGATTTTATAAATTTTGAGGTGCTCTTACGAATTCCCAATTTGCGACTTCGTATATTTGCTGCATGTTGGAAAAATTGCGTCGAGTATCTGCCGCCGGACATCTTACAGGCATACAAAGAAAGCAATCGTTGTAAAACTTATCTCGTCAATATTGACGCTTAATTCACGACTGAGATATGTAAATGTAACTTGGATACTGGTCTCTTAAATATAGAATAAATAAATTTATAAGCATCTAAGGTGTTTTGTATATCTTTTGATAGATTCAAATAAATACCTTAAATCTATTTAAAATATTATAATATTCACAATATATTGTTTTTATTTTTCCCTTAAAAGAAATAGGTACAAATAGACTTCTTAAATATTTGCAAACAGGAATACAACAGTGCATTTACATTGTCGTTTACGTGTTAACATATTCAAAAAAGCCAGGCGTTAAAAATTAAACACCTGATAACTTCTGATGTAGCTTACTGGACATATTTTACTCGTGATTTTCTTTATCAATACCAAGCGCTATAGAAGAGTGCTCAGGGCAGAAATAGAAGCTAATTATAGTTTAAATCTGATAAACCTAGATAATTAGAAAAGAGACAGAGATGTAATAGCAAGCCAAACTCTAAACATAAGAATAAGCCCAGTAGGAAAGAACGTGGGAATATTTATAACAACAATTAATTTGTAGTTAGTCTTCCATTTGCAAAAGGTCATGTGTTTGTTCACATACAAACAGCACAGAAATATTGATCCTATATACATGCCCCGCCCTCCACGTTCCCCTATGATACAGCCTAAATACATTGCGAAGGTTTTGTTAATGCACCGGAAGCACTCTATTACAACACTCTGTGACTGCATACCGCCAGGTTTTCATGTGTTCCTGGTACGCATGTTTATAATTTCTGCGCGTATTATTACCCGTTCATAAAAAATGTCATTTTTTATCTGTAGAGTACAATGGATGTCGCTTTTTAGTACACGTATAAGCCCGGACTCACACATCCGGAATAACTTGTTTGAAAATACAAAAAAAAGGAACCTTGTGAAACTCCCAGCCACGTGAATTATAAACATCCGTACCAGGAGTGCATAAGAGAATAGAGGTATGCAATGTTACAGGAGGAATAATAGGGAAATATAACGTACTGGTGCATTCAGAGTATCAATACAACTACCTACTCGCGAGGTATCCCGCCTGTGTCATCGAGGCCTTATAGATATACATAGTTGATAAATGAAATGAAAAACTAAATTTGTTTGAAAATTATATTTTAATTACATTACGCGCAATTTAATTAATGATATCACTTCCTTATTAAAGACTTGAAAATTGTACTGCAATCTACCTTTCCTATTTTACTCTACGATGTTGGAAAGGGACCCATTAATTGTTCCATCAATATCGAACACCTGTGGTCAGAAGAGAAATGTCATAAAGAATATTAAAATGTCGACATTCAAAATTGAGGCTTTGGTGCACGTACTTCGATTTTCATAAACATAAGTACCAGGAATACATGAGATTACAGATATGTGTACTGCCACAGAGTCAATATTTTTGCGCTGTATCGTGACGATGCTTTCAGTACCATCACAAAACTAGACTCGATACAATCAAACTGTGTCATTTGCGAATACAGAAATATGAAAAGGATTGCTTTTAATATCGGTTTCATAGGTATCATACTTTTGGCGTTCAACAGTTTTTTTTTATTTCACTGAATGGCGGGACGAGTATGCCGTACACCTGATAGTAAGCGATACGACTGCTCATGAACATTAGGTGAACCAAACAATACCTCGAATTAGAAATGCTTGGCATTCCAATGCGCTCGCCATCCTGAGACACAAGATATTAAGTCTCAATATGTCCAATAGTTACTCTGGCTACAACATCCTTCAAACCGAAACACAAGCTTATTTAAGCGGTTTTTATTTTAAGTCTTTATTGTGGAATTGAAGTTGTTAAATTCACGGCGTTATTAATTGAGAAATCATGTAACATGTGACACGTAATGAAAGCAGCACCAAATTATTTTTTCAAAAATTCCCTTTAATGCTTATGGGTAAGACATTTAATATTTCAAAGTACTATCATTAATATAATAAGGCGGAACTTCGTTTAAAAGATACTGGCAACTAGCAAGAATGGTAAGGCCTGAGTGCTCACAATCAAACATGCAAGATCGCTTGGCTACATGTATGGCTTTTTATTGAAACTTTTACAAGTAGTCTCTAACATATTTTGTAATCCCAGCTGTCACAGTTTGATTGCATGATACTTGGTTTTGCTATCGTACTGAAGGCCATGCAACGATCGTGGCTACATAACAGTGCAATAGTGTTTAATCTGTGACGTTATAAGTGTCTTCAAACATATGCACTCCTGGTACAGATGTTTATGAAAATCGAGGTGCACCTGTACCAAAAGAATTCCTTTGAAGATTTTGAAGAAGAATTTTTTATATTTATTAAATAACAGCCTTTTTGGGATTTCTAACACTCTGATATCTATAATTCATGATTGTTGTATTTCAATAATTAATTAAAAGGTATTTTTGTCAATCACATAATATTTTATCTTGATGCGTCATGGATCATCGCGTCTGACTGCTTACCGAAAGTAGATTGGGGGATTAACAATAAATTTGAAAGAAATTATAAACATCAGTACCAGGAATACATGAATACGTAGCATGATACGTAGCGATGTGTACTGTTACAGCTTGTTATAATAGTGCGCCTACGGTCTATTGACGAATCTACCCACAATATATTTAAGTTGTTGTGATTTGTGTGTGATAGGATCAGCCCGAAGCCGTGGACGCTCATTACGAATCGATATTTCAAAGTATGAATCTTCGATCAAATATACACTAGATTATAAGTAACGGCATAAAAACGGCAAGAAAAATAGGAGCACGAATAAGCGTGTGCTCTTATTTGACTTTAGTATGGTACAAAACATAATAAATCTTAATTTAAAAGATTAAGGTTTATTGTTACCTGAAGTTGATTATAATTTAAGACTTTGTGCTACATCTCGTAAATGTCTGTGCTTGCGGCGGCGCGGCTTCGTGTGCCGGGTCGGTCACTTCCCTATAACACGGATGGCTGGCACATGCGTCATACTCGTGAACGGGTGCTGCTTGTGTAGACTGGTCTGCTCAATTTGCTTATAATGATAATATTAAATTACTTTGTTTTTTTTTTTTTATTGCCGTTCATTGCTTTTGCTGAACAGTGTATACCGATTCCGCGGTCTGGGCGACCACACTTAACTCAGCCGTACAATATAATTAAATAATTTTTATTATGAATAATTTATGAACTGCTCTAAATTTCAACTCCTGTATGATCACTGTATTGTAAACTTATTTTGAAAAGAGCAACGCTAGAGTTTCTTGCCCGTTCTTCTCTGGCGAAAACAGTCTTGTGAACCGAGTGGTAGTGGAAAAAAAAAGTGACCGAATCTAAATAGTCTATGACATTTTATGGATTCAATAAATATTTTCATTTCATTTCATTTCATAGGAAATTTAAATGTATAAGTATTAGCAACCTCAGCCACTTTTAGCGTGTGATTATCACCCATTACTAAACGAAAGTAGATTCATCACGTCTGTCTTTACAATTCCTCCAAGAAGTATTTTGGGGGTAAAAATATTAATAAGAACCGATGATTGATAATATTTTTTACGATCGTCTTGATTTCCATCATGACTGTATTAATATAATTCAATCACAGGAATATGGTTTCAACAGTGGTATTAAAATATCGCTTGTGAATTCACGCATGCGTAATTAGCAATTAAGGCCTCAATGACACAGGCGGAATACGATGTGAGAAGTTTTATTTATGCTCTGAACACACCGGTACTTAATATTTCCCTATTATTCCTCCTGTGACATTGCATACATCTATTCACTTATGCGCTCCTGGTACGAATGTTTATAACTCACGTGGCCGGGGATTCCACAAATATCTTTCTGTATTCGGATCGATTGGTTAGCCTAGCATTTAGGCTGAATCTTTTTTTGGGTCAAGAACTTATTTAATTGCATAATGGTTTTTTCGATTTACGCGATTGTTTATATTGATATAAAAAACTAAGCGGATGACTAACACCTCAGTCCGCCCCGTGACTACGAAAGCTGCAAAGTAACTTAATCGAAACGTCGGGAAGTTAAACATTTAAAAATATAATCAAATTCGCGTTAAATACCGTAAAAAATGTTTTATTTCAACTGATTTAATACATACATACATACATACATAAACTCACGCTTATTTCCCAGAAGGAGTAGGCAGACGTGTCAAGGACACCCAGATTTCGCCTTGTATGTTCCGTCCCACGATGTGATAGGTGGCGAGCCTGGTGGTGGCGACTGCCTCAGTGGCGTAGTTGTACTACGATACGGCTACATAGCTGAGGTCTCGGGTTCGAATCCTGGGTTGGGCAATGTGATATTGGATTTTTTTATTCAGTATCAGCCCAGAGTCAGGAATTTGTGACCGATATGGCAACTTATTTAATTGTGTGTGAAAATTCAGTTTGCATTTATAAAAGTACTTTTGATAGACTCACGCTGTTGTCCTGGTGACTTAGCATTAATAGGCAGGCTCGTCCGAGGCGGTATCATTGAGTCAAATCAACGCGCAACGATAGTCTGACAACAGATTCACTTTTCTGTTACCAATCTATTTTTCTCCCACTCTGCTCCCGATTTGATGGGTCAGCCACACATATATGATCTAAGCATTGTGGTTGTACATGGGCGGCAGTAATAACTTACAATCAGGCACCTTTTCGGCTTTTTGCCGGGATCTACCCAATAAAAAAAATCCAAGAATTGTAGTTATCTAATATGCTCTCTAGGTAAATTTTCAATTACCATCGGGTGACCTGTTTGCTCGTTTTCTGAACGTTTTGTATAAAAAAAGAGTAGCGATTGGTAATGATTATCGTCCCCTGAAAGTCGACTCAACTATGTCGGCTTAGCTGCTTCTTAACGCTGCGGTGAATGTTGTATATTTGGTCTATACTTTAATTAAATCTCATGACTGCAATTAGAGGAGAACAAAAAGAAATAATTAAGACGTTAAAAGGCATATTTTTAAACATCCCGCCAGTCTGTAATTTGATACATTCAGTTCATATTTTGCTGGTAGTTCTTTAATTCTAATAATTTATTTTGTGACAGAACACACCTCTTTTTATTTATTCACTCCTGGTATTTTAATGTGTAATCGAACGTGACTTATCTATATCTAGTTTAGGCTTCGAAAATAATTTACAGGCTGAATTATTTTTGTTGTCTAGGGAGGCCTATGTTCAGCAGTGGATTTCCTGTGGCTGATTTTAATTAATATTGGAGTTTATTCACACGATTAAAAGAGCTATTACGGTGGAGCTTTTACTTATTGTGTCTTACGCCCGAATACTGGAACGTCATTCAAATAATAAGTTGCTCTTAACAGCCCACGGCCAACTTAGCCAGTACATTTAAGCGGGATTAACGTAGTTAAGCGCAATTTATATTTAAGTTGCGTTCTGGTATTCGGGCGTTAATTTACTTAAATATCACAAGGAATCACGACACATTATGTTGTACCTATATTTTCAGCTAAAATTGAACCTTAATGTAATATCAGCTGTGGCACCCGTCTACGTGTGGCAACGAGTTTTAACGCATGCGCTAGACCTTGGATCTCTGAGTTCACCGTTTAAATCCTTGCAACTAGTATTATTATTCTATTAAAAGTATCAAACCGTTGCGATATTTATTTTGTGATAGAACACGGCACTGATCACTCCTGCACTCCTGGTACGAATGTTTATAACAAACATGACAGCAATTTAAATAATTTATATTTCATTCGGTTTTGGTCTTCATCAGATTGTCATTCACAAAGTACTTTTGTTCCTGACGGTAGCAGACGCAAAGAGAGACCAATGCAAACAAACCCCTCTGGGTGATTGTGAGACAGAAAAGTCTCTCGTAGTGATACCTACTAGATCTTTATTTGGGCTCTAAGTTTGGGCTCCTGACTTTGGACGTGACGGTTGGGTTTGTCAATTAGTTATTTAAATAGTTGAGCAGACTACGTTCTCTCGAGTTGTAAGTAGACGATATGGACTCTCATAGACTTCTGATAATGCAGCAGTAAAAAACAAAGCAGTTAGATTCACTTCCTCTGAATTTTTTCTTCAGTCTTAGTCTTATTAAAGACACCCTCGTAACACTGAATAGCCTCCGATACATCCTGCGTTCACTCGCCGAGCTTCAATCAAATCTTTCGAACTTATAAGATCAGGCACAATATTATTTTTGCAGGTTCGTAGAAAAGCACATTGGTGTGGGCACAAGGGTGTTTCAAACAAATGTCCCTTAGAGAAGAGGAGGGGTTCAAAAAACAAGGATGATTATGCAGCATCATCAGCGTTGTGTTTACCGATAACAAACAAAACTTTTTTTTTTAAACTTGCTTTTTATTAATATTCTGTAAATATTTAATTATCATAAGCGAATATCAAATAGGAAAATCACTGAATTTGAACACACAAACCCATTATACTATTATATTCTTAAGTTTAAACGGTCTGTAATTTTAAGATTCAGTCCTCATCAAACAGTCGGCCTTTATAAGGTAAGTTTTACAACGATTACTATTCTCGAAAGCTCGTATGAGGTCTGGGTGCAGGTACCGATTGATGATGGCGGCGCAGCGCGCGTCCCTCGCGGCGTGCGCGAGCGGCGCGCTGAGCTGGTGCACGGACACCTCGCCGCACGTGAGCGCGCTCAGCAGCTCCACCGACGATGGTGAGGCAGGTGAGGGGTGGGCGGGGCGCGCGGGGCGGAGCAGCACCAGCCTCGAGCGCAGCGGCGGCATCGTGGAGTTATAGCGCCGCGCCTGCACGAGCCGACCCCGCGCTGCCTGTAGCAGAGCGCGCGCGTACTGCGCCGAGTGAGACACGCGCCCGAGCAACTTACGCACGCACGCCTCCACTCTCGAGCTCCACGCGCCGCCCGGCACGCACTCGCCGTACTCGACGCCCGACATCAGCCGGAACATGTGCGCCAACACGCCGCTCTGCAGCTCCTCCTCCGTCTTGTACGAGCTCAGCTCTTCTTCGAGCACCTCCTTCAATTCTTCCGGTACAAATCCAATACAGAATATGGTGCCGATCATTCCTGTAAACATGTGTGTGGTACACACTGAATTTCTTTGGGAAGCATACAATAATAACAAACGAGCATTTGCAAAATACGTATTTTGATTTATATTAAATCCAATACAGAATATAGTGCCGATCATTCCTGTAAACATTATATACATTACATCCTAAATGATTCAATCGAGTTTATCTGCTGACTTCAATGCTAATATACTAATTGTTATACAGAGATTTTTTTCCTATGGCTGTTCTACAAATAATACTACAAACCAATGTGTTAGCTATGAGGCCAACTTCAAGATTAACATTTTTGAGTACATGTACGTACCTTTACTTTCTAATATAGATGCTACTTCTAGTGCCACTGGTATTCCCCATTCGTAGCCCAAGATGTAAAATTCTTTTTTAAATCCGATTCTCTTCATAAGTACCTGTAGAAAGATCACTTTATAAAATACCTTCTCACATGGTCGATCTAATATACTTTACTCATAAATACTGAAATATTGTTACTTCGGCATATCGTTGAGCTTGCTCCGGTATGGTTTCATTGGGTTTGTCTAGTCCAGTCTGTAGTACGAGTGCGGCCAGCTTGAGTCGTTCGCACAGAAACCTGAAACGGTTGTGATGCCCTTCTAGTCCTGGCACTATGTACAGGTACGTCTGGGTCACGTCGAATTCGTTATCAGACTGTAACAACAATTATATCAATTACTAGCGGCCCGGCCCGGCTTCGCCCGGGTACAGATACAAATTCCAGTTCATATTTTATTTATACTCAAAATGACTGCCGTTCTCTATACTTTATATCGAATCCCGTCCTGTATTCTTCCGTCCCATTTTATCCATCTTATAATCTATATTCCATCCTAACTCTCCAGATTAAAATAATGGTTTTGCTACAGAGATAATATTAAACTGTTAAAATGTTGTTGACATTCGTCGGTTTTCCAAAATTGTTGCACGCAATTATTTTGCGTTTGTAATAAGGAGCTAAAATATGAAAATATGTTCAGTAGTTTTTTTTTAATAATTCACAATATCTCACCATAGACTGGTAAGTAAGTGTAGGCAGGAACATGATTTCCGTCGTGGCTTGCATTTCATCGGGATCCACATGAGTAAAGAACGTACTCAAACCTTTAGTTTCCTGAAACTCTTTCTTACATATATTGTCTTCCATATGTCGTATTCTGAACATTAAAACTTAATATTAAAATCACTCATAAAAATATCACAATACAATTTGTAACATGTTACGAGATTACCTTGCTATAGTCAAGTTACTAACATCATCTTCATTCAAGGCAATATTGTGGTGTAACTGTAAAAAGTTGCGGACACATTGCAACTTCTCATTATATAGACCAAGACTTTCAAGAGTTGTGTCTTCTGAGCAGTTTTCGGGAACAACGACACCTGAAAACAGTTGGTAAGTCAATGGTTCTAATGGTAGGAGCATGTGTGATGAGCGCGTGTGTACTGACCGGCGACGGCGGCCAGCTGGTGCAGCAGCGGCGCGGGGCGCGCGCGGAGCTGCTGCGCGACCAGCACCGGCTGCGCGGAGTGCGCCGCGCGCTCCAGCACGCTCACCGCGCCCGCACACGCGCCGCCACTCGCCGACAACAACGCGCTTATGTCGTGCTGCTAAAATATATAATCATTTATTCATTCGTTTGCTATCTACATTACTTTCGTCTACTTATCACGAGTGTCCTGCTTCACCTCAAACTTTCGCTAAACTATTCAAATGCAACATGAATGGATAATATATTCCATTTCTAATTTATATAATAATTTATAAATCTTACTGGTTCAGATGACTTTAATTGAAGCAACGTGGCAGGGTAACTATCTTTTACTCTAGTAACACATGTGTCTATTCCTGATGAATTCTCCAAGCATGTTACTGTAAAGTACCTAAAATATCGTAAATCAAAAATATCATTAACATAAACGAAGATTGTACTTGATCAAACGTAAGTTCAAATCAATATTGTTTACCTTAGTTGTGGACACAATTTTCTTGAAACTGAATCTAAGCTTTTTACTAATGATTCAAATCGGTTGCCACTTGTGAAGACAGAGTCTGTAGCCATGATATGAATACCAGCCAAAGCGCCCAGTTTCATGGCGTTTTCTATGAGGATCCCCACCTCGGAAGTTAAATCTTCAGATGATACATTCACTTGCACATTATCTTGTTGCCAGGACCTTTAAATATTAAAACGAAAAACCCTCAAATTGTTTCATCTACCAAGAGAATGGATAATTGATTCTGAATTATTTAATACCGAAGCTGTAATCTTCACTTCAATGTTGGAGTAAAAGTAATAAAAAGTAATTCTTACCGGACTTTGTACTGCAGATATCGAGGTGGACAGACGCAATGCAAGTGGAGTTTCCTGGCTCCGCCTTTAATCAATTGGTTTGCTAATTGCAACCCAAGAGTTGTTGAGTCGCATACTATCACATGAACGTCATCACATGTTGATCTAAACCTGTAATAGAAACATAAAAACTATGTTTAAACTATTCTTCACATGATTTGAATCCCTAGTATGATAAAATAGTAATCTAAGATTACTTTGATGTGAAAATCATGTTCTAATATTTTTTAAATGCGCGCTGGTGACGAGCAGGTGGAATTTGAGTGAGATGATTGCAGTACCTGGGCTGCGCGAGCAGGTGTGGCGCGTGCAGGTGCAGCAGCACGCGGCCGCGGTGCGCGCTGGCGGCGAGCAGGCGGAATGCGCGCGGCGCGGCGTGCGGCGCGTACGTCACGCGCGACAGCGGACGCACGCTCCCGCGCACTATACCCGCGCTCACCAGTTCATGCAGCGCCTGCACACAACAATATACACTCAGACTGATACCCATGTACATAACTTCTAGTCTGTCCCGACATCGCATCCGCTACTTTAACTCCGGTGAGCCAGGATCTATAGTTGCTCGCATTGTAATGCCACTGAGACTTGAAGTTCAGCGAGTTTCCGGGAATGTATAACTAGTCAGGTCCTTACCTTTACATCATCAGAGTTCCATTTTGTTATTACAGAAGATAAATCCAAACGAACATATGATCTACATCTGAATAAATTGGCCATTCCAAATGAATAGTGTTCTTGGCAACTAAGTTGACTCATATCGTATGTTGCGCCATTATCACCGCAGCATTTCAACGAAACCTAAAAATAAATTATTTAAAATTCACAATACAATATTGATTAGAAAATTATATACATATACCAATTAATCCATTTCGTACATATTACTTACATTCTTGAAGTTTCCTTTTCCATCACATATGACCATATCACATCCTTTACCATTAGTAGCACAAAGCACCATGTCTCCAAAGCTGTCTTCACGAGAATTACCGATATTCTCTTCTACAAATAAAGACAATATAAGACAAGAACAGTACTAAACATGTGTTAAATGGAACTTAATAATTTTATTATAATTAATAAGGGTAGCCTCCGTGGCGCAATTAGTTAGACACAGGCTGTGAAACAAAAGGCCGCGGATTCGATCTCCCCCCTAAACGAATATTTGTGTAAACCACAGGTATTCGTTTCGGGTCTGGGTGTTTGTGAGACCGAAAATTCTCTCGTACTTCCTAATACCTACGACACAAGACTCGATCTTAGTGGGGGTCAAGACTATGTTCGTGACTGTTGGGTGTATATATTATTTATTAATTACAAAATAAATTGGTGGTAGATACCTTTTAATTGTGGGAACAATTTTTGTAGAAACTGTTTCTTTCCTAAGTCACTGACGGTTGTGAACACCTCGTAATTCAGATCCAGAGCGATGGATATTGCAGCCTGACCCAATGCCCCGGCACCTCCATGCACTAGGACAGTATATTTCTTATTGTCATTCGCTACCCTGGTACCCTAAACAGAAAAAGAAATAAGTCTATAAGTTTCAATCGAGTGAACTTTTTATAATTAGATTCTACCGATGAATCGGTCTACGCAATGGTTAGCAAACACAAACAATGATTCTTGATTCATTGAATGAATGGGCGAAGAAAGGACAACTGAAAAAAAATTCTATGTTAAGAGAAGACTTATAGGAACTAATTTTCATAAATCTATAGAAAATACGCACAATTTTAGAGTCCAGGAAGCAGTAGTAGGCGTTGAGGTATGCGAGCGGCACGGTGGCGGCGTCCTCGAGCGTCCAGTGCGCGGGCACCGGCCACAGCAGCTCCGGCCGCGCGCGCACCTCGCTGCTGCACGCGCC